>JAGHPS010000031.1:2400000-3600000 GCA_020976635.1 Castanea crenata | reverse complement strand
TTCCTAAGGTGCTTAATTTGTCCGAAGAGAGGGATTTATAAATCATGTTGAATCCAACCAGGAAAATAGTTAGTCTGATCCAGATCTCATAACACCCAATCTAATAGCTTCTCTATACAGACAACCGATTCACACTTTTGTTTGCAGCAATCAAAGGGAGGAAAAAGGATAGAGAAAAGGGAAAAAAGAATAACCCACAAGCAAGGATAAAATATTGTTTCAAACCAATTTAACTCTGTAAAGCCACTCAAATACATTTAGTATCCAAAGACTCCTACTTAAACCCAAATGATGCATAAGTTGATCATACAAACCCCAATAACTCTTTCATGTATACCCAGAATGGCAGATAATTAACAGAATGGTTTATTAATCAAAAAAACCAAAATACAACATAAATATAGTTATTTAATATACCAAGGCCAAAAACGGATGGCCTAAACCAAATGAGGCATCAAGCTTGAACAGCTACTAGTCAAAAGATGTACTCTATGCAAAAAATCAAGGCTCAAGGTCACTATTTTTAAATTTTTTTAAAAATTTTATATAAGAAGGTCACTATTTAATTTTAACAACATCAAATGGATCATAGAAGCTGTGAATCTTAGAAATTAATCTTACTGAAATTATACAGAGGAATTAACAAGTACTAAAAAGACATTAAAAAAAAAAAACCAAAAAACAAAAGTTTCAACATATCATAGTATAAAGATTTTCTTTTCTGTGTTTATTTGTTTGAATTGTTTCAAGTGACAATTAAAAGCAAATTAGTTGCAAAGGAACAAGCAACAAGAAATAATATATGCTTCATTTCAAAGTTGAAAAACTAGATACTCCTAAAAAGAATTACCTGTCTACTGCCTGAATCACAGCTGAGGTTCAGTGCTTTGCTTTGCTTTTAGATTTAGAAGGTATCTTTCCATATGCAACAAGCCTTGAGTGCGATAGTTTGAGTTCAGCTTGGCGTCGTTTTCTCTTAGCTTTCTTGGATGAATTGCTCATATCACCATTTGATCCCACAGATTTTACTTTCCCAGTTTCCATGGTACCCGTTGATGAAGTTGATTTTTCTGCTTTACCCTTTGACCTCTTCTTCTCACCAACCTTCTGGTCATCCACTTGCCCACCTCGGAGAAGTTCTTTAGTCCTCATTTTTAGTTGGTATCTCTTTTGCTCATTTAACTTCCACTCCTCCCTATAAGGAACAATCTTTTTCAAAGAAACATACTGATTTAACTCCTTCTCATTCATCAACAACAACTCTGCTGGACTCAATCCAAATCTATTGGGTTTTATTTTCGCATACTTGAACCTTGTCTTTAAGTCTCCAATTGTATCCTCATAATCCAACTTATAATACTCATCCATCATTGCCTCTTTAGCTTTCTCCAAAAGAGCAATGCTTTTATGCATCCTCTTCCTCTTCCGCTTACCTTCCTCAACTTTCTCTTTCTCCTCCTCCTCTTCTTCTTCTTCTTCTTCTTCTTCTTGGACATTTTCATTAGCATTCTCTGCCTTACTCTTCAAAACCTTTTCCCTCACAGACCAAAACCCATCACCAGACCCACACACATCCAAACCTTTTGGAAGCCCAAGAAAATCATCCTCCTCCTCAAAATTTGGCTTTTCAATCTCACCCTCATCTTCATCCTCATCCCCACCACTCCCAAACTCTGGGTCCACGTCATCATTTGCATAATACTCCTCCCCAAACGCCTTCTCCATGATCCTGTCATACTCCTCCGGATCAAACTCCTCCTCCAACTCCTTCCTACTCAAGGCCACAATCTCATCCTCCCTAATCCCTGCTGTCCTCATTATCATCCTCACCTTCTCATCCATCTCTTCCTTCTTTAAATTCTTCAAATGCTTCAACTCTTCCTCCCTTTCTACCCTTGCTGCCTCCATCCTCTCCTTCTTACTCATCCTCTGGTCCTTTCTTGCATTCGCCTTCTTCCTGACTGACCCCTCTACCTTCCTTGAATGCCCCATCACCCTATCTCCAGCATTCTCTTGAAACCTATACTCATACTCCTCCTGTCTCTCTATCTCCCTCTCGTCCTCTGAAATGTGCTCCAACTCCTCCTCCCCGACCTCCCTACTCTTTCCTTCCTTATCCATCCACATCCTATTCCGAAAAAACTCCTTTAAGAACTTGTTCCCCTCATCCTCCACTTCCTCATCACCTCCAAAATACTCATCCAATTTCCTCACAAACTCACCACTCTCCTCTTCCTTCTCATCCTGATCACCATTCTCCTTCATTCTCAATAACTGCTCTTCTCCAACTTCCTCTTTCTCTGCTGCCTCTGCTGCTTTCAAAAAGTCTCTCCTTATCTCCTCTTGCTCCTCCTCATAACTCTTCTTTTTCTCCATCTCATCATCCTCTTCTTCAAACTCCGGACCCTCCTCTATCAATTGCTTCGCCACCACATCTTTCAAATACATTGCCTTCTTTTTTTTATAATTATTATTCTTATCATCATCATCATCATCATCTTCTGATTCTTCAGATTCGAAGAACTTGACGTCTTCATTCATGATCATAGGGTCTTGCTTCTTGACCTTGATCAGCGCATCAAAGAATTCTCTATCTCTCTTGCTGGAATTGATGAAATCATCGTCATCCGATTCGGAGATAGACGAGTCGGAGGAGGATTGGATGAGGCCTTTCTTCTCAAGCTCATGGAGGCGCTCAAGGGCCTCACGCTTCTTGTTGTGCTCATACCTCTTGGCATACTGCTCATCAACCTCAATATTTGATATCTTTGATATATCATCATTTTCAGAGTCACTGCCTTCAAACAGTTTTTTCAGACCCATCTTCTGAAAAAAGGAGATACATTCTTAGTGCTCTTTTTCCAAAAATTCACCATCCTTTTATTATTGGCATGCAAGATTGAATAATAATAATAAGTTTAGAGACAAATCAGAGCTCTAAAATAAATATGAAGTATTATTGGTTCAGCTAAAGCTAAAATAAAACTTCCATAACACAAAAGGAAATACAACAACTCTATCACAAAGCCAATACTACTACAGCAACAACAACAACATAAACAATAAATTTAATAAAATCATCTCAATCAAAAAAAAAAGAAAAAGATTTTGAACTATAATACAAAAAATCAATCGGCATTTCCAGCCCATACCCTCAGATGGAAGCTCAAACATTCCCAACCTAAACCTACATCCACAAATCCCACAGAGAGGATCACAAGACCAAAACCACAAAGAAAGAAAAGTAAGAGCTAATAATACCTTAAGAATCAGAAAAAGGACTCAATCTAATCAAAGGAAAAAAGAACTGATTTGAGTGCATCCAAATCTCAATAGCGACCAAGATTTAAGGACTGGCGGCTCTAGATTTCGACAGAGAGATGGTGGCAGCTTGCAGTGAAAAGAGAGAACTTGCTGTGAAGCGTTAACTGTGAATCTGTGATAGGGTTTTTGTGGTTTGTGTCCAAAAAACAAAACTCATGTAGCAAAGTAATAAACAAACCCATAAAGACTAAACCCATAAAGACTAAACCCATAAAGAATAAAACCCTAGCCAGGCCCAGTAGCCTCCACAGCCTCACGCTTTCTTCATTCCTTATCTCTTCTGCTACTCACTTTCATCTCTAAGCTTTGTCAGTTTGTCTCATTAAAAAAAAAAAACTCTAAACTCTGTAACTCAGCATCTCTCAGTACATCTTTGAGAATATATATACATATAATTTATTCTTAGTACAAATTTTCTTTTACATCACTTTCAAAACCAAATCTTGTAGAGGATTTTAACGGGTTTTTTTTTAAAAAAAAACTATCGACTCTGTTTGGTTGCTGAGTAAATGAAAGAAGATAATTTTGAGAATCTTCATTTTCCTTTGTTTAGATAAAATTGAAAAACACAAAAATGAAATGTGAAAGGGAACTAACCTTATTGTATGATTTGGGAGTCGAATGTTTGCTCTCTTCTCTTTGGGGTTGCAATTGAAAGTAGGGTTTTGGCTGAGATTTCTGAGAAAGAAAGACAGGTATTTGGTATTTTAATTTTTGTTATTTGGTTTCGGTTAAAAATAAAAAAAAGAATGTCAGACACTTCTACTCTGTGTATGAACTGTATTGCTCCTAATATAACAATGTAATGTTTTTCCTTTTTGGTAAATTATAATTTAGCCCATATGATTTGACAATATTATAATTTCATCTACAAAAATTCAATTGTCATATTTAAATTTTAAAGTTTGGATTAAAATGAAATCATTAAAAGTTCTATGAAAAAATAAATGTTTTCCCACATATACTACAAATGTGGGCAATTATATTCCCAAAACTTATTTAATCTCTCTCTCTCTCTCTCTCTCTCCGAGTATGGCTAGTGGGTTGTGACTGTCAATAATATCCTTGATGAAGAAGTGATGGGTGTTAAAGGGATTTTTCCGACTATTTAGCATGGTTTTCGGACCTAGACCTTGATCTCTCTGATCTCCTATGGCTCTTCTTCTATAGGTGTTATGTATATCTTCTTTGAGTAATCTATACACTGTGTGGTTATGTTTTCTATGTTAGAATGGTAGATAATCGGGTGGGGTTAGCAACATGGAGATGGGAAGAAGAGACAAAGATTTTGCTGTTGGTTCTTGTGGGATGAAAGAGAGAGATTCCACTTTAGCTTTAAATAACTTTTATTTTTGTCATAAAAACTACTTTATCCTCAAAATTGAAACGTGGTCCTAAACAAAACTTTTATGCTTTAAGTTCTTAAAAAACTTGTCATAGTAAATTGGTACCAAACACACATTTTTACTCTTACCACACAAGCCCTAAAGTTAAAGAAAGCCGGTTTCACCTAATAAAAAGCTTGCTTCCTCTTTCTTCTAAAAATAAACAAAGAAAGTAAATTATATTCTAACCTAAAGTCTAATATATGACTAGAAAGATTCATTAAATGTACACAAATTTGAGTTCAATTTTTTTTTTTTTTGAGAGAGTTTCACCACTCATGACATCCACTTATGATGATAGCTCCTTATCATCCGATCAAGATACCAATCGACTTTTGGTCTATACAGGAATTGAACACAGTTCTCTTATTTAACCATAAGATATTTTACTTGAGTTATTTGGAAGCCACAAATTTGAGTTCATATATTTAAAAAAAAAAATCACAATATACTAAGAGAATATTTCTGGCACCTCTTGGTGTTTCTCACAGAGACATCCAAAGTTCAAATCCCATCATCCCCATTGTTGCCTATCAAATTATCCAAAAAAAGAAGAAGAGAGTCCTGAAGTATCTATCACCTTGAGTTATAGACTAGGTTGTAGATTGGCAAAAGCATACAAAAAGTGTAGGGAGTAATGATTTTCATTCTGAATCAAACTCTTTAGCATAATCAAGTCAATTCGAAACCCGGTTAAGACTAATTTACCCACTAATTAATTAACACACAAGTACAATGTGGCTGTGGATGTACGACATGGATTATGATTTAAACCAATACAAAGCTGATCGGCGAGAGGTGAGAGAGAGACAGAGACTTACCGGTGGTTTGTCGCGGACTAGGCGGCGGCGGCAAATAGGTGAGAGCTTCAGAGCCGAGACTCTACGAGATGCGTTGGGCGACAAAAAGTCGAGGTGTGAGGAATTTATACTAGCAGAAAACCTAGCAAAAACGACGACGTTTTGAAGTTTTTTTTTTTTTTTCCTCATTATGTGAAACGACGACGTTTTAAAGTGTTTGTTTTAAAAAAAAATTAAAACAGAATATCAGTCGGTTCGAGAAGCATTTCGGTTTCGGACCTTCGCCTTCGTGGGCTGCACCGCACCGCACCGCACCGGTTTCGGACTGGGTTTCGCTCTTCGCTCGCCGGCCTCGGTTCCGATGGTCGGCGCCGTTCAGTATTTTCAGCTCAGGTACTGTTTTGCTCACCCCTATGACAGTCACTGAATCAAAAACCTAAAGGATGACATTGTTTGAGTTCTAAAAAAACTCATATTGTAGGCATCCATGAGAGGTAGAAATGCCTTTAGCTAGCACAAATCAAAATAATTTATCAAGCTCATGATTTAATCACGAAACTTTAAGCAAAAATTGAATTTGGAAGCACGAAATCTATTTGACACGAAAATCGAGAAGAACCAAAATCAATCAAAAAGTCAACCAAGTGCATTGACCAAAATCAATTTTCGGGACATTGTGAAAATTAGCCAAATTTAAGAGTATCTCCGGTAGTCTTTTCAAATTTTTGTATTGTTTAGAAAGTGAAGTTTATTTTACATTTTGCTTATTTACTTTTTTAAATACACTTTTCAACCAACTCTTTATCATTTTCTCTATCTTATTTAAATATTATTTCTTCATACTTTTTTTATTCATTCCAGCACTATATTTTTCAAATTCCTTACTGCTATATTTTTAAATTTCCCAATGGTAACATTTTCAAATTTTCCAACAATTATATTTTATCAATAGTTTTTTTTTTTAAATTTTTTAGAAAAGCCTTTTTTTTAAGGGTTATATTTTTCAAATGGTAATATTTTTCAATAGTCATACTTTTCAAAAAGACTTTGATAAATTTCAAAATTAACATAGATATGATAAATTTCAAATTACATTGAATTTTACCTGTAGAAAACTAACATAAATGAAGAGAAATTTCAAATTACAATAAAAACTGAAGACATTAAAATTATTGTGAGCATAAAACTTAAAATTAGATGATCCTACAAATCGTTATATCGTTGCCACAAGTGCTCAACGAGATTCGATTGGAGTTCAAAATGAGTTTCTTTATCTTTAATTTTTTCATGAGCTGCAATGAACGTCCTAAATTGACTAAATTCTTCTGTAGGCTCGTAAGACACTGTTATAGGGATGCTTTCAGGCACTTGTTCATAATCAAAGTCTTCTGCACCATTAGTATTACATTCATCTTCAATTATCATATTATGCAATATTATGCATGCCCTCGTAATGTAATCAAGAGCCTCTGTTCTCCAAAGACGTGCAAGCCCACGAACAATTGCAAATCATGCTTGAAGTATTCCAAATGCACGCTCTACATCCTTCCTTGTTGACTCCTGAATTGTAGCAAAAAGACTATTCTTTCTACCTCGTGGAGCTGAGATTGTCTTTACAAAAGTGGACCATGAAGGATATATACCATCAGCAAGATAATATCCCATTGTATAATCATGTCCATTGATTGAGTAATTCACCGAAGGTGCACAACCTTGAGCGAGGTTGGTAAATATAAAAGAACATTCTAGCACGTTGATGTCATTATGAGACCCAAGTAACCCAAAAAATGCATGCTATATCCAAAGATCATATGATGCTACTACTTCCAAAATAATTGTTGGCTCACGACTATGACCAATATACTGACCTTTCCATCCCGATGGGCAATTCTTCCATTTCTAGTGCATGCAATCAATGCTCCCTAGCATCCCTGGAAATCCATGCCTTTCACCAACTCTTAGCAACCTAGCAATGTCAATGCTATTTGGCGACCTCAAGTACTCTGTAGAATAAATATCGACTATGGCTTCAACAAATTTTTTGAGACTCTCTATTGCAGTGCTTTCTCCAATTCTCACATATTCATCTGTAAAATCTGCCGCTACTCCATACGCAAGCATCCTTAGTGCGGCAGTCATCTTCTGAAGGGAAGACAAAACAATCACTCCTGTAGCACTTCTTTTTTGAACAAAATATTCATCTTTCTCTTCTAGATTGGATTTAATACGAAGAAAAAGAGAATGATTCATTCGAAACCTCCTTCGAAATATGTTAGGAGGATATACTGGTGATTCTGCAAAATAATCTTGAAAAAGTCTTTGGTGGCCTTGCTCATGATCACGTTGGATGAACCTACGGCTTGGAACAGAACCACGACGTGATGTTGATGCCCTCTCTTTTTCTAATCTTTCTTCTTCCAATGCAAGAAGCTCAATTATCTCAAAATCATCATCAGAATTAGAGTCATTTAGAAGCATATTACGTGCATAATTTGTATTACGACCCATGGAAAAAATTTCCCAAGTTGCTGCCAACAAAAAAACACACAATTATTGCAACCTACGTGAATAATTCACATATTGATACTTAAAAGCAAAGAATACATCATGAAAAAGGCATGTTGTTACTAGTCTTGTAGGAAAAAAAAAATGGACAATACAACCTCTTGATACATGTAGCTTGAACATCTATTAAGTTATACTAAAGGAGGAAATATTGTTTAGGCAAGTAATTAACCATGATATGAGCACAAGTATTTAAAAAGGCATTCAAAAGGTTTACTTAGCAAAGCATTTAAACTTTTTTGATAAGTACAAAGCATTTAAACTTTTAATCTCTATGTCAGATAAAAACCCATAGGTGGAAGAATCACTCCCAAAAATTGAGCAGCGGTAATAGGAGAAACACAAAAATTACTCAGGAAGTATTTAATGATTTATAAAACTAATAACACAAAATCCATAAGAAAATTACTCAGGGAAACACACTTCAAGCTAAATAATTGAAACACTACAGACCCCATAAGAAAATTTGTCATCATAATCGAAACCCAGGTTTCAGAACATGAGTTTGGCAGACCATGATTAACAAAAACTAAATTGTACATAAATCAGCAAGCCACAAGAACTTTGATGTGAAAAAAAAAGGTACTGCGATTCTTTATAATGCTGAACTAGCGAAACAAGAAACAAACTCTAGAGGAATGAATGATAAATCACAAATCAACACCATACTTCAGGCCTAGGTCTAAATAAATGTTTTTACCACAGGGAGTTCTTTGTAGAATATGAAGAACTCCCTTATATGGCCTCCACTTATATGACAATGAACATGAAGAGACATCTTCCTCTTTACTTTCTTCCACTCTGCCACCACTTCATCTCTTTGCAATCTATTGTACCACCCTTGCAACTGAAAATTATATCCAATCTCCAATCTTTTAGGTTCCGAAACATAAGGTATGATAAAGACATATAACATAACATATATCAACAAAACTGTTTTCTATTAACTCTCTATAATCCCCTGCTATCCTGTGTCTTTCCTTATAATGAATTTTAATCAAAATTATATATCCTCTATTTTTTTAGAAACATAATTTTCTATTTTTAGCAATAGATCACATCTACTTTCCATGATCTCCTTGATCCACCCTAATAGAGGTTTGTAGTCCACTATTCTCCTTGCTAAATAAGTAAGGAATAGTGTGATCCAACCCACAAGATCTCCCTGCCTTCTCTGTTTTCCTTAGATCAAGATTTCAATCATATTCATATAATTCCATTTCTGTAAAGTGGATTCCACATACCCCATCAATTATATAATTGTTATATTATTGTAGGGGGACAATTCTAACTAATAAGATGTCAATTTTGATTTTATTACCAAATAAAAAGTTTGCTTGAAATCAAAGCCGACATTTTTGGCAATATAAACCAGTTTGCTTCTAACTTCTCATATTACTGTAATACATGAATCAAAATGCATTCAAAAAAATAAAAGAACAAGAGGAAGGAAGGAAGAAAGAGGTGGATTAAGCTCTGTATGAGGGAAGGCCTTAAGTCGAACAGTTGGCATGAAAAAATAGAGATAAGGCCAAAAAATTTATTAAAAAATAAGAAATTAAAAGGAATCAGATTAGCTTATTGACTCTAAATAAGATTGATTAAATAGCTATAGATGAGATCAAGAAACAAAGTGAAAAAGAAAAACACAAATCAGAGATACATAGAAAAAACCCATGAATCCAAAACTAAATCCAAACAGTAGCAATAGCAAATCATGTAAAACCACCAAATCTAGTATAAGCCAATAAATTCAAACATTATACAAAAAAAACCATGAAATCAAATTTGGATACCGATTTCTGTTGTTGACCGATATTCTCAGATTTCCATTGTTGACTAATGTTCTCAGATTTCTATTCTTCCTCACTAGTGGTTGAGCCATGATTTGGGGTTCAAAATATCTGGGCAGGTCATTTTGTGAGAGAGAGCTCCGTCGATTTTGTGTTTCATCGTTGTTTTCTGATGAGAAGCAAAAGAGAGTTTTTTTCTACAGAGAAGCAAAAGAGAGAGGGAGTGTAGGAGAAAGAGAAAGGGAGGAAAGAGAAAGAAGTCTTTTTTTTTTTTTTTTAATTCAACCGGTATTATTATAAGCTGATATATTCTTTAGATATGCTACAATGTAAGCTACAGTACTCTCCATGTTAAGAGAGCTACTGTAGCAAATCTAAAAAAAAAATTGGAGTTAGAGAGTTTGTTGGAGGTGATTTTTTGTAGGTTTGCTCTCTAAATTAGGCTTTAGAGAGCCTATTGGAGATGTTCTAAAGGTTTTATTGCTAAATATAAAGTTTAATAAATGTTTGATTCGAAGATGGAACCATAATTTAATCGAAACAAGTATTGGACCAAAACATAGGTGTTTTAGGGCCCATTTGGTAGAAGAGTTTGAGTAATATTGTTTGTAATTTTTTGAAATACGTGTGGGTGAAAAAGTGTGTGAAAATACATGTAATGTTGTTTAAAAGCTGAAAATATGTGTTTAAGATGCTCCACCAAATGGGGCCTTAATTTCCTTAAAAAAGAGTGTTTCAACTTTCATCACATACATAGAACAAAATATATAATGTTAGTTTGGGAACAGTTTATTTAGCTAAAAAATTTAAAAACTAGTTGAATAGTCATGGTTTTAAAAACTTAACCGAGAGTCAAACCGTTTTTAAAAAAATTCTCGGTTCAACCAAGTTTTTGACTGGTTTTAGGAGTTTTTACCGGACTAGACTAGCTCTCGGTTCCCTAATGAATAGTACCAAAAAGTATAATGAGACTTGCGAATAGTACAAAAAAGAAGCTAAAAACTAAAATAATCTGAAGCTTTCAGCAAAGTGGACCGAATGGGACTGATATAGACCGAATAGGACCAAATAGAACCAAAATATGCAGAATGGACCGAATAAGATCAAAGTGGACAGAATAGGACCAATGTGGATGGAAAGAACGAACTGGACCGAAAAAACTTTAGTGGACAGAATGGACTAAATTGGAACAAATTGGACGGAAGAGGACAGAATGGAATGGATAGAACCAATGTGCACCAAATAAGACTTTTGAATATTTATAATTTTTATTGCAATTTTAGGGCTCATATTTCTAATTTCTAATGTCTATTTTAATATTTTCTTTGTATTTTTAAACTCAAAATTAAAGAGTTTAGCCCAAATATAATAAACTTTCATACTTTGCATATCAAAAATTAAGAAAAAATTGAATTAATGAGCTAAATTTGGAAAGAAAACCTACAAAAAGAATCAATAAGGTCCAATTAGTCTAAAATGGACTAAAGGAGGACCAAAATTTGCCGAGTGGACCAAATTGAACCAAAGTAGACCTAATTGGACTTGAATATAAATTGTTTAATTTTGAAGGAGAACAAGTTATCTTCAAAAAAATTTAGAGAAAAATATTATGCATCATATTACAATACAAAATAATTATTTATTCTCACATATTGCGTGACCCTACGACTAGTTGTTTAATAATTGCTGGCTCCAAGGGGGAAAATTGGGTTATAGATGAAATTTGCTTCTTTTGTATCTAGTTGTGTAACCTCGTGTTAAGTTGAGGAAGATAGTTCTTGGTTTTGCCAATTTTTAGGGATGACATCATTTTCTATAATAATATGTTAAATTGTTAGCCTACAAAGACGGTGGTTGTTTCCATTGAGTTTTAAATTTGAGAAAATCTGTGGACAACTTTTTTGCCATTACTTTGATATGACTAATTGTGAGTGATAAAAAAAGTAATAAATTCACGTAAAAGTGAAAAGCAATCACTCATAACCGCATCAAACTTGTGGCATAAAAGTTGTGATCCTAGAACTCTTAAAATTTTAATGACTGCTTCTTCTAATTATTATTGAATTTAAATTTTAACAACTTGCGCTTATTAAAATGATGTTGTTGAGTTTCAGCTCAAACTAACTTTGCAAGAAGAACAACTTCAATGCTTTTACTCTGACTTTTCTTGTCTTTCCTACGATCTAAAAATATATAGTTGACAAGTTTCCAAATGGAGTGAAGCAAAAACATATTAAGATTAACCCCACGATTGTGACAAAGTATAGAGGATTAGGAGGAACATGAATACCCAAATGCCTGCCATTATTACAATTAGAACAAAAGTCTGCCATAGAAATTCCAAAAATATGGGAAACATGAATATCCCTTTAGAATCATATTGCAGTATATGAAGCATTAGTCAGATTGCACAACTAATCACAATCCTTAAGCTCCTCTAAGTAAAGGTTCCACCAGACCTGTAATTATGGCTAAACAGTACTATTAGAACACACCAAAGGAAGCTACTCACATGGAGCTGTATCTTGAGCCTCAAAATTTTACATCTGTTGTCCATGTACCCTGAACGCTACGGTGTTTGGTAACATGTCTTGTCCTCAGTTTCACAACCTTTCTTTCCAATGCATTCCTTAGCCTGCTTTGGTTGCATGTAGAAGTACCTCTTTTGGATCCATATTCTTCACACATACCACCCATTCATTTTTGTTCCCTGTGGATTTGGCAAAAGAAATCCTTAAGGACACTTCACATGCATGAGAGAGCGAGAGAGAGTCTTACAGTAAAAGGCTAATGTAGATGCTGACCACGAATGAGTTCAGTAACAACCTCTTGCTGAGGATTTTTCTCTCTAAATGCTGGCAGATGCGACTCCATAAATGCATATTGATTGCTTACTAATCATTAAATAAGCAAATGAAGGAAAACACTAGATTTTTTATTTCCAGTGCTTATGGAAGAACATAGGTTTTGAGAAGTTTGGCCAAATATATTATACACAGAAGACTGATCAGCCCCTGTAAAGAGGAAAGGAAGGGTGGTTGGGGGGGGGGGGGAGTTTAAAACCTACATCTACTCAAGCATGTCATCTAGATAATATATATGAAACAATTAAAAAGAAATTGTAGAGAGTAAAATGCCAAAACAAGTAAAAAACACAAGACCTATGTTTAGCATCCAGTTTCTTTTGACAAAATAAACCCCGCCGGATGTCCAGTTTTATGATTATCTTCAAAGATCTTAACCAATTATTCATCTCAGATCCTAGGTTTATTCTCAGTGGTGCTTATAGCACCATTGACCAACACACAGTCAGCAAAAATAACTAAAACTACTACAGAGAATGCAAAGTAGAAAAGAATTATACAACATGGTAATTTGTGCTTCCATCAATAGTTTACAAAACTTGCATAACCAACGCAGCCCACTAAAACAAACCAAAAAAAGAAATTCACATTATGCACTCAATTATTGACCTCCTCTATGATACACCTCTGTTGTTTTGTCCAAGAACTGGAAGAGATAGGTGCTACAGAATAGTCGGGGCGCTCCTATACTAGCACCTTTATTGAGATGGATGCAATTAACAGATATTGGACACCATTTTTGACACCAAACCTAAGCCAGTTTCTTTCTATTTCACAGTACGTAATTTCTCACCATCATATCACTAAAAAAGTAAACTGTATTGGAAGCAAGGAAAGCGGCTGGGATTTGCCTCCATTATGCCATTGGCAATTATCAAAATCTTCATCACAAAAACATAATGCAATTTTGCCAATAAGCTCAGCTGGCACCTCCTCCCCTTAATAAGTGCTAAGTGGAGGGTGAGGGTGTGGGTTCAAGACCCATTCAATCTGTGTGTAAGCTTGCCAATAAGAAAAAAGATTAAACAATTTTGAAAAAAGTGCCCAGGGGTGATCTGGAAGAACTAGCCAATGAATTTACCCCCAAAATACCAAATTCTGCTAATAACTTCAAGAGCATCTACAGAAATCCTCAAAGCACATACGGAAGTTATTTACATTCCCATCCATTTGCAATTGCAAGAAAAATTCAATATGGTCCTGTTATAACAAAGTTGCATGGGATAACTAAGTATCTTTCTTCACTCACCTTTTTTTCTTTTTGGCACTCTCAACTTTGTAACTCCATGGAAATACCATATGAGAAACTTAAAGCAACTTCATATTCTAACTAAAAAATCTCATGAGAAACATAACAGCTCTGAAGCCCTCATGAGTCATGACTCTAGATAAAAGATAAAAAAGCAACAACTGTGAAGAACTCTGCTTGTAGCCCAATGTGTTATGAAATAGCATAAAGTGGGACTATCCAAGAAATTGCTATTAGCAACAGATAATACTCAGTCCAGTACCCTAAAAAATCCAAATTTAAACTGCTAGAACATATAACACTCAATCCAGTACCCTGAGAAATGCGAATTTAATCTGCTATAAAGTATACAAAAGACCAGCAGTCACAAACTAGGGAAATTCCCTCTGCCAACTTGTAAAACCACCTTAGATCACCATCCTTTGCATAAATTAAACAGACTGGTAGTAAGCACATCATAAAATAAATATCTT
This sequence comes from Castanea crenata, assembly GCA_020976635.1. Classification (NCBI taxonomy): domain Eukaryota; kingdom Viridiplantae; phylum Streptophyta; class Magnoliopsida; order Fagales; family Fagaceae; genus Castanea; species Castanea crenata. Next base: position 3,585,547 of record JAGHPS010000031.1, on the reverse strand, counting down.
GCTAAATTTCTATCATGTGAATCAGTGCATAATTTTGTCTGAAGGGTACACACTGCTGCCACCAAGAAGAATTTCTTTTTGATAAGTAAAAAATTCCAGTAAAATTAGTGCAATAAGGGGATAACCTTAGTACATAGAATGTATATAAGAGAAACACCCAAACTTTTTTATAAAAAAAATCTAAAAAAATTCAGATCAACCGGGAAGAATTTTCACGCAAATTTCTTATGTTTCTAGCAGAAAGTTCTAACTGAAAGGCAAAATCAAACGCCTAATGTGGCCAATTACAATTATCCATTTCAACTTAAGATACTTCAGCTGGTACTATTAGTCTAACAAATCATCAGAAATGGCAATACATAAATCCACTAACAAGAATTTCAAAGAATAACAACAGAGCAAATCACGCCATTTGCTAAAAACAATAATTAAGCAGTCTAAACTAAAGCATTCTCACGAGAACATCTTTATGTTCAATCAATTTCATTTTAAGAACTAAATCTTCAACAATTAACAAAAAAAATACTATATGAAATGAATGGGTTTAAAAATTAAAAAAGCATACTACAACAATCAGCTTTTGAAGTTGTCATAAACCTCTCAAAGCCATCACAATCCAAAACTACTACAACAACAACATAAACAATAAGTTCAATTTAATTGTCTCAAATTGAAAAAAAATATATCGTTTTTTTTTTTTTGAGGATTTAAAGTATAATACAAAAAGAATTTTCTGATTTTTTTTTAAATTATTGTTATTGTTATTGTACATAGTAAGAATTTTCTTTTACATTACTTTCAAAATCTAATTTCGTGAAGCATTTTAAGATCTTTTTAAATTTTTTTATTTATTGAGACTATCGGCTCTGTTTGATTGCCGAGGAAACGAAAGAAAACAAATTTCAAAAATGTTCCTTTTTTTCCTTTGGCTATTTTTTGTTTAGACAAATTAAAGACTGAAATGAAATGTGAGAAGGTAACTAACCTTTTTGTAGGATTTGAAAGTCGAGTGTTTGCTCCCTTCTCTTTGGTGTTGCAATTTGCAAGGAGGGTTTTGGCTGAGATTCTGAGAAAGCTCATGAATAACGGGAATTTTCTACCTTTTGTTAGTTGGTTTTGGTTTTTACCCGACCCGACATGGGAGATCGGGGAAGTGTAACCGGGTAGCTAAGATGCATAAACAAATGTTATGGATACCGTTTCAGGGTTACCGGTTTACCAAAAAAAAAAAAAAAAAAAAAAATATATATATATATATATATATATATAATTTAACAAATTTTCCAAAAGATAATAACTAATTACCAAAGTAAATACAGATAATTAAATAATAGGGTCGTAATTCCTTTTTTTTTAAAATATTATATATCTATACTACTATTAATTAATTGTCTTTATTTTTCTTTATCAAGGTGTAGTTCTATTTTTAAGTGAGTAGTTTTAGGACTACAAATTATTATATATTTTTTTTGGCAAACCGTAAGTAATTAACTATTACTTACCCATAAACCTTACTAATATTTTTTTTTACCAATCACACATTGTCAGTTGTGGCTAGAAGTTGTGAAAAATTTTAAGTTCAACCATTAGTTTATGTTAATAGGATGATGGTCACGTGGCACTATTTGCAATAATGGCCAAAAACGTGGCAATCTTACCTTGCATACACATTTATTCATTTCACCAACCCCACCTAAAAATAGCTATATAACTATTCAGCACCACTATTGCTAGTGCTCTAACTCCATTTGCTCTACCGGAATGCAAGTATACATCCTTTCAAATTTTTCTCAAATCTCTGCGTTTTAAAATTTTAACTTGTTACTCTCCCTGCCTCTCTCTTTGTGGCTTTGTGCTACAAAGTGCAAAATGCAAATATGTGAAGGTTGAAGTTTCATGAGTAATCCACCTCAGAAGAATCATCCAAGGTCACTTTCTGATCTTTACCCCCTTTCAGTTCATTGTAGTAGAATTTCTTATTATATTTGATGTCATGAGGTAGAATGGGAACGGTGGAACTAAGAAGAGTCAGAACATTGCTGCATGTAACGATAAAAGAGAACAAAATTCATTTTGGCCGAAAATTTCATTCCAGCCAAAATTACTCAAAATGACCGAAACTGGCTGAAATGGGCCGGAATTTGAGCCGAGGTGGAACAAAGTGTATTCTTGTTCTGGTTTTCATGCCAATACGAGAAATTTCATTCGACAGAGTGTATTCTTGTTCCGATTTTCATGCCGATATGAGAAATTCGTTCGTTTTGACCGAAGCAGAACGAAATTAATAACATTGGTGTAAACAAATATTCATAGCCTCAAGGCATGAGGTAACCGCCTAATTTATGTTTTGAAAGAGCCTAACAGTGTGATGAGATTTTTGTTATCAACCAATTGACTCCGTAATATTCTCACAATCAATATTTAGATAAATATATCACTCTTTTTAATTTTTTAAAGACCAAAAAGGATTAGATTATAAATAAATGGGGAAAATGAGCTTTTTTCCTTATTATGTTACAAACTCATGGGTAGAACCCACTCTTGAAAACCAGCTTGCAAGGAGAGAGTGCCTAAGAGCTTATAAACACATAATTAAGCTTATATTTAACCAATGTGGGACACTAAGATTATAACACACCATCACGCTCCGCAGCTAATGTTTACGATGGCTCACTCTAGCGACACTGTCCCGTTGGTAGCTCTTCCTCTTTTTGATAGCTTCACTTAACTATCAGTAATTTTAATCCAACCTTTAGGTCACCCCTTCCAAAATTCGACCACAAAGCCGCAACTCATTTGATCTCATACTCAATAAGCTACACCCGATTAATTGGGGTGATGGTTGGCTCTAATACCAAATGTTACAAACCCATGGGTAGAACTCACCATTGAAAATCGGCTTTATCTAGCACAATGTCCTTGTTTTAAAACTATTAAGCACCATGTCCTTACTTTGAAACTCGGTTTTTAGAAAATTGAGTTTCTCATAGAACTCAATTTTATGATTATCGAGTTCTAAGTAAGTTTTTGTAGCATTGGAGTAGCACCTATGGCTTTTCCCAATTAAAAAAATCCAGTTGAAACTTGATTTGACTGATATTGAGTTCTAGGGAAAAACTTACCTAAAACTCAATAATCATAAAATCGAGTTATATTGAAACTTGATTTTTAGAAAATCAAGTTTCAAAACAGGGATACAATACTTGTAGTTTCAAAATAGGGACAATTTGCTAGACATTTTAAAAAATAAGGGCAAAAGGCCATTTACCCTTAAATAAATAAAAGCCAAAGAAGATGACTTAAGGGTTCGTTTGGGAACAACTTATTTAGTTAAAACTGAAAACTTTTTACTAAAAGTTTAGAAAAAAAAAGAGTTGAAAAATAAGCTAAATAGTACAATGGAACTAATGGATAGTATCAAAAAGTACAATAAGATCTATGAATAGTAGCAAAAATAAGCTAAAATTGCAAATAAGCTGAAAGTTTCAGTCCATCACAAATGGACACTTAATAAACTCCAAAATTCACGTTCATAACTCAAACACTCCTATTATAACATATATTCCATTTCTAAAAAAAGTTCACAAAAAAAAAAAGTAACTATACAGAGTCTTGAAACCCATGAATAGTATCAAAAGGTACAATATGATCCATAAATAATAGTAAAAATAAACTAAAATTGCAAATAAGCTAAAAATTTCAGTCCATCCCAAACAAACACTTAATAAACTCCAAAATTCACATTCATAACTCAAACACTCCTATTATAACATATATTCCATTTCTGAAAAAAGTTCACAAAATAAATGTAACTATACAGAGTCTAAAAAATTTAACAATGTAGACCAAACGATTGTCATAAAACAGACGCTTTGTTGCTTTTGACTCCACCATTCCGGTACCATCTTCAATTACCAAAAAAATCCAAAAAGTAGATCACAAAGCGACACAAATACCCCCCACCCCCTCCATTAAAAAAGACAAAATTTGAAATCCAATTTTACTCTTAATTCATAATTCCTTACTATGATTGTTCTCATAGACCAATCATAGAACTCATTGGCAATTCCATCACATAAAAACTTAGAAATAAAACTTTATAAATATAGATCTATGAATAATGAGAAAGAAGAATTGTAGGCTTAATATGAGAAAATTATTGCAGAAGTCAATGAATGCATGAGATTGAAAAAAATATGATTGAACTACAAACAAACAAACTTAAAATTATAGGTAAAAAAGAGAGAAGAGTTTGTGGTAATTGAATTGTGAATCTAAACCAAGAAAATTCACATGAAATTCAAAAAGAATAAAACATAATTTAATGAAGAAATTTGATAGTCAACAAACGTGAAGAAAAGTACTTGAAGGCCGAGATTGATAAAAAAAAAAATATAGTTAATTAAATGAAGAAATTCAACAGTAAACAAACGTGAAAATAAGTACTTGAAGGTTGAGATTGATAAACAAAATTGATGTTAATAATGACATGACAAAAGAGAATGAGCACTAAGAAAATCACCTCTATTTATGCCTCAGAGAGAAAGAGAGGGAGGGGAGAAAGGGCGGTAAACAAAAAATTATCAAGTTTGAAAATCAAATGATAAAAATAGTTTCACAAATATAAATTTGTATTGATTGAGTGATGAGTACAATTCTTTGATTTTGATCATTTTACAAAAGAGTAATCATCTGATTCTTTCTTCTTGCAGTCTTAACTCAAACACAAAATCTTCTTAGCTTTGGTTGTAAGATGGATCGAATAATCTTTACAACGAATCTCTAGCTTTATGCTTGTTAGAGATTTATTGTTCTTTAAGTTCTTTTAATGTTTTTTCGAAGATTTTTTCAATTTAAAGTCTTTTGGATGGAAGTTCTTTAGAGGCTTGATTCACTGAGCTTTAATGATTTAGAGCTTTCTGAAGTTTATGGAAGGCTTTTTGAAGTTTATGGAAGGCTTTTTGAAGTTTATGGAGGCTTTTGAGCTTGATTCTCATAGAACTACTTGAGGCAGAATTTCTCCAAGCTTTTGACGTTTTGAAAAGTTGGTGGAGAATGAAAGGGGGTGTCCTCTATTTTATAGTGGGTTAAGAGAATGTGTTCCACTTTGGATTGATCTGCCTGAGGATAAGTAGTGGATTGTGAATGGTACAAAGTCAGAGAGTCCACTAGGACTTGTTACTTGTAGATAATTATCTATAATAGAAGGGTCTTGATGGGATAAACATCCAAATGATTCCCCTAAGATGTACAGGTGGAGCGTTGAGATGTATTAGAAAAGACTATATAAGAAAGGAACCCTTCTAGGAATGGTGTTGGCAAGCATAAACTTGAAAAGAGAGAATTAAGTATCAGATTGGCACTTACTATATATGAACAATCCATCCTCAAACGAGCCTGAGGAAGAATTTATACTAAATTTGTGCTTCATTTCTTCATATAAAGAGTCATTGCTTCTTTAGTTTCACACTTGGATCCTACTTAGTATTATAGTTGACATAGAAAGCACACTCTCTTACAAATTAATTGTGTTGGGTCGAAAATACTAAGTAACACTATTCTTAGTGGGCTTGGGCCATTTTTTGTGCTCCTACAATTATCTAAGATAGAAATCCTACTTTAGTCTAATCTATGTATAAGTGTGTGAATTTCCCTCCTGTAGATTTGAATCTAGACCCCTACCTCATTAGAACTTGTATTTGTGGTGCGCAGTGATTTCTTTTCACACTTATTTTAGCACTATGAATGATACAAACTATGAAATTTTAACTATCATAATTTACATCTCTTCTAGTTATTTTAAATAAACTGCAACAATATCATAATATTATAAAACAATAATGTTAGAATATATTATTAGTCCATAAAATTTACATCTTTTTAATTCATAATATTCCAAGTGGTCAAAGTTTTGAGTGAATGAAATTTTGAATGAATGAAGTTTCAAATGAGTGATTTTAGTTCCTAAAGTTTAAAAACAAGTATTATGGGTCCTTTCGTTTAGTTTTCTTTTTATGTATTTATTCCCGTTAGTTGAAAACTTGTAAGTGAGTAGGATGGAGATATTTTGGGCATCCAATAATAGCATCTCAAATTGGAAAACCCCTTAAATAGTAGTGTTAGTGTTAGTGTGTGTGTATTTCAATTTCTCTCTCCTTTTCACACATTTTTAATTTTTATTATTATCATCTAGGATAAAAGTCCTACTTTAGTCTAATTTACATAATTGGCTGTGAACCTCCCTCCTTGAAACTTGAATATGGACCCCTACCTCACAAGAACTTGTACTTGTAGAGTAGCCATCATGTCAATGGTTCGTAGTGATTTCTTTTCACACTTATTTCAACACTCTGAATAATACAAACCATGAAATTTTAGCTAACATAATTTACATCTCTTCTAGTTCTTCTAAATAAACTGCAACAATATCATAATATTATAAAACAATAATGTTAAAATATATTATTAGTCCATAAAATTTACATCTCTTTTAATTCATAATATTCCAAATGGTTGAAGTTTTGAATGAATGAATTTTTGAAGGAATGAAGTTTCAAATGAGTGATTTTAGTTCCTAAAGTTTAAAAACAAAGTAGTATGGGTCTTTTTGTTTAGTTTTGTTATTTTTTTTATACACTTGACTAAAATAAGAATAAGAGTAAGACTTCAATACAGTACCTTAATGTTCCTTAGCTCCCTTGTTAAAATTAAGCCATATAACTATTTAATAAAATAAGGAAAATGGCGTTAAAAAACAAATTTTCTGGTGAGAAAACCCATTAGTTAGACTTGAACTTAAACACTTTCGCTCACGGTTTAGTTGAAATCAAGAACCCTCAATATTCATTCCAAATTGGGAATTTTTTTAATATTGGAGAAAAAGAGCGTGTTACATTAAATAAAGGAATTGAGATTTAGTGCTTTTTATAAGGAATGAATATTCCTTATTATTTTTTTGAAGAATAATATTTCTTATTTTAAGGAATAGATGTTCATAAGGATAGATTATTCCCTATAATAAAAATATAACCAAACAACCTTATAGCTAAACCATAGAAATAATCATTGCAACACGAGGGACAGCAAAGCTTGAGAACTTGAAATCCCATCTTTCAGAAAATGCCCAAAAGAGTGACAATATATATTTTTCCCATGGTGTAGATTAGATCTAAAGTTCTGAAGCCAATTATGTTGCAAACATCTTTTAGTGGTTAACGATAGACAACAATATGGAAAGAAAAGAGGAAATGTCTAATTCTAGGTTTCTCTCTCTATTTTAAATCTTGGTTGTTTTTTCACTTAATTTTGATAAGATCCTATCTTGTTTTTTTCTTCTTTCGTGGTAGCCTCAGATCCATCAAAATAAAATTTATTTGTCTTTGGAGAAAATAAACAAACGTGTAAATAAACAACGGAGAAGCTCATCACCATGCCTTTTTTTTTAGAGAGTTTCAACCTATGACGTTCGCTCCTAATGATAGCTCTTTATCATTAGACCAATACACCAATCAGTATGGATAAATGTAAAACCCACTATGGGCCCATTTGGTTGGAGGAGTGGAAAAGTGAGAGAATAGAAAATGGTAGGAGAATGAAAAAGTGAGAGGATAGAAAAATTTTAATTTTCCTCCTTTTTGTTTGGTTGGGAGTGAAAGAGTGGAGTGATGGAAAAAAATAAGTTTGTATAAATTTATTCATATATCCTTGTTAAAAAAATGATACCCAATTAAAACAAAGAGGTGACAAACAACCAAAAATAAAAATAAAAATACAATCATCCAAATTTATTAAAAAATAAAAATCATGTCCTAAAAAAAATTGTAAGGACACAATTTGAGCTTGAACCCGTAGTCAGAGGGGGATAGGCCTAAAAGACCTTTTACAATAAAATTTGTAGACAGTGGGCTTGAAATCTATATTCTAATGATGTTAGATGACAAAAATGATGGGTTAGATTACAATGATACACACAAGGAACTATTTATATGAAAGAATCTTCTCCTCGGACACAAGCCGAGGATGATTTATATTATCTCTTTCCAAGATAGATTACAATTATAAATAGTGAGATATACAATGTTTTTTCTCTGTTTCTTCCAATCTCCTCTCCTAAAGGTCCATTCTTCCTTTTATATCCCCTCCTTCTTCCCCTCTTTATGCCCCACGTAAGGGTTAGATTACTAGTTTAGATACTTGTCCCATCCACCTCCCCTGAAGTCTTTGGAGACGGGAGCGAGGCTTGACCTTTGATGCTCAAGTCTCACTTCCCCATTAATGCGGTCAGAATAGTTGTTTGCAGAGTATTCAATGCGGGGGCGGTGATAACAGCTTTATTTTAGATATTCCACCGCCCTTCTTCTTATCTTCTACGTTTACCATGTTTACCCCTACCTATAGGATTTTCTAGCATATTGCTTGTGGATGTTTAACCAGCCTTTCTCCTACCTCGACTTTACATAGTCGAGGACATAATCTTCCTTGGACTATATTCTTGGACATTCTTGTTCAAGTATCACCTCTTCACTTTATTAGTATTGCTTTATGAATTGACATTCTTACGTCCTCGGACCATTTAGTGTCCTCGGATTGAGCTTTTAGCCCAAAAAATACTCTAAGGCTAACCTCACACACATTCTTGGGCCCAATGACTCTACAATAGCCCCTCGAGATTCTCAATTTGCTACTTCGGGAGGAAAGGAGGATCTTGACATCTGTCATCGTTAACTTGTGTACACCACACATCTTTGCTAACAGGGATGATGACTTTTGAACTACCTATTGCACATTCCTGATATTTCGGCGTGTGGAGCATCCCTAAATTAAATTCTGACGTCTCTTTGTCCCCCACGCTTAGCGATGTGACACGCATCCAACGGTTAAGGATGGCATTGGGACATAGGCAGGAAGTTTCCCACTTTATGACTCCCATTGATATAAAATCTAACAATTCAAACTCTCTTACACACTACAACACTCATACAATGTATCTACCAACCTTTTGCAATCTACACACGCCCTCACATTTATCAAGAACTAGGCTGAGGTGACTTTGTCTTTTTTAAAGTAAGTTCTCCCAGACTCCATCTTTCGTTATTTTTCTTTCTTCTCTCTTTTTCTTATGTTTCTTTCTCCTCGGTTCATCTATTTTCTTAGTTCTTCCACCATACCCACACCCTGCTCCCACAAATGGGTAGATTTGCATCCCTAGTAGATTCAAAGGAAAAAATAGAACAATTTAAGGCAAAGTATAGAATTCCACCGGGGGTGTCTGTTACATATTGCTCGGAAGGGGAGTGGTATGAAAAAAGAAAAACGGGAGAGGTAGTTATCTCGATAATATCATTCCTAGAAGGAGGGATGAAAATCCCAATAAGGACTGTTACTAGGGATTACCTTAGGGCTTTTAAATTGGCTCTTACCCAATGCGCCCCAAATATGTTTCGGATTCTGGGTTCCATAGACGCCCTAAATGAAAAGATGGACCTAGGACTCACCCATCACAATGTGAACTGGGTTTATAACCTCCACTTCCTAAAGAAACAAGGTGGATATTACCTAAAATCTAGACATCCAGAAGTTAGATTAATCCAATGCCTCCCTGAATCCAACAAGGGTATGAAAAATCACTTCCTATTCATATCAGGGGATTGGCACAACGACATTCCCTGTCCGACAAGGGAGGGGAAACTAGGTGAAGTTCTGGATCCGGTTAAACTATTCGTAACCATTCCTTTTAAACCTTGGTTTACATAAAAACATTTACTTGTTCTAACTTTATTTTTCTTCTCAACGATTTTGTAGACCCCCATACAACCGATCGCCATCCCCATCTCATTAATTTTGCAAGACTAGACAGAATATTGAAGGCTGAAGTGTTTGTGCACACTAACAATCAACTCCGAGCAGCGCATTTAATCCTCGGCTATGATCCTATATCCAAAGCTTTCTAGGTGCCGAAGTGTATGATCAGAGCGAAGGATCCACACTTACACCGGATAAGCGTTGTTGCCGAAGGCTTTCTTTTACCTGAGGACACCCTCATCCCTCAAGGCACCCTCGTCAAACAACCCACACAACCTATTCCAGACGATATTATCCTCATCCCTCTTTCAACTCAACATACGTCTAGCTAAGGAACCTCTTCCCAACCTAGTATAAAAGAAGAAGAGATTGTTGAAGTATCAGATTCTTTTGAGGACGAGTTTGAAGCCTTCAATCGACCCCCTTCCCTTGGAGACCAAGTTGCTATCCTTGGCACATCCTCCTTAAGTCCTCCACAAGGCGACACCCAACAATCTGACATAATGGGCATCCAATGCAAGCCAAAACAAAGTCTTAAAGACGTACTAGAAGCCCCAAGTGGGGACTCAAGAGCTTCCAAAGGTACCTTAAGCCAAGTCTAAAGATAAAGGTCTCGAGAAAGCCCTTCAGTTCAAACTTCTCCTCTTCCTCCTCCCACTCAATCCCAACACATTGACTAAACTGATCATAAAAGAAAAAGGGATTAGTAGAAAGGGAAGGATACGATGGAGGGAGGGAAAGACCCCCTTCCTAAGGAGCTAGAGCCCGAAAAAGGAGGAAAGCAGGCTAGTACAATGCAGACCAGATTAGGTAGATGGATTGAGTCTCATGCAGTTGTACGTGCCCCAATCTGGGCTCCCCATATGATCATGGATGACCATGCAGTTACCGCCGATGCATCCATCAGAAATTCTGATGCGGGAACAGCGGCCTGCGTAGTAGACACTTTGGAGCAAGCTTTGCTATTGCCCGAGGACATGGGTGAGCTCAGGCAAATAAGGGACCAAAATGTCTTCATGACATTGAAAAAAGAATTTGCATTGGTAAGAGTCCCATTCAACCATTGTTTACTTCTGTTTCCTTTATTCTTAAAAAATTTTAATTGTGCCTTTCTCGTTTTAATGTCTATTATGTACAGGCTGTCCAATCTACTCATAGGGCTGAGGAGATTGTTATTAGCACTTACAAAGCCTTCAAGGAGGAGGATCCATGAGGTTAAAGACAAATGAGAAACATATCGAAGCCCAATGTTAGCAACTTCACCAAGCAGACGAGGAAAACGTGGCGGCGAAAAAACAAATAGAAGATTTGAGGAAGCGCCTAATGGATTTTGAGTAGGCTAGGGAGGAGGCCATCAAAGCCAAAAAAGAGGCTACCAAAGCCAAAGAGGAGGCTGGAAAGGCAAGAGACCAGGCTGAGCAAGATGGCTATGAAGTTGGCATGGCAGAGACCACTGAGAACTTTAAAGCTCAAGTCTTTGAGGTATGTAGGCATTACTGCCTCCAAGTATGGAATGAGGCACTTTCCCAAGCTGGGATTGATGCCTCTTCCACCCTTTGGAAGACAGAAAATGTCTACTTCCCCCCAGCCATCCAAGCTTCTACCCGCCCCTCAAACCAAGGATGATGCTGTCATTCATGGAGCAGAGGTCAAATAAGGTGATATGGCTGAAGTCCCTGCTTCCACTGAAAGTCAGCCTCAGAAACATGCTGAATCAATAGAAGGGGTGGCACTTGAGGATACACAGCCTCCTAGTGATCCCAAGGAATCTTCCAAAGATAAAAAGACTGACGAAACATTGGAGTTGGTCTTAGCGACAATTCCCATAACCGTAAAGGAAGATCCGAAAGGCAAAGGGATAGCTGCTGACTCTTCGGTGTCAATTCAGCTTCCAAAAGATCCTAAAGGCCCTTTAAAGTTAAAGCTGAAGCCATGATTGCTCTTTTTCTCTCTAGCTTTTCTTTTCATCTCTATTCAATGTAATTTTGACAACTTGCAAGTAAATGTACTTCCAAAGAATTTTCCAATCAATGAAAAGAGCAAGTTATTTTTATATTTGTTATCTTTTTCATCATGCTTGATGCTTATTTATCACAATAGAACAGTAATATATCTCCTTTCATAAATTAACTAACAATTCTAAGGAAGCAATCAGGCATGAATTTAGGCAATAAATATGTTCAATATACTTGTAAATGCTTTAAGTGATGCTCATGAACTTCTATCCATCCAACACTATTTAAGGAGTCTTTAAGATTTGCCAACAGAATGGCAAACTTATGCCTAGATCCTCGTTAAACATAAGCTAACCGGGGATTAAACATAATTAAGACTTTAGCCAATACCCCATATAATATCAACATATATAATATATATGGGTGAAATGAAGTGTTAGGTTTCCCAAAATGGGTGATCCGAGGACCAAACGTAATTTAGGTTCTAATCAATGTTTAATAAAAATGTCAATTTATGCAAGGTATGTAGTCCGAGGAGCCAGGCATGACCAAGTTTCAGTTTGATACTTAGACAAATGAACTGAAATGTTAATTTCCCCAAAGTAGGTGATCCGAGAACCAGATGTAATTAAGGTTCTGTTCAACACTTAATAAAATATCAATTTATACAAGGTATATGGTCCGAGGAGCCAGGCACGACCAAGTTTTAATTTGATACTTAGAAAAATGAGCTGAAATGTTAATTTTCACAAAGTAGATGATCCGAGGACCAGATATAATTAAAGTTCTGTTCAACATTTAATAAAATATCAATTTATATAAGGTATGTGGTTTGAGGAGCCAGGCACGACCAAGTTTCAGTTTGATACTTAGAAAAATGAACTAAAATGTTAATTTCCTCAAAGTAGATGATCCGAGTACCAGACGTAACTAAAGTTCTATTCAACACTTAATAAAATATCAATTTATACAAGGTATGTGGTCCGAGGATCCAAGCATGACCAAGTTTCAATTTAATACTTAGAAAAATGAGCTGAAATGTTAATTTTTCCAAAGTAGATGATCCAAGGACCACACATAACTAAGGTTCTATTCAACACTTAATAAAATATCATTTATACAGGGTATATGGTCCGAGGAGCCAGACATGACCAAGTTTTAGTTTGATACTTAGACAAATGAACTGAAATGTTAATTTCTCCAAAGTAGATAATCCGAAGACCAGACATAACTAAGGTTCTGTTCAACACTTAATAAAATATCAATTTATACAAGGTATGTGGTCTAAGGAGCCAGGTATGACCAAGTTTCAGTTTGATACTTAGAAAAATGAACTGAAATGTTAATTTGTCCAAAGTAGATGATCCGAGGACCAGATGTAACTAAGGTTTTGTTCAACACTTAATAAAATATCAATTTATACAATATATGTGGTTCAAGGAGTCAGACATGACCAAGTTTCAGTTTGATACTTAGACAAATGAATTGAAATGTTAATTTTTCCAAAGTAGATGGTCCGAGGACCAGACATAACTAAGGTTCTGTTTAATAGTTAATAAAAATAAATTTATACAAGGTATGTGGTTCGAGGAACCAGACATGACCAAGTTTCAGTTAGATACTTGAAAAAATAGCAGCCAACATAATAGAATGTAAACAGGAATAATATGGCAGAAACGTTTTTCATTAATAATAATACCTTTGCAGGTTATTTACATTTCAAGGATGTTGTACAACATGTTCATCTAGATCTTCAAGATAGTAAGCCCCTATGCCTGTAACCGAGGTAATATGATAAAGTCCTTCCCAGTTAGGCCCCAGTTTTCCCTATGCTGGGTTCTTTGCGGTACCCAAAACTTTCCTCAATACCAAATCTCTAGGTGCAAGTGGTCGTAGCCTCACATAGGAATTATACCCCTACTTGAGTTTGTGTTGATAGGAAGTTAGTTGAACCATGACATTCTCCCGCCGTTCCTCAACTAGGTCTAGGCTTTTTTCCAGAAAATTGTCATTACTGCTTAGGGTGAAAAAGCTCGTCCTTAATGTTGGAAACCCAGTTTCCAGAGGTATTACAACCTCGGCTCCATAAGTCATAGAGAAGGGTGTCTCTCCAGTGGACCTTCGAGGTATAGTTCATATGTCCATAAGACATGTGGTAATTCTTCCACCCATTTCCCCTTAGTGTCATCTAGCCTTTTCTTGAGCCCATTGACTATCAGTTTATTGACCGCCTCGGCTTGCCCATTCCCTTGATGATAAGCTAGAGTGGAATATCTATTCGTGATGCCTAGATCACAACAATATCTTCTAAAGGCCTTACTATCAAATTGTAGGCCGTTATCTGAAATAATAGTATGAGGGATTCCAAACCTGGTGATAATATTTTTCTAGACAAGCTTCTTCGCCTCCACATCTCTGATATTTGACAATGGCTCAGCTTCAACCCATTTAGTGAAATAATCTGTTCCAATGAGTAGTCACCTTCTATTCCCTGCTACCTTTGGGAAATGCCCTACAATGTTTAAGCCCCATTGAGCAAAAGGCCAAGGACTAGATAGATGATTAAGGACACCCCCTGGTTGATGGATGTTAGGAGCAAACCTCTAACGTTGGTCATATCTCTTTGCATAATCCTGTGCCTCTCTTTGCATAATGGGCTACCAATACCCTTGTGTGATAGCTCTATGAGATAAAGACCTTCCTCCTGTGTGACTTCTGCAAATTCCTTCATGTAGCTCTTCCAAAAGTAATTTCGTTGCTTCCGGGTGTACACACAGCAATATGGTCCTGAAAAAGAGCGTTTTTACAATTTTTGGTCCTCGAACAGCCAGAACCGAGGTGCTTTCCTGCGTACCTTATATGCTTCGGACTTTTCTTTGGGCAAGATATCATCTTTAAGGAAGGACACTATAGGATCCATCCAACTAGGTCCTACCCTAATTTGATGAATTCGGATGGCGTTACCACTTGTCCTAGTGGGTTTACACAGATCTTCAATAAGGATGACCCAAGGTAGGCCTTGCGCCAAGGATGTCGCAAGTGTGGCCAAAGAGTCAGCATGGGTATTTCCAATCCTGGATACATGTAATAAGGAAAAAGACTCAAATTTGGATTGTATATACTTGACCTGGGTGAGGTAACTTTGCATTATTGGATCTCTTGCTTCTAACTTCCTTTCCACTTGGCCTATAACCAGTTGTGAATTTGAGAACATTTGTACCATTTTTTCACCCATTTTTCGAACCATGTCCATCCCCACTAGTAAAGCTTCATATTTTGCTTCATTGTTGGTGGCCGAGAACCCCAACCTCAAGGATTTCTCAAAAGTAATTCCTTTAGGGGACGCTAGAACTAGCCCCACACCAGATCCTCTTTGATTTGCTGCTCCGTCAACATGCACTTTCCACAATGAAGGTTCTTTGCACGAGATCATGCCAACTGATTTTTCATCCATGTCTAATCCCTTAACATTCTCTTCTAATGAGGGCTTAGCAAATTCTGCCACCAGATCTGTAAGGATTTGTCCCTTAACAGAGGTGCGATGTATATATTTGATATCAAAAACTCCTAGAATGGTACCCCATTTGGCAATCCGTCCCATGTAGTCTGCATTTCGAAGTCTAGATTTAAGAGAGAGTTGAGTCAAAACAACAACTGTATGAGATTGGAAGTAATGCAGAAGCCTACGCGTAGCATGCAGCATTGTTAGGATTGCTTTTTCCAACGATATATAATGCACTTTGGCCTCATGTAGAGACTTGCTCACGTAATAAACTGGACTCTGTATATTATTATCATCCCGTATAAGAACCAAACTAACAACATGATTAGCCACCGCAATATATGCGAACAGAACTTTATCAACTTCTGGCCGAGACATAATGGGAGGTCATGAAATATATTCCTTAAGTTGTTGAAAAGCTAAAGCACACTCATCGGTCCACTCAAATCCCTTCCACTTATTCAACAACTGGAAGAAAGGTCTGCACCTATCTGCGGACCGAGAAATAAACCGATTGAGGGCAGCAGTCATCCCTGTCAACCTTTGAACCTTTTTAGGATTTCGAGGTGGGTGCAAGTTGTTAATTGCCTTGACCTGAGTCGGATTAACTTCAATCCCCTAGTGAGTTACTATGTAACCTAGAAATTTACTTGATCCCACACCAAAAGAACACTTAGAAGCATTAAGTCGCAACTTGTACCTCCTTAGCATCTGAAAAGTATCACCTAGATCTTCCACATGCGTGGAAACCGTTTTACTTTTCACCACCATATCATCCATATATACTTCAATAGTTTTTTCCAGTTGTGGCTCAAACATCCTAGTCATCATCATTTGATAGGTAGCCTCTGCGTTCTTCAAACCGAAAGGCATTACCTTATAATGTTAATTTCTCGTAGGAGTCACAAATGCAGTCTTCTGTTGGTCCTCCAAAGCTAAAAGTATTTGATGATACCCTTGGAAAACATCCAAAAAACTCATCCGAGGATGTCCAACAGTGGCATCCACCAATTGATCTATCTGAGGCATTGGGAAAGAATCTTTAGGACAAGCCTTGTTCAAATCTGTGAAGTCTACGCATACTCTCCACTTTTTATTCTACTTCTTTACTACCAATGTATGAGCCAACCATTTAGGATAAAACACCTCTTTGATAGCACCAGCTTTTTTGAGCTTGAGCACCTCTTCCTTGACAGCCTCGGAATGCTCTTTAGAGAAGCGCCGAGGTGGTTGCCTCCTCGGCACTACAGCTGGATTGACATTCAAATGATGAAAATGAAACTCGGATCAACCCCGGGGCCTCATTAGCATTCCATGCGAATACATCCACATTTTCTTCAAAAACATAACCAGCTCTGCCTTCTCTTCAGGTGGCAATTGAACTCCCACTTGAAAGAATTTCTCAGGGTTGTTATCTATAAGAACCTTCTCCAATTTTTCACACACAGGTTCTTCTACCGATGGTACCCTGGGCATGGCCAGAGACATTGATTGCTATGGCCTTCCTTCAGCTGAGGCCGAGGCCTCCGGCCTAGGCTGATGCAGAATTGCAGCCGCTATGCACTGTCTAGCCACAAATTGACTCCCAAGTAATTCCTAGATCTGATCCCCAGATGGAAATTTGACTTTGACATGTAAAGTTGAGGACACGGCACCCAGACCATGCAACCAAGGTCTTGCCACAATGGCCGTGTAAGGAGAAAGGCGTCTACCTCAATGAAATCCACGTTTACCACTCCTAGGTCTAATTGCACAGGTAACCTAATTTGCCCCTTTGGTATGACAGCCTTCCCCTTAAAGCTTATTAAGGGCGAATCATAAGTTGTAAGATCCTCAAGCTTTAAGTTTAACCTTTTGAATAAGTCAGGGTACATTATATCTGCACCATTACCCTGATCAACCATTACCCTCCTTACGTCGTAGTCCCCTAGCCTTAGTGTAACCACCAAAGCATCATCATGTGGTTGGATAGTCCCGATCTTGTCCTTTTCAAAGAAATCTAAAATTGGTAGGATATTCCTTTTAATCCTCTTCGGCTCATCCTTAGAATCCTCGGCTAGGGTCCGAGCTACAGACATCACCCTAGAAAGATGAGAGCCAGTTCTTCCAAGTGCAGCAAAAATAACATTGATTTTACCTAGATGAGGCCTTGATGAAGTGCTGCCCTGGTTCACCGCCCTAAGTGATTTCCCTGCCCATTAGGCCGATACAAGAATTTCTTTAACCTTCCCTCCTTAACCAACTGCTCCAAATGGTTCCACAAATTCCGACAATCCTCAGTGGTATGACCCCTCTCTTGGTGATAGTGGCAATAAAGGTTCTGATTACGCCTTATAGGGTCCCCCACCATCTTATTGGGCCACTTGAAGTATGGTTCATTCTTGATTTTCTCCAACAGCTGATGCATTGGTTCCTTAAAGACAGTATTAACCACTTGAGGGGTGGTAGGGCCAGTTTGCCCATTAAAATCTCTTCGGGGCCTGTTATTGTTTTATCTATCCAACCTGAAATTCCTCCTCTCCTAAGGGATAACCTTCGTCTTTTCCTTCCCTTGTTGTTACTTTTCTTCAACCCTTTTATATTTATCAATGCGATCCATGAGCCGACGTACACTCCTTATAGGCTTTTTGGTCAAAGATTTTCTCAAGTCATGCTTCGCAGGTAGGCCGACCTTAAAGCTTCTTATCGCCACGTCATCAAAGTCCCCATCAATCTCATTGAACATCTTCCAATATCTATCTGAGTATGTCTTTAGGGTTTTCCCTTCTCTCATGGTCATGGATAATAGCGAATCCAAGGGCCGAGGAACTCTACTGCATGTGATGAAACAAGAACCAAATGCTTTAGTAAGTTCCCTGAAAGAATTGATAGAACCTGCCCTCAAGTCATCAAACCACCTCATCGCCACAGGTCTTAGGCTAGAGGGAAAGACTTTGCACACTAAAGTTTCATTCTTAGAGTGCACCGCCATCCTCTGATTAAAATGAATCACATGCTCCACAGGATCTGTTCAACCATTATAAATGGTGAATGTTGGTTGTGTGAAGCGCCAAGGGAACTTCCCTTCTTCCACTTTGTGCGTAAAGGGTGATTTGGAGATTTGATGTAATGCCCTACCCATAGCATCATTTCCTAAGCCCCTCGAAAGAGAATTTTTACCCTCTCGTTCATGCAAATTAGATTTATTCGGGGGAGTTCTTGACCTGGGTCTATAACTGTCATTCCAGAGCCTTCAGAAGAAGGATCAGAAAAGGAAGAAGTTTGCCTTCGCCTTTCGCAGCGTAACTTCTTCTTCAGGTGGTCAATTTCCTTTTGCATGGCTTTAACATTTTCCACGTGGGGAAGTCTACTTTTACTTTGTGAACGACTTCTACTAGTGTGCGTTGTATGCACACTACCCTTTCGCTCCCTATCCTCCTCAAGATGTAAGGAATGATCCTCACACTAGGACCCCACAAACTCTGTACGATGTGGACCTGAGCCTACCATAATGCTAAATCTCCTAGAACACAAGATTTCCCATAGACGGCTCCAATTGTAAGGACACAATTTGAGCCCGAACTTGTAGTTAGAGGGGGATGAGCCTGAAAGACCTTTTACAATAAAATTTATAGAGGGTGAGCTTAAAATCTAGATTCTAATGACGTTAGATGACAAAAATGATGGGCTAGATCACAATGATACACACAAGAAATTATTTATATGAAAGAATCTTCTCCTCAGACACAAGCCAAGGATGATTTATATTGTCTCTTTCCAAGATAGATTACAATTATAAAAAAGTGAGATATACAATGTTTTTTCTCTGTTTCTTCCGATCTCCTCTCCTGAAGGACCCTTCTTCTTTTTATATCCCCTCCTTCTTCCCCTCTTTATGCCCCACGTAATGGTTAGATTACTGGTTTAGATACTTGTCCCATTCACCTCCCTTGAAATCTTTGGAGACAAGAGCAAGGCTTGACCTATAACGCTCAGGTCCCACTTCCCTATTAATGCGACCAGAATAGTTGTTTGCAGAGTATTCAATGCGGGGGCGGTGATAGCAACTTTATCTTAGATATTCCACTGCCCTTCTTCTTATCTTCTATGTTTACCATGTTTACCCCTACCTATAGGATTTTCTAGCATATTTCTTGTGGATGTTTAACCAGCCCTTCTCCTACCTCGGCTTTACATAGTTGAGGACATAATCTTCCTTGGACTATATTCTTGGACATTCTTGTTTAGGTATCAGCTCTTCACTTTATTAGTATTGCTTTATGAATTGACATTCTTACATCCTCTGACCATTCAGTGTCCTCAAATTGGGCTTTTAGCCCAAAAAATACTCTTGGGCCAACCCACACACATTCTTGGGCCCATTGACCCTACAAAAATCATGTCTTAAAAAAAAATATATAAAAAAACAAAAACTCACAAGCCAGGAAAAAAAAGAAAAGAAGAAGAACGAAGAGGCAACGTCCAGTAGAAAGCAAAAGAAAAAGAAAAAAAAAGAAAGAATGAGAACAAAAAGTAAATATTTATTACAATTGAAATTGAAAAAAAGAAAAAAAGAGCAATGTACAAGCCCATGTGCAACTTGCATATGGACATTTTTGTCATTAGCCATCAAATTTTCCTCATCAAGTTTTCTCTCTATTTTAGGGAGAAAACTTTTTGGTGGATCCAGAGAGAAAACACTCGAGCTCCACCATCATTTTCACTTCTTGCCCTTTCAACTAAACACCCTGCAAAAAGTTTTTCCTTTTCATTTTCTCTCATATTTTTTTTTTCAATCCTCCCGAAAATCCACCATACCAAACACACCCTAAAAGTGCTAGAGGGCTTGGGTGCGTGATTACTAGCAAAGAGAGAAGAGTATTTTAGCTTGAAAGAAAAGTATTTTAGTTTCAAGCAAATACTTGATGGGTTTCCTTTGTCAAAAGTTTTTTTTTAAAAGCTATTTAATTTATTTTGTTAAATAGTTGCGAAATTTTAATAAGGGAACCTAAGGAACCGTAAATAAAGTACTATATTTTTGTCCTAAGAACAACATGCCTATTTTTAATGACATGGCATCTTAGTTACGTTACTTATTTTTAAAAACACAATTGTGGGGAGTAGAAGAGTCCCCCATCCAAGCCTTAAGCGCAATGATGGACTGGGTCAAGAGAACGAACTGGGCCTAGCCTGTATGCTTGAAGGAAGTCCAAGAGGCCAACGGGCAGTGAAGGAAAGAAAGCTGCACCATCCCATATACCCAAAAGGGATAAACAACACGGGAAGATGGTTCTTGTGAAAAAGGTAAGAAACTAGCTTTACTTGAAGCAAAGTGTATCGGTGATCCATGTGTAATTTTTGGATGGTGCCAAGGACCACAGGAAACTTCCAAAATATGTAAGAAGGTTGAAGATTCTCACCTCCACATTAATGAGGGGGCTCTTATCTAACCTCTGCTACATTAAATGCATATAAGATAGTCTGAACAGTACAAACATCCCCTAGAAGTCAGAGTTCAAGGATAAGGGAGAGGGGGAAATTGATAAAGTGAAGGAAGATATCTCTGAGAGTTTGGCTGGCAACAGGGCAGCCGTAGGAATAGGAACAAGAAGTATACCTATAAATAAGGAGGGAGAAACATGAAAAGAAAAAAGTTGGATATTTTGAAATAGAAGAAAAAGAAAGTAAGTGTGAACGATCTGAGGAGTGAGAGAATTTTTGAGTGGGAAACAGTGGAACTTTGTAATTTTTGTTATTGATGAAATCAACTGTTGGAACTTCCCATTGTGAAGTGTTTGTTCGCAGTTGTTTATTTAGAGCATCAGCATCAAAAAGGCTATATTCCAAATTTAAGCATGAAAAACCCATTTAGGCCCAAATGCTCCCTCCATTGAATGTTGTAAAACGTCAGGATTGTAAAAAAATATACAATTGGGCTACAGTGCGGTTCTAAATGTAGAACCGCACTGTAGCTCAATGGGAAAAAAAATATTAATATTTTATCCTTAAAATTTTTATCTCATCTCTCTCTCTCTCTCTCATTCTCTCCACGGTCTCTCATCTCTCTCTCTCTCATTCTGACTCTCAATTCCTCTCTCTCTCTCACAACAGCTCCTCCATCCTCACTCCTTCTCTCACATTTCTCTCGGCGTCGATCGGTGGGTTTGGATGTTGGATCGGCGTCGATCGGTGGGTTTGGATCGGCATCTCGGCGGGCTGGGCTGGGTTGGGTTTGGATCGGCATCTCGGCGGGTTGTGGGTTGATGGCAGATTGTGGGTTGATGGCAGATTGTTTGGTTAGTGATGTGTGTGTGTGTGTGTTTTTTTTTTTTTTTGGTGGTGTTGATGATCGGAGAGGGTTTGATGGTCTGGGTATTTTTTTTTTTGGGTGTTGATGGTAGATTATGGGTTGCTGTGTTTTGTTTTGTTTTTTTTTTTGTGGTGTTGACTGTTGATGATCGGAGAGGGTTTGATAGTCTGGGTTTTTTTTTTTTTTTTTTTGGTGTTGACGGTATTATGGGTTGCTGATGGGTTGCTGCTGGTGGAGAGGGCAGGTGTGTGTGGTGCGGCGGTGGAGGTGATGGTGGATCTTGAGCAGAAAGAAAGAAAGAGAGAGAATAAATAATGGTGTGGAATATATTATTTTATTATGTAAAAATATTATTTTAATAAGTAGAATAGGAAAATAGAAGTTTTGATGTGGAAGTATTGTAAAATTGTATTGTATAATTGATAAAGTAACATTTTAGATGGTAAAATAAGATAGAATTGGGATAAATGAATGTGGATGCTCTTATAAGTAGATTGTGTGAGGCATTTCTGCTGTAATCGGGGGAGGTCCACGGGGACAGTTTTTGTCCACCGCAACAATACATTCCCAGTTCCCAAACCCTTTTTACCCGTATCCGGATTTACTAAAGTACATGCCACATTGCCACTTATTGCCCAGGACAAGGTAGTAGATTTTTCTTCTACAGGCAACATTATGCGAGTAAGGGTGAACTTTTTAGTTGAACAAAATTAAGCTAGATGCTCTCTTTAACTCAAGAAATTATAGTGAGACAATCGAGATTTCTTTTTTCCTGCGTTGGAATTTGGAACTATTCGAGTAAAGTCTATCGTAAAATTTCTCTTAACAAGTCATAAGCACAAATTAATGGAATGAAAATAAGGACTTTTGAAGATGAGGACACAACGATTTCAATATGGAATCTTGCTTGTTCACGGAAATTCTATTCTCTCCGTGATCTCATGTTTTGGAGGAGAGCTACTGTGTATTTTTGTAAAATATTTTCCCAGTTTTTAAAAGGTATTTATAACATTTTATAAATAATTTTACAGTTAATGGGAAATATTTTACGAGTTTGACCACGTTGAAGATGGGATTTGACTACATGGACTAAAAGATTTAAACTTTACCTCGTGTTTGGGTGAAGTATTTGGAGTCAGGATTTGGGGAGAAGCCAGAATTGGATGAAGGAATTTATCAAATCCTTCTGTTTGGTGATCTTCTCAAAGGAAATTGCAACGGTCACAAATTTGGACTTCAAATCCCGGGACTTCATATTTGCGTGGGTGCTCGACTCATTGATAATTCGACTTCCTTCAACCTTTGGCAATTTTACAATCTTCGAATTAAGTAATCTCTCTTTCTCTTTTCCTTTCTTGCTTTCACTCTGCATTTATACCATTCCGTACTCTCTCTTTTTTCCTTCGCTTTTACCCTGGTTGCCTTGGAGTTTTATTCCATGGTGTCAAACTCAAAACTTTTGATCTGATCAAACCACTCCCCAAAATTAATGTTTTTGTAAGCAACAAAATCATTTATAATACATCTCCAAACTTAAGCTGAGCTATTGAGGCATACCACCTGTTCGACTAAATGGCTCATATGGGTCTGGGGTCGTGGAAGTCGAATGACCTTGACTCGAGCAACTCTTTTGTAGTCAGTGGTACTCGTTGAACTTAAGTTGAATGACATTGACTTGAGCAACAATCCTAAAAAAAATTGGTCCATTTTTGGCTTGGATTCAAGTTGAGCTTATAATAGCATAATGTACTTTTTCCTTCAATGTTTCAACGGGGACATGAAATGCAGAAATGTTGAAAAGAAATAAAAATGTCCATTTTGTTAGTACGATTCTTAACCATTTATGACCCATATTGTACTGTAATGTGAAGAATTCCCATCATTTTAAATTTTCTTCAAATACATCCCAACAAAGACATTTATAAATGATGGGGATGTAAATCTAATCATTATTTGACAAATTCCTCATCCAAACACACGCTAGAAACTATTTTGGCAAAAAATTTATACTTTAAACAATATTTTGCGAAATGATGATGAGGACCTTCTCTTTACAATCATTTGCCAACTTGAATGAGTTTGATTAGCTTGTAATCTTAATCGGAGCTAGGGAACGATTAGGTCTCGTTCATACTAAATATAAAGAAAAGAGAAAATAAGAATGATTATTTTCCTAAACTAAACAATATCCATCCGCTTGCATCGACTTGTGCTTATGAAATATCGACCAGAAAGATGGATAATAAAGCAAGAAAAGCCAGGCAGACAATCCAGATTCGATAAAGTGGAAGGTTAATAGCCATCATTGGTATGAACAGCAAGAGTAGATCCCATACTGCTCAAAATTATGGCAATCCTTGGGTTCATATAAGGTTGCCTTAAGAAGAACCATGCAACAAAGAAAACCCATTAAGTTAATAAAAAGGAACCATGCAACAAAGAAAACCCATTAAGTTAATAAAAAGGAACCATGCAACAAAGATCCCAGAATAGTAACTCGTCATATTTATAAAAGGAAGCTGCCATCATTTATATGAACACACAGATCACTGTGGCCCAAATCTTCTGTCAGGAAAAGTGGAATAGAAGATTTAGACACTAGCAATGACTGTTGGTCTTCTGTCAGGAAAAGTGGGACAGAAGATTTGAACACTAGCAATGACTATAGCCTAAATTTTCTGTCAAGAAAAGTGAGACAGAAGATTTAGACTCCTTATAAATAAAAGTAGGACAAAAGATTTGGACTCCCCTACTAGTGGTATTGATGGGTCTTCTGTCAGGAAAAGTGTGACAAAAGATTTGGACACTAGCAATGATTGTAGCCCAAATTTTCTGTCAAGAAAAGTGGGACAGAAGATTTGAACTCTCTGCAAATAAAAGTAGGACAGAAGATTTGGACTCCCCTACTAGTGGTGTCGAATGACTGTAGCCCAAATCTTCTGTCAGGAAAAATGAGACAGAAGATTTGGACACTAGTAACGACTGTAGCCCAAATTTTCTGTCAGGAAAAATGAGACAGAAGATTTGGACACTAGTAACGACTGTAGCCCAAATTTTCTGTCAAGAAAAGTGGGACAGAAAATTTAGATTCTCTGCAAATACTCAGCTTCATCGAGGCTCAAAAATATAGCACCGTTATTGTCCTGCTTCAGAAATATCGACCAGAAAGAAGGCCAATAATACAAGAAAAGCCAGGCCCATGATCCAACTTAGATAAAGTGGAAGGTCAATACCCATCATTGATATGAACCCCAGAAAAGCAAGAGCAGATCCTGATCTGCTCAAAATTCCGGAAATCCTTGGGTTCAATATTCTGGCAACCCTTGGATTTGTATAGGGTTGCCAAATAACAGCCGCGCAACAAATGAAACCCACCAAGTTAATAATCATTGAAAAATATCGATTGGCCCTACCAGTAGTAGATAGCTCAGCGTCATTGAGGCTCATGAGATTAGCAATTGATTGGATAATGATTGGAAGGAATATAGCTGCTATTTCCTCCGGTGTTGGATTCCTTGGTCTCCTTCCGTTTCCTACATTACCAACGATGCGTCTGCCGTCATTGTCATCATCGTCGCCATTACCCTGTCCTCGTCCACCACCACCTATGCCACTGCGTCTCCCTTGACCAGTACCGTGGCCTATTGTTCCATTTTCGTCCCCTCCTCCTCCTCCTCCTCCTCCTATGCTTCCACCCGTATTCCCAGCTCTACTTCCCCCAGCCGGTCCACTCGAACTTTGACCTTGACCATGTTTTTTAACCATGTCTTGTAAGCTGATCTCGGCCAACGCAAACATGCCAAATAAGATGATACAGAAACTGACTTTTGATAGGCCGATTGCCAAAGCTAACTCTGGAAAAGGAAGCTCAAAGAAAAAGGAAAGAGAAGTACGGATACCAAGGCCTATTTTTCCATTTTTGGAATAGACAGATGATTTGGGCTTGTCTGAGGGCTTGATCTTACTCATCTTCCCGAAGCTATCTGCAGGAAAACTGTCAGATATCGACCAGATGAAACACGAGTGGATAATACCGTCTAGAGAGTCAATGAAGAAAATCAAACATGTTGATGACAAGGCGATCCACAAGGCAAATGATGAGCCGATCACCAAGGCTACGAATGAGCCGATCACCAGGGCTGCTAATGAGTCGATCTCCAGGGCTACTGAGCATCTCAACGATAGTCGTCCGTCCATGGTCAGAAATATTGTAGCATTTGTTTAATTAGTAGAGAGCAAAAGACGGCAATAGTAATTTCTCCGATTTGGCTTTCTTTGTATGGAGTAGCAAAGCCAGGACTGAGTGAGTGTTGTACAAGGAAGAAAAAAAGTAATTGGATTGGTTCTTTCCTTTTTTTTTTTTTTACCAAAACATAATGGATTTGGTAAAGATGTTTCTACACTTGTCGTTTTTCAACATTGTCCAGTAGAGTTCGTATCATCTCAGTGCGATCCTAACCTTTTTCTCGATGAACGGCCCAGAAAAGAAGAAAAGTCGCACTTTTGTTCATTTTTAAAACATAGTGGTTGATCAGTGCTGGGTCGGTCCACCGCAATAGACGCCTAATTAAATTACTTTCAATAAATATCTAGAAAGGCAACGAAATATTCGGGTATTTCCCACTTTTGTTCATTTTTTAAAGCAGTAGTTGATCTGTCCACGTCCACCGTAATGGGCGGATGACTAATTTAATTTACTTCCACTATCTCTAGAAGGCAACGAAATTTCCGGGAATCATAAAAAAATCTACCAATTGTCACAATCGGTCCACACTTCTGTTCGGCCATCCATAATTTTGTTGCAAACATCGTAGCTCGCTCCTTCGAAAGATCTACAACTAATTTTGCCAGAAGAAAATGACGAAGCCAGGTTCTTCGGAACCATCGCATCAAGAAGATGGGTTTTCAAAGTTGTTTTTCGTATGCCTCATCATCCTCTTCCTCTCTTCCACTACACCTACAATTTTAAGGGTTTTCCCACAAGGAAAGGTGGAGGGAGGTGTAGTTCCAGCCATCTTCAGAGACCGGCCGGCGGACTATCATATGTTTGTAGTCTCCAACGTGTTCGCTTTTATGGGCGCTTACGGTGCCTTGGTGATCCAACGCAAGCACAAGCCGAGGGTTGAAGTATTTTGCTCGATTTCTGCCATGGCTTCAATGTTTTCAGCACTAGCAATTGTACTGTACGCTGCAGCTCGCTGGTTTGTAGCCCCCTATCCTCCGTAATGTAGCAAGCAAAATATGAAAATTCTGGATAGAAATTCCTGTTTGTTTACATATTTGCTGAGATTGATTCTCACTTCAAGCCACATCTGTAGCTTCGTTGGCTTTATTTTGTGTACACCGTGTTGTTTAAGATGGCATTTCCTATCTGAAACACACTTATTTCATATGAATGTAAAATCTATTTGGTAACAAATTTTAGTGTTGTGTAGGAGGAAGCCGCCGGTGCTCTCCCCCCAAAGTATTTTGAGTTCTATCACAATATATTTATTTAATACTAATCAAACTAAAATTAATTTGATGAATTATGTTAATAAAAAAAATCAAAGCTTATTTTATATAGAGAATCAAATCACAAAACAATTATGATTTAAAAAAAAAAAAACAGATAAATGTTAAAATAAAATAAAAAACTTCAGTGGTTTTTATTGTTTTTTAGACGAGTCTAAAAATAAATAGTGAATTAAGTGCAACCATAAGTACAAATGTAATTTAATTTTCAATTTAGATTTTGATGTTAAGCGAGTTAAGGATCGTTTGGTGTGTGGCTTGAGAAATTAGGTAACGATTCTAGCGAATGCTGATGATTTCACATATTTACAATTTGTTTTTTATCCAGCAATTTTTCAAGTGCAATTTCAGTCCTTAAAATACCGGAGAATGGAAGCCATAAATGCAGATACCGTTCGTAAGGCAGCTCAACGTCCAGCCATATTCTTTAGTTGGGTCTCAAGGGAAGTAAATAAACCAGCCCACCCTCTTACTAGGTGGTCTTTAAAATTTTTACGGTAAGGGTGTCTTGCTGTAACGTCCTTTCCTGCTGTTGTTGTAAAATTATCTTGAAGGAACAACTCCCTGATTGAGGAGTTTGTCCCCTTTGTTGTTTAGTTGGTTTTGGTGGTTTAATAATATCTTTCTTTCTATTATATAAAAAAAAGAGCATGAATTATTATATTAGTTTGATATATATGTCAATATGCCAAATCAAAATTTGGATGGGAGACAAGCGTGATACATGATCCAACAAGCACTATACAATTGAAAAGGTTGAACTTAAAACCAAGAAACAATGTCTAGTTCCTGAATCCAACACTCCGGCTGGCTGCTACATGAATATCAGAGGCCTCTCCCAAGCACTTGCATTAGGCGTGCCTAAATATTTGGTATTTAGGACACCAAACACCAAAACACCACTCACATGAGATGCTTTAAATGCCAAAAATTTTAGACATGGATGAACAATACTGTTCAAAATTTGGAATGGTATGGACACAAATGCGAAAAGATAAACTAATTTTTTATTCAATTCCTCTCTTATCTCTCTTCTTCTCCTCTTTCATCTCTCTGAGTCTCAGACTTAGCTTTCTCTCACCCCGTCTCTTCCTTCTCTCCCTACATATCACTTCTCTCTCTCACTTTCTCTCTCACGTTTGCCTCTCCTTGCGTCTCAGCCTCTCTCACTCTCTTCCTCTCTCATGATCTCACTCTCAGAGTTGCTGACATTCGCTTGTTGGTGAGCTCGCCAAGCTGCTCTTGACTCACGGGAGATCTCACGAAGCCGATCTTTGCCTGCCACAATCTAGCCAAGATGCCTCTCACCAAGTAGCTCACTGCCTGTCACAATCTCACCAAGCCAAGCCGACCCCACAATGCCTCTGATCTCTCTTGCGGGGGATGTGGCAGCATATTTTTTGGGTTGTTTTTCTATGGTAGCAGTGGGCTAATTTTGGTGGGTTGATTTTGATGGTATTGGGTTGATTTTGGGTGGTTGTTGGCGAAGACGGGCTGTGGTGGGGTGGGTTGTGGTAGACTGTGAGACATGAATTTGTAATTTTTTATAAAAAATATTGTAGGAGTTTATTTAGGTTATTTTAATTTGTTATATATATCATTTTAATGTGTTGAAAGAAAGAATAGAAGATCTGATGTATGGAAAAAGTAGGTTTCAATGTGTTAAAATGGCATTTGGAATAGTACAACTAGTGCAAGTGCTCTAAGGCCCAATATGTTTCTTGATCTCCAGCACCTCTACCCTTTCCAATGGTTCACTTTTTCTTGTGTTGTTCCTGCACATTTTGAGAGAGAGAGAGAGAGATACTAAATACGAAAATAAAGTGATTCATTACATTCAAGCAGACAGTATTGTCAAAATACCTTGTACTTCCTACAATTTTTGGTTTGCTTCTTGTGCTTCTGAGTCAGACCTCTGTTCTTCTCCATCTGCAGCAAGTTTGACAGGAAATATATGACGTGAGTTTGGAGACAAAGATTATAATGAAGATCTAACAAGCTGGTGGAAATGGGGGTGTGCTCACCTGGTAAGTGATATGGCGTTTTCCATCAATTGGTTCAGGAGATGATGGGACTACTGCTGAGGTCCTGCAGAAGCAGAAATGTTTTCATAATACAATACTACCAGAACTAGATAAATGTAATTGTGTAGCAACAGAAATTAAAGATTTGGCTGGCACTCATAAACCATAAAAATTGCAAGACAACATAACAATAATGATAATAATATCAATAATCAAACATGCAGACACAGAAATCAATATCACAAGAGAATAGATCTTAATCATATAATACAGCACAAAGGGACCGGGACGAGTTATTGTTCTTATTCGTAGACGTAATAATAAATACAAACACATAGAGGGACCCAGAAACCTGACTAGACTAGAACTTTTAGGAGGTAGCAAAAAGCATAGCAGATAATAAACACACCTTGAATACATTTTCAGCTTTGGCAGCAAGTTTTTGTTCAACTGGTTTGTAATGTTCATCTTCTGAATCTCCTGTATGGCTGTATCGCCATCCCCCATGTCAACATCCCCGTCAACCTCAAAATTGTCAACTTCATCCCCAACATCATCCTCAGATTTGACTCCAGCTCCAGCCAATACTTGAAGCTCATGCTAATTCTGCCTTTCTCCAATATTAACCCTTTTAGGTAAATCATCATCACCAGAAACCACTTTCCATAATGATTGCATACAAATTTTATTTAAATAATGAGACTTTAAAACTTCTCAAGAAAATCAACTAGCAATATGGTTTCCCTAAGTTTTTTTTTTCCCCTTTTTCTTAGCTAGTAGAATATCAGAAAGAGGAATTCCCTAATCACACAACACATTCAAAAGTTTCTCCAACATATTAAAACCTACAATTTAATAGATCCAGAATCACTAGGCCATGATACATAAATCAACTATTGAATCATCCGCACAGAAAATGTCAAACACTAGCATAGTAGATAAATAGTCAAATACAATAAAGTTGCCGGGTTGCAATATGGGCTATAAATGAACTAAGCCAAGCAATATATTGAAAATTCAGGATTGTAAAATTAATTTTATTTTGAACACAATTCAAGCTCAAGCTCATTACCAAAGTAGATTCAATGTTCATGCTTGATTCATTTTCTTGTCTGACACACTTAAACTTGTTCACGGGCTACATAATTAACTTACTTTTTTCCTTAATAACTAAAATATTTTATTCCTTCACAAAAAAGAAAAGAAAAATTACATAAAAAAAATTAATAATTAAATTATAGACAAAATTATATTATTTGAGTTAATTAGATAGATTTTTTTTTTATGAACTTAAAAAAGTTATATAATTTTAATATCTTACGAACTTATTTATATTATCAAGAAATTATAAAGACTAATTTTAATATCTTATGAACTTATTTACAAACTAATACAATCTGATGATGCCGAAGAAAACACCAGTAGGTCGCGGGCACTCTCCAACTCGAATCTACACCTGCAAAGGGAAAACAAAAGTGACCTAAAGGAGAGCACCGGTGTGGTGCCGGCCAAAAACCCTCCGAAGGTCAAGTTAGAATCTCAAACAACCCTAGAGTGCTAGAGTTGGGATAGTTGTGCGTACCTTTTATTATGAGGGTTTCTGGGGTTTATATAGTGGTGTAGAGCCGAAATACACGCCTTGGCGAGGAAGTACTTTCCTTATAGAAGAGTGATTTGCGGATCTTTGCATATCGTATAGAACTCCTTTCCTTATAGGGATCTTTTTGATTGAGACCAGATGTGTAGCGAAAGAACTTTCCTTATATTCACGTATGCAGAGTCCAAGAAAGATCAAGAATGGAGGTTGGACCACTCCTTCAGCCCTTACGTGCTGGGGTTGTCAGCCGATGTGCAATTCTTATACTGCCGTCACCTAAGTTTATCTTCACGGATAACGTCAGCCGAGGACATTCAGCACCTTGGCCGTTAGCCTCGACTTCGTCATCTTGATCCTTTAACCGAACGCCGCTATGTGGCCTGGAGCGTTAAAAGGAGGCGTTGGGAACGGTGGCTGACGGCTATCATGCTTCCGTCACTATCTTAAAGTGCCGTCGTCATATAAAACGTCACTATCAGCTGCCCCCCACTCCATTGTCCCGTCAGGTGGGAGTGACGGGTCATGGAGTTTCTGTTACTGAGAAACGGCTCGTGCGTGGTAGTCTGTGCCATCTTCATTAAATGGTGGGACACGTGTCATAGGATGATTGGCTCCGCGTCTGACGGGTATGTCGCTTCGTCTTCCGAGCTTTCTCTCTCCTATATATATACTTCACTATTTACCTTTTTCCTACTTTTTCGCCTTGTCCATCTTGAGAGAACGAATCCGTCACTTCCAGCCTTGTCACATCGTCAATCGTGCAGCCGTCAGCTTCTTGAGACCGTCCTCCTACACGTAAGTTATCGATACTCTACCTTTTATTTTTATAGCGTCGCCCTTTAGTGAAGTCGTCGGCCTAGGATCTTAGAAAGAAACCCGTCGTTTGTAGGTAGTCAGATGTCTAGGGAGACGCCGAGTGACCAGTCGTCGATCCGCGACGGAGCGGGTTACGACGAGGTTTTCCCGTCAGGTCGTGAGCCCGCAGAGGGCCTATCCTGGTCGTCAGAGAGAGAATCGTCGACTCCTTCTGACGGTGATATAGAGAGCTCAAGGGGAAGTGAGGTGAGCGGTGATATAGGCGACGGAGGCCAGGGATTTCGCGACCATGCAAGTATCAGTGACGGGGGTGAGAGTGACGGCGACGAGGAAGCCTTAGAGAGCACCTCGGGGTCTTCTGGCGATGATCGTCCTTTCATCTTACCCTCAGAGTGGTCCGTCAACAATTTTCTCCCCACGATGTCAGAAAATGTTTTTAAAAGCTTGCGGGCCCGTTATCAAATACCAGACGAAATTCCCATTCGCCTTCCAGAGGAAGGTGAGAAGTGCTACTCCGGACGAACCGCGGACGTTGGCATGTATGACGCCATGTTCGCGGCCGAACTAAGGCTGCCGTTGACGGCATTACACCGTCAGCTGGCCAACTTCCTGGGGATATCCGTCAGCCAGATTGCCCCCAATGCTTGGCGAACCTTCATTGGCGCTGAGATCTTGTGGGGTCGTCTGAGTGGTGGGAACCGTCAGCTGACTTTGGACGAGTTCTTTTTTTGTTATCGTCCTCAGCACATTTCCTCGTCAAAGGGAGTGTACCATTTTGCGGTGAGGGACAAGGAGTTGAAGTTAGTATCCGACATGCCCGACTCCAATAGGAAGTGGAAGGGCAGATACTTTTTTGTAGAAGGGACGAACTGGGTATGTCGTCCAGAGGAGTGGGAGACGATGCCCAATGGTTTTGACAATACTTGGGCTTATGTTAGAGATTCAGGTTAATCTCGTCGGCCCTTCTCGCTTCGTCTACTTATTTGCTATCCTAACCCGTCACTTTTCATTGCAGCTAACAACCGCCCACGCATATCCGCGGAACAAGAGGCTTTCATCCGTCGAGTGACGGCCATTCCCCTGGACGAGAGGAAGTGTCGAGATCTAATTACGTTAGACACTCTTCACTTATACTGTGGTGGACCTGAGTCGACGGAGGAAGCTTGCAGACTGAACGCCTATTCCCGCCGTCGTGAGTATCCTTCAGCTTCTTGTCTTTAACCTGACGTGGTTTCTTTCTAATCTTTGTTCTTCGCAGAAATGGAGTCAGCCAGGCAAAGGGTCAGAGCTGCGGCGGCAGCTAAGAAGAAACAGCTAGAGAGGACTGGGGGCGAGTCAACTCCTCCGTCAGCTCCCAGACCCGTTGGAAAGGCCGGAGCAAAGAGGAAACCTGACGGCAGGGATGACCGTCAGGGGAAGAAGGTTGCCCCCACTCCCGGGGACACGTCTTCTCGAAGGCCGTCGCCTCCCAGTACTGCTCATGGGGCAGGCAAGGGTCCGATGACCTCGTCAGGGCCCATTGTCCAAGGATCCGTGCGCCATTTGTTGACTCACAAGGACTACGCTGTAGAGGTGACGGAGTCCATTTTGAAGGACGATGAAATGGACCCTCTTGCCGAGCAGGGTGTCGACGAGATAAAGGCGTCAGGCCTTTTTGACCTTACCAGGGTAAGCTTCGTTTTCCACTTCTGGTGTCCGAATCATTTTTGTGCCCTGACGTTGTCTTGTCTCCTTTTTGCTTCCAGGCTATGGTTCACATGAAGGCCCTGTCACGTAGGTGCTCTACTAAGGAGGGGGTGATTACCCGTCTGCAGGAGCGTGTCAAGAACCTGACTGACGGCCAGATGCAGTATAGGGATGCGAACCGCATTTTGGGCGAGGAGTTGAAGAGTTATAAGGATAAGCTGACGGAAGAGACCCGCCTAAGGGAGCTGGAGACGGAGGCTAAGGTGGCGGCAGAAAAGGAGCTGAGGTCCATCCTAGTCCAGGTGGAGACGGCTAGGAGTGACGCTGTGACAGAGTTCAAAGATTCGTCGGCCTTCATTGACGCATGTGCTGCCTACTATGGTGACGGGTTCGAGGACTGCATGAAGCAAGTAAAATCTGCCTATCCTGACTTGGACTTGTCAAGGATTTCAATGGATGAGTCCATCCCGTCAACCCCTGTAGGAGAGGCCGTTCATGAAGATGCTGACGACCACAGCCAGAGAGATAACAGCGTCGTTCTAGCTCAGCCAGCTGCGGACCACTCCGTCACCCTAACTCCGGCAGATCCCCACAATGGCGATCCTAATGCCGTCAGCCCGTCTCTCTCCTGTGCCCAGCCTGTTAATGTTGAAGACGATGGAGGACACTGACGCCCCCCCCCCCCCTTTTATCTTTATATTGTTATTTTTTTTTTGAGTGTAGACGGGGCTGTAGTACTTGTCGCCCATTTTTCTGGGCTTATGTAAAGACAATGTTTACGCTAATCTTAATATTTTGCCTTATGTTCAAAGCATATTTTCTTTCTTTCTATGTTAAATCATAATGATTCCGTCGCTTATAGATGACGGCGTTTGTTTAAGTTATTTCATGCTACAAAGAAAACAACGTCAGCCTGTCCACTTGAAAAATTTCTTGCTCATCAACCTCTTGATGGCATCAGCTACTACGGCGTCAGCATTTACGTCGGCTTGAGCTCCAAACCGTCAGCTTCATAAGTGACGGCTTGATTGATGTTTGCCATGTGTCCGTCGTGTTTTTTATTATAAGTAAAAACTGTCCGCGATGAGCTCGTCAGCTTAAGGGTGATGATTTTTTTTTTTTAATTCAATTTTTGGGCTGATGACGGCGTCAGCTTCTTTTTCCTGAGAACTTAGGGTCGTTTTTATCACCCCGCTAGTTTCATGTGCGACGTCGTTGGCCAACTTTGTTGTATGGCCGTGGCATTCTAATGGCGTCAGCTTCTATCTCAGCTAACCTTGCTCGATGTGTACATCCGGCAATACGCCCATCATTTCTACGGATAATGCCGTCAGCTAATTGTGTTATGCCATTACTTTGAGCATAACTCCGTCACTTTGAAAATAACACCGTCACTTTATTATATCAAGGCAAGGTGACGAGCCTAATGCGGTACCCATTAGCATTTTATTGCCCTTGTACATCTTATGTGCTAGTGATGAGGTCGTCTACCCTGTGGTTTTTAGGCGTAAGGTCGTCCACCTCGTGGACTTAAAAGTAGATCGTCGCTTAGAAGCAGGTCGTCCACTTTGTGGACATGGAAGTGGGTCGTCCACCTTGTGGATTTTAAGAGTAGACCGTCCATTTCGCGGACTTATAAGTAGGCCGTCCACTTTGTAGACTTACGAGTAGGCCGTCCACTTTGTGGACTTATAAGTAATCCATCCACTTTGTGGACTCATAAGTAATCCGTCCACTTTGTGGATTTAGGAGTAGTCCGTCCACTTTGTGGACTTATAAGTAAGCCGTCCACTTTGTGGACTTAGAAGTAGTCCGTCTACTTTGTGGACTTATGAGTAAGCCGTCCACTTTGTGGACTTAGAAGTAAGCCGTCCACTTTGTGGACTTAGAAGTAGTCCGTCCACTTTGTGGGTTTGGCCATTAGATTGTCCAACTTGTGGACTTAGTCGTAGAGAACTTTCTGTTTTCTTCAGGACATAAGAGATTTACTAGTCGTTTCTGAATGGACCTCCTCTTATTGTGATGAAATGCATAAATAAAATATTGTTCAAAATAGGAAAAAGAAATTAACTTTCAGCCCTTTGGACTTTAAAATGTACTGTAAACAGGAAATGCTAAGACAAATTAAGGATTATAAACTGGCAGTGAGGAGTAACGTTCTGCTTGTCATCTTCTATTGATAGTACTTTCTGAGGTGCTCGGCGTTCCAGGGGTGTCGTAGTTTCTGCCCGTCAAGAGTCTCCAGGTGGTAGGTGCCCTTTCTTTGCCATGATACGACCTTGTAGGGTCCTTCCCAGTTTGGGCCGAGCTTTTCTTGCGTGGGATCTCTGGCTGCGCCCATCACTTTCCTTAAAACAAGATCTCTGACTTTGAAGTCTCGATGCTTGACCCGGGAATTGTAGTGCTTGCTTACGAGGTCTTGGTATCGCGCGAGTCTCTGCTCGGCCACCGCTCTTACTTCGTCAATTAGGTCCAGTTGTAAACGAAGCTCTTGATCATTTCTTCCCTCGTCGTGATTGGCCACCCTATAACTTGTGAGCCCTATCTCGGCTGGAATGACCGCTTCACTTCCGTATGTCAGCTGGAACGGGGTTTCTCCAGTAGGGGTTCGTACTGTCGTTCTGTATGCCCATAACACACTCGGTAGCATCTCGGGCCATACGCCCTTTGCCCCCTCGAGCCGAGTCTTGATGATTCGGAGCAAGGATCGGTTGGTTACTTCCACTTGCCCATTTGCCTGAGGATGGGCTGGGGAGGAATAGTGGTTCTTGATTCCTAACTCTGAACAGAAGGCTCGGAAGGAGTCGTTGTCAAATTATTTGCCGTTGTCTAAAATTAAGACTCTTGGAATCCCATACCTGCAAACAATGTTTCTCCATACAAAACCCTTTATATTCTTCTCAGTAATTGTGGCTAGGGCTTCAGCTTCAACCCATTTGGTGAAGTAATTGATGCCAAC
Source organism: Castanea crenata (assembly GCA_020976635.1). Taxonomy (NCBI): domain Eukaryota; kingdom Viridiplantae; phylum Streptophyta; class Magnoliopsida; order Fagales; family Fagaceae; genus Castanea; species Castanea crenata. The sequence goes on along the minus strand of JAGHPS010000031.1, from coordinate 3,549,404 downwards.
GACGAGGAACTTCAGCTGTCGTGCTGCCATCGGGAATGGTCCCATGATATCCAACCCCCATTGGGCGAATGGCCACGGGGCAGTTATGGGGGTCAATCCCTCCGCCGGTTGTCGAATGATGTTGTTGAATCTTTGACACTTGTCGCAAGCTCTCACATAAACCTGGGCGTCATTTTGCATCGTCGGCCAATACTACCCGGCTCGAACCAACTTCTGTACCAATGACCGTGATCCGGAGTGGTTGCCGCATATCCCCTCATGTACTTCTCTCATGACATAGCTCGCTTCTTCACGGCCCACGCACCTTAGGTATGGCCGAGAAAAGCCCCTTTTGTAGAGGACGTCCTTTATCAAGACGAAACGTGCAGACCGGACCTTCAGCTTTCTGGCAGCCTCCTTTTCGTCAGGCAACGCGCCATTTTTTAGGTAGGAGATCAAGGGCGTGGTCCAATCGTTTTCGGAACCAATCTCCTGTATGCAGACAGTGTCAATTAATGGTGAAGACTGAGTAAAAGAGAGTACCTCGTCAATGGTGGCCATAGGGTCCGCAGACGCGGCTTTGGAAAGTCGGTCAGCATGTTCGTTTTCTTCTCTCGGAACTTGGATTATTTTTGCTTGCAGCCCCTCCATTCTCTTTTTCACTTGCTCCCAGTACCTCTTCATTCTTTCACCCTTGCACTCGTATTCACCGTTTACCTGGCTTGTGACGACTTGGGAGTCGCAATGAACAACCACGTTTGCGGCCCCTACAACTTGAGCAAGGTCCAGACCTGTTATTAGGGCTTCGTACTCAGCTTCATTGTTAGTTGTAGGGAAATCGAGGCGGATCATACACTTGAGCTCGTCGCCTTCCGGGGAGTTAAGTACGACCCCTACCCCGCCAGCCTTTTTGTTGGACGACCCGTCAGTGAAAATGCTCCATTGGGAATTCTTTTCCTCTTCGCCTTCCGCGCTGGTGAACTCAGCAATGAAATCGGCCACTGCTTGCCCCTTGACGGCAACACGGGGACGATATCGTATATCGAATTCACTCAATTCTATAGACCATAACGCCATTCGTCCGGCCGCCGCAGGGCTGCCCATTGCTCGCCGCAAAGGTTTGTCAGTTAGGACGACTATTGTATGGGCTTGAAAATATGGCTTGAGCTTACGAGCTGCTGTAACCAGAGCGAAGGCGAGTTTCTCCATGGGGGGATATCTCTCTTCTGCGCCGTGTAACGCCTTGCTTGCGTAGTACACGGGTCGTTGGACCTCATCGTCTTCTCTAATTAAAGCCGCGCTGACTGCTGCTGGGGAAACGGCCAGATAGAGGAACAGTTCTTCTCCTGGTTGGGAAGGGCTTAGCAATGGCAGTGAAGAGAGGTAGACCTTTAAATCTTCGAACGCTTGTTGACACTCGGTAGTCCATTCAAAGGATTTTTTTAACGTTCGGAAGAAAGGTAGACATCGGTCTGCAGCTTTTGATACAAATCTGCTGAGCGCGGCAACCCTACCATTGAGGCTTTGTACTTCCTTAATATTTTTGGGAGGGGCCATTCCCATAATGGCCTGAATCTTGTCTGGGTTGGCCTCGATCCCTCTTTGGGACACCATGTACCCCAGGAACTTTCCTGCCGTCACTCCAAAAGCACACTTGCTTGGGTTGAGCTTCATGTTGTAGGAACGAAGAGTATCAAATGTTTCCTTCAGATCCTCCAAATGGACTTCTTCCCTTTGGCTTTTGACCAGAATGTCGTCGACATATACCTGGACGTTCCTTCCAATCTGTCGTGCAAACATCTTGTTCATAAGCCTCTGATAGGTTGCGCCAGCGTTTTTTAGGCCGAAGGGCATGACCTTGTAACAAAAGAGGCCTTGGCTTGTTACGAATGAAGTTTTCTCTTGATCAGCTTCATCCATCCGGATCTGGTTATACCCGGAGAATGCATCCATGAAGCTAAGTAACTGATGTTTGGCCGTAGAATCCACCAGGGTGTCGACCCGCGGGAGGGGATAGCTATCCTTGGGACATGCCTTGTTCAAGTCCGTGAAGTCGACGCACATCCTCTATTTCTCGTTGTTCTTCTTGACCATCACGATATTTGCCAACCAATCAGGGTAGTACACTTCCCTGATAAATCCCGCATCTTGTAGTTTACGGACCTCTTCTGCTGCTGCTTGATCCCTCTCTTGGGCGAAGGTTCTTTTCTTCTGTCGGACAGGCGGGAAAGATGGCGACACGTTCAATCTGTGCACCATGACTGATGGATCGATCCCTGGCATGTCTTCGTGGCTCCACGCGAATACATCCCTGTTTTCTTTCAAGAAGATCGCAAGTTCTAGACGTACCGTCGGGCTGGCTAGGGTGCCGATTTTGGTTGTTCGCTCCGGGCGGGCTTCGTCGAGAAGGAGATCTTCAAGTCTCTCGGTAGGTTCCGTCGCCACCCGACGCTCCTCTATAGCCAGGACGTGGTTGTCCATCTCCATCATAGCCACATAACATTCGCGTGCGGATACCTGATCTCCTCTCAATTCTCCAACTCCATGATCAATAGGAAACTTCATCATTAGGTGGTATGTTGACGTCACCGCCCTCCATGAGTTGAGGGTGGGTCGCCCTATGATGGCATTGTAAGCCGACGAACAGTCAACTACTAGGAATGTCACGTTCCGAGTGACCTGCTGTGGGTAATCTCCAATGGTTACTGTCAAAGTAACAGTACCAAGTGGGAGTATTCTTGCTCCTCCAAAACCAACGAGCGGGGCGTCAGTCGGAACTAGTCGTTCTCTTCCAATTCCCATCTGTTGGAAAGCGGGATAGTAGAGGATGTCTGCCGAACTACCGTTGTCTACAAGGACTCGGTGTATGTTGTAATCCCCTGATTGTATGGTGACGACGAGGGCGTCGTCATGGGGGTGGTGAAGGCGCCGGGCGTCTCTTTCTGGAAACTCGAAGACGGGATCGTTGATTTGTGACCTTCCTAGCGCGGAGCTTGCCGTATGGACGTTCTGAACCATTCTGAGGTAAGTCTTTCGGGCTTTCTTGGATGACCCAACAGTCGTGGTTCCTCCTACGATCATCCTTATATCTCTGGCAGGTTGCCTGGGTCGTTCGTTATCTTGCCGAGGGGCTTGATTTTGCGGCAAGTCTGCCCTCTCCTTGTTGACGAACCTCTGCAGCCGTCCTCTCCTAATGAGAGCCTCTATTTGCTGTTTCAAATCATAGCAATCGGCGGTATCATGGCCATGGTCCTGATGAAAACGGCAGTATTTGTCTCTTGGCCTCTTGCTGGGATCTCCCTTCAGCTTGCCGGGAAAGGCTAAAGTTTCCTCATCTCTGATTTGCATTAGCACCTGGTCGATGGGTGCGTTTAGGGGAGTGAAGTTCGTGTACCTTCCTGTAGGCGGTTTGGGTCGTCGATCATCTCGTCCCTCTCTGGTTCTCCCCTTTTTTCGTCCGTTGTCGGGTCTCGTATCTTCCTGTCTCTCCCTTTTTCTTGGTTTATAGTCGTCTCTGGCCAGCAAGGCATCCTCCGCGTTCATGTACTTCGTCGCCCTGTAATATACGTCGGACATAGTCTTTGGGTCATTCTTACATAGAGAGAACAAGAACTTACGCTCTCGTAGCCTGTTCGTGAATGCTGCCACGAGTATCTTCTCATCTGCTTCGTCTATCGAGAGGGATTCCTTGTTGAAGCGGGCTATATAGGACCTTAATGTTTCGCCCTCTCGCTGCTTGATGCCCAGTATACACGTAATAGACCTCTTGCGTCGATGACTTCCAATAAAGTGTGACACGAACTGTGCACCCAATTCCTTAAAAGTGCCTATTGAATTAGGCGTCAGCCTGGTGTACCAATCCCTCGCCGGCCCCTTCAAGGTGGTGAGGAAAGCCCTGCACATGATTTCATCGGGTACACCCTGAAGATGCATTAGGGTCCTAAAAGACTCCAGGTGGTCCAACGGGTCTTTGGATCCGTCGTAGTTCTCCATATGGGGCATGCGAAACTTTGGAGGAACGGGGCATGAATTTACCAACGCTGTGAAGGGCAAATCCGTTCTATGGACCAGGTCGTCCAGGTTGCTGGACACCCGTCCTCTAAGGGCGTTCATCATCGCATCCATCCGTTCCCTCATTTCTTGCATCTCGGCCGTAATGTGAGGCGGTAGGGAGTCCGAGGCAGATGGCGAGTTTGTCTCCGGCCGCTCCAACCTTGTTGGTGCGGTGCTACCTTCAGGCCTGATGGCATTCCTCCCTTCCGGGCTTGCTACTTCCTGGTCCTCCCTTGGCGCACTTTGTTGCGCGGTCATCTGCCGTAGTTGCTCCTCTAAGTCGTGATTCTGTTTGGTAAGTCGTTCGACGGCAGCGGCCAGCGTCTGAACTTGCCTTTCTAGCGCTGTAACGTGCGTTCGTCGCCTTGGTTGTTGATTGTTGCCATCGATCTGGTGAGTACCATGCAACCTTTAGTCTCAGGGGTAGAGCGAGGGCTAGATATTCTTTTCTACGCTCTCGTCCAGATTCCCACAGACGGCGCCAACTGATGATGCCGAAGAAAACACCAGTAGGTCGTGGGCACTCTCCAACTCGAATCTACACCTGCAAAGGGAAAACAAAAGTGACCTAAAGGAGAGCACCGGTGTGGTGCTGGCCAAAAACCCTCCGAAGGTCAAGTTAGAATCTCAAACAACCCTAGAGTGCCAGAGTTGGGATAGTTGTGCGTACCTTTTGTTATGAGGGTTTCTGGGGTTTATATAGTGGTGTAGAGCCGAAATACACGCCTTGGCGAGGAAGTACTTTCCTTATAGAAGAGTGATTTGCGGATCTTTGCATATCGTATAGAACTCCTTTCCTTATAGGGATCTTTTTGATTGAGACCAGACGTGTAGCGAAAGAACTTTCCTCATATTCACGTATGCAGAGTCCAAGAAGGATCAAGAATGGAGGTTGGACCACTCCTTCAGCCCTTACGTGCCGGGGTCGTTAGCCGATGTGCAATTCTTATACTGCCGTCACCTAAGTTTATCTTCACGGATAACGTCAGCCGAGGACATTCAGCACCTTGGCCGTCAGCCTCGACTTCGTCATCTTGATCCCTTAACCGAACGCCGCTATGTGGCCTGGAGCGTTAAAAGGAGGCGTCGGGAACGGTGACTGACGGCTATCATGCTTCCGTCACTATCTTAAAGTGCCGTTGTCATATAAAACGTCACTATCACAATCCAATCTCAAGTCTATATAAGAATATTTTTATACATTTACACTTGACTTTTTTTTTTTTTGATAGGTAATCAAAGTTTTATTGAATAAAAAGTACATCGTGCTCACGATGATGAAGACTCTGTGCTTAAAACACTTACAAACATATAATATTGTATATACTTAAGTCAAGCCTCATATTCATGAGAATTCATGAACACGTTATCATGTTTGAGCTCAACTTGCTCAATAGTCATAAATAGCTCAGTTCATTTATAGGCCGTAAGGCATAAATGACTGCTTGTTGAATCATTCGAGATATTAGGCAAAAGTGTCATTTTATTTGTGTAGAACATTTAAGGGCAAAGTACTGCTTTTCAAATTACAATGTACATTCCTACTCCAAAAGGGGGAAAGAAATTTTTTTAATGTTGTAATTTGTAGACAATGGAAAAACTTAAAAGTTTAGGTTCTACTGAGAAATCTTAAAACTTAAGAATGGCAAACAGTTGTTGCTACATGCACCAAATTATTTATTTTTTCCCATCAAAACATAAATACTTAAAGAGGCAAATATGTATGATTAAACATGCACTGCACTCTACACCCAACCTCATGCAAAACTTGAAAGGACCCATGAAATGTCGATATCAATTTCTTCTTTGGGATACCCAACATGGATGACCAAACAATGATGCTCATGTTCACAATATTGTATTAAATTAAAATTTAAAAATGATAAACTACCTAGCTGGTGTATTGAAAAGACCAACAGTATATATTAGATGACTTTCTTTCATATGCACTCACTGTAGATTGAATCTGAAATTAATGTCCATATAAATTCACACATACAAAGAGGAGGTACAATCAAGTTTTATACCTTGGGCTTATTTGGTTTAGCAGAAAAAATTTGGGAAAGATTACTTGTGCTCAATGAACTTGCATGACCATTACTGAATCTAGTAGCCCCCACATCTATAGCATCATCATCAAAATCATCAAACGTCATGAGTGGTCTGTCCCATTCAAGCTCCAATGAATTAGTACTTAAAATTTTGAAAAGAAGCAAACACTAGAGAGCTTAGGCAGAAATAGTACCCATTAACTGGCTTCAGAAGTTTCTTGGCTTTATCAGGCTTTGGAGCTCTGGAACTAAGAATACCCTCTTGTTTCAATCTTTCTCCAAGAACAGCTCTTACTTTTAAAATTTCCAAGCTTTGCACACCAACTTGATCACTCTACCATATTTTAACAGTTGCACATCGGTCAAATTGCAGCAACAAATGTGTCAAAAGAAAAGGTAAATGGGGACATGGCCTAGATAAGGCCAAGTAGCATAAAAAGAACCATGTAGAAGACTCAAAATAGTTAGGATTGCATCTTATCTGTGTTGAATTGAGTTTAAAAATAAATTAAAAAACGAAAAAAAAAATGATTGATATCAGAAAAGAAACGTAAAAGGCATCAAAGCTGAGAATCTGAAATTTGTACAGGAACTAAAGTTCAGATGGAAGATTCCCATCAAGTTGTTTTGTCTGTTTAGTGGAGCAAACATTAAAAAGCTGCAAGTTGTCAGGGAAACTAAACCCACCTCTGAAATAACAAAGCAATGTACATCAATGACAGGAACTGCTGTAATCATCTTTGTGGACAAAATGAGAAGAAAAAAATGGGTAGAACACAGGTATTAACACATATTGACACAGGTATCATCACATGTAAACAATATGAGAAAATGTAACAAATAGGCAAACAATTCATTTTTTCCCAGTTATTAACAAACTAGACCTGACCAATTTAAAATGATAAGTATAGATCCTATCCAAAATCTTTTTGCTATTTACCAAAAAAAATATAGCGCCATACCATACCTGAAATAAAAGTATTTAGTTTTAATTTTTAACAACCATCTATTTGTAGCTATGTTAGCAACTTGGCATCCATTCTTTTTTAAAGTTAAATGTAGCTTTTTTAGGTAAAAGCCTTGTAGAACAACTGGTTGGCACCTCCTAATTTTTCTAAGACGTCTAGAGTTCAAATCCCTCCTCCAAGATTTGCAATATATTTTAAATATTCCATTATACCTGGACACTTATTAAAAATTTTCAAAGATAGATTAGTTTTAGATAGTGGATTATATTTTGGATCTTTCTAGCAGCACTGATAGCACTCATCAGAGTGCCAGTCTATCAGAAACTGTGGCCTTGCACTTTTTAGTTTATAATGAATGAAGTGAACCCCAGGACAAAGAGATTTCAACCCTCCTTTTACCAAACCATTTTGACAGGGCTGCAGGGTTCTCAGGGCATTCTCCAGCCCAACAGGTATTAGCTCTCCCAGCAATGCAGGTGATCCAGCCCCTGTACTCCAGGTAGCGGGACTATTATTCTAAACATGGTAAGACAGACAATAATAATCACAGTGCACCAATTTAACTAATTTGAGAGGGGAACCTGATTCCAGGAAGAGGCCGAAATACAAAACATGTATAAAATATTATTGTACCATCAATAGTGAAACATAAGCCACATTACAAATACATTATGCATGTACCAACTTTTTTAACAGAGTAACACACACAAACGATAGTTTTAGGACCAAAACACTTCATTGTTATAGATAATAACTACGTACTTATAAAATAATAATGATAATAATTTAGCATTTTAATGGAGAAGAGAAGGACCTAATCCAAAAAGCTCTAGATCTCTAAAAAAGTGAGCTAGCGCAGGATGATCACGAATGGGCAGCCCTTCAGACCTGAGGAGATTGAAAGTTATAGCTTGACAATACTTACGAGAGAAAAAGAAGTTGGTTCACCTCCAAATAACACACTCCTTCCACCATGATTTTCTCCTATTTAACCTTCTAACAACATTAAAGCATCCACAATGCTGAACGCTAAAGAAACCAATCAGATGCCTTTATACATGTTATGACCTGTGTGTGTGTGTGTGTGTATGAGAGAGAGAGAGAGAGAGGTGGTTAAGAAACTGCAAATAATAATTGGTGTGACGACTCTGGCAGGATGCACAAGGTGAAGAGTAAGAACCACATATATGTAAACCCAGAACTTTGCATTGGATGGTTGGGACAACATAATGAATCAGATCTACAAGCATTTTAACATTCAAACATATTAAATTCCAGGAGCATCACATATCAAAGAGAAACCTATTATCAACCCCCTACAGATACCACAGATAATCAACATAGAACAAAACAAAAAATAAGCCCGTCTAAAAGGAATAATTCAGAGTTAAATCAATCCATTTCCAGGCACACGCCATCTAAATCATCCTTAATGCAGCAATGCACATTATATCACTTACAATAAATAATCAAATAAGAACAGATAATACCACGCTTAGTAGTGGATCCATTTTTCTTTCAAGTTGTTCAATTGCATCATTCAGCTCCAACAGCAAGCCAACTAATTTTGGACTAGAACCGTGGGATAAAAAATTATTAACCAAGAATGCACAAGCAAAAGTTATCACTGCTAATGATGAAAAAAAGAAACAGACATTTATAGCAAAAAACAGTATTACAGGCCCCCCCAAAAAAAATGAAACTCAGCAAAATAGCTTATGAGCATATTTAAGCAGAAATAAGCAGATCAAGATCCAAATAATAGAAAATATACAAATACCATAGTCAAGCAAGTACTGTTATATGCAACCTATGTAAAAAATTCAACGCCTTCTAACAAAACAACCACGTATGTAAACCACATCCAATTAACAGTTAATAAGGCTCAAATTTGCAAACAACATTGACCTGGGGCATTATGAGGAGCTCAAAAGAAACAGTCTAGCAGAAAGAGGATGTGGACAGAGGAGATCTTAATCAACAACCATGAATACTGAACATCTTTAGATCCTGCTGAACCAGATGATTCCACAGAACCAAAGCCAATTGTCATATGATAACATATTCTATTAAATATAAGTTCTGCCTCTAGTAACTGGAAGGAGCACCCTTTTTTTTTTTACTTCTAATGATGTTATTCTTTGTTTTTCTCTACCCTTTTTTTGTTCCCTCAACTTGAATCAACTCACTCTTTCTCACTGATGCATTAATCGCTATCCTTCGAATATGACTAAACCATCTCATGCAACTCTCCCTCAACTTTTCACCACTATATCATTCCGTGTATTTCCACTTATCCAAGGGTCAAAATCCATTAATCTAAAAAAATTGTCATCCCACCTATTCCAACACCTTCAGTTTTACTATTTTTAGTTTATAATGGTTTCCCAGTTGACGTCAAGCAAAAGTTGCTATAATCCGTTGGTACTTGGTATTTCAAATCACCTGTTAAAAACTTCATTGCAAGCACGAGGCCCACTAATAAATCCGCTAGACACCCTTAGTTCCATTCTTAGAAAACCCTCCCCTTCTCCATCCCTCAAAAATAGATTAAATTTCTTATATACATGAACCAAGATTTTTTCTATAGATAATATAATTACAAGCATAAATTTTCTAACAATTTGGAAGTAGGAAAGCATAAGATAAGGGGAACCTCCCTAGTTGAAAGAAGCAAAATAATACTGCAGAACCATCAGCAAATACTCTTGTGGCATGTCATATGTCATTAATTTGAAGTAAGAAGCACGGAGAGGCCAATCTGGTTACTCTATCATGTTGAAAGACAATGAATCAATTGTGCATCTTGTATTAGTTCCCTTCATCAAATTTCTACAAATTCTTACTCAACCTTAGGTCTTCTTAAAGACAGCTAGACTAGCTCAACAAGATATATTTCTATGGAAAAGCACCACACACTAGATTTCATCTTGGATCATAATGTTATTACATTTCTAAGACCACCACATTTTTTCATCTCTAGAATGGCTATTACTACTAAAGCTACAAAACCTTTATCCTTATCATCATTTTCTAAGTTTTATTGATTGGAACAATGTAGGAAAATAAGGATAAAAGGGAAGCAACATGAAAAGCAGGACAAATCCTAGGCTTCACCACCTAAGAGCGTTTGGTATCACCACCAAACACAGAGAACAAAAGAGGAGACATATTCTCAACTCATCATAAAATTCTTTTTCAATATCATCTGCCCTTCTCACCATTACAGGAGTACTAGTTAAATAGGATTTAGGGATTACACCAATATGGAAAATACCTAATCAAATCCCTTAAAACACTCAACATTAAAAACATTATTCAAAATTTAAATTCAAAAAAAAAAAAATCACACTAAAAAATAAAACCTTAAATGATTTTGATGCCCCCTGCATCATTTACATTTCCGCCTTGATCAAAAGGTTCAGCTTAAAAATATAAAACACTAAAAAGTGCAGAAATATAAGAACTATACAAACAGAAATTGACAAACCTTACCTATATAAAACATCCATTTGTTCCTCCTTTGATAGAGCACTCAAATCTTTCTGAACCTCCTCGTAAGCTGCTCCTGTGTCATCTAAGGCTTCTTTTCTCTAGTGAGATTTTCTTCTGCCTTTTCTTTTGGCTGACATTTCCTGTACAAGCAGCAATATTGAGGTAATTTTCAGAATAGCAGGAGTTTGCCACACACTATAGTTTGTTAGCAACAACCCGAAAGAAATGAGGAAAATAACATCTCGAGCCTCACAGGCTCAAGTTCGGTGGAAAAATTGAGCCTCAAAGACTCGAGTTCTAATTGCTGAGATGGACAAACTTTTGCCACATGGAACTCGAGTCTTAAAGACTCAAGTTCCAAAGAAGAACACGAACGAAGATGGCGATGAAGATGAAGAACCAGAAATGAGAAGAAGAAGCAGAACAGGGGAAGAAGAAGCAGAAGTACTGATCAGCCCGTGATTCAAATTTACAATAACTTCCCCCAATCCTAGACCTTAAGTGGCACTGAATACTCTTACTGTCCATCGACTTCAGTTGAATAAACTTCAATTTCAGGTGGGTATCGACGCTCGTGGGGTACAAAAATAAGGCACAAAAGAATTGTCATCCACTCATCACACCCATTAAAAGGCACCTGTATGTTCACAGGCTGATCCAACGAAGAAGAATAAGGAAAGAAGAACAGGGAAAGAAGAAACAGCACAGGAAAGTAAATGGTGGAACTCGAGTCTTAAAAACTCGAGTTCCACGTGGATTTTTTTTCCACATCCGCTCCCACCACTTACCACTCGAGTTTTAAAAACTTGATTTCTATCTTGGAACTCAAGTTTTAGAAACTTGAGATGCTAGTTTGTTGAATAATTTGCAAACTAGACAACTAACTAAAATATTATAAAAATAAAGCTAAATGGAAAAAAAAAAAAAAAAAAAAATTCCAGCAATATTGGGCTACATGTCATTCAAAAGAATTGATAGTCCATATGTCCCTTTCAAAGAAACCAACAATAAAATATGCGTAAGAGACGTATATTTGTAACAAATTGGCGTTATATGTGCAAAGCAAGTAGACAATTTGTAAATAACTTATTGCTTCATTTTCCTATAGCTTCTGAATTGTGTTGTATGGTATTCAGGTTGTTTGGAGTTTCTTGGGTGATGCCAAAGTCAGTTGTGGATTTTCTAGCCTCCTAGCAAGGTCATTTTGGTCAACATTGAAATATAGTTATTTGGAGAGTCATTCCTCATTGTTTGATGTGGTGCATTTGGCAGGAGCAGAATGCTCAATGTTTTGAGGACTATAAAAGATATTTGCCTGGTATTAAGCTGTTTTTCTTTGAACTTTTTTTGAGTGGATGTTAGTTGTGGCTTCTCCATTTTCATGTTCATTATCTGATTTTGTTGATCATTGTAAACCGTGAGATTGGTTGTATTGCTCACTTTGTATACTTCCTGTGTGCTTGGGTATTTGTTTCCTATCCATAAAATTCATTTATCAAAAAAGCACAAAAGAGGATAACCCAAGCTTGAAAAATTCATCGTAAAAATTAAAAAACAAAACAAAGACCAAAGGTTTAACCTGCTTATCTTTATACTTCCTTTTTCATTAACAAGGAGAGGATATTGAACCCTTACCTCTAGAGTTAATTCACTATCACTCCCATCTTCATTATTATCATCAAGGCCAAAGTTTTCATTTGATTAAGATTTTTCTTTTTGCCTCTGCAATTTCAAAGCCTCTTCCTCCTCTCTCAAAGGTCCCTCATCATCACTTGATTGTGCCTTCATCAGAAACAAAAAGGTTAGGGGAACTACAAAGACAGCCTTGATTTTATATATATATATATATATATGATTGCATTAAGAAAATAGTTTGTGAACAAGAAAGTTTCCATAAAGGCAGTAGGCGAATGTCATCAAAAAAAAAAAATATTAGATAGAGACGGAAAAAAAATTGTGAAGGGGTGTGTAACAAGATAGGACGTATTGCAAATAACATTCAAATCATTACCTCATGATCAACATTATCAGCATGATAATATATATTTTTTTTTTTCCACTCCATAGAGATTCTTGTTCTTCCTCGTCTTCTTCATGCACATCATCCTTAACTCCACCAAATTTTGCTTGTAAAAATTTCTGTGACCTAGCAACTACAGGCAATATGCATAATTAATCATACAAAATGTAACTCCAATTGCTGTAAGGAGCTAAGTGAATAACAATTGAGAGTTTTCCATGTAAGAAAATATGTAGAGAACGATTTAAAACCCATCCCCCCAAAAAAAGAGAGATTCTCAACAGAGTCCATGCTCTCATTTCAGCCAAGAAGGGTGCACCAAGTGATGCACCTATTACATACCTAAGGCACTTACAAGTGCCCCATAATAATTCCTAAATAGTCTAAATACCAATTAGCCAACACGAAAACACCCTAAATTACATTTCAAAGATAAGTAACCCTGGTGTAAGGGGAAAAATTGCTGAAATATACACGTGTAGGAGGTATGATTACTTTTTCTAAATGAATTCATTTACTTATCCAAAAAAAAAAGGTATAGGAATATGCATGAAACACAATGGCATAGAGAGATGGGTTGGTTTGCAATAGCATTGATTTACTGGGGTGTAAGTTGTTGTATTACTCTTTTTTTTTTTTTGCAATTTGAAGTAGTCAAAGTTTTGTTTGATATTCATCATTTACCTCTAGATCAAAACTATGGTCCCTTGTATGGAATAATGGTATTTTATTTAGCCCATTAAATCTCTTACAAATGTAGGTGTGATTCTTCTTTTGGAGAGAGAATTTGGGGGGGGGGGGGGGGGGGTGTTGACTAAGAGCATCCTGTAATTCATCCTCACATTCATCTTCATCCTCATCATCATTGATACCCTAGAAGCAACATTAGGCTTACCAAGCGGGAAAGAATAAAAATAAAAATGGAAAATGCCACCACTTGCTAAATGCTTTTTCTCAATTAAACAAAATTACAAAAAAAGAATTTTGCCTTAACATGTTTGTTTCAGTAATGTAGAAGAGATTTGTAAAACCACCCTAGATCACTATCTATTGTAGTGTTTTGATATACTTTTTCTTACCTATCAAAAAAAAAACAACAAGCACATTATAATTTTTTTTTTTTTTGTTGTTGATAATAACGAAATATCATTAATCAAAAGACCCAAGTACACCAGGAGTGTACATGGATAGGAGTTCATCAAGATCGTAAATTACAATGATCAAGAATAACAAAAAGATTGAAGAAGAAAAATAAGAAAAAACAGAACACCAATCAAACAAAGAGTGGAGAAGGAGAGATTTAATCTCGAGAATCACACATCGTAAAATAATTACCTTTCTAAGTAATAAATTTCATTAAAATTAGTGCAAATAAGGAGCATAAACTCAGTACACAAGATGTATGTAAGAGAAACACCCTTTTAAAAAAAAAAAATCTAAGAAGAAGTTTCACACAAATTACTTATGTTTCTAGCAGAAAGTTCTAACCCTAAAACTGTCGAACACCCCAATGTTGTCAATTCCAATAATCCATTTCAACTCTAAGAGACTTCGTCCTCTGCTAATCTATAAGTCTAGTAAATCATCAGAACTGGCAATAACATCAATCCACATATAAGAATTTCGAAGAATCTATCATAAAAGACCAAATATCGGCTTCCATTGCAAACAATCATTACTCCATCTAGGCTAAAGCGTTCTCGCGAAATCGAATATAGGTTCAATCAATTTCATTTCAAGAAATAAATAAATCGTCAACAATTAACAAATAACTCACAATCAGCTTTTGAAGTTGCCATACACCTCTCAAAGCCATTTCACTTCAAAATCTATACAACAACAACATAATCAATACATTCAAATATAATTATCTCAACACTTAAAAAAAAAAAAATTGAGGATTTAAAGTTTAAACTATAATATAGATTTTTAGTTATCATCATAATCATAATATTTCTTTTCTATTACTTCTAAATACAAAAACTTAAAATTGAACCTGGTTCTTTAAAATTATTATTCTTTACTATAAATATTCAAAATCAAAATATTTAGTAGATTTTAACGGTTTTTTTGGGGGGGGGGGGGGGAACTATCGGCTCGGTTTGGATGCCGAGAAAAGAAAATAAAGATTGAAAATGTTTTTTTTTTTTCCCTTTGTTTAGAGAAGTTGAAAAAACTCAAATGCAATGTGAAAAGGAACTAACCTTTTGTTATGATTTCAGATTCGAACGTGTGATCTCTACTTTTGGTGTTGCAAGGAAAGTTTTGGCTCTGATAGATAAAACTCAAGAGTGAAGGCTAATTTTGATATTTTCGTTATTTGCTATTGGTTTTTACCTGACCCGACATGGGAGATTAGGCCCATTAGGGAGGAGTAGATCTCAGAAATTAATTTTAAAAAGTTAGGAAAATTTTTATAAAAAGTTAAAGTTAAAAAGATGAAAAGTGAAAAAAAAGAAAAAGAAATTGTAAGTGAAAATGGTAAATTGTACTTGGTGCAATACTAGATCCTAATCCTGCCTGCCTTGCCTATTAGAATTAGGAGTGTGCGCAGTTCAGTCGGCTTGGTTTTTTCTCAAATTTGTTACCGAACCGATAGAGATTGGTTTTCTCATAATTAAAACTAATGTATACCACTTAGGGTTGGTTTTTCGACCTATAGAGGTGCGGTTTTTTGCGGTTAGTTTAATCGGTATGGTTAGTTTGAAATATTAAAAATTCTATTTGTTTTTTAATAAAATAAAATTTGTTCAACCAATTGATAATTTGATATATATGCCCAGATATATATTGATATTAAAACAATTGATAATTTGATATATAAGCAATAAAGAAATATGCCCAGAAATAGATATATAAACAAATTGATATATAAGCAATTAGCCCAGAAACGGATTGATATGCCCAAAAACATATTGATAATATAGTTAGTAGTTACTGGCTCTTGTACTTTGTGTTAACTTGTTCTTTCCATACTTTGGCTAGCACATCAACCAATCTACCAAACCAGTCAAAGAAGTAAAGATATGAAGAGAGAGAAATCTCAGTTTCAGTCTCCCCTCCCTAACAATCAAAATGCAGAAAAAAAAAAAAAAAAGTTAGTAGACTTAAAAATTATAATTGATTTGATTAACAATTAAAGTGTTAATTGTTAATTATGGGCCATTGGGCTGCTAAGTTATGGGCCATTTCTCTAGAAACACCTTAAAAATAGCCTATTGCAAACCCAATGTAGTTGTTTTCTTCAATTGCCAAAGCTCTCACCTATTATGCATTCTCAAGACAGGAATAAGGAACACATATAAGAAATATTCTTCAACTGACTTGAAATTTACATATTCTCATGTATGGGACAACAGAACATGACTTTCTCCAAAATGAAGACACACTTTACAAACTTAGAATCGTACAAACATGGCAAGATATCTGGTTCACCTCATTACTAACTTGGCCAATTTTGAAGGTTCCATAAGTGTGGTAGCTAGCCTGGTCGTGACTCGTGAATGGTGAGCCTATCGAGCTGCAAGAGGCGACTCAGTGACTCATGGTTAGTTGTTGGTCACAATCCATGGACTTAGGCAAGAGCGAGAGATATTGAGATAGAGCGTCTGAGAGAGTTGAGTAGCTGAGAGTGGAAAAATGCTATTTATTCTAGGTAGAAATCAGCAACCCTAACTCAAAACGACGCCATTTTGAAATATTTTGTTTTTTTAATTACTAAGTGAAACGAATCGTTTTGTCAACAAAACACAAAAAACCTACAGAACGAAACAATATCACCATATCGGTCGGTTCGGTAACCAACTCGGTTTGGAGTTGTAGTTATGATGGCATCACCACACCGGTGTCGGAGTGGGATTCTTCATCCAATCGTCGGCCTCGGCTCAATCGGTCGGTGATAGAGGCGGTACGGTTGGATCAGCACCGGTCGGTTGGGTCGCCTTCGGTATCACTCTACTCACCCCTACTTAGAATGCCTAGGCCATAGGCACCTATGCTCTGTGTATGGAGTCTAGCGACCATGTACATGGAGTGACATATGCTCCTAATATAGAAATGTAGACTATTTGCAATTAATTTGATTTTGTTCAATCAATAAAGTTTTGCTTTCCCATAAAAAAATAAAATAAAGTTATGCTTTTATAATAAAAGAAATTTTTTTTTTTTTTTACCATAAAAACTAGAAATTTATTCAAATTGGGCACTAGTCGGATTGGGTGGGGATTAGAGCCACTCTCAACTCAACCAAATAATATTTGTTTAGGAGCTTAGGCACTTGAATTAGCTTGAAATTTTAGGTTGACTTGCCCATAGGGATTATTTTGGTGAACCAACGATTTTATAAGAGCATTAGCATTGGGAGTTTAAAAACCATCTAATTACTATCTGTTGATGCCCACTTTTGACAAAAGAGCCCGGCGGAAAAAGAAACCCAACAAGATGAAAAAGATGGAGATAGAAAGTAGTAAAGTAAAGCCCAACAGGCCAGAATGACAGAAATAGTGATTAATAGGCTCGCAAAAAATAATAAGTGGCCAGGAAGAAGCAAATGGGCCGAGGAAGCCCAAAAAATGAAGGTAGTAAACCCATGAGGATAGTAAGAGGTAGAAAAAGAAGTAAATGGGTTGGGGAAACCCAAGAAATGAATGAGTAACTTCGTATGGCAAGCATAAAAGCCAATAAGCCCAAAGATAATAAGAGGTAAGGATGTGGTAATTGGGCCGGGAAAGCCTAAAGAATTTAGCAAAAACCTATGGAAGTGAAAGAGGAAGGAAATGGGCTGAAGGAGCTTGAGGAATGAAATGGACCAAGGAAGCTCAAGGAAGGAAATGGGCTGAGGGAGCCTGAGGAATGAAATGGACCAAGGAAACCCAAAGAATGAAATGGGCCGAGGAAGCCTAAGGAATGAAATGGGCCAAGGAAGCCCTAGGGATGGAATGGACTGGCCCAGCAGAAATGCTGGGCAGTAAAGACCAAAAGAAGAAAGAATATAAGAAATTGACATGGCAAGAACTTTAGCTTGTAACCCCAGAGGTAGCAACGAAATAAAAGGATAAGTGATATCATAACAAGAGCAGTGTAGTGACATGACAAGAACACTAGCTAGCTCACGAGCACAAGGAAGAATGAATAGGAATGGCAACGGGTCGGGTTTGAGGTGAGTTTTTTGATACATGGACCCGACCTGCGAACTTTCCCTTGTTACCCGGCCCATTTAATAAACGGGTTTTTTTTAGCCCCAAACCCGCCCCATCGAATCTCCGCGGGCCCCATCCAGGCACTTCTAGGCCTAATCTGTGGCCCAATCTGACCCAATCTTATTAATTAAAAAAAAATAAACACAAGCACGAACAGCAACAGTAACACAAATACAAATACAAATCAATCAACATTGTTATTAGTCTTGCTGAAATGAGATTTTTAGACAATAAATAATAAATAAACACAAAAAAATAGAAGAAACAAAACTCCACTTATGGACTGATTTTTACATGAATCCTCAAACATCAAATACCCAAAAACAAAAACTACTGAGAGGAAATGAACCCAAAAAAAAAAAACCACAAAAAAATATGAATAACTCAGACCACTAAAGCTCCATCGGCGATGGTTTCAGAAAATCTTTGCCTGACCTCAACATGACCAAGACCTCCTCCGATCATCACATCTCTCTCTGATCTAACAATCCCGTGCTCCAATCTAACAACACGACTGCATCTCTTTTCGATCTAAGAATCCCATGTTCTGATCTAACAATCCCATGCTCCTTCGTGACAAATGGCAACCACCACGAGATCCATGCTCCTCCACGAGGGTGAAGGTGGGTTGGTGAGTGAATGAGAGTGAGGGTGAGGATGAGATGTGAGTGAGAGTGAGAGTCAGTAAGGGGCGAATGAGATATGAGTGTGAGTGTGAGTGAGAGTTAGTGAGGGTGAGGTGAGACTTGAAAGAGGTGGGTGAGTTAAGAAAGAAATGAGTTTTAAGGTTAGGTTTATGACACACATACACACACATATATAGGCAGGGTTTTTTGTAATTTTATATTTAGCTAACCGAGTTAGGTTGGGTCCAGGTTCGAGCCGGGTTTTTTTCAAAACCCAGACCCATCCTGGACCCGCTTTGGGTTTTTTTTTAATACCTAAACCCGACCCTATTCTTTATTAGGCTAGGTAAAACCTGACCCATTAGGGTTTGGCCGGGCCGAGTACCCGCGGGTAGGGCAAAAATTGTCATCTCTAAAAATGAAACATGGGCCAAGTAAGAGGAAGAGAGCTCACACCCGAGCAATGCCCAATCTAAAGAGGAAATGGGATACAGAGAATGAAAGTCCAAAGACCCATGTATCTTTCATGCCGTAAGAGTTAAACATATATTAGAACGTATAACAGAATCAAACAAACCCGAAGGCAATGACAAATGAAAGCCAGAAAAGCAATGGACTCAGATGGAAGTGGAATATGTACACAAGGCTCAAGCACCACCTATCTATGCCTAGCCAATATAAAGAAGGTAGGCCATGGGTCAGGGGTACGAGAGGGTGTGGTCTGGCAGTGAGGAGAAGGTGGAGCCTAATTTAGGGTTCCCGCTCACTCTTTTGGGGAAAATGTCATGTTGGGATGATATCTCACCCAAAAGAAATAAATATGAGCTGGAATCACTTGATGCATGCTATAGAGATTGGTAAGGGAGAGGTTTAACCCTTATCTGGATAAGAGTATTAAGAGAGGTAAGAGACAAAACCAAAACCCTTTTATTTGGGAATGAGGCGTGGTGCACTCTACGCAGTGTAATGGTAGTAGCTGGGTAACCAGCAGACTAGTGGGTAGTCTTGAAAGGACATCCATAATGAGCCAAAAGCGGTCAAGGGGTAAAAATGGTAAATCTTGTTATGATAGTCAGTATAAAAGGTCATGGATATGCACAATGAGAGGGGGGGGGGGGAAGAGAACAACAGAAAACAAAAGAAAAAAAAACGTAGAAAGAAAAGAAAGTAGAGTAAATAAAGAAATAAAAGAAAAATGGAAAGATACAGAAATCCAAAAAAAAAAAAAAAATGAAGAAACATGAGTGATAGGAGCAAAAGCATGCATCAATAGGTTACCCATTTTTCTCTCTCTCAATAGCCCACTCTTTGATAAATTAAGAACTTAAGATTAAACCATCTAGATCATTTTTCCAAAATGTGTAACTTCTACGGTAGGAGCCCCTTTTGAGGTTACCCACATTAGAGATCGGTTCCCTTTTTGGACTTGTGTCTGCTAAAGAGTTAAGTCCATTCCTTTGGTAAACGAATCTTCTTTCTTTGTTTTGGTTGATCAATGCCTAACTTATTATCTTACCGGCTAAACTTTTTGTTGTGACCTTGTTATTCGTAATCATATTGCTCTATTCTCCTTTGTTGTATTATTGTTATTAGTAGAAATATTTTAGTTATCTTGCTGCACTGTGTTTCCTACTATAACATCTGTAATAGTATTTTCTGCATTCAAGGTTCTTGCCAGGATGCGTCTGTATGGGGATGGCCCAACTTGCACACAAGCTAGCCTAATGTGTGTTTTAGTTAGGCCAATCCCAACTCTTTTACCTCAAAATCACATGTCGTGGTACAACAGGGGAGATCAAGCCCAAAACACAAAAAAAAAAGGCCCACCACACTATTTTACCAACTAGCACCCCAAAAATCAAGTATTGCTATTTTTTTTAGCAATTATGAAGAGTGAATTCTCAAATATACATCCTACTGTAACTTAGAATGTAAAAGGAATTATGCCATAATCTTGTTGTACATACCACAGCCTTAATTTTGAGAGGTCATAGCTACAACTAGTTGAGTTGGCAAAAGAAAAAAACTAAGGATGAAGTTAGTTTCTTCGGGACTATCACTTCAAGAAAGCCTTAGAGCTTGTTTGGATTGCATGAAAACTGAGTGATATCACTCAATTTTCATGATCCATCATCCAAAACAAGTGGGTCCCACAGAGGTGTAGTTGTTTGAATGAGTTTCCAATCATTGTTTTCATGACTTAGTCACTCAAAAAACTGAATCACAGTCATGGAAAATGAAAACAGGTGAAACATGTTTTCATAACTCAAAATTTGATTTTCAGTGGCATGTTCGTAAATAGGAGGAGATTGTGGGCCCCAAAAGCCAGTCACATCCCACTGGTCACTCTCTCTCTCTCTCTCTCTCTCTCTCTCTCTCTTTTCCCCTTTCTTCTCCACTTTTCTTTCTTTCTCTCTTCTTCTTTATCTATTCTTCTTTTTGTTTTTCTTCAGAGCAAAAAGCTCATACTCACCGACCACTCACACGCATAATGTTCTTTTTGCTTTCTTCCGATTCAGTGTTCTTTCTGTTCTTTCTTTTTTGTTCTTCTCCCATCAGTCACTCATACACCGACCCACACCGACCCAAGTCGAGAGATCATCGGCGTCGATCTTCGATCACACGCTGAAAAGCTCCACCACATGCTCGTTCTCCTCATCGCTATTATCATACTTGTTCCTCGATTTGGCTGGAGTGTCGAAATCGGCATCCATAGCAACGACAGATCTCTGTTGGAAACAATTTGATCTAGAAGTTCTGTTGTCAGTGCAGGGAACAACTCCGTTGGAAGCTCTTTTTGATCTGGAAGCTTTTTTTTTTTTTTTTTTTGGTAGTGTATCGTAAATAAGTATGAATGAAATTTTGAATTTGGGGTGATGAGCTGCTTTAGGTGGTGTTAAATTGATTTTAAGTTTTTGTTGTTTGTACTTCTTTGGTTAAACTATGAATGGAGTTTTTGTGTTAAACTATGACTGTGGTGGTGGCAAAATGAAATGTGCAGTGAAGTGAAGAAAATGGTGGGAGATGAGGGTTTGGTGGGTAGGGTAACAGTAGTCTCTCTGACCATTGCTCAGGTATGGGTCCATAAAAAGTAAAAAAAAAATTGAGTGATGAAAAGTTGAAAATATGTGCCAAATGGGTGGAATTAGGAAATTGCGGTATTTTCAGTGATGAGTGATGAGTGGTGGGTGACAGGGTCGGCCCTTCCCTTAGGCAAGATAGGCAATTGCCTAAGGCTCCCAAGTGGAAGGAAGGCCCCCAAATTTTAAAAACTAAGGGGTAGTAGGGAAAAAAAATTAGTATCAGATTAAAAAAAATTATTATCAGATTAAAAAAAAAAAATTATTATCAAATTTAAACCTGAAAAAAAAATTAGTATCAGACATACCAAAAATCCAGTTAAACATTGTTATCCTTTGGACAAACCAAAAATCATCCAGATAAACTAAAAATCCAGTCTAAGAGATTAACCACAAAACAATCACAAATCAAAACAAATAAAACAATTCAAACTCTAAAAAATTTACCTTTCTCTTTGCTCTCCGCCTCTCTCTGTCTCTCATTCTCTCCACTCTACTGTTCACTTGAATCACTTCTCATCTGCTCAACAGGCAATAGCTCAAGCAATTGAACAGAAGCAAGGCAGCTAGCCTGGACGGTTGGACTGCCTCGGCGCCTCCCTCATCAGTCTGCCCAGCACCTCGCTCATTCTTTCTCTGATTTGCTCTCCGCTTCCTTCATCAGTCAACTGCTCACCACTTACGGACTCACCAGCTGTTCACTTCATCTTCAGTTCAAGTATAAATTATAAATATTTGGGGTCCGGTTTGGGCAGTACTTGTATTCTTGTAATAAGATATTAAGATTGAGATTGGACCTGGTTTTGTAACAGCTTTGGGCCTTCAAGTTTTTGTTTTTTTTTTTTTTTAATGATTTAGCCCTTTTTTTTCCAATGATTCAGTCGTATTTGTAATGATTCAGCCCTTTTTTTTTTTAGGGTTATAGATAGGATTTGTTTTGTGTTTTTTGTGGTTAGGTATTATAAATTAATAAGCCTAGCGTTATAGTTGTGCTTAAATTTTTGTTATGCTTGTGCTTTTTTTTTTTTAATTTTAATCTTGTGTTTATATATATATATATATATATATTAGTTAGTGGTAATATATTAAATAAGTCTTTATTTATGCATGTTGAGATTGCTAAAAATTTGTTATTGTTCGGTGAAACTACAACAATACTTTCTATATAAATCAAGTTCTATTTCTCATTTGTTCTACACTTGAAAATTATTTTTTATTTTAGTCTTTATAAATATATTGTTTGATTAGAAATGTCTACAAGAAAATATGCATTTGGATATGAAAAACTTAAAAAAAGAAAAAAATAAGAAAAATTAATTGAGTCTCAAAAAGGATCAATGGATAAATTTGTTATTAGTAATAAACAAAATATAATACAAAATTTAAATGAAAATATCACAAATGAGCAAGAAATTCTCCAAAAATAGTTAGAAGATAATGAAATGATATAATTGCAAGATAACAATGATGTTCAATTTTGCGATACAACAAATCTTGATAATGAACTTCAAAATAATTTAGAAGAAAATGAAAATAATCATGAAAATGTCACAAATGAACAAGTTCACCATAATGATGTTCAACTAGAAGAAAATAAAAATAATAAGGACATGTTGAATTATATTCCTCCAAATATTTATGATCTAGGTAAGTGGAAAAATATTGACATAAAATTAAGAGATTTATTAGTAGAAAGAGGTCAAATTAGAGACAATGATATAATTTTTTCTATAGGTGATGACACTAGACATTTTTCTACTATTCATTACACTCGAATATTATCAAATGGGAAGAAGCATGATAGAAAATGGCTACTCTATTCAAAAAATATGGACCAAGTATTTTGTTTTTGTTGCAAGTTGTTTGAGTCTAAATGTACTGGCCAACTATGTAATGAAGGAACTCAAGATTGGAAAAATATTAGTTCTAAAATAAGAAAGCATGAAACAACTAGAGAGCATATTACTAACATGAACACTTGGCTAGATTTGTAAATGAGATTGTCAAAAAATAAAACAATAGATAAAAATATCCAAGAACAAATTAACAAAGAGAAAGATCATTGGAAAAAGGTTTTATTAAGAATTATTGCTGTAGTAAAGAATCTTGGTAAAAATAATTTGGCATTCCAAGGAAAAAATGAAAAGATTTATGAAGAAAATAATGGAAATTTTTTAAGTCTAATTGAAATGATTGCAGAATTTGATCCATTTATGCAAGAAAATATTAGACGTATTCAAAATGGTGGAATCCATAAACATTATCTTGGCCATAAAATACAAAATGAATTGATACAACTGTTAGCAAATGAGATTAAGTGTAAAATTATCAAAAAGATCAAAGAAGCAAAATATTTTTCAATTATACTTGATTGTACACTAGATGCAAGTCATCAAGAACAAATGTCTTTCATATTACAATGTGTTGATATTTCAACAAGTCCAATAAAAATAGTAAAACATTTTGTTGAATTTGTAAAAGTTGATGACACTACCAGAAAAGGTCTTTTCGATGAAATTATAAATGTAATAAATATTCTTGAGCTTGATATTAATGATATACGTTGACAAGGATATAATAATGGGTCTAATATGAAAGGAAAACATCAAGGGATACAAAAAAGACTTCTTGATATAAATCCTAGAGCACTTTACACACCATGTGGTTATCATAGTCTTAACCTTGTACTATGTGATATGGCCAATTCTTGTCCAAAAGCTATCTTATTTTTTGGAGTTATACAATGCATATATACATTGTTTTCTTCTTCTACAAAAAGATGTAAAATTTTACAAGATAATGTGTTAGGTTTAACTTTTAAGTCATTATCACAAACACTTTGGGAAAGTTGCATTGAAAGTGTAAAAGCAATAAAATTACGAACTCCACAAATAAGAGATGCTTTGTTACAATTAACACAAACAATTGAAGATCCTAAAATAAAAAGTGTAGCTGATTGTTTAGCAACATATGAAATTGAAAGCTTTGAGTTCTTATTGGGTATGACTATTTGGTATGACATATTATTTGCTGTCAACTCTGTTAGTAAAAACTTACAATCAAAAGACATGCACATTGATGTTGCTATAGATTAATTAAAAGGTCTCATTTCTTATTTTAAAGAATATAGAGAAATTGAATTTACATCTGCAATGAATTCATCTAAAAAAATTGCATTGGAAAGGGAAATAGAATCTGTATTTCGTGAGAAATGTATAATTCATAGAAAGAAACAATTTGATGAAAATGTTCATAATGAGACAACACGCTCTACTGAAGAATCTTTTAGAATTGATTATTTCTTATATATAGTAGATAAAACAATTAGTTCAAGTGAGAATAGATTTGAACAATTTCAAATATATGAAGATATTTTTGGTTTTCTATTTAACTTCACAAAATTGAAGTCACTAGATAATGATAGTTTAAAAAAATACTGTCTTAAATTTGAAAAGTTTCTCAAACATGATGTTTATTATGATATTGATGGTTTAGATTTATTTTCAGAGTTAAGCATTTTAAAAGAAATTTTACAAATAAAAGATGATTGACATACTAAATTATATAAAAAGATTAGATTCATCTCCAAATATATGCATTGCTTATAGAATTTTACTAACAATACCTGTTACAGTAGCTTCTACAGAAAGAAGTTTTTCAAAATTAAAATTAATAAAATCATGTCTAAGATCAACAATGTCCCGAGAAAGATTAAATTGATTAGCTATATTATCGATTAAAAATGAAATGTTAGAAGAACTTGAATACAAAAATTTAATTAGTCAATTTGCATCTCCAAAGGCAAGAAAAATAGATTTTAAATTAAATATATTATAATATAAAAATATTAAATAAGCATTAATTTAATTAATATATATACATATATATATATATATATATATATATATATATATATATGTATAAAAAAGGCTCAATTTTTAGTTCTCATCTTAGGCCCCAAAATGTTTACGGCTGGCCTGATGGGTGATGAAAACTAAGTAATGAGTGACCATTTTTTTAAAACCAAACAAGTCCTGAATAACAAGGTGCCTTTTCAAACAAGGTTAGGGTTCCAGATTTCATGAAACTAATCGTGTACGGTGCCCCGCTATAGTTACAATTCTAACGCTTCTTCCATGAGAAATCATGGATGGAAGTTCAGTGCCGACCCTTTTCAAAAAACGAATAACAGAAGCCAAGGGTTGAAAGATTTTGCAGGGTTTATGCCATGGCTTCATGGTCTCCGCAATAGCAATGGTCTTGTACGCTGTAGCTGACAAAGATCAAATCAAGAAATCTAGTTTGTAAAAGGTTTAGTGGGTAATAGAGGGTAAAAACTATACTTGTAAACAGGAATCTACTCTAAATTTGAGCCATCTCAATATATTCCAGTCAAATAAAAATCTTCATCTCGCTTCTAAGGAGTATATGTATTTCAAAATATATTTTTTTCCTACTTTAAACATCTTTTACTTTATCAAGAAAAAAAAATGTGGGATAGAATATGTTTGGTAAAACGTAAAGTGAAAATGAGAAAAAACATTCATAGTCATTTCATTGCCCCTTCTGCTTCATTTGTTTTGCTATAAATTATTTTCAAATCTGATAAAAAAAAAATATTTTCAAATATAAAATGTTTTCAAGTCTTTGATGTGACATGTAAATTTTTTTAAGTACAATCCATCAAAACTGGTGACTTAGCCATTGTAGCTAACGGCCTGGTTGCCAGACCCAGTTATCTAGCATTGGCTTTGGTTGCTAGACCATCAGCACTTGAGATCCGACCGCCAACACTAGAGACCCAGCAACCATATGGAAGGAAACCTATTGTGTGTTTTTGTGAAATGTTTTACCAAGTTTTTAAAGGTAAAACATTAATTTACAACATTTTACAAATAATTTTATGGTTAATGGAAAATGTTTTAATATTTAATTAAGTTTTATAACAATACAAACATGGTAAAATGCCTAGTAAATAATTATGCCAAACATACGCATACCTTACCTGTACATTCGCAACAATTAATAAAACTCACATTTGCAAAAGTACACATTCTTCCCTCTTTGACTCATCTACATATAATATCTAAAAACTGAAACATAACATATATGCAGTAATGCATTATGCCTTTACTCATTCTCAAAACTAATTGTAATGAATCAATCATGATATGACTATCACTTTTCACTACCATGACTTTCCACATTTTTGAACCTAAATGTAACTTATATAATAGAAAATACATGTAATACAAACAACTTGGATGGAGACACTATTTATTTATTTTTAGTTTATTTTCACTAAAAATAAATCTCATTTCACCACTGAATTCATATATGTATGCTAATATTATAGTATTCAAGGTTAGGTTGAAGGGTCCAATTTCATTCCTACTAAAGAGAACCATATGTCTTTTTCATTACCTTTAAGAGATTGAGATAATAAAGATCTTGACAAAGGTTTTTTTTATTTTATTTTTATAAAATATTTCATGCAAGTGGTTTTCCGTATATGCTTTTTTGTGTACCAACTTTTTTTACATGGTATAGAATTCAACTTGAATAAAACTTTCAACAGGCACATAAAAATAGAATCACAAACACGTGCATAATAATTTAGTTGAAAATATTAATGTGATAACAAATCTGATTAATGTTACTATAAGTCTATAATAACAAACCTCTTTCATCTCATTGGAATACATTATTTATCATAGATTATGATTTTACATAACTTTTATAAGGATGAAAGGCCTAGAGATGTATACTGGGCCATGAGCCTTGTTCGAGAACGATTAGTAGTCCGAGGACAAGTAAATGTTAGAAAAGAAGTATGAGTTAGAGTGTTATAGAGGAATTATGACCATGAATGTTTGGGAAGGTAGTCCAAGGAGGAATGTCACCTCGGCTGAGCAAAGCAGAGGTCAGAAGGTTTGATATGCCATTAAGAGCAACACTTTGGAGGATTCTATTGATAAGGATAAACTTTAGGAGAGAATAGGACAAAGGGAAGCCAAGAAATATCTAAGAAAAAGCTGCTACCACCGCATTAAAAGCTCTGTAACTAACCCTTTGGCCGTGTAAATGTGGAGGTGATACTTGAACAATGGTATTCGACCTTACAGCTATTCCCAAAGACTTTAGGAATGTGCTACTAGGATGAGGATCAGAGCCAGTAACTTGACCTACATGTGGAGGGTGAAGATGAAGAAAGACAACAAAATATAAGGAGGAAAGGGCTCCTTGATAAAGATCTGTTTGAGAATCTGTAGAAAAAACACTGTAGCAACAAAGACTGAAATTGTAGTCAAACCTAAAAGAAATATATTCAAGAACTGTTCACCTCAAACTTTGCCGAGCAAGGATTCCTTTGCATAAAGTTTATTTTTCTTTGCTTTCATACCATCTTTAGTCCATTTTGAACTTTGTTTAATCCATTGAAACCTAGATTTTGGCCAATTCTTTACAAATTCATTGTATTGGGCTCTTTGGGCCTAAATTATGTTCCCTCTTGGGCTTAAGACTCAAATCGCGCCCTTACAACTTTGATATTATAATTATGATTAATTTTTTTGAGTTATGTTTACTAATTATGATTTGACACTCGGTCCATCCTGATTGATTTTGGTCTATTTCGGTTCACTAGATCTAATTTGGTCCATTTTAATCCATTTCAATCCACTTTGGGGTACTTACTTATGAATGAGAAAAGACAGGCTTGGGTTAAAAATATTATTAATTATTTTGAGAAATATCAATTGTAATTATATGATAAGTTTTGATTATCATGATAATTTCTTAAAGAGAGCGAAAATTTTAAAACTTAAAATTTTTAATTGTGTTCCAAAAGAAATTAGGAGAATATAATGCATAATAACAATAGTTAGAAGATTATGGTCCACTTCAAAAGAAAATAATATCAATCAAAAATAATAAAATTATATATTTGTAGAAAAAGAGAGATAGAAATCACTTTTATGAATTGTATAATTTTGAGGGAGAACAAATTATCTACAATAAAATTTAGAGAATAAATTATACATTATACCATATTTCAAATAATTATAAATTCTCACATATCGTGTAGGTTTGTGACTAATTGTTTAATAATTATTGGCTCCAAGGGGGGAAATTGGTTTATAGATGAAATTTGATTCTTTTGTCTCTAGTTGTTTAACCTCTTGCGTTAAGTTGAGGAAGATGGTTCTTGATTTGTTAATTGTCAGGGATAACATCATTTCTGTAATAAAATGTTTTTTTTTTTGTTAGCCTACAAAGATGATGGTTGTTTCCATTGAGTTTTAAATTTGAGAAAATCTTTGTACACACTTTTTTGCCAATACTATGATATGACTAACTACAGGTGATAAACAAAAAAGTAATAGATTTGTGTAAAAGTGATAAACAATCACTCATAGTTACATCAAAGTTGTGGCATAAAAGTTGTGATCCCAAGATGCTTAAAGTTTTAATGATTGCTTTTGCTAATTATTATTGAGTTTAAATTTTCATGACCGCTCGTGCTTATTAGAATGATATCGATGGGTTTCAGCTTAAACTATCTTTGCAAGAAGGGCAACTTTACTACGATTTTCCTCATCTTTCCTACTATCTAAATTTATATAGTTGACTAGTTTCCAAGTGGAGACAAGCAAAAACATATTAAGATTTAAAAAGAATTCCCACCTTTGACTTAGGGATTGGCTACTGTGCCCAAGAAGACCTGAACCCCATAACAACTTAGAGAAGGGTAAGAATAGATGCATGTCTCTGTTAACTGAGTAATACTAGGGTTGCAAATTTTTTTCATAATTATTGACAGTCTGATTTTATAAGATCACCACTTTACTAAAATCTATCACTAATATCATTTTTATTAAGATTTTACTAACGTATACCCCTAGAGCACACAATAATATATCATCTTTGAAAAAAGTTTTATCGAGAATTGAAAAATTGTCAGAAAAAAGTTTTATCGAGAATTGAAAAAGTTTTGACAAATTTTCAATTTTCGATAAAATTTTTCCAAAAACAGATTTATAAATGTATTTTATTATATAACAATCATAATAAGCCATATCAACTATTGTGAAAAAAATTGTATCCCTCAACTTATCATACTTGACCCCGTTCAGTCAAGGGAAAGCAGTAAAATTGGACAGTACTCCCATATTCCCTTTGGGCCCAAACATACTTGGTCAAAGGAGATACCTAGTTTTCCCCTTTCAGACATAAAACTCATTTGGATTTAGAGCAAACACATGCAACCTAGCTGGGGAAACCAGCTAAGCTTGCATGGTGATATATATAGCGGCCTAGAAGTCCACTCAACTGTGCTAATAGCATTAGCTGGGAATAGACACATGAACTTGAGTTCAAGGTTGACCCATTGATAGGAAACAAAAACAATTGCTTTCTCAGATTAATCCAACGATTGTGACAAAGTATAGAGGATTAGGAGGAACATGGATACCCAAATGCCTGTCATTATTCAACTAGTGGAGTACCTGCGCGATGTGCGGATAATGTTGTAAGATGCTATATAAGAAGGTTAAGTAGAATGTTAAACTTATTTGAAAGTAATAACATGAAAGAAGATCTTTTTATCCATTCAAAAATATAATTGTAAATAAATTTTCAATTAGAATTTTTTTTTTGGGATAAGTAAATTAGAATCGCTTAATCTACTAATGGCATTCACTAATTAGTTACATGTTGCATCAATACAATTTTCCATAAACAATACATCTATCCTTCGCTTCAAAAATTCTAGATGACTTCAATAAAGAAAAAAGGAAGCATCAACTCACTTGAACCAAAAAAATTGTAGTTACATGTTGCATCAATACAATTTTCGATTAACATAACATTTATCCTTGGCTCCACAAATTGCAAATGACTCCAATAAAACAAAAAAAGAAGCACCGGTTCAATTGAAGTTAAATAAAGAAATCACTATTTGTCACAAAGTAAAACAAAAGAAAAAATATGTTGGACTTAAGGAAGAACTAACCTCATATGCTACTTGTGATTCTCTTTCAATGTTTTAGAGCATTAAGCTCCACCACAGGAGATTTATTTGTATAGAAACAAAAGAAGACGGACCAAATGAGAATTAAAAAATAAAATACTTATTGGAAAAATAAACACCTGGCAAATATAGTCATTTGTTCTTACTGGCAAAATCCTTATGGAAAAATAAACAAAGAAATGGTTTAATAGAACCTAAATATTATCAACCAAGATGAACCCTATATAGTTAAGTCCAAATGAGTTCACAGCAAAATGATCAAATGTATGGGAAAGAGTGGAGATAGAAATAGCAAATGTCAAGATGTTAGAAGAGATTATGTAGCAGTTCAGGCATGCTAAAATACAGGTTGAAGAGAGTAAACTAATGTGGCACTTAATAGGAGAGTCTTACTGGCTAAAAGAATGTAGAGAGTCTTTCAATTCTATGTGCCACTTGGAAAAGCCCGATTTTTAAATCCAAAATTTAAGATATTGAATTGCTGTAAATACAGTAGAAATTGATTGAAAGCCAAAAGCACTAATATATCCTCTTGCAACAAACCCTGCATACGACCTAAGCTGCATAAAGAGGCATAGAAAGGAAGTATACAACATGGTAATTTGTGCTTCCATCAATAGTTTACAAAACCTACACAACCAACCCAGCCCACTAAAACAAACCAAAAAAAGAAATTCACATTATGCACTCAATTATTGATCTCCTCTATGATACACCTCTGTTACTTTGCCCAAGAACTGGAAGAGATAGGTGCTTCAGAATGGTCGGGGCACTCCTATACTAGCACCTTAGTTGAGATGGATGCAATTAACAGATATTGGACACCATTTTTGACACCAAACCTAAGCTAGTTTTTTTCTATTTCATAGTAAATGATTTCGCACCACCATATCACTAAAATAGTAAACTGTAGTCGAAGTAAGGAAAATGGCTGGGATTTCTAAATTGGGTAAATAAGTTTTGCCTCCATTTTGCCATCGGCAATTTATCAACATCTTGATCACAAAACCATAATGCAATTTTGCCAATAAGCTCAGCTGGCTCCTTAATAATTGCTAAGAGGAGGGTGAGGGCACGGGTTCAAGGCCCATTTGACTCGTGTGTAAATTACCAATAAAAAAAACAGATAAAGCAATTTTGAAAAAAGTGCCCAGGGGTGATCTGGAAGAACTAGCAAATGAATTTGCCCCCAGAATACCAAATACTGCTAATAACTTCAAGAAAACCTAAAGAAATCCTCATAGCACATAAGGAAGTTATTTGCAATCCCATCCATTTGCAATTGCAAGATAACTTAATTATGGTCCCATTATAACAAAGTTACATTGGATAAATAAGTAATAATCTTCAGTCACTTTTTCTCTTTTTGGTACTCTCAACTTTATAACTCCATGGAAATACAATATGAGAAACTAAAGCAACTTCATATTCTACCTAAAAACTCTCATGAGAAAATTAACAGCTCTGAAGCCCTTATGACTCTAGATAAAAGATAAAAAGCAACTGGGAACAACCCTGCTTGCAGCCCAATGGGTTCTGGAATAGCATAAAGCGGGACTATCCAAGAAGTTGCTATTAGCAATAGAGACTTCTCAGTCCAGTACCCTGAAAAATGCAAATTTAATCTGCTAGAACATATAATACTCAATCCGGTACACTGAGAAATGCAAAATTAATCTGCTATAAAGAATACAGAAAGACTTGGAGTCACAAAGACTAGGGAAATTCCCTTTGCAACTTGTAAAACCACCTTAGATCACTATCCTTTGCATAAATTAAATAGTCAAGAGCCTTGTAGCTCAACAAGTTGGCACCTCCTAATGTTTCTAAAGGAGACATGCAGGGTTCAAATTCCCCCTCCCCCTTCCCCCATTGTAACTATAGAATTATTAAAAAAATAAATAAACTGACTGACAGTAAGCACATCATAAAATAATTATATTGCTAAATTTCTATCATGTAAATCTTTTTTTCCCCCCTAATACTCTTACCCACCAAAGACAGAGCAGTATTACAGTGTCTGGCATAATTATGTCTTAAGGGTACAGATCACTACCATCAAGATGAAATCTTTTTTGATGAGTAATAAGTTTGGTGCGGACACGAGATATAGGCCCCCAATTATACACACATATGGGAGGAAGAACAAAAAGAAGACGGCCCAACCTGTGGCCTTATGGATGGAGCCTATTAGTTATTGGGCTTGAGATTAAGCAAGCCCGAACATTTAATAATTAGGGTTTTGTGTTGTTAGGGTTTTGTGTTGTAGCTATTTAAACACTTTTTGATTATTGTAACACAGTTTTGAGAAATACAAAAAAAACGTTTGCCTCCTTTTACACTGGTGCCGACTCCAGTCCCTTAGGTGCTGACTCCTAGGGTTTGTCCTATTATTTTTCTGCCCTATTATTATATTGTGGTTGTCCTACATCAGTTTTGGTATCAGAGCAGATTTCCGATCCATTCAACACCACCGTAGCCAACCACATCAAAGCAAAGCCATCAAAAAACAAAAGAGAATGACAGTACCTTTCAAGTTTTTGCCCCATGAGATTTTAAACAAGCCCAAACCGGTCCCTGCCATCCGTGTATTCCCCCAAGCCCCTCATGAGTTTCTCACCCCCAAACCAACAAAGAAGCCAGCGGGGCCTCCCAAGCCGGTGATCACCATCCGTGCCCGCCTCTAATCTCAGAACCCACAGCCCACAAAAAAAAAAAAAAAAAAGGGAAGGAGAAACAGAACCCACGAAAGACCCAGCCACCAAAAAAAAAAAAATAATAAAAAAAAGAAGGAGAAAAGAAGTAGCAGAGACCCACGGCCCCAGCCACCCCAGCCACCAACCACCGCGAAGCCCAACCATCACCAGCCACCAGCCGCCGCGAAACCCAGCGCCCCACCAACCGCCGCGAAGCCCAACCGTCGCCGCTGCTGAGGCCTTCGACCACCGCTGATGCCAAGGCCGAGACGAACAGCCTCCGGTTCCGCCGATGACTCCGGTGACTCCAGCTGCTGTCTCCGTCGACGCTCCAGCAGATGGCTCCACCGTTTCCTTCTTTCTCTTTTAAGTTTCTTTTTGTTTCTAATAGTTCTTTTGTTCAATGTTGTGTTCTGAGTTGGGTTAGCAAGTAGTCTTTTACTGTATTTCACCAAAAAAAAAAAAAAAAAGATACTGTTGCTGTGACAGCCCATTGCTTGTATTGGGCTTTGATTGTTTTCACAGGTCCCTCAGTCCAAGTTAATTCACTACTTGAAGAGCAGACCATGGCTGCCTAATGCAATACGTGGAGCCACTGACTAGGGTACAATTCTGATTCTATATTTTTGGTGGATTCAATTTTATCTCATTAAGAAAATATTATCTTTATGTTCTTTATGTGCATATCCCACCATACTCCATTATCCTATCCAATTTGTGCTCAGATTAATTGTTTTACTGTTTGTGTCCTCTTTTAGTACCCACTCTAAAAAATCCCAAAAAAAAAAAAAAAAAAAAACCAATTTCTTTAAAATCTTTGATTCTTATTATTAATTGTGGAGCTTCTAGGAATTTGACGTTTATTTGGGCTATCTTTTAATATTGCGAACACTGTCACTATTTGTCTGCACTTCCTTCATTTGATTCATCGATCTAGTCTCTACACGCACTCTTGTTTGACCTTTAATTTTACATTGAGAATTGATTACTTGAATTTTTGAGATTCTCAACTGCATTTATAATTATTGCGTTGCATGCATCTACGTAGTGGTCGCGTCATGTCAAACCCTGAACATCAATCCACTTCCGAATCTAGGCCCTCTTTAGAGCAAACTATAGGAGACCTAGCTAAGAGTGTCCGTGATTTGCTGGATAGGGTAGAGCGAATTGAAACATCTCAAAGAGAGACCACTAACCATGAAGGAGATAACATGCATGGGAAAAATAATAATGGTCACTTTAATAGGGCTCCACACTTTGAACATGATCACTATAATCACTATGGTCCTAGGGATTATGATGATAGGATGTCTAAGGAAAGGATAGAAGCACCCAC
This sequence comes from Castanea crenata, assembly GCA_020976635.1. NCBI lineage: Eukaryota > Viridiplantae > Streptophyta > Magnoliopsida > Fagales > Fagaceae > Castanea > Castanea crenata. Next base: position 3,514,871 of record JAGHPS010000031.1, on the reverse strand, counting down.
CTTTGATGGCTGCCTAGACCCATGGGTTTTTACCGATTGGTTACGTCAAATGGAGAAATTCTTTGACTATTACCATTGGGCTGAGAATAGGAAGGTGAGGTATGCTAGGATGAAGTTAATTGGGAGAGCTGATCTTTTCTGGGAGGACCTTGAGGAAACCCTTAGGCGACGACGTGAGCCCCCCATTGTTGATTGGATGGAGATGAAGGACGCCCTCTCGAGGAATTATCTTCCTCCAACTTATAGGAGCTCCCTCCTTGAGGAATGGGATCGCCTAAGACAAGGCATTGCTCCTGTGACCGAATACATAGAGAAATTCAAGGAATTCCAGAGGCGAATTCGAATCGTTGAGGAAGAGGTTGTCACACTCAATAGGTTCAAGAAAGGTTTAAATGCTAACCTACTAGGCCAGATTATCACCCGAGGAGTCACCACCTTAAGAGAAGCCTATGACCTTGCTAGGAATTGTGAGTTAGCATCCAAATCTATCTTTTGGCGACGTTCTGAGCTTCGAAGCATTCCTCCCAACCCTAAACTTTTTGGTAGCAAACCTAAACTTACCTTACCCCCTAAGGTCAACCCCAATAGCACCCCGATACAAAAAGAGGACAAGGGAAAAGGTGTGATCAATGAGCCCTCAAGATTAGGCTCTCGCCTCCAATGCTTCAAATGCAATGGGATTGGGCATGTTGCAGCTAGATGTCCCTCTAGAACCCTTGTCATTCAAGAGGAAGATGAAAAGGTAGAAGATGTTGAAGAGCTAGTGTATGACCCAAATGCTGAAGAAGGCCAAGATGTTGAGGCCGAATGGGAAGATGATCCCAGTTACCTCACGTGCATTAGAGCCATCTCTCCTCAAGTTGATGATTCCAAGGCTATTTTTGGTGTCCCTAGAGTGAATGTGGTGAGGTGTGCTTTGACAGAACAAAGGGAAACTGATGATTGGCGAAGAAGTGCCATCTTCCAGACTTACACTAAGTGTGGGGATAAAACGTGCAAGGTTATTATAGATAGTGGGAGTTGCATTAATGCGGTGTCCTCTAACGTTGTTTCCCGCCTAGGCTTGAAATTTATCCCACACCCTAACCCATATAAAGTTTCTTGGGTGGATACTTCCTCCATAGCTATAAAAGAAAGATGTGTTGTCCCACTTCAATTCCTCACCTACAAGGCAGAAATATGGTGTGACGTAATTCCCATGGATGTAGGGCACATTATCTTAGGTAGACCTTGGCTTTATGATTTGGACGTCACTCTTTATGGGCGATCCAATTCTTGCTCATTTATGTTTGGAGGCAAGAAGATTGTGCTTAATCCTTTGAAACCCAAGCCAATCGACATGAGCAAGAAACCAGAAGTACCGAAGGCGAAAGGTCTGAACATCATAAGCCCAAAGGCATTTGAGAGGGTACCAGTTCAGGAATCCATTGTGTTTGTCTTGGTTGCTAGGGAACTTCATGGAGAGACTTGTGAAGAGCAACCTGGAGAAGTGAGGTCCGTGCTCCAAGAATTTAAGGATGTTTTCCCTGAGGAACTCCCCGATCATTTACCACCCATGCGTGATATCCAACACGCCATAGATTTTGTGCCCGAAGCGACCCTACCTAACTTGCCCCATTATCGGATAAGCCCTGCAGAACATGCCGAGTTGCAAAGGCAAGTGGAAGAACTATTAGGGAAGGGTTTTGTTCGTGAGAGCATGAGCCCTTGTGCAGTCCCTGCACTCTTAACTCCAAAGAAAGATGGGACTTGGAGGATGTGTGTTGATAGTCGTGCCATCAACAAGATCACTGTGAAGTACCGTTTTCCTATCCCTCAGTTGGATGACATGTTGGATATGATGGCTGGAGGAACGATCTTCTCCAAGATAGATTTGAAAAGTGGCTATTATCAAATTAGGGTTCGTCCTGGTGATGAGTGGAAAACTGCCTTCAAGACGAAAGATGGCTTATATAAGTGGATGGTTATGCCTTTTGGATTGTCCAATGCTCCTAGTACCTTTATGAGAGTAATGACTCAAGTGTTTAAGCCTTTTATGGGAAAATTCCTGGTTGTGTAGTTTGATGATATCCTCATTTATAGTAAGTCTAGGGAGCAACACTTAGACCACCTAACTCAAGTTTGTGCAACCCTTAGGAAGGAGAGCTTATATGGTAATCTCAAGAAGTGCTCTTTCTTTACCGATAGAGTTGTTTTCCTAGGTTTCATAGTGTCATCTAAAGGAGTTTCTGCCGACCCCCAGAAAGTTCAAGCAATTATGGATTGGCCCGAGCCCAAAACTATACATGAGGTTCGAAGTTTTCATGGGCTCGCTTCCTTTTATCGCCGATTCATCAAAGGATTTAGTACCATTATGTCTCCCATCACTGACTGCTTGAAACATGGGGAGTTTACTTGGACAAAGGCTGCTACTAAGGCCTTCAAGGAGGTGAAACAGAAGATGACTGAGGCGCCTGTCATGCGTCTCCCTGATTTCACCAAACCTTTTGAAGTGGAGTGTGATGCCTCAGGTATTGGCATAGGAGGAGTACTTAGTCAGGAGCGTCACCCAATTGCCTATTTCAGTGAGAAGTTGAATGATGCTAAGCAGAAGTACTCCACGTATGACAAATAATTTTATGCCATTGTACGAGCTCTTTGGCATTGGCGTCATTACTTGTTGTCTCGAGAGTTTATTATCTACTCTGACCATGAAGCTTTGCGTTATCTCAATTCCCAAAAGAAGCTAAATTTTAGGCACGGTAGTTGGGTTGAATTTCTGCAACGCTACTACTTTGTGGTGAAACATAGAGCGGGAGTTAAGAATAAGGCTGCTGATGCACTGAGTCGAAGAGTGTCTTTGCTATCAGTCATGAGTGTTAAGGTCACTGGGTTTGAACGACTTAAGGATAACTATCAATCATGCCAAGATTTTGGGGAGCTCTACACTAGCCTAAGTAATGCTTCACATCCTGTCTTGGATGATTATACCCTTCAAGATGGTTACTTGTTCAAAGCCAACAAGTTGTGTATCCCTCGGTCGTCAGTGAGAGACTTTCTAGTTTGGGAGATACATGCAGGGGGCCTTGCAGGTCATTTTGGCCGAGATAAGACAATTGAGGAAGTGGAACGTCAATTCTATTGGCCTGGTCTTAAGAGGGGCATTGCTAAGATAGTTGGTCAGTGTCACACATGTCAACTAGCCAAACATCGCAAGCAAAACACGGGTCTGTACACGCCTTTACCTGTGCCAGATCGCCCGTGGCAGGACGTGAGTATGGACTTTGTGCTAGGTTTGCCCCGCAGCTTTAGGAAGCATGATTCTATCCTAGTAGTTGTTGATCGCTTCTCTAAGATGGCTCATTTCCTACCATGTTCTAAGACTTCTGACGCTTCTAAAATTGCAAAGCTTTACTTTGATGAGATTGTCAAGCTTTATGGTCTCCCCAAAACCATAGTGTCAGATAGGGATGTTCGCTTCATGAGTTATTTTTGGAAGACCTTGTGGCATTTAGTAGACACCAAATTGAAATTTTCCACGGCATTTCATCCTCAAACTGAAGGTCAAACTGAGGTGGTTAACCGTAGCCTAGGGAACCTCCTTCAGTGTCTAGTGGGTGAAGCCAATCGGAATTGGGATTCAATTCTTCCTATAGCCCAACTTGCATATAATAGCTCTGTCAATAGGTCTATAGGTGTTAGTCCTTTTAAGGTTGTGCATGGATATACACCTAGGAAGCCCTTAGATCTTTTGCCCATGTCCCCACATGTTAGGATTTCTGAATCTGCAGAGGCATTCGCACGACATGTTCATGATTTGCATACTGAGATTCACAAAAAAATTCAGGTAAGTAATTCTCAATATAAAATTCATGCTGATACTCATCGGCGTCATGCAGAGTTTCAGGTAGGAGATTATGTCATGATTCGGATCCGACCTGAACGGTTTCCCTCTGGGACCGTTAAGAAATTGCAGGCTCGTAGTGCCGGTCCGTTCAAGGTATTGAAACGAATGGGCCCAAATGCATATGTCATTGACCTCCCTCATGATTATGGTTTTAGCTCCTCCTTTAATATTGAGGATCTAGTTGCTTATAAAAGCCCTACAGCTATTCCTGATACTCCTTTTGATGAGCCTTTACTTAATCCTATTGATGCCCCTATGCCTACCCCTTTACCCTTAAATTTGCCCTATGCACATAAAGAATCTATTGGTGCTATTTTAGATGAGCAAATTGTTTCTACCAGGGATGGAGGAGTTCACCGTTTCCTAGTTCGGTGGCGCGGACGACCGGATTCCGATTGCACATGGATTACTAGAGATGAGCTACAGCGACTGGATCCTGACTTACTGGAGTACTATCAGAGCTCTTCAGCTTTCCACTCGACGGGGTCGAGTTCCTCTCACCCGGGGGGAGTTGGTGCGGACACGAGATATAGGCCCCCAATTATACACACATATGGGAGGAAGAACAAAAAGAAGACGGCCCAACCTGTGGCCTTATGGATGGAGCCTATTAGTTATTGGGCTTGAGATTAAGCAAGCCCGAACATTTAATAATTAGGGTTTTGTGTTGTAGCCATTTAAACACTTTTTGATTATTGTAACACAGTTTTGAGAAATACAAAAAAAAAACATTTGCCTCCTTTGACACTGGTGCCGACTCCAGTCCCTTAGGTACTGACTCCTAGGGTTTGTCCTATTATTTTTCTGCCCTATTATTATATTGTGGTTGTCCTACATCAAAGTTTCATTGAAGTTAATGCAATATGGGGCATAACCATAGTTCACAAAATGCACCCAAATTTTATTTCTTTCTAAGAAAAAAAAAATCTAAAATTCCAATCAACTAAGAAAACTTATCAGTCAAATTACTTTTGTTTCTAGCAGAGAGTTTAAACTTAAAACTGTCAAACACCCAAAGTGGTCAGTTACAGTCATCCATTTCAACTTTAGATACTTCATCTTGTGCTATCAGTCAAGTAAATGGCAATATATCAATCCACTAACAACAATTTTAGTAGAGTCTATCCTAATAGAGAAAATCACGGCATCCATTGCAAACAATCATTATGCAGTTTAAGCTAAAGCGTTCACACTAAATTGTCTTTAGGTTCAACTAATTTTATTTCGAGAAACAGATCTTCATCAATATATATAAAGCATACCTGATGGCCCTACTACTTCCTCCCCAATCAGAATCGCTCACAATCAGCTTTTGAAGTTGCCATACGGCATACACCTCTCAAAGCCATCTCACTACAAAACCACTAAAACACAATCGGAAACAATAAATTTAATATAATTGTCTAAACATTCAAAAAAAAAACATTTTTTTAAACTATAATACAAAAATCAAAGTCCCAAAACTCAGGAACTGCTTCATAGCAAAACCTCATAGCTGAACCTGAATTTTTTTTTTAATTATTAATTTTAGTTAAACCTTCTTTTATCGAATGAAGCGTGAAAAGAACTAACCTTTTTTTTTTTTTTAAGGCTCGAATGTTTACTCTCTTCTCTTTGGTGTTGCGGGAAGGGTTTTTTGGCTAAGATTCTGAGAAAGAAAGAAAGCTCATGAATGATGGGTAATTTTGGTATTGGATTTTACCCGACCGGATATCAAAGCGGGGTAGCAATTTGCACTGGTAGTCACCTATGCCGTGTATGGACCATTAATATGTCCCCCCCCCCCCCCCCCCCCCCCACCAAAAAATAGTACTAAAATTCAAGTTCACTTGGACATGCACATCAAGTCCTTAAGGCTCAAGTTCCGATATATTGAAATTGAGTCTTTTGGACTCAAGTTTGCTTAAATGAAAATCAAGGCTTATGAACTCGATTTCTATGCCTGGTGAATAGCCCTCCATGTATAAATGTGGGTCCCAACGATGCATTTTTCATGCTTTTTGGCCACATGCATATATACTAAACCCGAGCCCGTTAGACTCGATTTTTGTTTAATGAAAACCAAGTCTTCTGAACTCAATTTCTATGCATGGTGACTAACCCTCCACATGTTTAATGTGGGTCCCACCAATGCATTTTTCCCCCTATTCTCTCCGTCTCTCTCACTAAGTCACTCACTCACCACACAACACTCTTCCTCAACAACTCTCACACTCTCACAACACTCTCTCACAGTGGAAGTAAATCTACATCTTAGGTAATGTTTTATAAATTTGTACTGGAGTTATGTTATTTATTTATAGAGTGAAGTTATTACAACTTATTTAAGATATTATTCTAAATATTGGGAATTTTTTTTTTTAGTTTTGTTAGTGTAAATATTGTGATTAATTATTTGCTAGGTTTTTTTAAAAAATATTAATATTGGGAATATTTAGTATTGTGATTAATTATTGGGAATATTTAGTATTGTTAGGTTTTTATCATGGGTATGAAATGAATTATGAGTTTGATACTTAAGATGGTATTTCTAATCTTTTTAGCATAAATTATTTAAAGATATATTTGTTTAAGATTTGTAACAGAGATGAAATGGATAATGAGTTGCTTAGTATAATATTTTTGTTCATCATAACTTATTTGAATGGGTTTTGAAAGTCATGCCCCTAGAATGATTTGGAATTTTAAAAGAATATGAAATAGGTAATGACTATTTTTGTATGTGATGTGGGGTGAGTATATGCAAATTTAGTTGAGGTGTTGGGACATAATGTCATAACTATATCGTAGGTTGTAACAAATTGTTGGCATTTCATACACAAAGTTTTGTGATTGATGTTGACTGAGAGTTATAGATTTTTCACTAATATAATTACACTTGATGATCAATAGGTTCACAATGATCCATATAAATATATACCACGGTAGACCCCTTAGTAATGCCAACTCTATTGACGGATTCCCATTTCAAGATCTGGGTATCGAGTGCTATTATATGATGGTACGTCGTAAGCTGAAGACCTTGAATGATTTGAAGATAAAAATTATGGAAGAGCTATATGTGAACCTTGCTTTGCATGACACACATATTACTTTTCGTTCTCCACATGAAGTCCTCAATCAACGCATTAATTACAGATATATGGTGATAAAAGAAGACAAACATGTGAAGATCATATTTAACAGGATGCAAAGATCGTCACAAGTAACAACTTTTGAGTTGTACGTCACTTTGGAGTCGTGTATAGAAGTTGGCGTAAAGGAGATTCTACAAACAGCTACATCTCTACAGTTTGTAGTCCCAGATGATCGATGCACCACATTGGGAGGCTATATACCCCTTTTTCAAGAGACACCTATAAACACCGCATTTTGCACCCTTTACAACTCGGGCTCTCGTTCTCCAATGATGCTTAAACTCTAAGACCCAAGTTCAGTTTCGAACCCAATCAGATATCAAATTGACTTGAAGAGTGTTAAAATAGAAATTATAACTTTTTTAATGAGTAAAAATCTATTTTTGAAAATAAAAGACCAAAGTGGCCCTCAGCCCACATATGTGGGTAGCGGCTTGCATACGTGGGCCAAAGCATGCGTACATAGCTAGGATTTTAGAAGCACGAAAAAGGCAAGATTTCTGCAATAATAGTTAAAGTTTGGAATGAATCCCACATCGGCTGGGAGCCATTCCAAACCCCATTTTTTTCACTATATAAAGTTTTACATGGTTTATTTTCAAAACACATAGAAATCCCACGAGAATCTAAAATTCACTAAAAAATAGTGAATCAAAAGGGAGTTTTTCGCAAAACACCCTCAAGTCATATTATATTTGATTGAAACCTTTTTTGGCCCTAATCTTTTGAGTTTAAGATTATTAATTGCTTGTTTAATGACTTGTGATAGATTTGACTGAAGAGAATGGTCAAAATCAAAGCTTGGGAACTCCTTTTTGAGGCATCAAGCTTCAACCCTTTTTCTTTCATTTTCTGCTTTTCTTTATGTGTTTTAATCTTGTTTTTGCTTAGTTTATGTTTGTACATGTTCTTAGGTTAGTTTCAAAGTTCTTTTTTTATGTTCCGAGCATGTTAAGTTGTTAAAATTATGGTTTCTTTTATGCTCTATTTTCTGTTTCATGTTTCTGGGTTAGGGTTTGTGAACAAATCCATGCACGCATGCCACGAGCATGCGTACACAAGTTAAATCTTGTGTATGCAGGTCTCTGGTTGCGTACCCAGACAGTTGCCTAGAAACCCTAATTTAAATCTCTTATGTTTATTTTGCTTACTTCACATTTTTTACCTCTGTTTAAACCCTTTTAATATGTTGATACATATTTGAGTCTTTATCTTGTATGCTTGCTTATCATCAATATGTTTAAATTAGGGTTTTATATTTATGTCTTGTTTAAATAATATAATCATTCATTCACATGTCTATGCACAATACCATAGGAGCTGAAATGCTGCAAGGTAAGCAACGTAAGTCATGCGTTCACATGTATATGCATGTTGTTTATTTAATCCTCTCTTGATATATGTGTACGAAGTTTATGCCTCTTTTTTTATTCATGATATGACTTGCTTGCTGCCACATTGATGTTTAGTGCTTTGCTACCATGTTTGGGTTGTTGCCTTGCCTTGAGATGTATGATAGGGTGTTTACATGTTAGATTAATACTAGGGTTTCATATTTGTGTTTGGGTTTGGCTCTTTATTGCTTTATGGATAGATATGATATGTTGTTTTGGGATAATAATGTCATGATTGTATGTTAGATGCATGCTAGTACGTGTGTGAGTTAGGATACAAAGTGTTGAAGATGTTTTTAATAATGTTAAGATGTAAGACACAATGATAGGAGGCTAACCTTAGGTTTGGGCAATCTTGGGTGCCTAACACTTTCCCAAGAACGTACCTAAACTCCAAACCCATACTCTGGTAGTAAGATCAAAGGTCCTTCCTCAAAAAGAATGCTATATATATATATATATATATATGATTCCTAGACCATTGCAAAAATTAGGTGGCGACTCCAAAGACCCCCTTATGTCCCCAGTGGAGACTCCGCTAGGGATGGTGAGTTTAATTCCTACGTGTGCTATGTCTTGACCTTAATAAAAACTATTTAAATATTTTTTTGTACACATATCACGTGGTTTCTTTTGTCCCTCAACCTTGGTTGGTGATGAGTGAGAAGATGGAAGGCTCCATTCGGGTCCAAATTTTTCGAAGTTCATCCCACCAATTCATAATCGGTGCCATCGCCTATAATGGGCTTTAAGTACGTTAAAGGTTTGCTACCAATCCACTAAGAGCATCCACATCAGTGGATGTAAAAGTTTCTAAAATAAACATAACTACCAATTTTACACATTTTGAGCAAAAAAACCACCCACATCAGTGGGTTTAAAAATGTCTAAAATTTTGTAAATCCATCCCCGAGCTATAGTAACCGTGTATATTAACACGGTTACTGTAGCTCATTTATACCATTATTTATCATTTCCGTTCGCTCCTTTTTTTCTCTCTCCTTTTCGTGCTTAACCAACCCAGCTAAAACTCAACTCCTTATCCTCTTCTTTTTCCTCAGATGCACACAAACACAAACACACCCACACACAAACACATCCACATAGAAAATCAACACAGACACACTTGCTCAAAAAAAAAAACATAGATACATAAACACAGATCGGCGCTTGACCGGTGCTTGACTGGATCAGAGCTCGGATCGGAGCTCGGAGCGAGTGGATTGGAGAGTATCGAAGTGGATCGGAGCGTGTCGGAGTGGATCGGAGCTCGGATTGGAGCTCAGAGTGAGTGGATCAGAGCAGATCGGGGCAGATCGGAGAGTTGATCGAGAGGGAGAGTGGAGCGTGTCGGAGTGGATCGGAGCTCGAAGCGAGTAGATCGGAGTGGATCGGAGCTCGAAGCGAGTAGATCGGAGTGGATCGGGGTAGATTGGAGAGTTGATCGAGGGAAAATTGATCTAGAGAGAGAGAGAGAGAGAGAGAGAGAGAGAGAGATAGCGAAAGAGAAATGAAGAGAAGGAGAGAAATGAATCAGAGGCGTGCTTATATGTGTGGTAGTTGAGAGAAATAATAAAAAAGTGAGGAAATTGATTATTTAATTAATAGAGGTGGTAGGATAGATGTACTGATGTGGGTGTTTTGTAAAAGTGAATATGTAAAATCTTAAAAGTAGGTTTTTTGTGTAAAATAGACGGAATTTTTTAAACGAGCTGATGTGGTTGCTCTAAGGGGTCCATTTAGGCCTTCAGTTGGAATTATAGCCCACCTACTTATGAGTGACCTACTTATCTATTCTTGGGGTGATGACACTAAGGAATTCAGACCAAAGAAATGGCTCAATGAAGAAGGAATATTCCAGCCTGAGAGCCCTTTCAAGTTCATAGCCTTCCAGGTTAGTGTTGGGACATATTGCATTTCTACTTTTTCATGCTCTAGGCTCATCTTCATCATAAACATGTTTAATTTTTGTGGCTAACATTGAATTGTCTTTGAAGTAACGTAAACATGTAGCTGTACAAATTTTCTGCAAAATTATATATATACAATTTTCCTTTAATGCAAAGTCCCCTCTAGTGTAGAAAGTTAAAGTCTGTTGTCTTCTTGTTGGAGAAACCAAAATTAAACTTCTACTAGTTTACTGGCAGGGCCACGAATTTGTCTAGGAAAGGAGTTTGCTTATAGGCAGATGAAGATCTTCTTGGCTGTCTTGTTAGGCTACTTCAAGTTCAAAATGGCTAACGAAAACAAAACTGTCAATTATAGGACAATGATTAATCTTCACATAGATGGAGGTCTCGAAATTGGAGCCTTCCACAGGAGTGGAAAGTAGCATGGTATCTTATGAGTGTGGAAATGAATACCATATCACACACACACACACAGAGATTCTTTTTATTCAAAATATTCATTGTTTAATGGCAATTCTCTATTGCCAGAGTCCTTAAAAGGGAAAAGGTGTATTGTAATGTACACAGAATGATATAAGACTTTTTATGTGATTATATATCCTATGATCAATGAGTCTAAGCTTGCCATTATAAATAAAGAATTGTACAAATTATGAAGGCGCTCTATTTCTAGAACAATTAGGTAAACAATTAGGGATGACAATGGGGTAGGGCGGGGCTGAAGGATGGAATCTTCGTCCCTGCTCTGCATGGTTTTGTCTTGTCCCATCCCCGCCTTGCCCGCATGACGTGGAAAACTTTTTCACCCCATCCCCACCCCTTGGGGCCCTGCGGAGCCTCACCCCATCCCATAAAACTTTACTTTTGTTGATTTGCCCTACAACTAGTATAATCTTTTTTAATGAAACCTATTTCATTAATAAAAATATATTTGAAATTACAACTAAATTTAACTCATTAAATCAAATCAATTTTTAGAAAAAATTGAATAATGTATCCAAGTGTTTAACAAGACAATTAAAAAAAAAAAAAAAACTCATAGTATAACACATAACAAAATAAAAGGCAAAGAACTACATTAGGTAGAATAAAATAAACTAATATTTATATGTTTGTTTAACACGAGGCGGGGTGAGGACGGGGAGGTGCGGGGCGGGGTGGGTCTAAAAAGTCTAAACCCATCCCCGCTCCTCCTTGTGGTGTGGGGCTAAAATCTTGTCCCATCTCCACCCCACCACCTTTATGGGGCAGGGAAAACCTGCGCAGGATGGGAAAAAATTGTCATCCTTATAAACAACCATTTCACTGTATTTTACCCCCAATTAATAGGTTGAGTGAAAATAATAAACAAATTGGTAACATCTCTTTTTAAATTAAATACCTTAGAAACAAAGATCTACCAAGTAGCTATCTAAATTCAAATACTTGACAAAGCTGAAACTAAAACTCTTTTCAATTCTCAATGCATCTATTTGGCTGCATTGAACTAAAACAAAATAATACTGAATCATTGGCTCAAATGTAGAAGAATACATCCCCTCACACTATAGTTCTGCATGTAACTACAAATAATAATAAAAAAATCTTTTTAATTTCAATCTTACTTGATTAAAATCTTATATTTCTCAATGTCCTACAAATATATATATATTTTTAAAAAAACTTGAAATAAAACCTATATTTATAGACAACACTAACAACTCTTGAACTTGCTTCTTTTAAAAGACATATATAAAGAGAAAAATTGATGAGCAGAATATTTAAAATGCCTCAGGTGGTGTGCCACATGGCTGGCAAACAAGAGACCTTTCAAGTAAATTTGTACTAAATTGCCACTTATGTTGATGACATACAATGCCTAAATGTACATTAGAAAAAAGTGCAATGACCAGTAGTAACTAAAACCAAGAGGCACTGATGTGAACCTCAATCAACAAGCTTTGAAACTCAATAAATAATATTGGAATACTTGCCCAAGAAAGCTGAAATTCAAATTTTGATAGAAACCTCGACCCAACGTTTATAAGTGACACGTGAACCAAAGGTATAAGTAACAGACCTCGACCCAATGATTATAACTGAATTACGAACCAAAAGTATAAAATTTGAACGTCACAAGGAAGAATCCTTGATAAGTTCAGAGTTTTTAAAGAACCAAAAGAAGCAAAGCCTCACTTTTTTTTAACATTTTTTTTATTCAATAATCCTCCATTACAATGAGTGCATGCTATTTATAAGACATGACTAAAAATAGGAAAATATAACAAAATGTACTAAATAATATAAGCCTAAATTAAGGTTGATTTGGTCTAAATTAGTAGCTCCAAAATAGGAAAATAGCTAAAATAATTCTAAATAATAGTAGCCTAAAATTAAGGTGGATTTGGTTTGAAATTAGTAGTTCTAGAATAGGAAAAATATCTATTAATTAGTAGGGAATTGAAAAGTTAATCAGCCATTAATTCACATCATAAGTCATGCCCAATTGAGCCAAATCAGCCCTTAATAGCTTGGATTAAATTTATTACACCTTCATCTTCCTTTGGGCCAAACTTGGAATGTCCTGTGTTAGAATCAACTCAAATCTCTTATATCAGCCCATTAAATGCTTCTTTGATTTTCTTGGATTTTGCTCTAGTAATAGGCTCAGCTGGAACATGCAATAAATCTGTTAATGCTTGTTGATTCTCATCAGGCACAAACCATCAAGTGGCTATAAACTAATGCAAGAGTAAATAAGGCATTTTGTCAAACACATGGTGTGTACACAATTTCATTGTCTTAATTATGAACAATGTAAAGCTAGAAACCCAACTCTTCCATGGGTTTTATATTTCTCACCAACATGTCTAACATTTGTTTTTATATCACCAAAGCAAATATGGTGTAATTTGGAAAATTGACTAAAGTTGTCTAAATCGAAACATACAATGGAAAACAAAATTTCTATCAAATTAGTGGAAGGAACTAAAAACACAGTAGCGTGACAGTGAAGAAGATATTGAGCAATAACAGTAGCGTGACAGTAAACAATGAAAGAAGTCAATTTACCGTAGTGATTTTGCTGGCAGATTGGTGGTGCAAGGCTACTCTTTTCTTTCTCCTCAACCTTCGATGGGTTTCTTCTCACAGAGGGAAAAGAGAATAACAGAAAATGGAAAAGGAAGAGAAAAAAACAATAAGTCAACAATGTATTGTATATAAACAATAAGTGGTTACCCATTGAAATGGTGTGGGTTTGAAAGAGTTAGACTAAGTTTTTGGGGAACTTGTGTGTGGATGAGACTTTAAAAAAATTATTGGGCCTAATTGTTTTGTTTTTTTTTTTTCTTTTTTTTCCTAGAAAGGCCTACTTGGTAATTTTCAATGATTTTTAAAAAGTTTTTATTTTTTATTTTTTAAATCTTGTAACTACTACCCAAGAGAGACACAACTGAACTCCAAGCGTAAAAGTCACAACTGTTCGGTTTTTAAATGTAAACGTGTGGCATAAATTTACGTAGTCACATGGCACAATGAGGCATAATCAACAAAAAGTCAAACGTTTTGACTATTAGTTATTATATATAAATATAAATATAAATATAAATATAAATTTGTTAATGATAATTTGTTCTCTTTAAAAATTAAACAGTATCTTAAAAGTATTTTCCATATCTTTATCTCTACAAATACATCATTTTAGCATTTATACTTGTACATTACACCAGCGAATGCATGTGAGAACACTAGCATGGCTGGATCCAGGACATACACGTGGAACATCTATGAGCAAAGTAAGAGGAATGCTGGTTGAAGGAGGGATCTTTAGCCCATGCCAACACCGTAACCATTTTGGGAAAGAGTGAGATTTGCACCGGACATGGACAACCGGAACTTGCACAAAAGGGAGATAGCAACCCCCCATTGTCAAATGCTATAAAACACCCCTTATTGGCTGAGTTAGTGCTGGACCATTGTTATCACTTCTAACATCCCTGATGTCTATTTCCTTGTCCAAGGTTTGCTCTCCACGTGGTAGCAGAGCCACTTTTAGTTCCACTACCCTAACATTGACGTGCTTTATCTCTCGTCTAGCCACTACATAGTAAAGTAGCTTTTTTAAGATTCAAATGGAGGAATCATTGTTTGATACCTGTCGTTATGTACTTGGTAGCATTCCTTGAACTATAAGGGGAACATGTTGTTGAATCATTAGGGCAAGAACCAAGAGAGAAACTAAGAGAAAAGCTAGAAAGTTTGGGTGAGAAAGTGAGATAGAGAGAAAGGTATCCTTTGGAAATGAATATTAGCATTGTACAAAACCTTTATTTTTCTTTACATTATAGAAAACAGAAGAGTGCAAGGGCGATTCCCCTTGCTCATTCATGGTTTTTTTTATCTGTTTCAAAGAGTTTTTCATGTATTTCTCATGTCTCTTTTTACTTCTCATGTTACACTTTCCCTTTCTTTTGATATTAAAGCTTTCATTTTTAGTTTTCTTAGGCTTTTTCACTTAAATGTACTGCTAGATTTGTCACCCAGTCTTTTACCCTACCTGATAATCTAACTTGCACGTACAATACCTAAGTTATGCTCTTTCTGTCTCAGTTTGTTTATCTTCTAGTTCATTTTGAAATATCCCAAAATATTGTCCTGTTTCTAAAAATAAAAGTCATTAATTTACTAATGTTCCTATTATACCTCTACTTTATTTTCAAAACTATTTGAAAAGAAAACTAACAAATATTTAAAAAATCAATCTAATTGGAGTACATTTTTAGTTGTCTTATTAAGGAGAAATTATAAAGTCTTCATGTTAGACTACATCATTTGTCCATCATTTCAGTAAAAAACTTCTACTTATTTAAAATTGCTGAGTCAGTATTCAATTTTTATTTAAAATTCCACAATTTTAAACAAGTGAGAATCTTTTACTAGAATGGTGAATCACATCACTTATCCACCATGAGAACCTTATAATTTCTCCTCATTAAGAATAACTCTTTAAAAAAATTGATAAATTTATTTAAGAGTAGTTTTGTAAACTAATAAATTTTTATAAGGCAGATAAGACAATAAATAATATTCTCTTAAAAAGTTTAACTTTTCAAACATGATAAACAAATTAAGACGAAGAGAGGTAGTATGTAATGTTTTTTTTTTTCCTATACAACTAAACTTCTTAAGTTTCAAATTAATTATCATGATAATCAAAACTCATCACAAAATTACAATTGATATTATTCATATAATTGATAGGCACAATAAAATATATAGAGGACGTTTGGATTGCGCATTTGCGCGTCCACGTCCACGTCCACGTTTAGTTTTTTTTTTTTTTTTTTTTCACGCCCGTCTATCATTGTTCATTGGCCATGAACAATGATTTTAGGCCAATGAAAAGTAATTTTTGGCATGAACAGTATTTTTTACATCTTTAAAAATTATTTTACTACAGTGTTTTCAGTTTTCAGCAATAAGTTCTATCCAAACATACTCATAGTTATGTAAATTGTGTTTTGATATAAATTCAAATTGTCACTTCTAAAATAACTAAGTATTAACTCAAACAAAAATCAAACCAAAGTTATAAGAGAGAGAGGACTTGTGATGAGGAGCTCAACAAACACAACACCAAAACATATCAACTCCAAGTAGAACCTAAGAAAAAAAAACACACAAAAATTCATCACGAGTCCCTCAAGAGAGCTCTCCATTATGTGAAGAAGAGGGCTGACTTGGAGGCATAGGTGGCTGCACATGAGTGGCAACAGCCGCAGGAGGGACCCCCAGATTAGCACTCCTAAAGTCCTCAGTCAGTGCCTGGATCTGAGACTGCAGATTAGAAATCTGAGAACGGAGCTCCAATATCTGCGGGTCATGAAGCTGAGAATTTCTGTGTGTGTCGCAGGTTAGAATTTCTCTCTCTGTCGCTCGAGCTTGGGCCTGGGCTCGTCCTTGAGCTAACTCTCCGACACTCATACTAGAAATAATTTGTTAAAAATACTAGTTATATCACGAAAGTTGGTATTTTAGTGTTGATAACTTAAAAAGAGAAATTCCAAGATGTGTTTACTCACTTGATGTAACTCAAATACTGCAAAAAGTCCCCCTCATCGATATGTTTCTGGCCACTAGAACAATCATGCGCATTCTCATTGGACGTGAGATCAATCAACAAATGCAATCTTTTAAGGAATCTGTAAGAAAAGATAAAAACAAAAATGGAACATGGTAAATTAGTGGCAAGTGTACTCGTGTAGTAAGCTATAAGATAATTCAAACAAGATACTAACTTTCTTTGACACTGCTGCTTCAATTACTTCCTCATTGCGAATATTTAAGTGTAACAAGATCTGAAAAAATGACATGTAGAAGCTAACAATAAATTATACAAATGAAAATATTAAAAAAATAAAATAAAATAATTATGCACAACATACTTCTTACTTGACATTATGTGAACTCACATGATGCTATTGTAAAAACCTACCTTTTTTAAATCATCATCTTTCAATGGTGAAATTGCTACTTGGAGAGTAAAAACATCAGAGATTCCGATTTTTTCCAATATATTCTCTTCACTTGTGGTTCCTAACACAAGCACTTTCATATCCTATTGTGAAATAGAGAAAGATTAAAATTAAGTTAAACTTCCTATTCAAATACCAAATATATCTCTAGTTAATAATTAGGTGATACCTTTGTAACATGCTTTTTCAGTAGACACTTCAAAGTTTCAGAAATTGCTTTTGGATATTGTCCAACCTCTGTATATCCTACCAATCTAAACATAAACAATTTACTTAGGTAAGCATAAGATGACAGTGGACGATAGAAATTGATGGAAAGAGTTTCAGAAAGTTCCAAATATAATATTACCTCTCAACATCATCAAGAATGATGAGGCTTGGACTGAACTTCAAAGCATCCTCAAAAATCTTTTAGCATTTGCAAAAGACAAGATTTGTTAGAGGAGGCAACTGAATGTTTGTTAATCTAGATCAATAAATCGTCCTGATCAATCTTTATTCTATTGTATTGTACAAATGGTACAAAAAGGAAATAAAACACAGCTAAAACATATGACTATCATGGGCTAAATATTGATAGTAACAAACCTCCACAAGTTTTTGTGATTTTTCTTTTTCAGAGAAATCAATCATTGATTCAGGTTGAACCTACAGTTGCAAATAAATCAAGATAAATGAAAGTATAACATGTGTGCTTACATGTAAATTCATGTTAATATATCAATAGACATACCATATTCACATGTTTAAAACGATTTTTTTGGACAATGTGTGCAGCCAGAGTTGTTTTCCCACTGTTGAAAATGATAAGCACGTAAAAACTAGAAATATACATGTACATAAAAGGCTTTACTTATTATTTGTTGCAAAGATGATTACCACCCACTTGGTCCTGCCAAAAGGCAGGAAAGAAAGTGATGGGATTTACAACGCCAGAGTTTTTTTGCAAATTGATCGACTCTTTCACAGGCTTCAGAAAGAGGAGGAACCCAGGAGATGTCCACCAGCACA
Organism: Castanea crenata; assembly: GCA_020976635.1. Lineage (NCBI taxonomy): Eukaryota > Viridiplantae > Streptophyta > Magnoliopsida > Fagales > Fagaceae > Castanea > Castanea crenata. The sequence goes on along the minus strand of JAGHPS010000031.1, from coordinate 3,497,018 downwards.
TTTGACCTTCAATTTTCCATTTGTTAAAATATGACAGTCAGGTAAGGAAAGAAACTCATCAAATTTTTTTCCTCATTATGGGTGTTAAAATTTAAAGGACTAAAAAAAGCTCTTGCAAGTTCATTCTACTTTAGAGACAAATCTTAATAAATAAATAAAATTCTTAAAAAAATGCTAGAACTAAACAACTGCATTTCCCAGAAATTAATAGTTGATAGAAGTTGCAAGTTCCAACTGTAAGATATCCTTGCTACATCCTAATTCAGACATGTATAAAAATATAAAAAAGAACTATAAATTATATCCATGTAGAGACAAAAGTGATCCACCTGTACTTTTCTAGTTTGTTAACTGTGGAGTTTTTGGTTGCACATCGTTCTTCAATGCCAAATTTGAGATCAGCTTGATTTACTCTGATTTTTTCCTCTTCAACTTGCCCAAGAGTGTTTTCCATGATTCGATTTATAGCATTTGACAATGCAAATCTTGTGAGACCAGCAAGGTCTGCTCCAGTCCAATTTGGAGTCAAAGAAGCTGCTCTTGTGCAGATTGCATCAACCCATATAATCACAGGCACAAAAAGAAAAACATTGCTAGTACAAATCAGAGATTCTAGCATCTTCAATATCATAAAGAACGCAGGAGATATACATATACACAATTAATTTCAATTAACAAATTGGATTAGAATACCACAATAATTAAAATTACCAATACATATACATGGATATACAAATTGTTGACCATTTACCAATATTATTAAGAATAAAGCAAAGTAGCGACTTTACCTATCTCTTCAAGGTTAACATCTGAATCAAGCAAAGAGGTTTTAGCTAAATTTTGGGTGTGAACCTTCAAAATCTCAAGACGCCCTGCTTCATCAGGGGCGCCCACCTCAAGAAGAAGCTCCAATCGGCCCGGTCTATGATTTGAACACAAGGGTGAGTAGGTGCAACAAAGAGAGAGAGAGAGAGAGGGAAACTACCTTAAGAGAGCACTATCTATAAGGTCCAATCGATTTGTTGTTCCAACAATGAAGATGTTGTTTATACCAGAAAAACCATCAATCTGAAACACAACTTATGAGTACCATATTGGACGAGATTTAAAAAAAGAAAAAAAAAATCTCAAAATACTTCAATTGCTCAAATCAATTTCATATGAAATGTTTATAAATATAATGAAGACTGAAGAGCATTCACTCACCATTGTCAATAATTGATTCACAATGCCATCCCGCATTTCTGATTGAGTGGATTGACCTCTTCTCTACATAAAACAATGCAATTCCTAACAATTAAATCATGTCAAACCTACAAATGAGTGGTTAAATGCTAAATTCTTTTACCCTTGCTATTGAATCTAACTCATCAATGATGATTATATGGAGAGGACTGTTATCTCCTGAAAAAGAAAGGGAAATAGACGATGGTTAATATTCTGACATAATGTAATGTGAATTTAACTCAAATGTATTATATATTATTCTTTACCATTATCCTCGTAGTCTTTTCTTGCTTCAGAGAAAAGACTTCTCACATTCTGCTCGCTCTCGCCCACCCACTTAACTAATAGCTCAGGGCCATTTACAACCTGCAATATGTCACATTATAATGGCTTTATTTGAAACTGTGTTTGTATGTGGGGCAGAATAAGAGAGACCTTTGGTTCGACTGCCTCCAATAGTTCAGCAAGTTTCCTCATAAGCAAGGTCTTTCCTGTCCCAGGAGGACCGTATAATACCATTCCTTTTACATGGTTGATGTTATGGCTGTATAATGAAAATCCCATTCATATTCATTAGATAGCCAGTGGAAAGTTCACGCAAGGCATAAAAGCTATGCTATATTATAATTACCTTTTGCAAAATGTTGGGCTAAGAAATCTACTGGCAAAAGCTTTTTGAATTATGGACTTAAATGTCGGTCCTATGCCACCAATGCCCAATTCTATTAGCGTCTCCTCAATATTTTTCATCTGGATTTCTTTGTTGAACCCTTTAGGGCGTCCGATAGTCTAAAACAAAGAAGTAAATTTTTATTCGCAGTTACTACTTATCATAAGAGACTATAAAAAATTTCAAAATTTTATACTTACAATTGTTGTTGCATCGGTTATTTTGCCCCGTACATTTTCGAATTCATTAGCCTGTTTCAACCTTATGGAAGTAACTTTAAAATAAGCCCCAATTTCAAATGACACATTCTGACCAATACTCATTATCTGAGAAAGAAAATAATAATGAGCAGATAATGTATCATATGAGATTAGGACTTAGATGAAAAAAATAAACAAACATAAGATAAGTATAACAGTAGCATCACACATGCAACATTTTAGGTAGAGAGATGCATACTTGATTCATAAACCTATTTCTCAGTTTTAGCGGCAGTGCATCGTAGTTAAGCTACAAATTATAAAATCTTGTTAGCACTATATATGGACATATAGATATGATATAAAATTTTTGAAAAAAATAAATAATCTAATACCTTAACTCCCTTGTCCAATTTATAAACTACCACCTTCAGTTCTGCCATGTTTAGCTCATCTGTGGGCTGAAATCTAGAAAGGAAACATTAACTAGAATGTCATATGAAGAATTAAAATTTATATATTTAATAAATACAAGTGGAAGACAGGAAAATACTCACAATTGGACACTCACTAAGTCTCCATCTGATTTATTGGAAAACTGGCATTGCATTGCATCCAAGGCTATTATTCCCTCATTCAGAGTATTGTCTTCTGTAATACCTAATTAAGGAATGAACTCATGCTCCACAAGTTTTTAATATGGGAAAATTCTTAGGTACTTTTAGAGTATGGAGAAAATGTGCTCCCTCCTCTTACATTCACGGTAGATCTCATTATGAATTTAAGAAGTGGACCCCACAATGAATGTGAGAAGAGAGAGTACCATTCTTCGTACTTCGAAAGTACCTAAAAATTACTTATTAATATGGTACCTTCTAATTATTTTTTATTCAAAAATAAAAAAGAAAAGAAAAAATCAGACCTCAGTTAACAAATATTATGTGCAAATGAGAAAGAACATGTCTCCTCAACATCCATTTTGACGAGAAAATTTATGTTGAAATTATTTTTAGAATGCAAAGAAAACCAAAACAATTTAAAGTCTTCATGCAAATCATAACCACAATGGGACACTTCTTAAAAAAATAAAAATAAACGAAACAAGATGTTAAGAAGGAGAAGGAGCACACATAAACTCCTAGTTAATAACATTAGAATGCAAAAGCTATAAAGCACGGGTGCGGGTGCGGGTACGGGTGCGGGACTCGGCAATTTTTGAAAAAGGTGGGTGCGGGTGCGGCGAGACTCGGCAATTAAAAAATTATTAAAAATATTTTTATTTATATTTTCTATATATTTTTACTATTAAAATATTCTTAAAAAACATATTACTAATTTATTATGCCTTGATTCACAAAACAAAGAAAGAAAAAAAGCAAGAAACACAAAACACAACACAAAACCAAAAAGAAAACACAAAAGAAGCAACAAATATTCAAAATAAAATTAAGGAATGATAGATTTAGGGTTTTTGGGTCTCATTTAGAGCATATTTCGGCAGTTGAAGCATGATTTTTGGCCTGTTTCGGCCGTTTCGGGTATGTTTCGGCCGTTTCGGTCGCCGGCCGATACGGCCGAAACAGACCGATTCTGGCCGAATCGGCGCGATTCGACGCCGCGTCGGCGCGAGTCGGCTGGAAAAAAAATGAAAACACGTGGCCGACGCGGCCCGACGCGCGAGCAGCGGCGTCCCTAGCGCGTCGCCGCGTCGGACGCGGGTGCGGCACCTCCGGCGCCGCGTCTGTGCTTCCTAGTGCAAAAGAACGATTTAAAAAAGTATTTAGTAAATTGAAGTATAGGATATTGAACCTCTACAACCAACTTGTCTTCCACTATGACATGACAGCTTTTCCTGGGCAATATTCCTTTAAAACAGCCAAGTGGGTTTTGCTCATGGTTCAAGATTTGTCGAATGTGTTTCTGTTACGTGCAAAAGAAGAGCAGTAGTTTATTTGAATAAAATCATCAGATAAGAATTATTTATGCAGAGTAATCTATGGAGGTCAAGGATTCCTCGATTAATCCTAATTTCTTTTTAGTGTTTATCCAATATCCATTAATTATCAAAATAGGTAAAGGTCAAGTCTTGTACGTACCAGTTTCATATTCATATAAGCCACATTATTTGATTTTGAACTCTCACGAAGAAAGACCTGTAACATCAAAACTGGAGTTAATGTAAAACTTTACATTAGGTTCTTGATTCAAGAAATGTTTGCTTGAAATGGAAAGTGAGAAGTTAATGTGGAGGAGAAAGTCAAAGATTTTTGAAAAAACAAGAGAAAAGAACTGAGAGGTTTCTGCACTGCACAGTGGTTTTGGGATGCGGTATATGTGTAAGCGCTGATGAAACTGATAAGGCCGTATGAGAAAGCACTAATGGAACTGATAGAACTAATCATCATTTGGCAAAAACCCTCGTTTCCTTACTCCAAAAATATGTCTATCGCTTCCTTAGCATGCCACCTTGAGAAGATCACCTACAATTGCTTCCAAGAACCCAACTTTCTCTCACGATTTTTCTCAAACATCTTATGTGCATTGTAAACTCTTCCAATTTTCAATACAAGCTAATGAACCCACTCTCGCAGTTCCAAGTACCCAGCCCGCTATGAAATTATAGAGGAATGAGTGCCACCTTCTACACCTTCCATTTCCTCGAACTTCAACATGAAAATTGTCTTTCCATTCCCTCCATTGATGTGATTTGAGTGATTATCTTACTCCTCAAATCCCTCATTTTCTTTTTGAGGGAACTACCTTCATTTGAAATCCCCAAATTTGGAAAATTTGGAAGGGGTTGGGAGGAATTCCACTTATTTTAAATGAGATTAAATTTCAATTTTCCCTTTTGATGTTAATTCATATCTGTTGTTTTAAAATTAGCAGAAGACGGTCATAATTTTCATGACTATTCCCCTCTCCTTCCCTTCCCTCCCCTCCCTCCACTTAATTTTTTTAAAATATCCAAACAAATGGAAGCAATATCTCTTTCCTTTCGGTCAAACCAGTGTGGAAAAGAAAGGACAACCGCCATTAATGGCAATGGCAAGTAGTGGTGAGGGAGCTCAAGGAAAGGCTCGGCTATGACGATCTGGGTTAGAGAGAGAGAGAGGAAAGGAAAGGGCTAAGAAAAAAGGTTTGAAAGTGGCTATAGTTGGACATGAGCAAAGCTTATGATATGGTTGAATTGGTGTGGCTTGAGAAAATAATGGAGAATTTGGGGTTTCACAATAAATGGAGGGAGTCAACGATGCGATGTAGTTCCTCTATGACATATGTTGTGAAGATTAATGGGATCCCCCCTGAGGGTTGTATCACCCAACTAGGGATTTACACCAAGGGATCCTTTGTCCCCTTTTGTGTTTTTGAAATCTGCAAAGGGCCTCTTGGCTATGATTCAGAAATTTGTTGGAGTTGGTACTTTAAAGGGTGTTTCGACTTGTAAGAGAGGTCCCAGTGTGTCTCATTTATTATTTGTTGATGATAGCTTGATTTTATGTAAAGCTACTATTGAGGAATGTGAGGCCTTGTAGAGAATACCCAAAGTGTATGGGATGAATTCTAGGCAACAACTAAATACAGCAAAAACTTCTTTTTTTTAGCAAGAATACACCAACTAATATTCAAGAGGAGGTTTAGTCATGACTTGAAGCTCAAGTTATTCGTCAATATGAAAAATATTTAGGACTCACATCATTGGTTGGCCATTCAAAATGCAATACCTTCTTGGATTTGAAAGAAAAGATGGCAAAAGTAGGCAAGGAAATACCGATTAAAGTAGTAGCTCAAGCGATTCATACTTATATTATGAGTTGTTTCAAAATCCAGAATCTCTTTGTGATGATCTAACAAGCATGGTGAGGAATTTTTTATGGGGTCAAAAGGGTGACCAAAAGAAAATGGCGTGGATTAGTTGGAAGAAGCTTTGTATTATTAAATCTCAAGGTGGTATGGGTTTTAAAATGTTAAAAGGAATTTAATTTAGCTCTCTTAGCTAAACAAGGGTGGAAGCTCCAAACTGACCATAACTCCCTTGCCTATAGTGTTTTTAAGGCTAAATATTTTCCGGATTGTGAATTTGTGGAGGCTACGTTGAGTAGAGGACCATCTTTTTTATGAAGAAGCATCATGGCAGCCAACACATTATAACGCAAGGGATGAGATGGAGGGTGGGAAATGGGAGGAAGGTTCGAATTTGGTCTGACAGGTGGCTTCTGGCTCCTACACTTTTCAAAGTGATGCACCTCAAAACACCTTGGATAACCAAGTTATGGTTGATGATCTTATTGATTGTAGCCGGGGTGAATGGAATATTGATTTGATCCGTCATATGTTCTTGCTGCATGAAGCAGAAATTATTTTGGTAATGCCTCTCAGTTCAACTCTTCCGAATGATTCTTTGACTTGGAATTCCACAGCCAATGGTATTTTTTCTATTAGAAGTGCCTACAAGGTAGTAATGGATTTAAGAGATCATCAAGACACAAGTGGTGGATCTTTTGATAATGATATAAAGAAATTTTGAAGAATATGGAGCTTACAAATTCCTAGTAAAGTGAAAAAATTTGGTTAGAGTGCTTGTAAAAATATTTTACCAACTCTCTCTTAATCTAAAGAAGCGTGGTATATTGGGGGACTTCTTGTGGTTTTTAATTTTTTCCAGGGAAATAGATGATGAAGCTCTTACTTTGGTGGTGACAATTGCTTGGGTGACGTGGTTAAATCGGAATAATAGAGGCATGGGGCAAGGTGAAGACCAAGTTTTGATACAGTGGAGCGTAGATTACATTCGAGAGTATCAAATGGTCAATGAGATTCCTGTTATTGCTAAAAGCGTTGGCTGTCAATCTTGGATTCCACCTGCAGATCCTGTATACAAGGTAAATGCGGATGGAGCTATATTTCAGACTAAACTCCAGGCTGGGATTGGGGTTATAGTCCGTGACAGTCAAGGCATGTGCTCGCTGCAATGAGTAAGAATTTTAACTGCCTCTTGGTTACATGGAGGTTGAATCCAAAGCTTTTGAAGAGAGTTTGTTGTTTGCTTGTGAGATTGGTGTTCAAGAAATTATTCTAGAGGGTGATTCTCTTGGGGTTGTAACTTGTATTACAGGAAAATCATCTCCACCTTCTTCTATAGCTTCTCTGCTGTATGGTATTATTTCCCTATCTCATGATTTCTGTGGTTTTCAAGTGTCACACAAAAGGAGGAATGGTAATAAACTAGCTCACTTGTTACCAAAACATACTCAAAATGTTGAGCATTGATGTAACCTGGATTGAGGAGAGAGAGAGCCCTTGTTTCTTAGAATATGCTCTCTCAACTGATGTAAATTCTTTTTCGTTTGATTTTATATGAATGCAGTATTTTTGTCGAAAAAAAAGTCCAACAAGACAAAATTACTACATAAATCTTATGCTAGCCTAATCTAAGCTTGTGTGTGAACTATGAAATTCCCTCTTGAAGATCATCACGCCAAGGATGTGTGGTAGTTTATATATATATATACATATTTTGGTTGAATGGTGGTTGATCAAATTGATTTTGATGATAAGGATTTCACTAAAAAGTATAAATATTACTACTTACTATATTAAAATTTTCTCAACCTATCATGAAAAAAATAAAAATAAAATCTTACCACAAAATTTTCCGGTACATCAATTGGTGCACCTGTCAGAAACGGAAAGAATGACAGTCAAGTTGCATATAAGGCAAGTATAATTAAAAAGAAGGAAACAACACCTTTGGGGTCGCTTTCTTAGGGCTATTTTGAGTATTTTCAAAAAGATTTTAACCACATAAAACTCCAAAAACAACAATGTATAATAAGCTATAGATAGTACCATAGAATATAAATAAAAGAATTTCTCACTTTACCCTTAATTTTCTACTGATTATGATTTCCTTTTTTTATTTACAACGGGGTTTTAGTGGCATAAAACACCAAAACCATAGAAAAAGTTTTTTTTTTTTTTTTGGATAAGTATTGCCATAAATTATAGGTTATGATTTATGAGTATGAAAAATACTACAACTACAAACCATTTTACAACATTTTTACAAATTGTTGATACAACTTTTTATTGTTTTCATCTAGAACCACCATTAATATCACTTTTTCATTTACCAATAATCACTCACCACATTGGCAATTTGTAATTTTTTTTGATAAAAAAGTTTGTATCTCTAACGTTACTCTTATGTGGCATTTGGTATAGGGTAATGTTTTAGGATTTCTAAGAATGTTTAAAGATTCTCATATTTAGTTGCAAATAACGCTAAGGAATCAGATACCAGAGGAATCTGGATTCCCCTCTTAAACCTCTCTTAGTAAGAATGTGGATTCCCTTTAAAACAGGTGAGAATCCAGATTCCCAAGCTTAAAGTAAATGGTATTTATTATAAATTGACAATTTTAACCATTTTTCCTTATCATTTAAGCAACTAAGATAAAATATAAAACAAATTATTATGAATTAAACTCTTTTAAAAATTATTATTAAGAATAAAAACATTTGAAAATTTAAATAGTTATTTTTGTATTGTACACATTTTGAAATGTTAGACTATAATTTTAAACGAATTTGTCATAATTAATAGTTTATATTTGTTTTTTCATTATTTATTTAGAAGAAGATTTTTTTAAAAAATGACTTGGTAGTTTACATTCAAATCTAAGAATAGAATGAGAAAAATAAATAATTAATTTAAGATTCCTGGGAATAAACCAAATATTATCATCTCACATTCCTAAGAATTTTAAGAGATTTCTAATGAAACTAAACATAAGAATAGTTACATTCCTAAGAATGTGATTCCTAGGAATCTGGATACCAAGAGTAATGTGAATTTCCCGTACCAAACGTCACGTTATGAGTGTAGTTATTGTGGCCGTAAGTTTAGGAGAAATGGATTCTAAAAGCTACTATTTTTTGTTGTTGTATTTAAATAGTTGGAGTTATTTTTAATTTTCAATTTTTTATTTTTTATTTTATAATTTGATAGTTACAATAGAAAATGGTGGGTTTGAACCTAATGTCATGGAGATATTTGAGGGTGTCAACCAGACCAGTTGAGTTACAAAGCTCTTGGTAATTTTTTTTTTTCAAGAAGGCTCTTGGAAATTTTCAATAAATCTAACTTTATATATATATATATATTATAAAAGTTGGGATCTTTAAAACTAGTGGATGTACAAAATAGTGACACGAGTCCCTTTATCAATGCATATGATAACGACAAGAATGATGTAAACCTAAAACGCCATATGGCAAACAATGATTTGTACACATCATAAATATTTGACCCCTCATAACGAGTTTCCTAAGATACTCTTTAATAAATTATTTCCAGTACTTTTTTAACTAAAATCTCATATTTATTTTAATGAAAACTATCATATCACCTACTTCCTAAATAAAATGTGGAGATTAAAACCCACTATCACTTATCATGGTTATTTAAAACAAAAAGAGATATCCAGTTAAAAAAAATATTTTACCTCCAAATCCAAAAAATTCTATGTCCATTGCATATTCTCAACAAATCCTAAGTGAGAGATTGTTACTGACTATTACTTATAAGAAAAATAATAATTTCAAATTATAACCAATAATAATTTACCACTTAGAATTTGTTGTGAAAGTGTTGTAAAAATATTATAGACAAAACATTTCTGAAAAATATATATAGAAACATTTCATTGCTTCTAGACTTATCCCTTGTTTATTTTTGGTAATAACTATGGATATAAAAATCCAACGAAAGCACAATCAAGTTATTAGATTCATGGTGGGTTTCAGTTAGCTCAGTTAGTAAAATCTCTGATAGTTGAATAAAAGATCTGAGTTTCAATTTCCGTCTAAACCAACAACTGATTGGTGTCTTGGACCGATGATAAATAATACAATCATCAAAAACATACGCCAAATGTTGAAAACCATAAAAATCTTATTAAAAAAATCTTATAAAAAAAATGTTATTAGATTCATGTGTAAGACAATTAATTTCATCTCAAAATAAATCTATATAGCTATGGAAGGAAGCCCAAAGTCATTTTTCCACTTTTTAAAGATGGGAAATGCTAATGGGTAATGGTTAACAATCCATTTAAAGAAAATTTTTATGGAAAAAGAAAAAAAAAGTAATTGATATTTTGATAATTTTTTCCATTTTTCATAAATGTAGTGTCAAAATTTTCCTAAAATGAAATGTTAACCATTGCTCTAAAGACATTCGTTAGCTAAAATATATTTTCTCCATAATTAAATATATCGAAATTAGGAAATTCATTTTTTTTTTCATTTTTTGACATAGGGGTAGTAAACTATACTATTAACATGATCTATCTTTATTGTTATATTACATTATATTTTTTCTTTACAATTATATTTCTTTTATTATCCTATAAGTGTTATGCTTCTTTCTCCTGACCTTTCCCTTTTCCTCACCTACTCCTTATAGATGGATATGGGTTTTTCCCTTTCCTCTCCAATTTTTTAGATTTAAATATGTTCCCTCCCTTTGCTTCACAATTGTATTTTTGTTTTTGATCTCCATCATCAAAGTTGCCCTCTCTCTCTCTCTCTTTTTCAATTTATTTCTAATCTCATTTCCTATTTTTTCAATTTTTTTTTTCACATATTGCTTTCTTCATATATAGATTTTACGATTTTCTAGTCAAAGATTGATTTTATTGGTTAAGAATGATTGATATTATTTTGATGTACTCTAGATTAATCTATAATAGGTTTTGAATGCGTTAAATTTTCATTAGTGGGTGATTTCAATTTTATTTATATCTTTTTTGAATGAGTTTGTATGAAACGAATGGTGAGCAATAATTAAAATTGGAGCTAGATAATGAATAATTTCTGAAAAATTGACCCGCAGGGTCCTGATTCAAAAACTATCTGATCCACTTGTTACGATATGCATGAGAATGTGTATTATAAACAAAGCATTGTATTTGAACAGATTATGAAAATTGATGTTACATTTTCTTTGTTTTCCTGATTCATTAGATTTGAATCAGATTTTTCTTAGTTTCGGTTGAACTTGTATTATGTAAGTTTTTTTGCTTTTAGGAATCTTTTTAACAGTGAATTATATTATTTTTGATATGTTAAAAGGCTTTGGGTGCATTTGGCTCCAACTTATTTGCTATTTGCTTTTTGGATCTCCAAAAATCAGAGACGAAGCATAAAGTCATTAAGGAATAAGATATTTGATTGAATTTTTAATAATCAATGTACTTGTTTCTCAAAAAAAAAAAATCAATGTACTTTTTTTTAAAAAAAAATGAATGTATTTATTTTTATATATTGTTTTATTATAAATTTTGTTTCAATTTAACTTGCAAGAAAATATATTGATATTTATTGCCTTGGACACTATAGACCATGATGCACTCATCACATTATAACAATTAAGCCTAAATGGTATTTTGAACTATGAATCTAAATATTTATGAGGTTATAGGAAATTTACTTGCAGCAAATCACCTGTTTCTCATTTTATAAGTTTTCTTTGTGATTTAAAATTATATTTATGAACACACATATTACCTTGAATAATACTATAAACTAATATTTAAACAAAAATTATTTAATATAAAGGCAAAGGAATATTCCGTATTAAATCAGATCAAATTATCCATTAGCTTGTCTATTATATCTATTATCAAGACTTTTTTTTTTTGAGAAAGTATTTTGATTATTTATTATACTTTATGTTTTAATATAGTAAAATTTACATATTACACGTTTAAGCAGTTCAATCTTCAATGTATAATTAATATTTTTTTAAAAACTCACAAAGATTAATATGATATATCTTTATTTTTCTTAATTAATGAGATTTATAGTTTATTTATAAATTTATAATCAAAACTGTGCAACAAGTAACAACTAGTTATAAATTAGAGAATTTCCCTCAAAAAAATTATAAATTAGCAATTTAAAAAAAAAAAAAGAAGATCCAAAATTTTTCACACAGGTCAACACAGTTCAACACTGATGAAAGCACAGAGAAAGAGAAAGAGAGAGAGAAAGGACCTGAAGAGCTCTCCAAATTGAAAGCAGCGTGAAAATTTCGCAGGGTCTGGAACTCGTTGGATCGAAGTTCTTCGTGTTGAGACCACTCGCCGTAAGCAGGCTCCAGCAACGATGAAACCGAGATCGGTAGTTCTTCGTGTAGTACCATTTTGACTTTCTTGGAATTCGAATTTTAGATTTCTCGGCAACTCTGAAATCACCGCCTCTAACAAAGTCACAGTCACAGAGAACCAGCAAAAACAGAACCAAGTATCGCTGCGTCCTCCACCCTATGGTTGAAGGAAGCACGACCTCCGCGTCAACGAACAACCCGGCCTCGTCAAATCTACTGACAGAAAATGAAGAAGCTAGAAGGCTTCAGAGTATGAATCAAAAAAAATACTTCTCGTTGACATTGGCAGTCAATGAGAAAATATCTCTGGCTCCCAATTTGGTGTGAATCAAACAGAGACTTCCTAGTGCGAGTGTCCAGGTGTCTAAAAGGTGATACGTGTGCACGTGGTCTTTCATGTGGGCGAGTGTATAGAAATAATGAAATATACTAATCTACTTCTGCTGTTGGTTTTAAAAAGATCGGACCAGACCACCCGATTCAACCGGTTTAACCGGAACCAGATCTTGTTTTGGTCTGGTTATTAGTTAAAACCGAAAATAAAAAGAAAAACCAGATAAACAACACAAATTTCTGGTTTAACAGGCATAACTCGAAATCGGTGCAGTTAAACTAGTTTTAGCATTTCCTCATAAATACTTTAGTTATTGTGTTTTTTAACCCCAAAAAGAAGAGAGATTTTGATTTTGAAAATTCTCTCTCAAGTATAAAGTGGTGAAGCCTAAGACATCCAAGGGATGTTTGGGAGAGTAGTTTAAGTTATGTTGTTTAGGTGTTTTTGATATACGTGTGAACAAAAAAGTGTGTAAAAAAGTGTGTAATGTTGTTTAAAATGTGTGAAAATGTATTCAAACTAATTTGCCAAACACCCCCCAATAACTCAAAAACATCATATTTACTTTACTTACCTTTTGCTCAAAAGAAAAAAAGAAAAAAAAATAGATTTACTATATTTGTGTGGAGGAAGAACCAAAGAAGCCCAAAGATAAGCAGATTTGTAATGATCTGTCTGCTTTAGTTAAGGCTTTTTTGTTGCCTACTCTTGCCTCTTGCACATGCACATATTCACGAGAGAGAGAGAGAGTGTGTGTGTGTGTGTGTGTGTTGAAGAAAGATATATGAAAAGCAAAAGGTGAGTTGGGAAAATTATATGTACAAAACTATTGTCGAACCAATCATGTGGATGTATGGATTGCAAAATGTGTGGTAGTTAGGATATTAAAAGCATTGACTACAGTGAAGCTAAATAGCTATATAGCTATTTTAGCTTTATCAAAACACAAAAATTCATACTACAGTAGTGGTACCATAGGTAAAATTTTTTACCTTCTTGCTACAATGCACAACTATTTATGGCGGTGCACTGTAGCTGAAAGCTAAAAAAAATTATTTTTTTATTCTCCCTCCCTGTAAATTATTATTTGTTTTTTTTTTCTTTTCTATTTCTTTTTATCTCTGAGTCACCACTCTCTCACCTCTCTCTCTCAACTCTCTTTCAACTGTCACCGGCTCAATCGTTGTCGGCCCATCCCCTAAAAGTGGCCGGAGATTCGATCCGATCATTTCTGAAAGTGGCCAAAGATCCGACGCATCGCTACTGGTGCAGGAGAAGAATTTTCATTTCGCTGCCACTGCCATGCTCGCCGCCATCTAAACCCAGTTCAAATAGTTCATATTTGATTTTTTTTTCTTTGAGAAATCGATTAGCTTGGTGCCATTACTACTCTGAATCAAGGAAGTCAATACCGTACTAGTTTGGCCAGCGGTACGATATATTTCAGGTACCAGTCAATACTGATGTACCATTTTGAGTTTACTGCTAATTTTATATATCCTTACATAAATTGAAATTCCTTTATGTGTGTGTGTGTGTATATATATATATAGATAAATATATAAAAATATTTACATTTAAATTTATTTATTTTTTTATACGTTGGTTGGTAAAAATCCATATTAGTTGTAAGTTTATACTTATTCTTTTTTTTTTAAGAAGATATGCCTGTACTTATCTAAAGTCTAACAAAATGGTAGTAGAATTTATCTAATTAAAAAAAAAAAAAAAAAGAGTGGTTGTAAAAAATTTTAAATTACCATTTGTCCTTATCAAAACTTCTCATTTATTTGTTTACAGTTGGATGGCAGTAAAAAATTCGAGTCTAATGTGTAGCAGTAGTGTTAGTGTGTGCTGTTAGTGGGAGTATTAGTGTGTTGTCATTCAAAGGCACACTTAACAAAATTGAAAGGAGCTTTTGGCTACGAAATGAAAAAGTAAAATAAGTAAAGACTAGAGAGAGCCAGAGGCAGAGAGCGTCTAGTAGACTGGTCCAAGCTTTGAGCGGTGAAGAAGTCTTTGAGCAAAGAAGAAGAAGAAGATGATGAAGAAAAGGCAGAGATCTGAGGTGATGGATTATCGACAAAATGAAATTTATTATCGAAATTAGTAGAAATAGCGGCGATGTGATTTTCCTTTTTGCTGCTGATTTTTTTTAAGATTTTTTTTCCATGTAGTTTTATTTGGCAAATGAAAAGGCTAAAATGACTAACTTGCATAGAAGATCAAGATGATGTTGCTAAGGCTAGCTATTATGGAGAACCATAACATAGAATGTTTGCTTTATAGTTTGAACAAAAAAGAAAAAGAAAAAAAGGGTAGCAGCATTATTGTCATGCAAATTAGTAAACCTAAAATATAACTTAAAAGGACCTTCTAGAAAAGGTTGCAATACACACACAAAGAGATGGTCATACCCGTTAGGTAATGGATATCCAATCCTACCCAATCTAATTATTCTGGGTAATACCCAGTTTTTAATAGGTAGAAGGTAATTGGGTAAGGTTTGGATATTACCCAAAATATTTGGGTAGGGTTTGGATATTACCCAAAATATTTGGGTAGGATTTGGATATTACTCATTTACCCATTTAACTAATTAAACCTAACTCAAACCCAACTCAACCAAATTATTATGGGTAAACCTCAATCCACCCAATTACCTAATAATCAAAATCATCAAATTACCCCTAAAACTTGAAAATGACCAAAGTATTCATGAAATCCTCTAATGCACTCTAAACATAAAAAATGACCAAAATACTCCCAAAATCTAAAAATTACCAAAATACTCCATAAACCTAAAAAATGACTAAAAGACCATCGAAAAAAAGAGAGAGACCAAAATACCCCTTGAAACCTAAAAATTACCAAACTACCCCCCAAAAACCTAGAAAATTACCGAAATACCCTTGAAACCTATAAAATGACCAAAATACCCCCAAACATAAAAAATGACCAATAGACCTCTGAAACCAAAAAAATGATCAAAATAACCCTAAAATATAAAAATGACCAAAATACCCCTAAAAACTTAAAAATGACCAATATACCCCATAAACCTAAAAATGACCAAAAGACCACTAAAAAAGAAAAAAACTAAAATACCCCCAAAATCTAAAAATTACCAAAATACCCCATAAACCTAAAAAATGTCTGAAATACCCCCAAATCATAAAAAATTACCGAAATACCCTTGAAAACTTAAAATACCAAAATACCCTCTAAACATAAAAAATAACCGAAATACCCTCTAAACCTAAAAAATGAATGAAATACTCCCGAAACTTATAAAATGACCAAAATACCCCGAAACCTAAAAAATTACCAAAATACCTCCGAAACCTAAAAAATTATCGAAATAGCCCTAAAATATTAAAATTACTGAAATACCTCTAAAACCTAAAAATTGAAAAAAAAAAAAAAAAAAAAAAAAAAAAGCCCTCGTAATCTAAAAAATGGCCAAAATACCCTAGAATCTAAAAAATGACCAAAATAACCTCAAAACCTAAAAAATTACCAAAATTCTCTCAAGACCTACAAAATGACTGAAACACTCTTAGAACTTTTAATTTGATGAAAATATCCTCGAAACATCCAAAATACCCCAAAACTCTATTTTGGTAATTTAAGAGGTTACAGATGTATTTTGGTCATCTTATAGGTTTGGGGGTATTTTGGTCACTTTAAAGTTTTCAAGGGTATTTTGGTCGTTTTAGAGGTTTAGGGCTTTTTTAGTTGATTAATAGGTTTCGAGGTATTTTTGGTAATTTTAGAGGTTTGCAGTTATTTTTAGTCATTTTAGAGGTTTTAGGAATATTTTGGTCATTTTAAAGGTTTTGGGCTATTTTGGTCATTTTATAAGTTTGAGAGTATTTTGAACATTTTTTAGGTTTAGGGTGTATTTTTATCATCATATAGGTTTTAGGGGCATTTTTGTAATTTGAAGATTTCAGGGGTATTTTGGTCATTTTATAGGTTTCGGGCGGTATTTCGGCCATTTTATAGGTTTTCGGGGTATTTAGGTAATTTTTAAGTTTTGGGGGTATTTCAGTCATTTTTTAGGTTTTTGGGGTATTTTGGTCATTTTTTAGTTTAGGGGTATTTCGGTCATTTTATAATTTTTGGGAATATTTTGGCCATTTTTAAGTTTTGGGGGTATTTTAGTTAGTATTTAGGTTTTAGAGGTATTTTAGTCATTTTTTAGGTTTATGGGAGTATTTTGGTAATTTTTGAATTTTGGGGGTATTTTGAACATTTTTAGGTTTTATGGGTACTTTGGTCATTTTTTAGGTTTGGGGGTATTTCAGTCATTTATTAGGTTTAGGAGGTATTTTGGTAATTTTATGTGCTTTTTTAGCATATTTGGTGATTTTCGAATGTATTTTGGTAATTTTAGAGGTTTCATGGGTATTTTGCTCATTTTAGAGATTTCAAATTATTTTGGTCAATTTAATGTTTTTTTAGCATAATTGCTAATTTTAGAGATATCAAGGGTATTTTGGTCATTTTAGAGGTTTCAAGGGTATTTTGCTCATTTTACTACAATTGTTCTGTAAAGTATTCCGTCAAATTGTGTGTGTCCCATCTTGCGGAATGAATTCTCAGTTTATACTTGAGACTAACACAATTATGTTAGTCCCTTTTGCTATGTGTCATATTTTGATTGCATCTTTAGTGCCAATTATCTTATGAGTATAAACAAGGTTTTCAGACCTAGACTGGATCATACGGTCCAACCTGGCTAACCTCGAACCCCTCACCATCACAGTTCTTTTAACCACTAAAATCTTTCTATACCACAAAGTAGGGGTGTTTGTGGATCGGTCGGTTCGGTTTTTTCCCTAAATTTATCACCAAACTGATAAGGATCAGCTTTTTCATAATTGGAACTGATGCATACCGCCTAGTGTCGGTTACTTGACCTATAGCGGTGCGGTTTTTTGCGGTCGATTCAATCGGTTTGGTTGGTTTGAAACATTAAAAAATCTGTTATATATATAAAAATTGGACTTTCAAGCAGTGTAACACTATAAACTTTATACTAGATAGAACTATGGATGCTATTAAATTTTGGTTCTTTAAAGAAAAAGTCCAATAGTGTAACATGAAAAAAAATTGCCATAAATGTTATTTAAATTTTAGTTGGCGGACAACTAGACATGAATACATGATAGAGTTGAAGTAACAATGTAACACTATAAACTTAGTTTGGAATCAGACATACAGAGAAAGAGATTCTCAAGAACTTAAGCCTTAAGGGCGAAAGGTGAGAGAGGAGAGAGGATTATAGGTGGCTTGCTGTAGATTGGATGGAGTGGTTGGCGGCAGCTGCTTGACTGGTGAGGCGTCTGATGATGAGACTTGAGAGGGTAGAGGCCAACCAAGCTGAGAGGTGAGAGCGAGAGAGAGAGAGAGAGTGTGAAGGCTAGTGGTGAGAGAATAGAATCAATTTATACTAGGCAAAACTCAGAAAACCTAGCCTAAAACGATGTCGTTTTGCTTTTTTATTTTTTATTTTTTTTAATAAGTGAAATGACGACATTGTTTTAAAAAAATTGAAAGAAATCCTAGTGAAATGATGCCATATTAATTCAATTGAAATATACCTGTGTATCGGTTCGATTCGACTTATCATCAATTTTGGACATTCTACTTTGACATCTGCACTGCACCAGCATCGGAAATCCCTTTGGCCTCCACTTGCTGGCATCGATACTATGGGTCGGTTGTAGCTGAACAGTGCCAGTCGGTTTCCTTAGTGACGGTAAGCTTTCGCACACCCCTAATGGCAACAAAATTTCCTGGAAGCATTTACCAAAAGAAGATTGGGATCAGGTGCAATTCACCCAATTTCTTTCCAACTTTTTTTTTAATTTTTTTTTTACTTTTTTTTACTTTTACTTTTTTATATTTAATGGTTGAGTTTTAAAGTTGCATTTTAAATCCTAACCATCCAAAAGAAATTTTTTGGAAGCATATCATTCATTATCAACCATCTAACCATTGTCACAAATCTATGTTAGGTAACCCAAAATTTGGGAGAGGAAAGAGATGAAAATGTGCTGGCTGGAACCATCGCTTCAAGAAAGCCTTCTGCCCTGTTTGAAGGAAGCTTGTCTTTCTAATTTCTATACATGCATCATGAGATCAATCCTGTACACCTCCTTAACTACAACAACAATTTTAACGATTCTTCCCCAAGTAAAAGTGGACGGAGGTTTAGTTCTAGTGTTCTTCAGAGATCAACCGACGTACTACCATATGTTTGTAGTGTCCACCGTGTTCGCTCTTCTGGGCGCTTACGGTGCCTTGGTGATTCAACACAAGCACAAGCCCAAGATTGAAATATTTTGCAGGATTTATGCCATGGCTTCAATGTTGTCATCACTAGCAATTGTATTGTATGCTGTAGCTCTTTGACTTATAGCCCTTGTTGGAACAGCCCCCTCCCCTCCTTTAATGTTGCAACAAAACAATAAAAATCGGAAGAAGATGAACAATCACCACGGACGTGCGTGATGGGATTTTCGTTTATCTAAATTACTCGAAGCTATCTGCTATATACGGTTTTTTGAATTTTCTTTTGTTTAGTGTTTTGCTTTGTTAATTATAACTTGTATGTATCCGGAGTGAATTAGAGCACTAAATCCTCACAAGCTCCAGTCTGGTAGTCTGGTGGCTATTCTAGGATGAGTGCCCTAAAATCCTACTGTACGATGCTATCTATGATATTATGTATAATATTATGTTATAAATAATGAAATTGTTTTATTATCTAAAATAATGGTGACATGAATATTTAGACAATATCATATTGTCCTTGAGATGCATAGTATGTAATTTAGTCACAGAAGATATAAATCACAAGTTCTTTGTAAACTCAAAACCTTAGTTCGTAGTCGGTGATGAAATTGAGTATTTCATCTGTGAAGACTATAATGTGTCAACTAAGATGGTTTGTCTTAATTATGGAAGTGGAGACTTCTAGATGATATGTTAATGTGTCTTAAGTGTATAAGGCATATTGAACTGGATTGCTGTAAGATTAATTATTCTATTAACGATTGTCAACTGAATAATAAATCTCACGACTTTAATTTACATAAACTCTCAATCCCGAGAGGATGGTGAACCCAATCTTGAAATTTAGGTAGCTTTGATATATCAGGAGTGAGATCTAATTTAACAGTCAAAACCTCAGTATGTTGGACTGCCACACATAGTACTAAAGGAACACATATCCTCAAGATGGAATTCATAGTCTCTTTATAGAGATAAAACATTTCCTTGAGATAAGTTTAATGAGTTTGGTTATTCCAAGTGTTAGGCCTAACCACTTTTATAAAGAGTTACTAAAGTTTATATTTTATGAAATTTGATTTCATAAATATATATGAATAACTTAGAGAATTAAACCGGTTACTCAAGGATCAAGAGGTAATAATTTTCAAAGTGGCAATTATTTATTATGACTTTGTATTACTACGAATGTTTTCATGAAATGGTTAATTGTTTAGATAATAAAGTCTTGGGATTTAATTTTATTAATAAAACCTAAAGTGCAATTATATTTATATAATGATATTAAATATAATTAATGGTAACTTTGGGTTTGTTAAGAGGTGACAGATAAGCCCGAAACCCATTGGAGTTAGAGTTTTATTGTCCATTTGGTCCTACCCTAAGCCACACACTAAAGCCTAATTGGGACAGATAAGCTTGAAGCCCATTGGAGTTAGAGTTTTATTTGTCCATTTGATCCCATCCTAAGCCACACACTAAAGCCCAATTGGGCTGACCCAAAAGGCTAGCCCAATTAGATAGTCAGTTGTTTATTTAATAAGAGTTATTAAATAAAGTAACTACTTTTGACAATTACAAACGCATGTACGATTAAAAGAAAAAAATACAGTTTTCTCATTATTATTCTCTCTTGAACAAGTGTGTACATAACTGATTGAAAGACTACATATCTTGGGCACATATGGAATTGGGGTGAAGATTGAAGGTCTTCCCAAAAGTTTGAACTTGTTTTGTTTTAAATTTCACTGCATCAAGGTACGCCTTTTTATTCTTTGTTTCTAAAATTCCAGATATTCCATGTTATCTCATATGAATCAACAAGATACTTGTGTTGTTTCCGCTGTGCGTTTTGTAGGAGATGCAAAACTAGTTTTTTCAACAATTCTTAAAAAAATTTAGCAACTGTGAACAATGGGATTGTATATATACAATCCACTGTAGCTCAGATTGTAAAACTTTTAATAATATTTTATTCTCAACTTTCCCACTTAAAAATAAAATATCTCCTCTCTCATCTCATATGTATCCTCTCCATCTATATCTCTCATCAGTTCTCTATCTCTCAACAAAATCAGAGGCTTTCTCTCCAACCAATGCTCTCTCTTCTCCTAGTTGCCGATCTATTTCTTATCTGACTCTGTTGCTTCTATTCTCTCTGACTGTTTGGGTGTGGGTTTTTCTGGGTTTAGTGAGTGGTGGTGGGTTGCTCGGTGTGGGTTTGGTGAGTGGTGGTGGTAAGCGGTGGAGGGCTTTTTCCTAGGATTTGTTGTTTGTGGTGGTGGGTATGGATATCTAATTGGTGGTTTGGAGTTTGTGGCTGTGGGTTGGCTGTGTGTTTGGTGGTTGATTGTGGTTTGGGTTTGGTGGTTGGCAGGTAGTAGTGGGGGAAGAGGTGTTGGGTAGAATAGAGAGATGGGAGAGAAGAGAGAAAAATAGAGTTGTTTATATTATTTAATTGTGTAATTTATATTATTTTGTTGAATTGTGTAAAAAAATAGAAACTGGGATGTTAGGTAATTTGTATAATGAGATGATAAAATAAATAAAGTAAGTTTTGAATATGCAAAATAGAACATTTTTGCATCCTCGGATGCTAATGCTCTTAGCATGAGTGGGAATGATGAATGTTTCCAGACTAGAGGAACTGCTCATCATTGTGCTTAGTTTTTCCTTGTATTTTTCATGATATTGCTTATATATATATATATTGATTGTTATCTAATTTTCAATTTTAATTTTGGTGTTAAGTGGGAGTTAAATATCGTTAGTGTGTGACCATATGGAAGATTAAGTAACAATTTTAACAGATCTAATAATTCCACGCATTTACAATTTTTTTATCAAGCAAATTTTCAAATTGCCATTTCAATCATTAACAACACCAAAATAGTCATGCTAATTATTTGAAGCCTGGGCATTTCTTAGAATTTTTATATTCATTCGATATGTGTATATGCCACATAAAAATTTGGATAGAAGACACAAACATGATACATGATCCAACAAGCACTATGCAATTAAAAAGATAAAAATTGAAACCTACAATTGATAAGGTAGAAATTGAAACCAAGAAACAATATAGTTTTGAATTCCGATCCACTACACCTAACACAGTCGAAATTTTCCATTCCATTCACGAGTACAAGTATGAATCACCCCAAATCTATTCCATCCCGTTCTAAATTTAGGCTCATTCTGTTTTAGTCTATTCCACTAAATTTGACCCTATGTAGCGATTTCAGCTTGTATGCAAATGAATCATCATTTTTTGCTTAAACCCAATTTTTTTTCCCTTTAATTACATGTAACATTTTATTATTATTTTCTTTTAACAATGTGTTTTTTTATATACTTTATTCACATATGACATGATTTTTTTTCCTTCATTAATATATATAGTTTTTACTCATAAATAACATGTTATATACTTATATTATATAATGATGATATTTAGAATGTATATTGTTTGATTTTTAATTAATAATTTGATATGGTATAATATCTTGTGATGTAGACTTAAGTATATAAATTTTGTAATATAACTTTAGCGGTAACCAGAATGGTACATTGAAATAAGCTAATACAAAAAATGTTCTATTGCATGGAAAAATTGGAAATTGGAACAGGTTCCGAAACAATATTCAAAACATTCCGGTTCTTGTTTGGAATGAGCATCACCCATGACTAAGTTTCCATAACTCAAATTTGATAACTTAAAACTCAATTTCCAAAACTCGTATCTCTAGCTCTATTTTTTTCACTTACTCCAAAAATAACTTTTTTGGTTTCATATTTTGGTGCACAAATTTTCATATAACTCATAAAGTGGTGAGGCCCATTGAAACCCGTGTCTCATAACTTAAAAACATTCGAATTGTGTTTTCAATTTTCATGATTCAAACTCAAATTTTTGAGTTTTGAGTTACAAAAACTCAGCTCAAAAATCAATCCAAACAAATTGAGTTTCAGTGGACCCTATTTTTTTTTTTTTTTTTTTTTAAAGTTTTGGGTGATGAAAACTGAGTTATAACTCAGTTTAACACCCTCACTGGTTGCTACATTAATACCAGAGGCCTCTCCACCATAAGGCCCAATAGGTTTCTTGATCTCCTGCACCTGCCCTTTCTTGAGAGAGAGATTAGTTACTAAATTGGAGAATAAAGTGATTTGTTACATTCAAGCAAACAGTCTCTGTCATAATGCCTTGAACTTCTTCCTAGGATTTTTGATTTGCTTCTTGGAGAGTTTGGAGACACATTATACTGAATATCTAACAAGCTGGTTAAAATGTCAGGGGGAGGTGGGGGGTGCTCACCTAGTAAGTGATATGGCGTTTCCATCAATGGTTACAGGAGATGGGACTGCTGAGGTCCTGCAGAAGCAGAAATGTTTTTCGTAATACAAGACTACCAGAACTAGGGAAAATCAAAATGTGTAGCAACAGCAATTAAAGATTTGACTGGCACTCATAAACCATAAAAATTGCAAGACAAGAATGATAATAATACTAATAATGAAACTTATGAACACAAACATACAGACAAATAGAAATCTATATTACATGAGAGTAAATCAGCACCCCCATCAACCTCAAAATTGTCAACTTAATCCCCAACATCATCCTCAGATTTGATTCCAGCTCCAGCCACCACTCGAAGCTCATGCTTTCTCCACCTTTCTCCAACATCATCCCTTTTAGGCAAATCATCATCACCAGAAACAACCTTCCAAAAAGATTGCATACAAATGTTATTTTATTTTATTTTATGAGTAACAAATGCTATTTAACGATACTTTTAAGCTTCTCAAGAAAATCAACTAGTGATATGGTTTCCCTAAGTTGAGTATTTTTCTTTTTCTTTTTCTTAGCTAGTAGAATATTTCATCAGAAGAGGAATCTCCTAATCACACAACATATTCAAAAGTTTCTCCAATATATTACAACCTAAAAGTCAATAGATCCAGAATCACTAGGCCATGATACATAAATCAACTATCAAATCATCTACACAGAAAATGTAAAACACTATTATAGTAGACAAAATAGTCAAATACAATAAAGTTGCTCAGTTGCAATATAAAGGGCTATAAATGAACCGAGTCAAGCAATATATTGAAAATTCAGGATTGTAAAATTAATTTTATTTTGAACACAATTCGAGCTCAAATTCATTACCAAACTAGATCACATGTTCAAGCTTGATTCATTTTCTTGTTGAAAAGGCTTATGATTAACTTACTTTTTTTCTTTAACGACCAAAATATTTTATTCCTCCACAAAAAAAAGAAGCAGACAATTATATTATTTGAGTTAATTAGATAGATTGTTTTTTGTTTAACTTTTAAAAGTTAGATTCACCAATACTATACTGTTAAAAATTATATATAATTTTTTTTATAAAAGGGATTGTTTATATTATCTAGAAATTATAAAACAATAACTTGGTATCTTATGAACTTCTTTACAAACTTACACAATCCAATCTTAATTCTATATAAGTATATTTTTACACATTTACATTACAAGCATATAATATATACTTAAGTCGAACCTCATATTCGCGATGTTGTTCACAAATATGTTATCATGTTTGAACTCAGCTCGTTTAATAGTCATAAATAGCTCAATTCATTTATAGGCAGTAAGACATAAATGACTGCTTGTTGAATCGTTAGAGATATTAGGCTAAAAGTGTCATATTTTATTTGAGTAGAACAATGGCAAAACTTAAAAGTTTAGGTTCTACTGAGAAATCTTAAAGCTTGAGAATGGCAAACAATTGTTGCAGCATGCACCAAATTAATTATTCTTTCCCATCAAAACATAAATCCTTAAGAAGCAAAAATTTATGATTAGACATGCACTGCACTCTACACCCAACCTCATGCAACAGTTGAAAGGTCCAATGAAATGTTGATATCAATTTCTTTTTAGGGGATACCAATATGGACGACCAAACAATGATCCTCATGTTCAAAATATAATATTAAATTAAAAATTAAAAATAATATAATACCCAGCTGGCGTACTGAAAAGATCAACAGTATATATTAGATGGCTTTCTTTCATATGCACTCATGCAGGCCACTGTTGATTGAATCAGAAATTAATGTCCATATAAACTCACACATACAAAGAGGAGGTACAATCAAGTTTTATACCTTGGGCTTATTTGGTTTAGCAGAAACAATTTGGGAACGTTTACATGTGCTCAATGAACTTGCATGACCATTACTGAATCTAGTAGGCCCCACCTCTATAGCATCAAAATCAAAATCATCATAAGTCATGAGCCGTTTGTCCCACTCAAGCTCCAATGAAATAGTACTCAAAATTTCGGAAAGAAGCAAGGACTAGAGAGCTTAGGCAGAAACAGTACCCATTAACTGGCTTCAGACGTTTCTGGGCGTTATCAGCCATTGGAGCTCTGGAACTAAGAATACCCCCTTGTTTCAATCCTTCTTCAAGAACAACTCTTACTTTTAACATTTCCAAGCTTTGCACACCAACTTGATCACTCACCATATTTTAACAGTTGCACATCAGCCAAATTGCAGCAACAAATATTTGTGTTAAAAGAGAAGGCAAAAGGGGACATGGCCTAGATAAGGCCAAGTAGCATAATAAGAACCATGTAGCAGACTCGAAATAGCCTTAGCTGTGTTGAATTGAGTTTAAAAATAAAGATAAATGAACAAAAATGATTGATATCAGAAAAGAAACGTAAAAAGCATCAAAACTGAGAATCAGAAATTTGTTCAGGAACCCATCAAGTTCAGATGGAAGATTCCCATCAAGTTGTTTTGTCTGTTTAGTAGAGAAAACATTAAAAAGCTGCAAGTTGTCAGGGAAACTAAACTCAAAATAGCCTTAGCTGTGTTGAATTGAGTTTAAAAATAAAAATAAATGAACAAAAATGATTGATATCAGAAAAGAAACGTAAAAAGCATCAAAACTGAGAATCAGAAATTTGTTCAGGAACTCATCAAGTTCAGATGGAAGATTCCCATCAACTTTTTGTCTGTTTAGTGGAGAAAACATTAAAAAGCTGCAAGTTGTCAGGGAAACTAAACTCACCTCAGAAATAACAAAGCAGTGCACCTCAATGACAGGAACTGCTATAATCATCTTTGTGCACAAAATGAGAGTAAAAAAATGGGTAGAACACAGGTACTTGTCTGGTCGCAAAGGTTAAACATCATCACATATAAACAATTTGAGAACAATTTGAGAAAATAATAGTCCCAGCGCACCAATTTAACTGATTTGAGGGGAACCTGATTCCTGGAAGAGAGGTAGAAATACAAAACATGTATAAAATATTATTGTACCATCAATAGCGAAACATAAGCCACATTGCATACACATTATGCGCATACCAACTTTTTTAACTGATTAATACAAAAAAAATGATTGTTTTAGGACCAAAACACTTCATTGTTATAGAAAATAACTACTGACTTATCAAAAAATAATAATAATTTAGCATTTTGACGGAAAAGATAAGACCTTATCCAATAAGCTCTGGATCCCTACAAAGCAAGCTAGCACAGGATGATCACGAATGGGCTGCCCTTAAGACTTGAAAAAATTGAAAGTTATAGCTTGCCAATACGAGAGAAAAAGAAGCTGATTCACCTCCAAATAATGCACTCCTTTTTCCATCATGATTTCCTCCTTTTTGACCTTCTTACAACATGAAAGCATTTGCAATGCTGAACACTAAGAAACCAATCAGATGCCTTTATACATGTTATGACCTTTGTGTGTGTGTGTGTGAGAGAGAGAGAGAGAGAGAGAGAGGGGGGGGGGGGGGGACTGCAAATGATAATTGGTGTGAGGACTCTGGCAGGATGCACAAGGTAAAGAGTAAGAACCACAATTATATAAACCCAGAACTTTGTATTGGATGGTTGGGACAACATAATGAGTCATATCTACAAGCATTTTAACCTTCAAACATATTAAATTCCAGGAGCATCACATATCAAAGAGAAATCTACTATCAACCCTCTGCAGATACCACATAATCAACATAGAACCAAAAAAAAAAAAAAAAAAAAAAAACAGAAGCCCGTCTAAAAGGAATAATTCAGAGCTAAATCAATCCATTTCCAGGCACATGCCATCTAAATCATCCTTAATGGAGCAATGCACATTATACCACTTAAAATAATCAAAGAAGAACAGATAATACCATGCTAAATTTTTTTCAAGTTGTTCAATTGCATCATTCAACTCCAACAGCAAGCCAACTAATTCTGGAGCAGAACTGTGGGAAAAAAGCATTATTAACCAAGAATGCAGAAGCAAAAGTTATCACTGCTAGTGATGAAAAATAGAGACAGACATTTACAGCAAAAAACATTATTAGACCCTGTTGCACCAGATGGTTCCACAGAACCAAAGCCAAATGTCATGTGATAACACATTCTATTAAATGTAAGTTTCACCTCTAGTAACTGGATGAAGCGCTTTTTTTATTTATTAATTATTTTTTTATACTTCTAATGATGGTATTCTTTGACTTTGTTTTCCTCTACCTTTTTTTGTTCCCTCAACTTGAATCAAATTACTCTTTCTCACCAGTGCAGAAGTCACTATCCTTTGAATATGATTAAACCATCTCATGCGACTATCCCTCATCTTTTCGCCACTATGGGTTACCTTTAAAGCGAATTTCCTCATTTTGAATCAGATCTTTTATTGTATTTCCACTTATCCAAGCTTCAAAATCCATTAATCTAAAAATTTTGTCCACCCACCTATCCCAACACCTTCAGGTTTACTATGTTTAGTGAATAATGGTTGCCAAATTGAGATGAAGCAGTTGTTGCTATAATCCATTGGAATTTCAAATCACCTGTTAAAAACTTAATTGCAAGTAAAAGGCCCATTAATAAATCCCTTAGACACCCTTAGTTCCATTCTTAGAAAACCCCTCCCCTTCCCCATTCCTCAAAAATAGATTCAAGTTCTTATATACATGAACCAAGATTTTTTTTCTATAGATAATACAATTGCAAGCATAAATTTTCTACACAATTTGGAGCTGGCAAAGCATAAGATAAGGGGAACCTTCCTAGTTGAAGGAATCAAAGTAATACTGTAGAACCATAAGCAAATATTCTTGTTGCATGTCATATGTCGTTAATTTGAAGTAAGAAGAATGGAGAGGCCAATCTGGTTACTCCATCATGTTGGAATGACACAATGAATCTATTGTGCATCTTGTATTAGTTCCCTCCAACAGAATTCCACAAAGTCTTACTCAACCTTTGGTTTTTCTCAAGAGAGCTAGACTAGCTCAACAGATAAATTTCTATGGAAAAGCACCACACACTAGACTTCATCTCGGATCATAAATGTTATTACACTTCTAATACCACCACCCTTTTTCAGCTCTGGAATGGCTATTACTTATAATGCTACAAAACCTTTCTCCTTATTATTCTTTTCTAAGTTTTATTGATGCAGAACAATGTAGGAAAATAAGGATAAAAGGGAAACAATAGGAAAAACAGGACAAATCCTAGGCTTCACCACCTAGAATCTGCCTACAAACCCTAGGCTTCACCACCTAAGGGCGTTTGGCATCACCAACAAACACATGGACAAAAGAGGAGACATATTCTCAACTCATCATAAATTCTTATTCAAATCATCCGCCCTTTTCACCTTACAGAAGTACTAGTTAAATAGGGTTTAGGGATTACCCTATATGGAAAATACCTAATCAAATTCCTTAAAACCCTCAACATTAAAACTTGAGTCAAAATTTAATTTAAAAAAAAAAATTCACATTCAAAAAATAAAAATCTTAATGATTTTAATGCTCCCAGCATCATTCATATTTCAGCCTTGAAGCAGTCAAACTTTGTTTAATATTCATCATCTAGCTCTACATCAAAAGTACAGGTCCCTTGTATGGACTAGTGGGATTTTATTTAGCCCATGAAATCTCTTACAAATGTAGGTGTGATTCTTCTTTACTGATTAAAATTGCAGTACCATTGTTCCTTACTTTTTTAGTCATATCGCCAGTTCATCATTCTCACCATCATTTTCATCCTCATCATTGATACCCTATAAGCAACATTAGGATTACCAAGTGGGAAAGATAAAGATACAAATAGAAAATGCCACCACTTGCTAAATGCTTATGCTCATCAATAACTTACAAAACAAGAATTTTGCCGTAACATGTTTGTTTTCAGTTAGGCAGAAGAGATTTAAATAGTTCTGAGTGTGTAGAGAGGTTCTTCTTTTAAAGTTTACAATTCTTTTTTCATTCTTTTCCAAGATCCTTTTAAACATTTAAAACAGTAACATGCTTTCAAAAAACTAAACAAAATGCAACCTAGCTCCTAATTCACACATGACAAACATTTTATTCTAACTAAAGTAAAAAAAGTTCAATCGAAAAAAAGTTATGGAGAATCTGAAGTCATGAAGTCTAAGGCAATTCCATTCGCCAACTTGTAAAACCACCTTAAATCAACATCATTTGCTTTAATTAAATCACGAACAGTAAAGGCACATCATAAAATAATTACCTTGCTAAATTTCTATCATGCAAGTCTTTTTGTTTTTTCTCTAATAGTCTTCCCCACCAAAGACAGTGCAGTTCTACAGTGCTGGCAAAGTTTTGTTTCATGGGTTCACATCAGTGTCAACAAGAAGAATTCTTTTGATAAGTAATAAATTTCATTAAAATTCTTAGAATACAGGATGTATGTAAGAGAAACACCCTTTAAAAAAAAATCTAATATTAAGATAAGCCAAGAAGAAGTTTCACACAAATTACTTATGTTTCTAGCAGAAAGTTCTAACCCTAAAACTGTCAAACACCCCAATGTTGTCAATTACAATAATCCATTTCAACTTTAAGAGACTTCGTCCTCTGCTAATCTATAAGTCTAGTAAATCATCAGAACTGGCAATAACATCAATCCACATATGAGAATTTTGAAGAATCTATAATAAAAGAGCAAATATCAGCATCCATTGCAAACAATCATTATGCCATCTAGGCTAAAGCGGTCTTGCGAAATCGTCTATAGGTTCAATCAATTTCATTTCAAGAAATAAATAAATCGTCAACAATTAAAAATAGCTCACAATGCAGCTGGAAGTTGCCATAAACCTCTCAAAGCCATTTCACTTCAAAACCTATACAGCAACAACAACATAAACAATACATTCAATATAGTATCTCAACATTGAAAAAAAAAAAAAACTTCTTGTTTTTTCAGGATTTAAACTATAATATAGATTTCAGTTATTATCATAATCATCATATTTCTTTTCTATTACTTCTAAATCAAAACTTAAACTGAACCTGGTTCTTTAAAATTATTATCCTTTAAGTATAAATATTCAATATCAAAATGTTTAGTTGGTTTTAACGGTTTATTTATTTTTTTTTTCCGGGGGAAACTATCGGCTCTGTTGGATGCCGAGAAAGAAAAGACAGTTCGAAAATGTTATTTAAATTTTTATTCCTTTGTTTAGATAAGTTGAAAAAACTGAAATGAAATGTGAAAGGGAACTAACCTTTGTTAGATTTGGACTCGAACCTTTGATCTCTACTCTTTGGTGTTGCAAGGAGGGTTTGGCTCTGAGAGAGAAAACCCACGAGTGAAGGCTAATTTTGATTTTCGTTATTTTGGATTTTTGGTATTGGTTTTTTACCCGGCCCGACATGTGAGATTAGGCCCATTACGGGAGGAGTAGCCTGGCAGCTGAGCTTATACTTGCCTTGCCTTCCTGTTTGAGTATTTTAGCATATTATTCTTCACATTTTCTACTATTTGAAGAATGAACAGTGACTTTCACTTTTTAACTACTAATTTTTTTAAATATATTTTTTAAACAGTTTTTTATCTTATTTTGTTTATCTCATTTAAATATTATTTCTTTGTTCATTCATTATTATTTTTTTATCATAATTTATTCTTCCTATATTCATTTCCAACAATTATATTTTTCAATGAAAATATTAATTTTACAATATTTTTCGCAATACTTTTACAAGAATCACATCAAAATCTTACGTGAAAAGTTGTTATTAGTATTAATTTGAACCCACTGCTGAAATTTTTTTTTTACTCACCCATATTAACTAATAACAATCTATTACTTAAAATTTATTGTGAAAATATTGTAAAAATATTGTAAAAATTGTGATAGTATTTCCTTTCTTTTATCTATATGTTTCTTCTTTTTTTTTCTTTTTTTTCTTTTCTCTTGTTTTTTGTCCACCACACACGTATACACATATTTCCTTTCTTTCATCCATTTGTTTTTGTCCATAAGATTTTTTCTCTTGTTTTTTTTTTTTCTCCAGACTCTTCCTCTCTCTTTTTCTCTCCAGCTTTCTCTTCTCTACTTTTTTTTTTTCACTTGATTCCAAAACATTATCCCGCTCTTTTGTGATAAGAAACAGAGAAAGAGAAAGAACAGATGGGTTAGATGGCTCCGCTCTGCCGCGCCTTCTGCTCTGCTCTTTGTGCCACAGTGCCTTCCGCTTCGCTGCCGCCGCTCGTCTTCCTCCCCAACACAGCCTAGACGGTAGATGGCTAGTTTTTTTTTTTTTTTTTTTTTTTGCTTTTATTGTTATGGTCTGATTAATTTTAAGATTATGTTTTTGAATTTGTTTTTTTGATTATGCTTGAGTTTAGAGATGTTTGAGAGAAAGATTGTTGTGTTTGTAGCCGTTGTGTTTGTAGCTGTGAGAGGAGAGAGAGATTTAAAAAATTTATTTATTGAGATATATGAATTTTTAAGTAGAAAAATTGATTTGGAGTTCCTATAGTGTTCTCTAGATTAAGAGAATTACTGTAGCAACTTCAAATTTTTTTTTTGGAAAAGTTGTGTGTTTAGAGAACCTGTTGGAGCGTGAACAGTGAGTTTTTTGGAGAAAAGTAGAGATAGAGCATCTATTAGAGATGCTCTTAGAATGCCTAGGCCCTAGGCACCTATGCTCTGTGTACGGAGTCTACCTACGGACCATGTACATGGAGTGACATATGCTCCTAATATAGAAATGTAGATTATTGTTTATTCAAAAAAAAAAAATGTAGACTATTGCAATTAATTTGATTTTGTCCAATCAATAAAGTTCTGCTTTTATAATAAAAGAAAGTATTTTTTTTACCATAAAAACTAGAAATTTACTCAAATTGGGCACTAGTTGAATCCGGTAGGGATTAGAGCCAC
Source organism: Castanea crenata (assembly GCA_020976635.1). Taxonomy (NCBI): domain Eukaryota; kingdom Viridiplantae; phylum Streptophyta; class Magnoliopsida; order Fagales; family Fagaceae; genus Castanea; species Castanea crenata. Next base: position 3,464,885 of record JAGHPS010000031.1, on the reverse strand, counting down.
TCTCAACTCGACTTGATAATATTAGTTTGGGAGCTTTGGCACCCAAATTAGCTTGAAATTGTGGTTGACTTGCCCATAGGGATTATGTTGGTGAACCAACGGATTTATAAGAGCATTAGTATTGAGGGTGTAAAAACTCCACAGTTACTATTTTACTAACCAACACCCCAAAATTAAGTTTATCTGGGTATGTATTGCTATTTTTTTTAGCAACTATGAACAGTGAGTTCTCAAATATACATCCTATTGTAACTTAGAAGGTAAAAGGAAATATATTATTTAATTAAAAATCTCTCCTCTTTCTCTTTTTCTTCAATCACGCCTACACCTCTCACTCCTTCTCCTCACTTACTCCTTTTCGCATCTTCTCTCCCAATTGTAGATACACTTACTCTCCTCATGTTGCTCAACCTATTACTCTAGTGTCCCTCTAGCATTTTTTTTGTCTTCACCCTATTGCCCTCTCTCCAAACCAAAGATTCAAAGGTTAGTTGGTTAGTTTAGGTTGGGATTTTGTTTGGGTTAGACTGAAGCTCCATTGGTGGTTAAGGCTTTGTGGTTTTGGTGGTTGGGGCTTAAATTAGTGGTTGTGGGTTGTTGGAGGTGGGTTGTTTCAGTGGTGGGTGTTGGGTATAAGTTTTAGTGGCTGTGGGTTGCTATTGGTGGGTGTTTCGGTGGTGGGTATTCTTGGTTGGGTTGAATCGGTTGATGGAGAGGTTGGTGACAATATGTGTTTGGTGAGAGGTTATGGTGCCAGTGGGTATTTAAGTTTCGTTGCAGGTGGTGGGTATTTGGTTGTGATTTGTTATGTAGGTTGGAATTTAGTTGGATTTGTGATTTCAGTGGGTGTGATTTGGGATTTGTTGATTTAGTTTGGTTTGTTGTTCCAATAGTGTTTTAGAGGTGGTGGTGGTGTTTGGTTGGATTGGTTTTTTAGTGTTGCAGGTTGGTTTGGTGGTGGCTGGTGTTTTAGTGTGAGTTGGTTGTTGGAGAGAGATAGAGAAGAAGAGAGGAAGGAGACAACATTTTTTTTAAATATTATTTGTTTTGTAGTTTATATTATTTTATTGAGTTGGATGTAAAAATAAGAACTTGGGCGTTAGTTGTATTATTAAATGGGTTGGTAAAAAAAAAAGGGTAGTGTTTGATGATGTAAAATATGTATTTTTTTACATCCTCGAATGTGAATGCTCTAAAGTCTCGGATTGGCTTTTCGTTTTGGTTTTGGTTTTTTTTATTATTTATTTATTATATTTTTTTAAAGTTGTGTTTTTTGGGCTATTTTGATATTTGGGCCTCTCTTTTTCCCTAGGTTGTTTTGGGTTTTAGTTGGGCTGCTTGGGCTCTCTCTGTCACTCTCTCTCTCCATTTACATTTAGGTTTGTTTGAGGCTAAAAATGATTTCTTTAAATTTGGGGAAAATTTTCATTTTTGTCTCTAAACTGTCACAAAGATTCTTTTTTTGTCCTTAAACTATTAATAGTTCACTTTGAAGGAAAAATTCTGGTTTTGTATCTCATACAAAACCTACAGCGGAAGCAACGAACTAGGATCTATTTTATTCATGATTGATAACGTGCACAATGTAAATTTCAGAATTTAAGAATAAGATAGCGTACCTTGGTGTGGAGAAATTCAAAACAAAGATTAGAAGCACTTGGGAACACTTTTAATCTTCACTCAAATTCCACTTTACGCCCAAGATGTGTGGTCTCTCAATCAGTTTTTCAAAGGGAGAATGAAAGTGTGTCTCACACTCTTTCACACACCGTTTCTTTTTCTTTTCTAATCTCTTAAAAAAAAATTCTGTAAGTTTCTCCCTTTATAACTAACTGATTATCTAATTGGGCTGGCCTATTGGGCCTTTCCAATTGGGCTTTAGTGTGTGGCTTGGAGTGGGACCAAAAAGGACCAATAAGACACTAGCTCCAATGAGCCTTGGGCTTTTCCGTCAACTCTTGACAAGTCCAAAGTTACCATTATTATATTTAATACCACTATATAAATATAATTGCACTCTAGGCCTTATTAATAAATTATATCCCAAGACTTTATTATACACGTAACCCCTTCATAAATATTCGTAGTAACACAAAGTCATAAATGTAGACTGCCACTTTGTAAATTACTACATCTTATCCTTGAGTACCTGGTTTAATTCTTTAAAGTTATTCATTATTATTTATGAAATCCAATTTCATAAATATATACTTTAGTAATTTCTTACTAAAGTGGTTAGGCCTAACTCTCTGAATAACTGAAACCATTAAACTTATCTCAAGGGAATATTTTATATCTCTATCAAGAGACTATGAATTCCATCTTAGAAATGTTCCATCAACACTAAATGTGGCTGCCCAACAATACTGAGGTTTTGACCGTCACTTCAGATCTCACTCCTGATATATCAAAGTAACCTACACTTCATGATCAGGTCCATTATTCTCTCAGGATTAAGAGTTCATGCAAATAGAAGTCGTAAGATTTATTATTCATTTGACAGTCGTTAGAAGAATAATAAATCTCACAACGGTCCTGTTCAATATGTTTTAACTCTTAAAACATATCAACATATCAACTAGAAGTTTCCACTTCCATGATCAAGACAAATCATCTTAGTTGACATGTTATAGTCTTTGCAGATGAAATGCCCAATTTCATCACTGACTACGAACTATAAATTCTGAGTTTACAAAGAACTTGTGATTTACATCTTCTGTGACTTTTCACATAAATCATATACAATGCATCTCATGGACTATATGATAATATCCCATATTCATGCTACCATTATTTTAGATAATAATAAATAACTTTATCAATCACAATATTAAGTCATACATCATGTCATACATAATATCATACATAGCATCATACAATAGGATTTAAGGGCACAACTCCTAACAATCTCCCACTTGCCCTAAAGACTATTGTGCACTAATCTAACTCCCATTCCTTCCAAATGTGACTCGAAAGTCCTTTGAGGCAAGGCTTTGGTAAAGGGATCTGCTAGATTATTTGCAATTTCAATTTGCTACCACAACATCTCCACGAGCAACAATGTCTCGAATGATGTGGTACTTCCTCTCAATGTGCTTTCCTTTCTTGTGATTCATTGGATCTTTGGATTGTGCAACCTCTCCACTATTGTCACAAAACAATGTGATGGGAACTTGCTCCATTCTCACAACACCAAGATCAGAAAGGAATTTCTTGAGCCAAACAGCTTCCTTTGCTGCTTCACAAGCAGCAACGTACTCGGCTTCCATGATGGAGTCCGCAATACAAGATTGCTTAACGCTTCTCCAACTTATGGCTCCACCTCCCAAGGTGAAAACACATCCTGAAGTGGATTTTCTGAAATCTAAATTTGATTGAAAATCTGAATCTGTATAGCCAATGGGAATCAAATCCTCACTATGGTAAACAAGCATATAATCTCTCGTTCTCCTAAGATACTTGAGAATATGCTTTATAGCTTGCCAATTTTTAGTCCTGGATTTGATTGATATCGGCTGACCATGCCAACTGAATAACAAATATCTGGTATAGTACAAAGCATGGCATACATGAGACTTCCCATTGCAGAAGCATAAGGATCTTGTCTCATCATATTTTCTTCCTCTTGAGTCTTAGGCCTTTGGTCATCAGACAAAGGAACTCCATGTCTAAAAGGAAGCAATCATTTCTTGGAGTTTTGCATGCTAAATCGTTCTAGGACCTTATCTATATATCCAACTTGTGATAAGCCTAACATCTTATTCTTGCGATCTCGCTAAAGCTTGATCCCTAGAATAAAGTTAGCCTCACCCAAGTCCTTCATATCAAATTGGCTTGACAAACCAAACTTTAACCGATGACATTACCCTACATCATTCCCAATGAGCAGAATGTCATCAACATAAAGCACTAAGAACATTACTACTTTGTCTCGATGTCTTTTGTACACACATGGTTCATCAAGATTTTGTTCAAAACCAAATGACTTGATTGCTTGATCAAATCTAATGTTTCATGACCTAGATGCTTGTTTAAGTCCATAAATGGACCTATTCAACTTGCATACCATATGCCCTTGGTTCTTTGCTATGAAACCTTCTGGTTGCAACATGTATATTTCTTCTTTAAGATTGCCATTAAGAAATGCAGTCTTGACATTCATTTGTCAAATCTCATAATCATAATGAGCAGTAATGGATAAGAGAATTCTAATAGATTTAAGCATGGCTACTGGCGAAAAAGTTTCATCATAATCAATACCTTCTTTTGTGTATACCCTTTCACCACTAGTCTTGCTTTAAAGGTTTCAACATTTCCATCTATCACTCTCTTCCTCTTGTAAACCCATTTGCAACCAACAGGTTTAATGCCGTTAGGCGCCTTTACAAGATCCCATACATGATTGGAATCCATAGAATTCAATTCAGATTTCATAGCTTGGACCCAATGATGTGCATCTATATCATTCATTGCTTCATCATAAGTGTAAGGATCCGATTCAGCCTCTTCTGAGATAGCCTCATAAGTTTCTCCAAAACCTATGAATCTTATAGGAGGACGAACAATTCTCCCACTACGACGAGGCACCTGTGTACTAGACATCTCATGAGTAGTATCTTGTGGTGTATCTAATACAGCCACATCATCCCTAGTTTCATCCATTGGTTGTTCAACTATAGACTCATTCATTTCAGCTAAGACAACTCTACTTCTAGGAGTAAAATTATTCACATTGTCATTTTCCAAAAATTTGGTATTTGTGCTAACAAACACTTATTATCCTTATGACCATAGAATAAACCTCCAACTGTTCCTTTTGGATACCCTACAAAAAATACCACTTCTGTTTTAGACTGTAACTTGTCAGACTTTCCTTTCAACACATGTGCTGGACAACCCCAAATGTGGAGATGTCTCATACTAGGCTTACGCCAATTCCACAACTCTACAGGTGTTTTAGGAATAGACTTCGAAGGTACAAAATTCAGAAGATACATTGTAGTATTTAAGGCATATCCCCATAAAGAAATTGGTAGAGTCGAATAACTCAACATGGACCTAACCATATCTAAAAGAGTCCTATTCCTTCTTTCTGCTACACCATTTTGTTGTGGAGTTCCAGGTGTAGTCAATTGGGATATAATCCCATTTTCAGTCAAGTAATCCTTAAAATCACCAAGAAGGTATTCGCCACCTCGATCAGATCGAATGGCCTTTATGTGTTTACCCAATTGATTTTCAACTTCAGCCTTAAACTCTTTGAACTTTTCAAAGGTTTCGGACTTCCGTTTCATTAGGTACACATAACCAAATCTAGAGTAATCATTAGTGAAAGTAATGAAATACTCATAGCCACCTCTTGCTTGGATTGACATAGGACCACATACATCTGAATGTACTAGTTCTAGCAAATCTTGCGCTCTTCTACCTTTTGCATTAAAAGGTCGTTTGGTCATCTTATCTTCCAAACAAGATTCGCAAACGGGAAAATCATCAAATTCCATGGGCTGTAAAAGTCCATCTTTGATTAGTCTTTGAATCCTACTTGAATTAATATGACCTAAACGCAAGTGTCATAGATATGCATCACTAGTAGAAGGAAACTTCTCTTTAATGATTTCACATGAGAGTTACTATCTAATTCAGAATTGTATAATTCATGCTTATCAGGAGTTAAAATATAAAGATCATCCACAATATTGCCAGAACAGATAAACACTTTATCCTTCTTTATTACAACATTGTCTTTCAGGATAACACAATATCTATGTTTATCTAAGTAAGTTGCAGAAATTAAATTCCTACGAACATTAGGTACATACAAACAGTCTTCCAATATTAAAACTCTAGACTTAAAACATAAATTAAACACTCCAACAGCTTCAACCGGAATCTTGCTCCCATCAGCCAAAGTAAGAAATAGTTCTCCCTCATTCAACTTTCTAGTCTCCTGAAACCCTTGCAAAGAATTGCAGATATGATTAGTACAACCTGAATCCACACACCAGGAATCTGTTGGATTCTGTACCAAACATATTTCAAGAAGAAATGAACTTTTCATACCTTTATTCTTGGCAGCCTTGTATGTTGGACAATTCCTCTTCCAATGTCCTTTCTCACCATAATGGAAACACTTTCCTTTGGTTTTTTCCTTTGTTGGCAACCCTAAGGCAATTTGTTTACCATCTTTCTTAGTGAAGTCCTTTTTCTTCTTCTTCTTCTTACCCTTGCCTTTCGACTTAAGTTGAGAAGTAGAAGCTTCACTCACATTGGGTTCAACACTAGAAGTACCAAGGATGCCTTCCGCCGCCACTAACTCATTCATTAATTCAGACAAAGAATAAATCTTTTTGTTCATATTATAATTGAGTCTGAATTCCTTGAATGATTCTGGTAGTGCCTGGAGTATCATATCCACTTGGGGTTCTCAATCAATGTCGGCACCTAAAACTTCTAATGTGTTCAGATTAGCAATCATCCTAAGACAATGCTCTCTCACTGAACTTCCTGCAGCCATTTTGGTATTATAAATTTGCCTCATGATTTCTTGCCTTGCAGAACGACCTTACTCACCAAACATCTCCTTCAGACTATGCATTATGTTCAAAGCAAGTTCTACATCCTGCATTTGATGCTGTAGAACATTTGAGATAGATGCTAGGATGTAGCACTTGGCCATCTCATTAGATTTCTGCCAACGATCATATCGCTGTTTTTCCTCAAGAGGAGCATCTAATGAAGGAAAGTTAGGACATGGTTGAGTAAGCATATATTTGTGCTCTTCAGCAGTAAGAACAATTTCCAAATTTCTTTTCCAGTCAACATAGTTGGATCCAGTCAGTTTGTTTTGGTTAAAATAGAAACAAGTGGGCTAAATGATGCCATGACAAAATCTGAAAATAATAAACATGAATATAATAAGTAAATTGGACATTATCAATTTAGCATAAAAACATATAATATAGAACCTTAATAAAACCATAAAATAATATATATATGCAACGACAACCCAATCTCATATTCAATATCCCTCAGCATAGAGTGAATATAAAATATTATGATTGATTGAGAACTATTCTCATTATTAGTGCTATCATGATAACTTTTATCAAACACTAATAATATGCCGTTTTACATTTAGCCTCTAAGTGATAATAGTAAGAACTCATCATAGAGGATACTATAATACTTAGTCTAGTGTATACCATTGTCTAGAATTATGTGTAACCACATTTCATCCCTTTAACAGGCTTATTTTGTAGTACCATGATAAAACACCTCCGCATGGAATGCAAAGCTCGAAGCTAAGACAAGGTGTTTATCAAATCACTATAAACCAAGAAATTCAATCTTGTAAGACCATGAAATAAATGTTCTCCGCATGGAATGCTAAGCTCGAGGAAAAGACAAAGTATATATTTCACACTACTATGAATCAACAATGGAGGCCGTGAGATCCAACCCTTGAATCTCTCTCCCACTAGATATTTTAAAATAAAGGTTTTTAATATCAAGAATGATAATAATGCTAGACACGTGAAAAAATATAATCCTAATCTCATTAGGAACAAATTTCATTAAACTAGCATTAATATATATAAATATATATATATATATATATATATAACGTAATAAAAAAAAAAATATATATATATAATATATAATTGTCAAAAGGTAAGAATCCTTACGGATTCACTTTTCCAAAGGAAAAAAATGGCCAAGCCATGCAATGGTCAAACCATGTATTTATAATTCAAAAGGTGCCATGCATTTAGGCCATGAAGCTACGTCCAAGCCATGCAAACAAAAGACCAAACCATGCAATCCATTCAAAAAACCAAGCCGTGAATGAAATGGTAATTATTATTTGAATAACTACCATCCATTTCAATAACCACCCAATCCGTATGGCAACTTGGTGTGATATGTGGTTATCATTTTGAATGTGGCCATACAATTTGCAATGGCTATAAAATATTAACATTCAATCATATTCTTCCATTAATGGTTATAGAATCAATGACCAATCCGTGCACATGCATAACAATATATCACATATATTTATCAATGCACACAAAATTTATGGAACAATATTTTTATGCAGAAATTTAAAAACACAAAGATAACGATTTTCTTAAATTCTAAAATCTAATCACACGCTATACAATCATGATATGAAAACCCGGCTCTGATACCAATTGAAGGAAACATTCTGGTTTTGTATCTCATACAAAACCCACAGCAGAAGCAATGAACTAGGATCTATTTCATTCATGATTGATAACGTGCACAATGTAAATTTCAGAATTTAAGAACAAGATAGCGTACCTTGGTGTGGAGAAATTCAAAACAAAGATTAGAAGCACTTGGGAACACTTTTAATCTTCACTCCAATTCCACTTTACGCTCAAGATGTGTGGTCTCTCAATCAGTTTTTCAAAGGGAGAATGAAAGTGTGTCTCACACTTTCTCACACACCGTTTCTTTTTCTTTTCTAATCTCTTTAAAAAAAAATTCTGTATGTTTTTCCTTTATAACTAACTGATTATTAATTGGGCTGGCCTATTGGGCCTTTCCAATTGGGCTTTAGTGTGTGGCTTAGAGTGGGACCAAAAGGGACCAATAAGACACTAGCTCCAATGGGCCTTGGGCTTTTCCTTCAACTTTTGACAAGTCCAAAGTTACCATTAATTATATTTAATACCACTATATAAATATAATTGTACTCTAGGCCTTATTAATAAATTATATCTCAAGACTTTATTATACACGTAACCCCTTCATAAAATATTCGTAATAACACAAAGTCATAAATGTAGACTGCCACTTTGTAAATTACTACATCTTATCCTTGAGTACCCGGTTTAATTCTTTAAAGTTATTCATTATATATTTATGAAATCCAATTTCATAAATATATACTTTAGTAATTTCTTACTAAAGTGGTTAGGCCTAACTCTCTGAATAACTGAAACCATTAAACTTATCTCAAGGGAATATTTTATATCTCTATCAAGAGACTATGAATTCCATCTTGAGAATATATGTTCCATCAACACTAAATGTGGCTGTCCAACATACTGAAGTTTTGATCGTCACTTAAGATCTCACTCCTATATCAAAGCAACCTACACTTCATGATCAGGTCCATTATTCTCTTAGGATTAAGAGTTCATGCAAATAGTAGTCGTGAGATTTATTATTCATTTGACAGTCGTTAGAAGAATAATAAATCTCACAGCGGTCCTGTTCAATATGTTTTAACTCTTAAAACATATCAAAATATCACATAGAAGTTTCCACTTCCATGATCAAGACAAATCATCTTAGTTGACATGTTATAGTCTTTGCAGATGAAATGTCCAATTTCATCACCGACTACGAACTATAAATTCTGAATTTACAAAGAACTTGTGATTTACATATTCTGTGACTTTTCACATAAATCACATACAATGCATCTCATGGACTATATGATAATGTCCCATATACATGCTACCATTATTTTCGATAATAATAAAATAACTTTATCAATCACAATATTAAGTCATACATCAAGTCATACATAATGTCATACATAATATCATACATAGCATCATACAATAGGATTTAAGGGCACAAATCCTAACACACTTTTCGTCCCTAAACTTTGCAAAAAAAATTTACTTTTGGTTCTTCTGCTTTTGTCCTACGTGGCTTAATCTATTGACGTGATTTGACTTGGAAAAATATAAATTATTTTTAAAATTAAAACACGTGGAGCACAACAATTGGAACACATGGATCAAAAATTTAGCAAGACAAATTTACCTCATGCACCCACATAACTCAATCCAAATAGCCCAGTCTTAAGTGTCCCAAAGCTAAAAGGAAACCCCAATGCCATAGTCATATGGCCTCAATTGAACTTTTGAGTTTTTATTGGGTTGCTTTGGGCTCCCCCCATCTCTCTCTCTCTATGTTATACTTTTTTGAGACTAAAAGCAATTACTTTAAAATTTTAAGTGACAATTGTAAGTTTATGAAGGAATAAAAGCGACAATTATATATTTATGGAAAAAATTGGCTTTTACATGTGTGTGTGTGAAACTGTATGCATTAGTGTCGTTTTTCACTCATTTCTTATATCAGTACTTTGATATAAGAAATGAGTGAGGTGATCAAGATAGCTTAAGGGAGAAAGCGAGATTCCAAAAGATAATTATATATATTATCAATTTTGTTAAGAATGAAGTTTCATTAACTTAAGAAAAAAAATAACAATTACAAGTGTTTATATACAAACCGAGAAACTAACTCCAAGCTAAAACTAACTTAACTGATCTAACACATTCCTAACAAACTAATAGCTATGTACAGCTAATAACAATTACATGCTACTCACATGCTCATTAATCAAGACTAGACTACATGTGGCTTTCACCTAACATGCCTAAGCTACTTGTTGTTTAGCTCTGTTTCTATTGTGTAGCTGCTATGGATTTTGGACCCGTGTACGTTATCTTGTTCCTTGCTCTTCTGTGATTTCTGATACTCCCCTTAGGATGGCCATCATGAGAATGAATGTTGGAGATGCCCATCATGGTAAGAAGACCAGAAAATTGATTCTAATTCAAGGCTTTGGTCAACAAGTTTGCTAAAGGACATTAAGTTCTAATGTCCATTAACTTTATAAATCTAGCTTGCATCTTATCCCTCACAATGTGGCATTCTATCTCAATATGCTTTGTATGCTCATGGAAGATTGGATTGGTGCCTAAGTTGATTGCTGCTTGACTATCATTGAACAACAAGGCAGCTTGATCATGTAACACTCAGTTCCTTAAGCAAATATTGAACCCAAGTCACTTCACACACTACAATTGCCATTACTCTGTATTCTACCTTTGCTATGGACCTTGAACTGTATTTTGCTTCTTAGACTTCCAAGAAATTAAAGAATCACCAAGAAATAAATAATAACCTATAATGGACCTCCTAAAATCAATGCATGTTGCCCAATATGCATTTGCAAAGGATTTGATATGCAAAGGGGACTGAGATGGAAAGAACAATCCTTGTCCTGAGGTTCCTTTAAGATACTGAATCACTCTATAAGCTGCCTTGAGGTGAGGCTCTCTAGGTTTAGACATGAACTAGCTCAACCTATGCATCAAGTAAGTGATATCTGGTCTAGAAATAGTTAGAAACATCAACCTTCCTATCAACCTTTTGTATATACCAGCGTTATTCAATAACTCTCCTTCATCTTTGTTGAGCTTAAGATTGACCTCCAAGGGAGTTTTAATAGCCTTACAACCTAGCCTTCCCACATCATTGATCATTTCAAGTGCATATTTTCTTTGGCATAATGAAATGCCTTTCTCTGACTTGGCAACTTCCAAACCTAAGAAGTACTTCAGGTTTCCTAGGTCCTTCAACTTGAACTACTTATCCAATACAACCTTCAAATCAGCTACAGATTGAGGATCATTGCTGGTAATAGTATATCATCAACATATACCAAAAGTGCCATGAAAGAAACACCTGTATGCTTGGTGAACAAGGAATAGTCTGCCTTTGACTGTAGAAAACCATGTTGTAGTAGAGTGGTTGTGGATACAACAGAAATGGAGTCGCCACCTAGTTATATGGTCTAGGAACCATGAATATAGCATCCTTTCAGGGAAGGACCTTTGATCTTACTACTAGAGTTGGGGTTTGGAGTTTAGGTACGCTCTTGGAAAGGTGTTAGGCACACAAGATCGCCCAACCCTAAGGTTGGCCTTCCATCATTGTGTCTTATACCTTAACCTCATTAAAAGCACTCTCAACACTTGCATCTATACTCTCTCACACACACACACTAACATACATCTATGCATACAATCATGGCATCTTTCATCCCAAAACACACATAATTATCAATCTAAAACAAAAGAAAGGTAGGGCACAAAAGCAAACCCTAGCATTCATCTAACATGTGAAAACCTATCATACATCTACAACAAGGCAACAAGAAAACATATTACAAAACCCTAATCATACATCTAAGCATGTTTTGTCACATCATTAAGGTGAAACCCTAATACAATGCATGGACATTGCTAATGCATGACTTATTCTTTTCTTACCTCTTAGCAGCACAACACCTATGTCATCAATGCATGAACATGTGAATGAATGACATTAAAACTAAGAAACCCTAATCTAAACCCTATTCTAAACATGTGATAACAAGCAAATATGTTAAAAGGTAAACAAGCAAATATGGGGCTTAAAACATATAAAAGAGGCAATGCTAACAATCATGTGAAGGAAGAATCAAAACAAACAAAAAATTAGGGTTTCTCGGTAATGGCATCACGCACACTAGAACAGGTTTGCTTATGCATGAGTTCAACCTGTGTGCGTAGGCTAGATCATGCGTATGCATATCCTTACCTATAAAGCCTAATTTACACAGAAACAAAGTAGAAGCCAAAACAAAACATAAAATGTAAAGTCTAGCAACCTAACATGCTTAAAGACATAAAGAAAACCTAAACCTAACCTAAACAAACATATGTAAACATAAACTAAACTAAAGAAACAAATTAAAACAAAGATTGAAGGCAGAAAGGAAAAAGAAAGGTTTAAAAGAGTACCTTAAAGCAAAAGCTCTTAGGCTTGATTTTTGACCGTTTTCCTTAGTCAAATCTATCACAATTCTATAAAATATTGATTAGTAATCTTAAACTCAAAGAATTAGGGGCAGAAAAGGTCCCAATCAAATAAAAAATGACTTGAGGATGTTTTGTGAAAAACTCCCTTTTAATTCACTATTTTCTAGTGAATCTTAGGTATCTTTCATGGGATTTTATGTGTGTTTTGAAAATGTACTATGTAAGGCTTTATATGGTGGAAAAAATGGGGTTTGGAATGACTCCCAAATGATGTGGGATTTGTTCCAAATCTCAGCCATTATTGCAGAAAGCTTGTCTTTCTTATGTTTCTAAAACTCTAGCTACATACGCGGGAACGTGCCTGTGTACACATGCTTTGGCTCACGTATGTAGGCCACAACCCATGTGCGTAGGCTGAAGGCTAATTTGGTTATTTTATTTCCAAAAATAGATTTTTTTGCCCATTTAAAAGGTTATATTTTCTATTTTAACACTTCTCAAGTCAATTTAATATCTAATTGGGCCTCAAACTAGCCTTAGGCCTTAGAGTTCGAGCATCATTAGGGAATGGGGGCCTGAGTCGTAAGGGGTACAAAATGCAGTGTCTACAGTGGTTGAAAATTTGGAATACCATTGCTTTGAGGCTTGTTTAAGTCCATACAAGGACTTATTCAATTTACAAACAAGCTCCCCCTTGCTGGGTAGGCCTGGAGGAAGACACATATACACTTCTTTATGCAAATCACCATGAAGAAATGCATTATTGACATCTAATTAGAGGAGAGTCTAGCCTTGCACAGCAGCCAAAGCTAAGAAAAGCTTGACAGTCACCATCTTGGCAACAGGAGAGAAGGTTTCAGTATATTCCAAACCTTCTTACTGAGTATAACCCTTGGCAACTAACCTTGCTTTGTACCTTTCTACACTACCATCAGACTTATACTTGATTTTGAATACCCATTTTCAACCAATAGCCCTCTTATTGGGAGGCAAAGGAACAAGAGACCAAATGTTATTAAGTTCTAAATCCTGAACTTCAGTTGCCATGGCAGCATCCCAATTTGGATCACCAACTACTTGATGGTAAAAATTTGGTTCTTGAAGAGCAGATATACTATTGCAAAAATGGGAATAAGAGGGAGAGAGTTTGTGACTAGAAATATAATTGGTAATAGGATACTTTATGGAAGTAGCATTGCATTTATGGGCCTAAAGGTAAGCAGGTAGTCTAGAAATCCTAGTAGACCTCCTAGGTAAGGAATCACCAAGGATAGGACTAGTTGGAGTGGGTGCAAAAGTATGGGCAGACTCAATAATAGGGACAATGGACAAAGAATTAGGTGCATCAGTAATTTCATTAGGAAGATCAGGTGTATCAGTAATGTCATTAGGAATAAAAAAAATTAAGTCCTCAAGGAGATTAGTAAAATGATCTTCAAGAATAGTGGAATCAATAGGTGCTAAAGGGTCTGTGAGAGGAGCAGAATGATGCATAGAATTAGTAATAGGCAATGGTGGAGCATTAATAATACAATCATGATAAAAGGGATCAGATTGAGACAAAGGAAGAGAAACGGGAAGAGATTTAAAACATAGACACCCAAACACATTGAGATGTGAATAATTTGGAACTTTATTGTAAAGAAGTTCAAAAGGAGATTTATTATTCAAAAGAGGATAAGGATGTCTGTTGATAAGATGCACAACAGTGAGTATGCAATCACCCCAATAAGCAATAGGAATATTTGATTGAAGTCTTAAAGCTCTTGCAACACAAAGTATATGCTGATGTTTCCTCTCCACAACTAAGTTTTGTTGTGGAGTGGCAACACAGCTACGTTGATGTATGATGCCACGAAGCTCAAAGAAATCAACCATTTGAAACTCAAGTCCATTGTTAGTCCTAAAGACCTTAATAGATTTACCAAATTGAGTATTAATCATGGTATAAAAGGATTGCAGAAGAGGTCTAGTTTCAGATTTAGATTTCATAGATAAACCCAGGTTGATCTAGTACAATCATCAACAGTGGTAAGGAAATACATGACTAGCAACAGTAGGTACCATATAAGGAGTTAAGGACCCTAATGCTTAGCTAGAGGACAAATCTCACAAATTTCACTAGAAATGGGAGTGATATCAAGAAGTACATTTTTCAAAAAAGAAATCTAAGCATCAGAGGGATGCCCAAGTCTTGAATGCCATTTAGAAGCTGGAATTTTGACATTATTGATTACTTGAGGTTAATCAATATTGAAAATAGAATGAAAAACAAAATTATAAACAGATTGGAAGGATGGAGTAGCTTGGGACAGAGTTGGAATGGCACAAGTATCAGAAGGGCTATGTTGAAGTAGATACAACCCATCATGAACTTCACCCACACTAATCGTCCTCCAACAATTGAGATCCTAAATAAAACAGAAAGTAGACAGAAAAATGAGACAACAATGCATATCTTGGTGAGTTGACTAACAAATACGAGGTTGAAGGAAAAAGATAGAACATAAAGCACATTGGTTAAGATCAAGGTTTTAGAAAGACATATAGAACCAATATGACTCACCGAAGCAATTTCACCATTAGGAAGTTCAACCATACAATTAACAACAGTAATATTAGTCAATAGATGAATGGAATGCACTGTATGGTCTGTTGCCCCAGTGCCAATGACCCAAATATCACTATCAAAAGTTGTTCTATTTATGATTTGGGTAGAAAAATTTGGATGCCTCAAATCAAGACAAGTAGAATCTAGCATACTTGCCATGGTGAGAGATCTTTGGTATTGGAGGAAGAAGGAATAGCTTGATTAGGCTTACCCACATTGTTGACCATGTGCTTCCTTGCTGCGCATGTTGCTGCCCATGTTGAACTAACTATCCTTGCCACCAATGTTGAGTTGAGTAGATTGCATTTGAGTGCCCAGCATGGTCAAGACCTGCTGACATTGCTCTTTAGTGAAAGGAAAATGAGTAGTTGTTGAATCCTTATTTGCAAAACCTTTTTGAGCATTGATTTGATTCACCATAAAGTTCTTGCCTTTAGGTTTGAAGCTTGGAAGAAGACCATGTAACTTGAAGCATTTCTCCATGACATGTCCAAGCTTCCCACAGTGAGTACATATGGTTCTGTCTTTCCCTTTGGAATTATTTCCTCTAGAGACACCAAAATTGCTAGAAAATCCACAAAAATTGGAGTTGAAGTTGGGATTAGAACCCTTCACTACTAAAGTAGTAGACTCTATGTGAACATAGCTGCCATGTCCCACACTCCTTTGCCTTTCTTTTTGGATCAACAAGGAGTAAACTTTTTTAACGAACTCCATCGCTTCTTTCTACATTGTAGGCCAGAAATAACCAGCCCCGATGATCTTTGCTACTAGAGATCTTGCTTTTGAGTGATCTCTGCATATGCCTTTGTTTCGTGAACCTCTTCCAGGATATATCTAGCTTCATCCTATTCAACACACCGCAGGTAGGGGAGTGAGAAGCCCCTTTTGTAAAGTACATTGTTTAGGAGTGTGAATCTGGTGGCTCGCTTTTTAATCTTTCTTGCCTCGTTTGAATACGATAGAAATTGTCTATCTTTAAGGTATAATAGGATTAGGTCGTCCATCTGGTGTTGCTTTGTATCGAAAACGTGTGGAACTTTTCGATACTGGGGAACTTCTGAATCTCTAGCATTAGACTTGGCGAGCTTGTCCTGTCTTTTAATGATGCATATCTATCTACCTCGTCTGATTCTAAGTTCTGACTCCATTGGACTTGTATGAAACTCGCCTGCTCCAATTCCTTAATCGTTTGGTTTGTCAACTTCTGGTATCTCTGCATCCTGCTTTCTTTTGCTTTGTAATTGATAGGCCAAAAAAAGAATTGACCCCTTGTGATGAATTAATTGATTAATTAGCTAAGTTTATTAATTAATCAAATTAGCATGCAAACGAGTGGTAGCACAAACAATTCACCAATAAACTAAAATGCAACAAAAAATAAATTGACACGGTGATTTGTTTACGAATGGGGAAATCCTCAAAGACAAAAATCCACCGGGTGATTTTAAGGTCACTACTCCCGAGAATCTACTATTATCACAACAAGCAGTTACAAGTAAAGGAATCCCAGTATCTTATACCAACCTACAGTTGAACTCTTACCCCAATACCCATTTGGATTTGTTCTATAGTGACAATTTCTACTTTTCAATGCACAGCTTCCAGTATGTGACTAACCAATTGAGCGGATCCTAGTACGTGACTTCAATCACCAACTTGAGAAAGATGTTAGCTGCAAATTTCTTCAGTTCATCCTCAAAAAGAAGAACAAGAAGATGCTTGGTAACAAAACCCTACGATGCAAAGACACAACATCTTCTTCACAAAGAGTGAACTAGGGCAAACTTTGTCTCCGGTCACAAATTGCTTGAACAGACTTTGTTCAATACTTGTGCAACTTGTGCTTACTTGGACGGCCCTTAAAATAATCCTTTTATATGTCCAGGGTTATGAGAAAAGAAGGCCCAAAGAGAAAAGAAGGCCCAAAGACATGTCCACAGATTAGAATCAAAACAGTACTGAAAAACTAGTTTTCTTATATCTTGACAGCTAGAGGTGTCGAGGTTGTTGAGTAGCTG
The DNA here is from genome assembly GCA_020976635.1 of Castanea crenata. NCBI lineage: Eukaryota > Viridiplantae > Streptophyta > Magnoliopsida > Fagales > Fagaceae > Castanea > Castanea crenata. Next base: position 3,447,609 of record JAGHPS010000031.1, on the reverse strand, counting down.
TCGAGCCACGGGCTGGAACAGCTTTTGAAATCTTGATAGATGCAGCTGTCAAGCTAGCTGTTGAGCTTTAATGAAGAGCACTTTTCAGCTTGTTTCTTGGTCAGACTTGCATGGCTTTAACACTTGATCTTGAAACCTTGTTTCTTTGAAGTATCAAAAACATCTTAAATCTACCCAATTACAAGTAAAGTGTTTTGTCAAAGGATTAGCCAATTACATAAAAGAATGACATATGTTCTTATCAAGTGAACCACATGTCCTAACAATCTCCCCTTTGGCAATCCGTGATAAAACCACAACAAACAAATGAATATATGAGAGAAGTCATAAAACACTCAACTCATACTCACTTGTTGATATACAATAAAATCTATCTTAACATAAACTCTTGAAAAACTTTGCAAGAAGAGAGTTCATGGCAAGGAAGACTTTGAAAACCTGTATTTCTGAAATACTTTAAACAAAACACATCAAGGCATCTTTGTGTGAAGCAGAAATAATAGATTGCATACAAAATAAAGAAACATGTGTATAAAGAAATAAAAGAAACAACAAATGTAGACGTAGGTGAATAAGACATACATCATCATCATCATCATATATATATATATATCTCTTGATAAACATCATGTATGTAAAAATGGTCACAAGACCTAGGTTCAAGAATAGTGTATCTCTAACAAGAAAGAAAAGAAAAGATACATTTAATCCTTACTACATCCCTAAAAAAAAAACTCTCCCCTAACAAAAATCTCCTAACTCTCCCCTTAAGAATGATTATCTCATATCCAAAACTACTTCCCCTTTTTGTTATGAGTGACAAAGGGTAAGAGTGTCAAATAGACATCTTGTCAGAGCGGGAAGAGCTAACATCTCCATCCTCATCATCATCGCTGGAACCATCATCAGGTGTCTCGGATACCTCGAGAGGAGGAGAGGGAGACTCCACAAAACCACCAATGCAAGCCTGCCATCTAGCAATGCGGCCACCGCGGGTGTTCACTTGATACAATTCCATAGAAAGTGTATCAAGGCGAGCATCCATGCGCTGAAGTTGTGCTGTGATCGCATCCAAAGTCACACCTCCCGCTGAAGAAGAGGGAGTGGAGGTAGAAGGAGCCGAAGAAGTGGGAGGAGTGTCGAATTGGACCGCCTCATACGAAACTGTGCCTCGCTCCGTTTAACGGTAGCGTAGACAATGGCACACATGAAGGAGAAGTGGTCAGATGAGGGAAAAGGAATAGAGAAGTGGCATAAGATCTGCATGATAGCAGAAGGAAAGATGAGCTTATCAGGGTAGCTGTATCCCTATACAAGTCTATGATAGAAATGATAAAATGTGAAGGAAAGTCTATGGAAAGATCCTCAAGAAGAGACAATAGAAAACGAGAATGAGACTTTGTAATGGAGTTGTAGTGAGAGAGAGGATACACAAAAGTCATCACCATGTTTAAGAATCGAGGACCTTTAGCAAAAGGTCGACATGATCTAAATTGACGCTCACCCTAATCAGCTGGGTGCTTACCAAAAGCAGAGATCATCTGTCTTTGGACACAGTCCGTAGACGATCACAATCGGGATAGTCAAGATGCACAACCCTCAGAACACGAAGCACATCGGATACCAACTCCGGTGTGACGACAATGCGCGTACCTCGAAACGCGAGTATGAAAGAGAGGTACTAAAGTATCAGTTCCATGCATGTTGGAGTAGAACTCTTGGATTAGCACGGAAGGACATGTGACCGGGACGTCACATAGTGACTCCCATTCCCGTCTGTGAATGACATTGGGAAGGTCAGTGTCGACAAAATCTGACAAAACAACTTGATAAAACACCTCGTTTAGAGAAGTTCTCTGAGAAGTCCTTTTGGGCTTTCTCATCACGGAACCTGACAGAGGAGGGAGTAGGATCAGAAGACGAAGATGCCCTAGAACGCAGAGGGTTCTGGACAGGAGCAGACTTACGTTTTGGTGCCATTGATGCACTAACGTAAACTAGAGAGAGAGGGGGAAAAAGGAAACACTCAGAAAAGTTCCAACACAGTTCAAATATAGCAAGTATATGAAAGGAAGAAACGTATGCATGAAAAATGCATGAACATGTGACATGCCATATAAAAGACATCATGGGCTCTGCCTAATCCAATCCTACCAGCACAATTAAATTGTATACATCTAAATGCATGATAATACAATTATTATGCTTATGAGATGCAGTGTATGAGATTTGAAACTCTTAGGCAAAAACCATCCCAAATTTTCACAAAAACTCAACACTTTTGAAAAACCCCAAATATTTTCCATAACTAAAAAACCTAGGTTTCAAAACATGAATGCATGTAGAATGAAAGATAAGAGGCTTACCGAGAGAAGAAAAATCTTGAAAAAGCTTGAAGAAACCTTGAGGAGGGTATATAAGTGAGAGAAAGTGAAAAAGGGAGGTGAGAAAATAAAGCAGTCGAGAAAGAGATTGAGAGAAAAGAAGACCGGATTGCACAAAACCTATTTATAAATCCTCAGTAAATCTCAACATATAAAGGTGTCGAGATAGGTGTCGAGGTAGGTGTTGAGAAAAAGATGTCGACAGATGCAGTTATCGAGAAGGTGTTGAGGAATACAAAAAGGACACACAAAAGAAGCTCGATCGATCCACAAGGTGTCGATAAGTTGTAGAAAGGTAAGGAGGTTTTTCGATTGATCCAAAAGCTATTGAGAAGAGATCGAGAGGTCAGGAGGTTTCTTGATCGATCCACTAGCTATTGAAAGGTGTCGAGATTACGATAAGATGCAACTGAAGAGCTCGACAGATAAGCTAGGTATCGGGAGGTGTCGAGAAGGTATGGGGATGGCTTAAAAACAATTTTTTTCAAAGAGGAGAAAAACAAAGATATGAATGCAATCAAACATGCAACTCAGCCAATGATTCAACCAACATTTTAACCTCTCAAAACATCTCTCAATCAACAAAGAGTTAAGCATTTAGCTCCCAAAATCACACACGCACACCAAACAAGTCTAAATAATTTTATATTTTAAAAACAAGTTAAGACAGTTTAGTGAGCATACATCAATACATGTAAACCATGTGATGGCCAAATCACGTTGTACCTACACATATATCAAGAGTAGCAAAGAATACTGCGTGTTGTGTGTGAAAAACATCGCAAGATTGCACAAGTGTCTATATGTTATGACGATTTAAGATATGAAAAAATCACTTTAACTCACAAACAATTATAACCGTTTGATGGGGACTATCACCTTTGAGGTACATCCTATAACTCTCACATCTCCTAGAAAACACGCTTGCAATCATATTTAAAGCATTTTGTTCTTTTTACTTTTATTTTCTTTGCATATTTTCTTTTTATTAAGCAAACCATGCATGGATATGCAAAGGAGAGAAAATAAATACCCAATTATGTTAAGCTTTTGACATTGCCCTTTTGTTATGCCGAAGCATACAGATTTCATTGACATTGCACTTTTGCTATGCCGAAGCATACAGATGTCATTTCATGATTGGCGGGTAACAGTGGTGAGATGGTTATTTATGCCTTTCTCTTAGGATTTTTTTTAGTTCTTCTCGTCAAAAAGAGTGATACGAGCGTTAAGTACAAGAGATCACTTAACCTTACTCATCACAAACAAAGATCCACAAAGCTCACTCGCTTAGTTTGTGCATAATAATGTTCATCTAAGCTACAAGAGATACAAAGTTTAGAAAACTCTATTTCAAAGGCCATTTTAAGGTTCACAAGAACCGATGTACACAAACACACACTGTTTTTGTATTATTCTAAATTTTTCAATTTTTTTAATTTTTGAGTTAAAAACAAAATAACTAAAAACTGAAAAACTAATAACCAAAAACATGTATGACAAAACAAAGCAATGCATAAAAACTAGATTGACTCAAAACATTAAAGCAAAACACATAAGTAATGCAAAAACAAAAACAGAAGAAGAGAGAGAAAAAGTGATTAGATCACTTGGAACCCTTTTCCTTCCACACCTTGGAAGAACTTTTCCTTTTCGCAAACCCTTGAACCGTTGGCGAGGGGGAAGAATTGATACCATTCAAGTTCGAAAGGAACATGAGGACTTTGAGAAGATTTCCAAGAGGAGCAAACGAGGACGGAAGCTGATTCTGGTTTCCCGACACCAACATGTAGTTGCTATTTTGAGTGGCTAACCACTTATAGTAATTTGGTCGAGTATGACTAGCTACTCCACAGTGATGACAAAGATGCTGCTTCTTTTGTTTAGGCCTTTGAGAGATAGCCTTCTTAGTCCTAGGGTTTTTAACTTCCTTCTTATCCTGCTTAGGGGGTGCTTCTAAAATAGATTTACCCTTGTCTATGTTCTCACTAGCTAATTCAGTTTTAACATTAGTGTTCTCAATTTCAACATTATTGCTAGGAAGAACAAAATTAGTAGTACTAGCAGAAGCAATATTAGAGGAAGAGAAATCATACCCTAAACTTGTTCGATCTGAAGTAGATTTTTGAAAATCAAGCATCTCATCGAGCTTAGCACTTGAAGTCCTTTCCAGCTGAGCTTTGAGTTGGAATAGTTCTGCCTCAAGCTTCTTAGTCTTCTTAGCCAAGAAATTATTTTCAAACCTTAGTGCTCCAATAGTTTGATTTGCTTCATCAAACTTTGTGGAAAGCTCTTCACGTTCAAGCTCCACATCACTAAGCTTCTTGGTGGTCAACCTGTACAGCTTCTCGTACTTTTCTGAGACCTTATATAATTTTCATAGGCTGTGTAAATGTCATCTTGATCATCCATCTTCTTAAACTTGGCTTCCACCAATTCCTCTTCTTCATCCACATCTTCAATAATCCCTTCACTAGGATTAACTTTGGCAGTGAAGGCATTCAAGATTCCGTCATCCTCATTGTTAGAATCATCTTCAGGCTCGATGTCGCTTAGCGTAACAGCAAGTTCCTTGCTTTTCCCAATCGTCTTGAGATATGTTGGGCATTCCTGTTTCATGTGTTCGAAGCCTTGACACCCAAAGCACTTAGGTCCTGTAGGAACAGTGTACTGACCGCCATCCCTTGCATCCTTCTTCCCTTTGTCTTGACCCTTGAATTGAGAAGAACTGGATTGCCTACGGTCCTTGCTGAATCCTTTCCCATTGGCATTCTTCATGAACTTTTTGAATTGCCTGGTGATGTAGGACTTCATCTTAGAATCTTCATCGTCTGAAGACTCTTCCGTCTCACTGCTCATGGCCTTTAGTGCCATATTCTTACTCTTGCTTTTCTGTCAAAGGAATTTTGTCAATATCCTTTGATTCCTCAATTGCGGTGATCTTATCCACAATCCTTCCTTAGTCCTTAAAATTAATTAACCCATGAAAAAATATATTTTTTAGAAAAAAAATTAAAACCAATCAAAAGATATTGCATGTCTGTTAGCGAAAGCAAGAGGTGGCTGATGCTTGGGTTTTGTATGCTTTTTAGTGTTGTAAAAAAAAACTAATAATAAAAAAAAAAAGGGTAGTGTTATTGGGCACTGTAAAGAAACACCTTTATGCTAATTTATTTTGCTTTATGTCAGATTGGTGACCAACTTTATAAGGTGTAGAGTTGACTTTTGAGTTTCAGTCATCTTATCAAATTATGCCAATTTTTTACTGGGTGAACCCCACAATAGACCATCCTTCATAGGAACCTTGCGGTGACCATGAACATTTTCCATAAAAAATTATCATCGTACACTTTCTGTTGCAATAAATTTCTACGAACACAATAAGAAAATTGTGAACAACGTTGGAAAAGAGGAACAACATTTTGAAGAAAATGAACAACGAATTAAAGGTAATTTATGAAGAAAATATTGGACCACAAACATCGTGTAGGAAGAAATAGGCCTTACACCTTCTCATTTAAAAGCTGGCCCTCCTATGAGAAAAACTCCCCCCCCCCTCTCCAATACGTTAGCCATAAAAATTCCCCACCCCAAATCCCTACTTTTCATCTTTTTGACTTTTCCTTTCCTCCTCTAAAATTTTTCAGCCATATCCCACATTTTTTTTTCTTGAGTAAAGCCATATCCCATAGCTATTCAAGGACCTATGTTGTATTGGTGTGGGAATTATCATTAGAGAGTAGAGTGGTTGTAAGGATACAGTATTAGACTATTAGTAGGAATGAAATTGATTTTGAATTTAGTTGAGAGGAATGAAATTCTTTTTAAATTTAGTTTTTACCATAGTAGTCTAATTTTGTTGAATTTAACTGCTATTTATTTTATGGTTGCTTATAGTGAATTTGTTATATTTAATTTCTATGAATATTATTTTTTATAAATGTTGTCTAATTTTTGGTTAGAATTGATTTTTTTTTTCTAAAACTAATGTAAGATGACATCTATATATGTATATATGTCATACTTTGTATTTATCTTGAGTTGTGGCCAAAATGGGGTTTAACCCTTTCTAATAAACTTTCCAGCATTTTGCCCCATTTCTTAAACTATATAGGGATATGCCCCAGTTTTGAAACTCAATAATTTGAGGGTCGAGATTTATTGAAGAAATCGATGCTCCTATAGTCGAGTTAGTATGAGCTTTGTGCCACGCTAGCAAAGTAGACATGGCTTTTTCCAATAAAAAAAAAAATGCTTGTGTATACACCCATAATTCGGTAACTTGAAAATCGAGTTTGCCTTAACAATTTGAATCCCTAACATCTCACAACGGTTGTTCACTCTCTGCCTTGCTCTCTGCCATCACTCTCCCTTGCTCTCTGCGATCAATATTCCACACTCTCCCCCACTCTCCATCAGTGTCACTCCCCCAATCCAGTCTCCCACACCCTCTTCGATCAGTCACCTTATCCAGAACCTTGGTGCTTCCGTTAAACCCTCACCGTACTCACAACAATTGATTACAGGCATGTTACTCTGCTGTTGATTACTGTTTTGTGTTGCATTTTGGGTATTTAGATATTATGTTATTTAGATTTACCATTTGTTTAAGTGGAAACTTTTTTTTTTTTTAGAGAATTACTTATTTTCTTGAAATGAATTTTTAGAAAATTGATTCATTTTGTTTGTTTGTTTGATATCTTGAAAATGAACTCGAAACATTTATATTGTTTGGCCAATATGGAAAATGGTTTATATTTCATGTAATGTGAACTAATTATTTGAACAAAAACTTCTACTCATTAAGTATTAAAAAACAATGTAATCTCACTTTTAATTGCCTCACGTAGGTATATAAATTTGATAACATTTTGTTTACCAATATTTAACACATACCGTTAGAGACTTAGAGGCCTTTTGAAAGTTCAGTATATTTCCATTTCAGCCTAAAGTGAAAGCTTAATATTATTTACTGTTTATTTTTTGTCAATGCACACATGCACTGGTAAAGTCGATGCAAATTAGTTCACTTATTTTAGGTTTGAAAGGCATAAATTTGTAAACACGTACCATTACAAATTTGGGGCACCCAAGTCACTTTTAATTAGTTCGTGTCTTGTGAGTTTGGAAGGTATAATTTCACATGTTGACAAAGACTTGCCATATTAGAGATTTGAGATCGGCTAATAGTTAAGTATGTTTCTATTTCAACGAAAAGATAAAGTTCAATATGTTTATTTGTTTATTTTCAGTGCCCTCATGTGCACTAGTAAAGTAGAGACTGATACTCTAATATGTAGGAACTAATGCAAACAACGATAGATGAAGTCAGACTACTAACCTCTTCATTTTTCCATTTATAGTATAAACAATGCAATCACAACCCGATAACACTAAGGATTACATTAACGATAACTTTGACACAAAAGCAAAATAACAATTGTTTAGATAACATATTGTGATTAGTACAAAATATGTTCATTAGTGTAGTAGACTTATGTGGAAGTGAGATTACATTAATCATAACTTAATATATAGTTTGAAGATCTCCTTTTCTATGCATTTATTATTGCTTATAAATAAAATAATTGGTTGGTTATATATAGAGCTGCCCATATGGCTAAAGAGGTCATGAAGTCGGCAAGAGAGACAGTAAGCCACCCTAATATATTTATTTGGTCCACACTTTGGCATACTATTACGTACAATTAATATAGAGATACAAATAATTGGGGTATAACTTTGATTATATGATCAGTTCATGAACTGAACCCAACCAACAAATTAATTTCTATGGCTTAGCCTTAGCATTGTTAAGTGAAGGTGATATTATAGCATTATTTACGCCTTAATTACTAGTATGAGGTTCTAAGAGCACTTGACTTTCGCATTACGCCTTATTAATATAGGGTGATGAGTCATTAGTGTAGTTATTCCATCCCATGAGCATTGGAATATTTATTTATAGGTAGGATTTCCTTATAGGTGGTCTTAACGTGTTGGTTAGAAAATGAACCCATGATCTCATAGAATCACTAGACTAATCTCTTAGGATCGATAAATTTAAAATTCGGTTCTTCTAACAAAACAAATTAGAAAGTGTCACTAAATTACATGACTCTTGACAATTGCTATATATTACTTCTTCTTTTTTAAGAAGACTTGATATATTTTACTTAGTCGATTATGTATTGTGATGAACAAGACATGACTCAATTACCCTTTATTATTGACATAGGACTAAGACACAGTTACAAGTTAGAATCACTAAATTTCTCATATATGATATGCTTAATTGTCCATAGCAAAAGTGCAATGCCAAAAAGCTTAACATAATTGGATATTTCTTTTCTCTCTCTTATATGCCAATGCATGATATGCTTAATAAAAGAAAAACATGAAAAAGAAAAATAAAAGCAAAAAGATCAAAATGCTTTATATATGATTGCAAGCATGTATTATAGGAGATGTGGAAGTTATAGGATGTACTTCAAAGGTGATAGTCCCTGTCAAACAGTTATGATTGTGTGTGAGTTAAAGTGATTTTCTCATATCTCAAATCGCCATGACATAGAGACACTTATGCAATTTTGCAATGTTTTCACACACAACACGCAATATTCTTTGCTACTTTTGATACATGTGCATGTATAATGTGATTTGGCCATCACAAGGTTTACATGCACTAATGTATGCTCACTAAATAGTTTAAACTTGTTTTTGAAATATAAGATTGGTTAGACTTGTTTAGTGTGTATGTGTGTTCTGGATTTAAATGCATGACATTTTTTCCTATTGAGGGATGTTTTTGAGAGGTTAAAATGTTGGTTAGGTTGAATTGTAATTAGGGCTTCAATTTGTAATTGGGCCGTTTTTACTTTGAGCATTTTGCATTTTTGTAATGTGTTTTGTCACGGATTGCCAAAGGGGGAGATTGTTAGGTTCTAAGACTTTATGAACTAATGTATTAGAATTTCATTATGTATTATGTTGGCAAACCATGATCAAAACATAGAGTCTAGATTTAGGCTCGCTCAAAGTGTGGTTTTATGTAAAATTGGGATCGAGTGATTGCAGGATTTATTGGTCAAAATCTGCAAGGCTCGATCGATCAAAAATTAAACCTAATCGATCGAAACTCGTACAGATTTAATTTTCTGTAGAAATTCTTATTCAACCTAATCCCATATGACATGTAGGGTTAAGTATTTTACTTAAAGTATAAAAGGAAAAACCCTAGCTATGTTTTAGAAGTCTTTGAAGAGTTGTGCGTTGAGTCTTCTGTGAGATCTAGAGGTGTTTACCTTCATACACACACATAGAGCTATCAAGATCAAGATTCACTCAAGAACTTAATGATCTACTCAGTTACTACATAAAAAAAATTAAAAGGAGATCTGAAACCTTTGAGTGAAGTATTAAAGTCACAAGTAAGAGAACTTATGGTTTCTTCAGATCAAAGAAAGTAGTCCGTAGACTCGAAGTTGTCACATGGTCATTATAGTAAGTTTTCTACATGAGGTAGAAATGGGATGTTAGTGGTCTAAGTTCTATTGTAAAAACTTCAATTCTTTCATAGTGGATCTGTTTTTACCTTAAGGGTAGCTAGATTAAATCCTTCCCAAGTTTTTTAAGTTTTCCTAGGTTATCATATCGTGGTGTTCTTTATTTTTTCCACATTATTTGCATGATATGATATTATCGTGTTAACCTACATCTGAATAATTTATCTAAGTAATCATTTGACTAAATAACTAGGTTAAACAACTTGTGTTAAAGGGTCTAAAAGTGAACACTCACCCTTGAAAACCGACTTGCAAGGAAAGGGTGCCCAAGAGCTAATAAACACATGGTTAAGCTTACACTTAACCAGTGTGGGACAGTAGGATCATAAAATACCGCTACGCTTCGTGGCCGACGTCCACGATGGCTCACTCTAGCAACGTTGACCCGTTGGTAGCCCTTTCTCTTTATGGTGGCTTCAATCAATTATCAGTAATTTTAATCCAGCCACTAGGTCACCCCTTCCGAGATCCGACCACAAAGCCGTAACTCATTTGATCCCATACTCAATGAGATACGCCCAATTACTCGAAGTGGTGGTTGGCTCTGATACCAAATGTTACAAACACATGGGTAGAACTCACCCTTGAAGATCGGCTGGCAAGGGAGGGTGCTTAAGAGCTTATAAATGCATGGTTAAACTTACACTTAACCAATGTGGAACACTAGGATCATAATACTACCTTCTTGGATGCAATCACAACTCACCACTTAAACCCTGATGAAAATTTGGACCACAAAAACATCATCCTAAGGTTTAACATTTGTGGAAGAGATTCTATAGATAGAAGAGAGAATCATTTTTGTCTTGGTCCCCTTGGATAGAGTCACAATACAACATAAACACTGGTGAAATTTTGGGTAAAGTCACAACCACAAAAACATATCGTACTCTGGTTTTACATTTGTAAACAAATTATTCAACAAAAAACCTATTCAAAAACCAAAAAATAAAATAAAATAAAATCTATAATAACTCAAATTTGTAACTTGTTCAACTCATTACATAAATTGATCTCTGATTTAGTTTATTCTAAAAAACAATATCAAGAGAAATATTGTGTTTGTGATGTCAATATATTCAATTTTTTTTAAAATTGAATTTTGTATAATTTAAATTTTTTAGTCACTATCTTGGAGAAAATTCCTAAAGTTGCCATTAGTTGCCAAAACTGGCTTGTTAAGAGATAACGTTGTGTTTATAGTGCCAAAAAACAAGGACAAGATTAGTGTTTTTTATTTATCCATGAAGTGATTAGTGGCCTATAGGAAAGATTGTACTAAAATTTGGCCGATATATAAATCTTATTCATATGTTTTTTTCTTTTTTTTTTAGAAAGTTAATCATATTTGAATATATATCAATCATTTTTGGTTATTAGCTCAACGTTTCGCCATTATACTTGGGAATGGCAACGGGTTGGGTTCGGGCCGGGTTTTTGCATACCCGGACCTGACCCGCAGGCCAAGACCTGAAACCCGGACTCGGCCCGAATATTACTCGGGTTTTTTTCTCGGGGCCCAAACCCACCCTGCCAGGCCCGCGGGCCCCACGGGCCCCGTTTAACTTATTGGGCCGAAATTTGGCCCAACCAAAAATAAAAAATTTGAAGCCCATTAAATTTTTTTCCCTAAATTCAAGTCCATTCAAGCCATTTAACGTGGCCCAAATGCCAAAATTTGCTTTGTTATATGGTAGCCAAATCATTTACCTCCATTTATATGGCACCCAAAATCATCTTATATGGCAGCCAACATTTGCCTTGTTATATGGCATTTAGGCCACATTATATGGCAGCCAAATCAATAAATCACAACTAAGATTTTAAATTAATAAATTACTTAAAAAGCTACAAAATAAATCTCACAAGTCTAAGAAATTACAAAATGTCTTATCCTCCACAAATCAACAAGTTAAAAAGATTAAGAAATTACAAAAGGTTTAGAATAATTACAAACCAACAAATTAATCTAACAAGTCTAAGAAATTAAAAGGGCTACTAAATTATTACAAAATGTTTAATCGTCCACAACTGTGACACAACTCCCATCCTCTTCATTAGGCTCCTCATCATCAAGAATTGTTTGAGGATCACAATCACCAGACATAGTTGAAGAACCTACAACAACAATGAATTAAAAAATGGAATAAACTTCATCAATTTGTAACAAGCAAATATAAAAATACAATTTTGATTTTATAAATAAAAATTAGACAATTACTAACCGTTGATTTCACTCCATAACCAATTCTGAGCACACATCATTGCCTCTATAGTCTTGGGATGTAGCCTACTACGGTGTGGACTTAAAAGCCTCCCACTAGTGTTAAAGGCAGATTCTGAAGCAACAGTTGTGACATGAATGGCCAAAATATCTCTTGTAATCCTTTGTAAAGTAGGATACTTGAGACCATTACTTTTCCACCATCCCAAAATATCAAAATCTTCACTTCTCTTCAACACTCCCTCATCAATGAAATAATCAAATTCCAATCTAGCACTCCCATGTTTCTTTGAACTATTGTTCACAAACAAATCATAACATGACATTGACCCACTCAACCTAAACTTCATTTGAACTGTAGGGCTTGAAGCACTACTTGCAGGAATATGAGAACTTCCTTCATTATTTACAAGGGACTCATCTAGATCTCCATACTCATCAAGCAAATCATAACAAAGATTCTTTATTTTTCAATTTCCAAGTTAGAATTATCACCATAAATGTTAGGATAATAAAACTCCAATAACTTCATCTTATATCTTGGATTTAAGATAGCAGCAATAACCATAACAACACTAACATTAGCCCAATAAGAATTAAATTTAGCAAGCATGCTTACTGCCATTGTAGCTATCATCTCATTTGAAGACAAACTCCATTCATTCAATGCAATTTTCAACTCACACACCAAAGTAAAATACATATTAGTTGTGGGGTACTTACGACAAAAAAAAAAACTCAGTCACACTATGAAACAACTCCAACTTCCCACAAATATCTTTGGCTAACTCCCAATCATGATCATATGACAAAGAAGAATAAGATGTTTCACGTTTAGCCAAACACGGAAAAACATCTTTATAAATCAATGCAGTATAAAGCATTAAGTAAGTTGAATTCCAACGAGTTTCACAATCTAAGACTAACTCTTTGGTGCATTGAACACGCAATTGACGTGCATTTTCTTCAAAATTTTGCCTCCTTTTTGGTGATCCTGTCCAATAAATCACATTCTCACGAATCCTTTCAATACCATCACCAATAAGAGACAACCCATCTTGAACAATTAAATTCAAAATATGTACAGCACACCTCATATGCAACATAGACCCACCCAACATAAGAGAACTAGTATCAAGCTTATTCAAGAGAAGTCTTATCATAGCATCATTAGTACTACAATTATCAACAGTTATTGTGGACAACTTCCTATCAATATTCCACTATAAAAAACAATCAACAAGGACATCAGCAAAGACATCTTTTGTGTGTGGAGAAGGAACATAAACAAAACTAAAAAAATAATAGGAATAATTATAACATAACTCAATAAACATTCTAAATGTAAAGTCTTTAACATTCAATTTATAGATAAAAAAAATTACCTTAAAACCCGGCTTTGCAACGTCCAAGTATGATCAATAAAATGAGCGGTAATGACCATAAACCCTCTCTTTTTGTTACTTGAAATCCACATATCAGTTGTAATTGCCATCCTACTTCCATTCTTGTCCGTCATCTTCAAAACTTTCTCCCTCTCATTATCATAGATTTTAAGTATGTCACTCTTCAAAGTATTTCTTCTGACAAGTTTAAACAACGGTTGAAGAGAAACTACAAATTCTCTAAACCCAATGTGATCAACTATTGAAAGGGGGAATTCATATAGGATGACCATACGAGCAAGATTATTCCTCACTTTGCCTTGATCAAATTTATAAGCATTTAAACTGATAGTTCCATCCACCTTATTTTGTTGTTTAATTAACACTTGTTGTCGCATATCCCTTATATCTTTAAACTTCAACCGTGGACATCTTGCTAAATGATTACGTAAATGAGTTGTACCTTGGCTAGAATCACCCAAGTAAAGTTTGCTACAATGATGACATTGAGCTTTAATTTTTCCATCAACTTTCTTCCTTGTAAAATGATCCCAAATATCTAAGGTAGTCTTTCTTTTTCTACTTGTATCCAACTCCAAGTCCTCATTTGTAGGCTCTTGCTCTCGCTCTTCCTCTCTCTCTCCCTCTCCCTCTGCCTCTTCTTGTTCCTCTAACTCTAAGTCTTCTCCTAAGTCCACCGTTGGGGATTTTGGACTCCTAATTGGTTCAAAAGTTTAGGAGTTAGAATCACAACAAATATACTTAAATTTATTATTACACATACTCATTGATTAATACGCGCAAATTCATAAATACACAGATTCACAAATTCTATCAACCCAAACATAATTAAACATGATTAACTACAAATTCCAAACGCTTACTCCTTGTTTAATGGGCATAAAGGTGATGGTGATCCCGAGGGAGAGCGGCCAGGCGACAATGGGGAGCGTGAACGTGAAAATGGTGAAGGAGGCCGCAAAGCTGACAAGGGAAAATGTTCGGTTCTCAAGGGAGAGTCGCTTGGCGAGGAAGAACTAGATTTGTTTCTCAAGAGAGAGCCGCTCGGCGAGGAAGAACTAGATTCGTTTTAGGCTCTGCATTCACAACAAACACAAAATCATGTGACATGACCACATTTGTAATTTTTCTTCTTGGCCTTAATTAAACATACCCCAAAGGCTAGTAACCCCCAATTATTGCTATGACACACATCCAAACCAGAAACAACCATTTTTGTTTAGTTGAAGCAAACTTTCTCATTTTTTGAAACTCATACTCAAATTCTATCCATCACTTCTCCCCAGTTTTGTTCATTCAACAAAAATTACCCAAAACCCACATACCCCATATTTCAAATTCAACAAACTATTTAACCACAAAATTCAAAATTACCAAAACCCAACATGGAAATTCCAAACCCAAAAGTATTCACTCCAGCAAATATTAAGCACTATAATATCAATTTTCATTAGATTTCTTTGTATAATTTTTTGGCTTTGTTTTCTGAGTTGAATTTTATACTCCAACCATTATGACATATTTTTCACCATTTTAAACAAAAACTATTGATTGTACTGTTCCAATTGTATACATTCTGTGTACTTGACATGGGTTCTCTTTTTTAATCAATAAACTTTGCTATTTATCAAAAAACAAGTACTCAAAAAAAATTTAATTTTTAACACTACCCAGTAAATAAAATATTAAAAAAAAAAAATCCAAGAAATGACTTAAAATAAAGATTTTAATGACCCCCAAGTCCCATCAAAAGCATAAAATGAGTAAAAGAAAAATTCAAGAAATTGGCCACAAAAATCTTTTTTTCTATTGGGAAGCTACAAGTATGAAATGAGTTTCAATCCCGAGACTTCACCTTTTATCTATTCTTATAGGAAAAAGAAACTAAAACTCAATTCCAAATTACTAAACAAAAATCAAACCCTTCTATATTGCTCTATCATCCTCAATTTTAAGCCTTTAATTGACCAATCAAAGAAAATCCAATCCTTCATGACTCTACTTATCCATCCTAATCTAAAACAACCATAAACAAATCTTTTCCAAATTTAAATTAACAGCAAGCAAGCATACAAGACTAATAAGTCCCATCCACTGAAACTACATAATTCCCAAAATACTAACAATCAAGTGTTGCTCCAATAACACTCTATTATTCCAATGCATCCTAAAACCACCACCACACACACACACACAAACCCCAAACCAATGCATGTTCAGCCTTAATCATGGTCAAGTACACATTTTACAACCAAAAGAACAAATTTTGCGATATGGGTTTTGAAGAAACATACAAATTAATCAAAAAATATCAATTGGGCTGAGGTGAGGCAAGCAGTGAGGCAAGGCAAGAGGGCTGAGGCAGTAAGGCGAGGCGAGAGGGCAGGGCTGAGGCAAGAGGGCGAGGCGAGAGGGCTTAGGAGAGAGGGTAGGGCTGAGGCAAGAGGGCTGAGGAGTGAGGCGAGAGGGCTGAGTGTGTAGTGAGAGAGGCGGCTGTGTGTAGTGAGCAGAGAGTAGAGACTTAGTTAGGGTTACAAAATAAGAAAAAAAAAAAAAAAATATAAATATATATATATATATATATATATATATATATATATATATATATAAGGGGTATTTTAGTAATTTAACATACCGGGTATTTATCCGGGTCGGGTCTGGATTTTTTTGATAAAACCCGGACCCGCTTTGAGTTTTTTTTTTTTAAACCCATATCTGACCCTATTCTTTATCGGACCAGGTAAAACTCGGCCCATTAGGGTAGGACTAGGCCGGGTATCCCCGGGTCGGATCTAAATTGCCATCCCTAATTATACTTAAATATAAAGTCAATATTTTGATAAATTGTCATTAGTTTGACAGATGCCTACCTATGCATAGGTCTAGACTACACCTATGATTGTCTTTGTAAGGGAGATACCATGTATTCGCAAATGGACCACCTTCACCAATCAATAAATATTTTACATTATTTTTTGAATTATTGTAGACCACAGCTTAGTCCATCAGAACACCTGAATTTGCTTCGGCATATGACACGTCGTTTTCTTGGTTTGGACTCATGCCAAGTCAACACAATAGAAATTCATAATAATTTCAGTTTTTTTAAAGGAAAATTTTTAGTTTATATTTTATTATCAGTATATGATATACATTATCATCAAATAAATATGTACAACATTATTAACTTTTATGTAAATATGTATAATATTGTACATGTTTTGCAATGTGTATAATGTTGTACACTTTATTTAGTCTACAATGTAAATTTTAAATTGATAGTAAAATTTAAACATATAATTTTATATTTTTTTCAAAGCTAATTAATTTGAAAATGTTGTGAATTTTTGTTGAATTTTTAGCATGACTCATTTATGGATAAATAAGAGAATTCTAGAGATAACTCAAGAGTTGATCCAACCAACACTTCATCTAGAAATATATATATATATATATATATATTTATTTATTTATTTGATAAACACACACATATATAAGGAAAGGGGAACGAAATAAAGGAATACACTCACACGCCAACACCAAAACTGCATACGCCAGTTTGTGTCGTGGAGCAAGTAATAAACTCCTTCTTAATATCATATCTTACCATTGTAAAATAGCTTGACAACACTGAGTATCTTTTTTTATTTGATAAACTCATACAGACACATATATATAGGGGAAGGGAAATAAGGAATACATTCACACGCCAACGCCAAAACTGCATGCGGCAGTTATTGTCGCAGAGCAAGTGATAAACTCCATTTCAATTATCACACATTCCTGATGTGAGACGACTCGACAACACTGTGTATCTTTTTTATTTGACAAACACAAACACATATGGTTGCTATTGCAATATTGCATGGGTCCATGCTTAAAACGGCACAGGATCAATAAGCATCGAAGTTATGAAATCTTTGAGCACAATTCCAGAATGTGTGTAGCCATCTTCATCCTTGTATACGACATCAATCACACGTGCAAGATTGAGAATTCGCGTTAGAATTGGCATGGGGACAGTAGTTGGGTAGAGGCACTCTTTGTTGATGTCCTTCCATGCATCTGTAACTTGTTTGCAAAACTCATTGATTGCTTCTTCTTCTATACCACCATGCTCTGCCATGTAACATTCAACAGCTGACGCAACGTGCCCTCTCTTTTGCTCAAACTACAAAAGTATTGAATCCCTACGTTAGAATGAAAAATATTTAAATAGTCAAATTAGGCTTTCAATTATAGCTATTATTATACGCATATAACATATTACACCTTATGTGAGACTATGTCATCCATGAGTCTGCAAACCACTGCAGAAGCTCTGACCATTTTAGGATCGCTGAACAACCACTCGAATGAATCTTTTGTAACAATGTCTCCCATTCCAACCAACGATGTTGTTGCTAACATTGAATACGCAGAGGTGACAAGTGCAATGCGCATATATTCATCCATTGTCGGTATATGCTTTTTGTGGAACCATTTGGCTTCCTGAAAGTAAGCTCTAACTTGATTCTTCATCTGAGACAACGAGCAGTTTGCAATTAGGTTAACTAAATTTTCTACGTAGTCATGAAAAAAAATAATTTATGATTTATTTCCTTAGTGTTTTTTTTTTTTCCTGTTGTTGTTGTTGTTGCTGTTGTTGTCAGGGTTTCGTCTAATGTATCATAATATTCTAAATTTATATGAATGGTGCTTACTGCTTCAATTGCATATTTGACGCGGTATGATTTTGCTTCACCTATTTTTTCTTCCATTTCGTAATAAACGTCTAGGAGTGCCTGGTAACACACTTTCATGTACTCTGGAAGTTGATCAATGGCACTAATGTCCCACCTGCAATGTTGGTAGACTATCTATGTCAATCGATTTAACAAAATAATGTAAACCATAAGAAAAATAAGCAATTACAAAAATTGTGAATGCAGCTTGGATAGCTAAAATAAGGAAGAGTGTGAATTAATTTCAACCTCTCGACTGCTTCAGTAAAAAGCTCAACCTCTTCAAGTGTGCCATAAACATCATAGATGTCGTCGATAGTTGAGGTCATTGCTATCACTTTGGTCAATATTCTCCTAGCAAAGCAATATTCTGGCTCAAAGTACCCTCCCAATATCCAAAAGTAGCACTCAATCACCCTATCTCTAATGAAGGGTAGCTTCCTCGATAAGTTCAAGTCCTTCCACCACCTAATACAAATACAATTAATAGAATCATGTGTGTTGTAAACATACAGTGATGCTCAAGCTTAAAACTATTAACTTGCTACTCTGGCATATCTTAATCACTAACCTTGCAATGTCGGCAAGTTCTTTCTGGTGCTGTTTCTGTAATAAGTTGAAATCTAACTTTGCAAAGGTAAGAAGAAATTGTCATGTGAAGCGTCTTCTTGGTAGATAGAAAAATATTGTCTTGCCTCTAATCTTGGCAGTCCTTTACGGATAGGCTGCTTTAAGGCATGTCTTACTTCTGCTGCAAGAGGAGGCTCAAGCGAGATGCTACAGACTCAAGTTGTGGGGCAGTGAACAAAAGAGCTTCATCTAGTATATCTTCACCGTGGACCCTAAGATGTGTGGCTTCATACAAGCTTAACATTCCACGCACATTACTAGTTAGTGATTCCTTGAAATCCCATTGGTGTCCTTGAACTTGGAGAACTTGTCTATCATATGATGCATCACATAAAATGAGTGGAATGATATACAATTTATGTGGTTGATATTCTTGATCTCATTTAAGGGTATGTTCAACGTTAAATGTGAAGATTGAGACTCCTTATAATTGAAAATTGTATAAACAGAACAAGGCAAGCTATCACTTTTAGAAGAGTATAAAAAATAAAAAAATAAAAAAAATAACCCTTACCACATGAAATGTAGTAACCTTGCTGTCTAAGTAAGCGAAATTGGAGTGCAACATTATAAAGGTCATCTGCATTTTCTTGGTCATCACGATCATAAAGTGTCCTACGTAATTGTTGTAAAGTTTTTTCAATCTCATTTTCATAATGGTAAGAAACACCCAAGCGCTGGAGTAAATCAATCAAGTTTAGTTTTTGTGAGGGCTCCTCAACTGGAGATGTTAGCATTCTCCTCACCTCTTCCTTCATTTCCTGAACTTGTAGCTTCAAATCGTCCTCGGTTTCCTGCACGGACAAGTAAATAAATGAATAACATATGCCTTTGTATCATCAGTTGAAGATGATATGATCAAATAAAAAGTAGATGTTTTGTTGTGAATGGATCTTTTTCACCCAATTTTAAGTGATGTTAAGAGCTTGGTTGAGTTGTTTTGAGGTTGCGTAATTGAACAACAAAAATATGCGCAACTGTACGTTTGCACAGGCAGGAAAACACGCAGGCTGTGTACACGCACACACTCATAGGCGCAGCTTACCAAGAACTCGGAAGCATATGTGAGGAAACGATCGCCCCAAATGCTGGGATGAAAATTGGCTGATCGACGATCAATTTCTGGCATATCAGTTTTGGTTGGGGCAGCTACTGAAGAAACTTGAGAATACATTTTCTCGCTACCAAATATTCTAAAAATGTGACACCTTTAGTGTGCTTCAAGGCAAGGCAAGTATGAGAGAAAGAGGTTATGTGCTCACATATTTATAGCTATAATTCATAGCTTATGCGTTAGAATCTCTCACTTCATGAATCACATAGTGAAAACAAGAAGTTTGGCAGTACCTGTGGGCTGTGGCTGGGCCACGCATCCATGTTTCATTTTTCAAATTTCATTTTCATCATTCCAGAAATTATATCTATAAAGATTTAATAATTTTAAGTTTCTGGAAGGCAAATGAACATGAATAGCTTAAAGTTATGTCCTACGAAAAAAATCATACTGGTCTATCTGACCATAATGCTCTTTCAAGTTAGCATTGTCTGAGAGCTCCTTGTAATACCCTACGAATTTCTTGATTTTTCAATTATTTTATTTATTTGAAGCACTCTTATTTATTAATTTAATAGGTAACCTCTTGCATATATATAGGTACAATTAAAAACAATTGTACTTATACTATTCAAATTATACATTTTTTTAAGAAAATGTTCAAACTATATATGGTATTAGCTTACACCAGTTTTTTTTTAAGTTATACATTTTTATAATATGTAATAGTTTCATATATATGTGTGTGTGTGTATATATATATATATATATGATTTAGTATTTAATGGGTTCTAGACTCTTTGGTTTTTGCACCTAATAATTCACTTACTCATTGCATGTAATTGAACCTAATTAATTCATTAGGCTAATTAATTGGTTAATTCGTCACAAGGGGTCTATACATTTTTGGCCTATCAGTAGGAATGAAATTGATTTTGAATTTATTTTTTACCATAGTAGTCTAATTTGGTTAAATTTAACGGTTATTTATTTTATGGTTGCCTATAGTGACTTTGTTATATTTAATTTTTATGAATATTAATTTTTGTAAATGTTGCCTAATTTTGGTTAGACTCGTTTTTTTTTTTCTTCTAAAACTAATGCAAGAAGACATCTATGTATGTATATATGTCATACTTTGTATTTTTCTTGAACTGCGGCCAAAATGGGGTTTTACCCCTTTCGGCAAAACTTTTTAGCCTTTTGCACTCTTTCTCAAACTATATAGGGATATGCCCTTGTTTAGAAACTCGATAATTTGAGGGTCAAGATTTATTGAAGAACTCGATGCTCCTAAAGTCGAGTTAGTAGGAGCTTTGTGCCACGCTGGCAAAACAAACGTGGCTTTTTCCAATAAAAAAATTCTTGTGTATACATCCATAACTCGGTAACTTGAAAATCGAGTTTGCCTTAACAATTTGAATCCCTAATGTCTTACAACGGATGTTCACTCTCTCCCTCGCTCTCCACCATCACTCTCCCTCTACACTCTCCCTCGCTCTCTGCAATCAATATTCCCCACTCTCCATCAGTCTCACTCACCCTATCAAATCTCCCTCACCCTCTTCGATTAGTTGCCGTTGCCAGAACCCTGGTGCTTCCGTCCAACCCTCACCGTTCTCGTAGCCGTTGATTACAGGCACGTTACCCTACTGTTGATTGCTGTTTTGTGCTGCATTTTGGGTATTTGGATATTATGTTATTTAGATTTGCCGTTTGTTTTAACAGAAACTTTTTTTTTTGGTGGAGAATTACTTATTTTCTTGAAATGATTTTTTAGAAAATTGATTCATTTTGTTTGATTGTTTGGTATCTCGAAAATGAACTCGGAAACATTTATATTGTTTGGCCAATATGGAAAATGGTTTATATTTCATGTAATGTGAACTAATTATTTGAACAAAAACTTTTACTCACTAAGTATTAAACAACAATGTAATCTTACTTTTATTTGCCTCACGTAGGTATATAAATTTGATAACATTTTGTTTACCAATATTTAACACATACCACTAGAGACTTAGAGGCCTTTTGAAAGTTCCGTATGTTTCTGTTTCAGCCTAAAGTGAAAGTTTGATATTATTTACTATTTGTTTGTTGTCAGTGCACACATGCACTTGTAAAGTTGATAAATTAGTTCACTTTTTTGAGTATGAAAGGCATAAATTTGTAAACACGTACCATTACAAATTTAGGATACCCAAGTCACTTTTAATTAGTTCCTGTCTTTTGAGTTTGGAAGGTATAAATTTCACATGCTGATAAGACATACCATATTAGAGATTTGAGATCTGCTGATAGTTAAGTATGTTTCTGTTTCAACGAAAAGATAAAGTTCAATATGTTTATTTTCTTATTTTCACTGCCCTCATGTGCACTAGTAAAGTAGAGACTTATGCTCTAATATGTAGGAACCTATGCAAACAGCGATAAACGAAGTCAGACTACTAGCCTCTTCATTTTTCCATTTACAATAAATATAATGCAATCACAACCCAATAACACTAAGGATTACGTTAATGATAACTTCGACCAAAAAAAAAAAAAAAATCACAATTGTTCAAATAACATATTGTGATTAGTGCAAAATATGTTCATTAGTGTAGTAGACTTATGTGGAAGTGAGATTACATTAATTATAACTTAGTACATATAGTTTGAAAATATCATTTTCTATGCATTAATTATTGCTTATAAATAAAATAAGTGGTTGGTTATATATAGAGCTGTCCATATAGCTAAAGAGGTCATGAAGTGGGGAACAGTAAGCCACTCTAATATATTTATTAGGTCCACACTTCGGCAAACTATTGCGTACAATTAATATAGACATACAGGTAATTGAGGTATAGCTTTGATTATATGATCGGTTCATGAACTGAACCCAACCAACAAATTAATTTCAATGGCTTAGCCTTAGCATTGTTAATTGAAGGTGGTATTATAGCATTATGTACGCCTTAATTACTAGTATGAGGTTCTAAGAGCACTTGACTTTCGCATTACGCCTTATTTGTTTGGGGTGATGAGTCATTAGTGTAGTTCTTCCATCTCATGCACATTGGAATATTTATTTATAGGTAGGATTTCCTTATAGGTGGTCTTAATGTGCTGGTTAGAAAACGAACCCATGATCTCATAGAATCACTAGACTAATCTCTTAGGATCGATATATGATTTAGTATTTAATAGGTTCTAGACTCTTTGGTTTTTGTACCCAATAATTCACTTACTACAAAAATTTAAAAATTAGATGGACATGTGGCACCAATTGAAATCCAATTTAAAATCTAATTGTATTTGGACTCTTCTATTTTTACACTCGATAATTCAATTGACACAAAAATTAAAAATTAGATGGGACACATGGCGCAAAATTGAGAATTCAACAGAAATTTAATTGAATTTTTTTCAGTTTTGGCTTTTAATATATACTAGTTTAAGCCCTGAGCATTGCACGGTTTTAGAATAAAACTTAGGACTATTCTATTAAAGAAAAATAATGTATGTATATATATGTAAATCTAAATCCAAAGCGTGCATTATATTGCTTTTTTTAATTAAGATTTTTTATATATAAAAGATTAGATGAAGAATTTGGATTGCAATTAGATTAAGATTTTTATTTACTTAGAAATTATAGGAGAAGAAAAATTATATCTATTTAAAAAAATTTCTGCAATTTGACAAAGTCACTTGATGCAATCACGACTTTTATGCCCATCTCTAATTATACATCCATAACTCGGTAACTTGAAAATCGAGTTTGCCTTAACAATTTGAATCCCTAATGTCTTACAACGGATGTTCACCTCTCCCTCGCTCTCCACCATTACTCTCCCTCGCTCTCTGCAATCAATATTCCCCACTCTCCATCAGTCTCACTCTCCCTATCAAATCTCCCTCACACTCTTCGATAGTCGCCGTTGCCAGAACCCTGGTGCTTCCGTCCAACCCTCACATTTCTCGTAGCCGTTGATTACAGGCACGTTACCCTACTGTTGATTGCTGTTTTGTTCTTCATTTTGGGTATTTGGATATTATGTTATTTAGATTTGCCGTTTGTTTTAACAGAAACTTTTTTTTTTTGGTAGAGAATTACTTATTTTCTTGAAATGATTTTTTAGAAAATTGATTCATTTTGTTGATTGTTGGTATCTCGAAAATGAACTCGGAAACATTTATATTGTTTGGCCAATATGGAAAATGGTTTATATTTCATGTAATGTGAACTAATTATTTGAACAAAAACTTTTACTCACTAAGCATTAAACAACAATGTAATCTTACTTTTATTTTCCCCACGTAGGTATATAAATTTGATAACATTTTGTTTTCCAATATTTAACACATACCATTAGAGACTTAGAGGCCTTTTGAAAGTTCCGTATGTTTCTGTTTCAGCCTAAAGTGAAAGTTTGATATTATTTACTATTTGTTTGTTGTCAGTGCACACATGCACTTGTAAAGTTGATATAAATTAGTTCACTTTTTTTGAGTTTGATAGGCATAAATTTGTAAACACGTACCATTACAAATTTGGGCTACCCAAGTCACTTTTAATTAGTTCCTGTCTTTTGAGTTTGGAAGGTATAAATTTCACATGCTGATAAAGACATACCATATTAGAGATTTGAGATCTGTTGATAGTTAAGTATGTTTCTGTTTCAACGAAAAGATAAAGTTCAATATGTTTATTTTCTTTATTTTCACTGCCCTCATGTGCACTAGTAAAGTAGAGACTTATGCTCCAATATGTAGGAACCTATGGAAATAGCGATAAACGAAGTCAGACTACTAGCCTCTTCATTTTTCCATTTACAATAAATATAATGCAATCACAACCCAATAACACTAAGGATTACGTTAATGATAACTTCGACAAAAAAAAAAATCACAATTGTTCAAATAACATATTGTGATTAGTGCAAAATATGTTCATTAGTGTAGACTTATGTGGAAGTGAGATTACATTTGTCACGTCCCTGTCAGATTGAAAAAAAAAAAGAAGAGGAATGGCCAGATTTTTAGCCCTCCCACGTGCTCCCCACCTAACCCCACTACCCATCACTCCCCACCACTCAATTGTTTTCTCTTATCTCTTACTTTTGGCCGGCTCTCATCTTCCTTTCTCCCTTTCTTTTTTTCTTTCTTTTCTCTTCACTTAAACCCACTTATTCCTCACCTCACCGCCAGCCTCCTCTCCAAAACACACCATTTCACCATCATTTTTCCGGCAAGATCACCGGAAAAATTCTTAGGAACCCATAAGCATCTTCATCATTTTATTTGAGGTAAAAATTTCTAATCTTTTGGTAGGTTTTACACTTTTGCTTGAGGATATTTTTAATCTAAGTATTGATAATTATACCCATGTGATTTATGTGCATTGGAAGTGATATTTATGTGTTTTTATGTATGGGTTTTGTATTGGTGGAATTTTTGATGAGTGGGTATATATATATTTTGTGCTAAAATGGCTATTCAAGGTTTATGTATGGTGGAAAAATTTAGGGGTTTTAAGATATAATGTATGATGGTTGGTAAATTTAATTTTGCCATTGTCATTGGGTTTATTTGGAGTTAGTGAAATTCTAAATTTATTGTCTTGGAGGATATGATGATTATTGTCTTAGAATAAAACTTAGGACTATTTTATTAAAGAAAAAAAATGTATCTATATATATATGTAAATCTAAATCCAAAGCGTGCATTATATTGCTTTTTTTAATTAAGATTTTTTATATATAAAAGATTAGATGAAGAATTTGGATTGCAATTAGATTAAGATTTTTATTTACTTAGAAATTATAGGAGAAGAAAAATTATATCTATTTAAAAAAATTTCTGCAATTTGACAAAGTCACCCGATGCAATCACGACTTTTATGCCCAACTTTTATTATACTGTCATATGATATGATATAGATGATTTTTGAATGTTTCTCAAAAAAGATGAATTTTGGATTAGTGGATTATATTTACGTGGCCTTCTTGGTTAATCCACTCTCCTGCAAACAAATTGCTAAACCCAAGAAATTTTAATAAATTTTGTTATAACTTTATGATAATTTACTTTTTATTAAAATTAATATGTTGTGTTTTTTAAAAGCATCATATAATTTTGTCGAGTTGAAATTATCTATAAAGATATTTACGTTGTAAAGTTGCAATTTTGCTTTTGATATATCCAGTTTTCGTATTCTATACTTGAAATTTTAGTTTATCAAGTTAATTTATAATTTTTTCTATTATAGATCATGCTTTCTTTATTCGTAAATATTTTTCAATTATAAATATTTACTAGAATAATTCAATGAAATAACCATTTTACAACTAAAGAGGAAATGATAGCGGAACTTGAATTATAAAACTTAATTAGTAATTTTCTTTTATCTTAGCAAGAAAAATAGATTTCAAATAAAAAAATCAAAATTTTCATAAATATCATTAATTAAATTTTAAATAATAGAAATGTCCCTGCCTAAATGTCTCATCTTGGGGCTCCAAATTTGTTGTGTTAGTCCTACCAGTAACTCAACTGATATCTTTTACTACTTCTAATAGAGACGTCTAAGTTTAAATGTCCCACCCTCAACAATTGGTATATTTAAAACCAAAAAAAAAAAGCTTCCATAGAGCAAAGGG
Organism: Castanea crenata; assembly: GCA_020976635.1. Classification (NCBI taxonomy): domain Eukaryota; kingdom Viridiplantae; phylum Streptophyta; class Magnoliopsida; order Fagales; family Fagaceae; genus Castanea; species Castanea crenata. The sequence goes on along the minus strand of JAGHPS010000031.1, from coordinate 3,420,975 downwards.
CCTCTATTTAGGCTAAAAAAAAAATGTAGACAATGAGTTTGTTGCCCAAGCCTGCATTTTATTAATATTTTGGTTTTTTGTTACCCAAAAAATAATCACTTTAAGGAAACATTTTCGGGAAGAATTCAAGAAAATATCTTAAGCCTCTGTTAACTTGTGAATATGTGTAGGAGATTTTAATAGTGTAATTAGCCAAATTGAAAAACACAAAGGTAGTAGGTCAGTGGCTGAATCTTCTAGAGTAGACTTGAACAACTTTGTGGACGATTTCGGATTGATGATTTAAGGTTCAATAGAGGAATGAATCATTTGTGTGTAGCCAATAGTGATCAATAAAGCCTAACTCAAGCACCTCCCAAACCATTCTCTTTGACCACAATACAATAATTTTGGACACTAGGGGTGTGCACAAAACCGAGAAATGGAAAAAAACCGACCGGACCGTTGCCAAAATTTTGGGTCGGTTTCAGTGTGGTCTGGTTTCAGTTTTCATTTATAAAACTGAAAATTTCAGTTTCAGTTTTGGTGTCCCACACAAATATACCGACCTGACCGAAACCGAACCAAAATATAATAAATATTAATTTGTACAAATTATATCAAGAAAGTTCTTGGTATCTTAGTGGCAAGGACATGCGTATTCTCACCAGTAAACCCAAGTAGGATCCATAGTAAAAGCTTTTTTTTTTTCTCTCTCCTTATTACCAGAACTACGTCATTTTAGGTTTGTTTATAACCTACTAACCCTATTTTCAGCATTTATCTCTCACTTCTGCAGTAGCCCTTCTCCCCTCTCCCTCACTAGTTGTTCTCTTTCTCCCCATCTCTCTCTCTTTATCACACTGTTTTAGTACACTTCTTCGTCGGTACGCTTCTTCACAATTCTCTTTTTATTTATTTTTTGTGTTTGCTACTTTGCCTTGGCGTGTTTGGGTGGTGAGAAAACGTGGGAAAGAAAAGGGAAATACTACTAGACTTTGAGGGCTTTGTGAATATTATTATTGCATTATTCACAATTACAAAATATAGTTTATTTTGAAATTATGAAAAAGTGAACAATAAAGAGTCATATTCCAATTTTATGTATAAATATATGAATAATTAGCATACCACGCAAGATAATTAATAGATGATAATAAATGTATTTATCCTATCAAATGCAAAAAAAAAAAAAAAAAAAAAGAGAGAAAAAAATGCAAAATTTGGTGAGGTGGAAAGCTAATTAAATAATGAGAAATCCAAATAATGCATCACTTGACATAACGTAAATGTCAAGTAGCATTATACCGACCCCAAAGGCCAGTAATCCCCAATTATTGCTATTACACACATCCAAACCAGAAACAACCATTTTTGTTTAGTTGAAGCAAACTTTCTCATTTTTCGAAACTCATACTCAAATTCTATCCATCACTTCTCCCCAGTTTTGTTCATTCAACAAGAATTACCCAAAGCCCACATACCCCATATTTCAAATTCAACAAACTATTTAACCACAAAATTCAAAATTATCAAAACCCAACATGGAAATTCCAAACCCAAAAGTATTCACTCCAGCAAATATTAAGCACTATAATATCAATTTTCATTAGATTTCTTTGTATAATTTTTGGGCTTTGTTTTCTGAGTTGAATTTTATACTCCATCCATTATAACATATTTTTCACCATTTTAAACAAAAACTATTGATTGTACTGTTCCAATTGTATACATTCTGTGTACTTGACATGGGTTCTCTTTTTTAATCAATAAACTTTGCTATTTACCAAAAAAAAAGTACTCAAAAAAAAATTAATTTTTAACACTACCCAGTAAATAAAATATTTTAAAAAAAACCAAGAAATGACTTAAAATAGAGATTTTAATGACCCCCAAGTCCCATCAAAAGCATAAAATGAGTAAAAGAAAAATTCAAGAAATTGGTCACAAAAATCTTTTTTCTATTGGTAAGCTACAAGTATGAAATGAGTTTCAAACCCGAGACTTCACCTTCTATCTATTCTTATAGGAAAAAGAAACCAAAACTCAATTCCAAATTACTAAACAAAAATCAAACCCTTCTATATTGCTCTATCATCCTCAATTTTAAGCCTTTAATTGACCAATCAAAGAAAATCCAATCCTTCATGACTCTACTTATCCATACTAATCTAAAACAACCATAAACAAATCTTTTCCAAATTTAAATTAACAACAAGCAAGCATACAAGACTAATAAGTCCCATCCACTGAAACTACATAATTCCCAAAATACTAACAATCAAGTGTTGCTCCAATAACACTCTATTATTTCAATGCATCCTAAAACCACCACACACACACACACACACAAACCACAAACCAATGCATTTTCAGCCTTAATCATGGTCAAGTACACATTTTACAACCAAAAGAACAAATTTTGCGATATGGGTTTTGAAGAAACATACAAATTAATCAAAAAATATCAATTAGGCTGAGGTGGTAAGGCAAGGCGAGCAGTGAGGCAAGGCGAGAGGGCTGAGGCAGTGAGGAGAGGCGAGAGGGCTGAGGTGAGAGGGCAGGGCTGAGGCAAGAGGGCGAGGCGAGAGGGCTCAGGAGAGAGGGTAGGGCTGAGGCAAGAGGGTTGAGGAGTGAGGCGAGAGGGCTGAGTGTGTAGTGAGAGAGGCGGCTGTGTGTAGTGAGTAGAGAGTAGAGACTTAGTTAGGGTTACAAAATAAGAAAATATATATATATATATATATATATATATATATATATATATATAAGGGGTATTTTAGTAATTTAATATACCGGGTATTTATCCAGGTCGAGTCTGGATTTTTTTTTTATAAAACCCGGACCCGCTTCGGGTTTTTTTTTAAAAACCCATATCCGACCCTATTCTTTATCGGACCGGGTTAAACCCGACCCATTAGGGTAGGACTAGGCCGGGTATCCGTGGGTCGGATCTAAATTGCCATCTCTAATTATACTTGCATATAAAGTCAACATTTTGATAAATTGTCATTAGTTTGATAGATGCCTACCTATGCATAGGTCTAGACTACACCTATGATTGTCTTTGTAAGGGAGATACCATGTATTCGCAAATGGACCACCTTCCCCAATCAATAAATATTTTACATTATTTTTTGAATTATTGTAGACCATAGCTTAGTCCATTAGAACACCTGAATTTGCTTCGGCATGTGACACGTCGTTTTCTTGGTTTGGACTCATGCCAAGTCAACACAATAGAAATTCATAATAATTTCAGTTTTTTTAAAGGAAAATTTTTAGTTTGTATTTTATTATCAATATATGATTTACATTATCATCAAATAAATATGTACAACATTATAACTTTTATGTAAATATGTATAATATTGTACATGTTTTGCAATGTGTATAATGTTGTACACTTTATTTAGTCTACAATGTAAATTTTAAATTGATAGTAAAATTTAAACATATAATTTTATATTTTTTTCAAAGCTAATTAATTTGAAAATGTTGTGAATTTTTATTGAATTTTTAGCATGACTCATTTACGGATAAATAAGAGAATTCTAGAGATAACTCAAGAGTTGATCCAACCAACACTTCATCTAGAAATATATATATATATATATATATATATATATATATATATATATATATATATATATATATATTTATCTATTTATTTATTTGATAAACACACACATATATAAGGAAAGGGGAACGAAATAAAGGAATACACTCACACGCCAACACCAAAACTGCATACGACAATTTGTGTCGTGGAGTAAGTAATAAACTCCTTCTTAATATCAAATCTTACCATTGTAAAACAGCTTGACAACACTGAGTATCTTTTTTTATTTGATAAACTCATACACACACATATATATAGGGGAAGGGAAATAAGGAATACATTCACACGCCAACGCCAAAACTGCATGCGGCAATTATTGTCGCAGAGCAAGTGATAAACTCCATCTCAATTATCACACATTCCTGATGTGAGACGACTCGACAACACTGTGTATCTTTTTTATTTGACAAACACAAACACATATGGTTGCTATTGCAATATTGCATGGGTCCATGCTTAAAACGGCACAGGATCAATAAGCATCGAAGTTATGAAATCTTTGAGCACAATTCCAGCATGTGTGTAGCCATCTTCATCCTTGTATACGACATCAATCACACGTGCAAGATTGAGAATTCGCATTAGAATTGGCATGGGGACAGTAGTTGGGTAGAGGCACTCTTTGTTGATGTCCTTCCATGCATCTGTAACTTGTTTGCAAAACTCATTGATTGCTTCTTCTTCTATACCACCATGCTCTGCCATGTAACATTCAACAGCTGACGCAACGTGCCCTCTCTTTTGCTCAAACTACAAAAGTATTGAATCACTACGTTAGAATGAAAAATATTTAAATAGTCAAATTAGGCTTTCAATTATAGCTATTATTATACGCATATAACATATTACACCTTATGTGAGACTATGTCATCCATGAGTCTGCAAACCACTGTAGAAGCTCTAACCATTTTAGGATCGCTGAACAACCACTCGAATGAATCTTTTGTAACAATGTCTCCCATTCCAACCAACGATGTTGTTGCTAACATTGAATACGCAGAGGTGACAAGTGCAATGCGCATATATTCATCCATTGTCGGTATATGCTTTTTGTGGAACCATTGGCTTCCTGAAAGTAAGCTCTAACTTGATTCTTCATCTGAGACAACGAGCAGTTTGCAATTAGGTTAACTAAATTTTCTACGTAGTCATGAAAAAAAAAATTATGATTTATTTCCTTAGTGTTTTTTTTTTTCCTTAATGGTTTTTTTTTCCTGTTGTTGTTGTTGTTGCTGTTGTTGTCAGGGTTTCGTCTAATGTATCATAATATTCTAAATTTATATGAATGGTGCTTACTGCTTCAATTGCATATTTGACGCGGTATGATTTTGTTTCACCTATTTTTTCTTCCATTTCGTAATAAACGTCTAGGAGTGCCTGGTAACACACTTTCATGTACTCTGGTAACACACATGCACTTGTAAAGTTGATATAAATTTGTTCACTTTTTTTTGAGTTTGAAAGGCATAAATTTGTAAACACGTACCATTACAAATTTGGGATACCCAAGTCACTTTTAATTAGTTCCTGTCTTTTGAGTTTGGAAGGTATAAATTTCACATGCTGATAAAGACATACCATATTAGAGATTTGAGATCTGCTAATAGTTAAGTATGTGTCTGTCTCAACCAAAAGATAAAGTTAAATATGTTTATTTTTTTTATTTTTAGTGCCCTCATGTGCACTAGTAAAGTAGAGACTAATGCTCTAATATGTAGGAACCTATGCAAACAACGATAGACGAAGTCAAACTACTAGCCTCTTCATTTTTCCATTTACAATAAATATAATGCAATCACAACCCAATAACACTAAGGATTACATTAATGATAACTTCGACACAAAAAAAAAAATCACAATTGTTCAAATAACATATTGTGATTAATGCAGAATATGTTCATTAGTGTAGTAGACTTATGTGGAAGTGAGATTACATTAATTATAACTTAATATATATAGTTTGAAAATCTCATATTCTATGCATTAATTATTGCTTATAAATAAAATAAGTGATTGGTTATATACAGAATTGTCCATATGGCTAAAGAGGTCATGAAGTGGGGAACAGTAAGCCACCCTAATATATTTATTAGGTCCACACTTTGGCAAACTATTACGTACAATTAATATAGAGATACAGGTAATTGAGGTATAGCTTTGATTATATGATCGGTTCATGAATTGAACCCAACCAACAAATTAATTTCAATGGCTTAGCCTTGGCATTGTTAATTGAAGGTGATATTATAGCATTATTTATGCCTTAATTACTAGTATGAGGTTCTAAGAGCACTTGACTTTCGCATTACGCCTTATTTGTTTGGGGTGATGAGTCATAGTGTGGTGCTTCCATCTCATGCGCATTGGAATATTTATTTATAGGTAGGATTTCCTTATAGGTGGTCTTAATGTGTTGGTTAGAAAACGAACCCATGATCTCATAGAATCACTAGACTAATCTCTTAGGATCGATAGATTTAAAATTTGGTTCTAACAAAAAGATTAGAAAGTGTCACTAAATTACATGACTCTTGACAATTGTTATATATTACTTCTTCTCTCTTAAGAATACTTGACGTATTTTACGTAGTCGATTATGCATTGTGATGAACATGACATGACTCAATAACCCATTATTATTGACATAGAACTAAGACATTGTTACAAGTCCAAATCACTAAAATAAATGTGATAATTTTGGTTTTTAAGGTAATACTTTGTGCACATAATTCTTAGGTTTCTTGTAACTTAGTAATACTAAGACATATATTCGGCATTACCCTTGTAACTTAGTGTTATGGATGGGTCTCTTTCCTAAAAGATAATTAGGACTCAAACTCCCTCTCTTGACTTACAACAATTTAATTATTAAACAAAAAAGTCCCTATTCTTGTTGACACTTACCTTTGTAAATTTTGAAATGGAATATATGACTGGCATTTGCAAAAGAAAATGAGTCATTTATCAGAAATAATAAAAAAACATAAAATGGGTAGTGTTAATGGGCACCATAAAGAAACACCTTTATTCTAATTTATTTTGCTTTATGTCAGATTGTTGACCAACTTTATAAGGTGTAAAGTTGACTTTTGAGTTTCAGTCATCTTTTCAAATTATATTAATTTTTTACTAGGCGAACCCCACAATAAACCATCCTTAACAGGCACCTTACGGTAACCGTTAACATTTTCCATATGAAATTATCATGATACACTTTCTGTTGCAATAAATTTCTACGAACACAATAAGAAAATTGTGAACCATTTTAGAAACCAAGAACAATATTTTGAAGCAAATGAACAACGAATTAATGGTAATTTATGACGAAAATATTGGACCACAAACATTGTGTGGGAAGAAATAGGCCTTACACCTTTTCATTTAAAAGCTAGCCCCCCTATGAGAAAAACTTGGCCCCTCCTCCAATACATTAGCCACAAAACTTCCCCACCCCAAATCCCAACTTTTCCTACTGGTGTGGGAATTATCATTAGAGAGTAGAGAGGTTTTAAGGATACAGTATTAGACAATTAGTAGGAATGAAATTGATTTTGAATTTAGTTGAGAGGAATGAAATTTATTTTGAATATATTTTTTACCATAGTAGTCTAATTTGGTTGAATTTAACTGCTATTTATTTTATGGTTGCCTATAGTGACTTTGTTATATATAATTTCTATGAATATTATTTTTTATAAATGTTGTCTAATTTTGGTTAGACTTGATTTTTTTTTTTTTTTTCTAAAACTAATGCAAGAAGACATCTATATATGTATATATGTCATACTTTGTATTTTTCTTGAATTGCGGCCAAAATGGGGTTTTACCCCTTTCTGCAAAACTTTCTAGCATTTTGCCTCCTTTCTCAAACTATATAGGGATATGCCCCTATTCTGAAACTTGATAATTTGAGGGGTCAAGATTTATTGAAGCACTCAATGCTCATATAATCAAGTTAGTATGAGCTTTGTGCCATGTTGGCAAAGCAAACATGGCTTTTTCCAATAAAAAATGCTCATATATACATCCATAACTCGGTAACTTAAAAATCAAGTTTGCCTTAACAATTTGAGTCCCTAACATCTCACAACGCCTGTTCACTCTCTACCTCGCTCTCTGGCATTACTCTCCCTCTACAACAAACCGTCCTTAACAGGCACCTTGCGGTGATCGTTAACATTTCCCATAAAAAATTATCATCATATATTTTCTGTTGCATTAAATTTCTACGAAAACAATAAGAAAATGGTGAACCATGTTGGAAATGAGGAACAATATTTTAAAGCAAATGAACAGAGAATTTATGTTACTTAAGGGAGAGAGGGATCACATTAGATGTGACGTGGGAGAGAGAGCATTGAATAAAAATAAGCAAATATATTTAGTGCATCTAACCGTACACTTTTATTATTGGAAAAGCTTTGTAGCAAACGTCAAATGATTTTGGCATTTGACACATTTGACAAAGGTGATTTTTTTTATGTGTTTGGTCTGCTAAATGCTATTTTTAGCATTTAGCACACTTAATGCTGGTTCTCTTACTTTTTGAATGGTACATGTTAGGTTCTAAGAATTTAGGATCTAAATGTATTAGAACTTTAATGGGTAATGTTGGCAAACCATGATCAAAACTTAGAGTCCAGATTTAGGCTACTCAAAGTATGATTATTTGTTAAGTTAAAATCAAGTGTATTGCAAGATTTATTGGACTAAATCTGCAAGGCTCGATCGATCGAAAATTAGACTCGATCGATCGAACCTCGTGAAGAATGATTTTTTTACAGAATTTCCAACTTAGCCAAAGCCCATTTGACATGTAGGGTTTTATGTTTTATGTCTCATATAAATAGAAAAACCCTAGCCACATTTTTACGGTTGTTGATATGCTTTGTGTATGAATCTTCTGTGAGATCTAGAGGTGTTTACCTTCGTACACACTTAGGGTTATCAAGATCAAGATTGATGTCAAGAACTCGGTGATCTCTTCAGTTATTGCTTCAAAAGCTTAAAGAAAGAAACACAAGTGGGTGTACTTGTGGTTGCTGTGGATCAAGGAAAGAAGTAGTCCGTGGACTCGAAGCTGTCACGTGGTCGTGGTAGTAAGTTTTCTACTTGACTTAGCATTAGGATGTTAGTGGTCTAAGTCCTTTTGTAAAACTTCAATTCTTTCATAATGAATCTATTTTACCTTGAGGATAGCTAGAGTAAATCTTCCCCAGGTTTTTTACCGGTTTGGTTTTCCTGAGTTATCATATCATGTTTTCTTTATATTTCCGCATTGCTTTACATGATATGATTTTTTTTTGTTAACCTAGATCTAAATAATTTATCTAAGTAATCACTTGGTTAAATAACTAAGTCAAACAACTTTTGTTTTAAGGTGTCTAAAAACATACAAGTGGTATCAGAGCGTGTTAGCTCTAGTGTTTAGATCTTCTGATCTAAGAGTTGATCCATAACCGCTGTTCTCGTGGAACGCGGTCACTCTCTTATGATCCCACCTTACTTTGATAGGAACAACTATGCCTGCTAGAAAGTAAGGACGAAAGCAATCCTGAAATCAATTGATGAGAGAGTTTGGAATTCCATTGAATACAGATGGAAGAAACCGACTACTCCTGTAAGCGAATGGCAAACTTCTCAAAAAGAAGCAGCCACTTTTAATAGCAAAGCCATGAATGCTATTTGCAATGCTGTTTCTATGGAGGAATTCAAGAGGATCTCAAATGTTAAGGTTGCTCATACTGCTTGGAATATTCTCCAAACTATGCATGAAGGCACAAAGGCAGTTAAGATCAATAAGTTACAACAATTAACAACTAGATTTGAAAGCATTAGGATGTCTGATGATGAAAGTTTTGATGAATTCTATGCTAAGCTTAATGATATTGTTAATTCTGCTTATAATTTAGGTGAAATTTATGATCAACCTAAGATTGTTAGGAACATTCTTAGATCCTTGACTGAGGATTTTAGACCCAAAGTAACTGACATTACTAAGAGCAAGGATGTGGACTCCATCCCTGTTGATGAGCTTGTAGGATCTCTCCAGTCCTATGAGCTAGACTTACCTAAGACAAACAAATCCAAATCAATGGCTCTTAAGTCAGTTGATGATGTTGATAGGAATGGATTTGATGATGAACTCTCTTCTATATAGATTGCATATCTTGCCAAGAATTTTAGAAACTTCCTTAGGAATAATAACAGAAAGGCAAGAAGTAAAAACAATGTTGAACTTAGGAATCTTAAGAGGAATGAACCCACTAAAGTGAACAATACTGATAAATCTAAAGAAAAAGTATATCAAACCTCTAATAATTCTTTCGGTCAACAATGTTTTGGTTGTCAAGGGTATGGTCATGTGAAATTAGAATGTCCTACATTCTTGAGATCAAAAGGTAAGGCTATGGTTGTAACTCTTAGTGATGATGAAGTTTCTGATCATGATAAGGATGGAAACTTCATTGGTTTCATAGCTACTGCTATAGTTGATAAAAGTGTTGTTGTTGAAGAGAGCCCTTCTGATGGGGAACTCTCTGAATGTGTTGATTTACAAGAAGCTTACAATAAGCTATGCAAAGTTGCTGCAAAAGAGGCTATGAATGCTAATAAAGGTTTAAAGAAAATTGCTTCTCTTGAACTTGATAAGAAGGATTTGTTGTTAAAATTGCTTGATGCTAGCACTTTAATTGATAAAGTGAAGACTAAGAACATGATGTTGATTGAAAAGATCAAGAAATTGGAACTAAAATTATCTGTTGCTAGAGAACAAACTAATAGATCTGCTAGTTCTAAACTTGATCACATGTTGAGTGTTCAGAAGTCTCCATTAGACAAAACTGGTCTAGGTTTTGTAGAGAGTGCCATAATGTCTGAAACTCATTCCACAAATTTTGCTCCTTCTTCTAAGCCTCATGTGAGTGAGATTGTCAAACTTGTAAAAGTTACATCTCCTAGGAAGATTAAGGGTTGATCTTAAGGAGTCTAAGCCTAAGAATCCTACTCTTCCTAAGGATAAAGAGCATGATAGACCTTTACAGGTGTGTCATTTTTGTGGAAAAACTAGACATATTCGTCCAAACTATTTCAAGTTGCAAGCTGTAAAGCGAGCAAATAAGCCAAAACTACCTGTGCCTCGAGCACAAGATCTTATGGTACTTATTGGCGAGTTGGTAAAGGCATTAAACCTTTATTCCAATCCTAGAGTTACTCATCATTCTAATAAGAATAATAACTCCAATGGTAGAGTTGCATCTAAAAGGTTTTGGATGCAAAAGGCTCAATCTAATTGAGTCTTTCTAACTTGGTTCTTATGCTTCATCTCTTTATTCTTTGTGACCATTCTTCTTTTGTGTTTTTGGTTTCTTTTAGGATTTGCATTGCATAAAATTCATGCATTTCATGATAGGTTGTTTTTGTTATTCCTTATAAAAAAAAAAAAAAAGGAAAAGTAAGGAAAAATGTGTTTTGCATTATTTTTCTAGGACTTTTAATCATGGTTGGCTATATTATCTTTACATAACATGTTTGTGTACCTTGTTTAGCTTAGATGAGCTCATTTTACTGCACTTTGCTAGTCTTGGCTATGTTGTGCATGTTGTGTGGGAGTTTTTCATAGTTTTTTATCACATGAAATTAAATTTTGAAGTCACATACTTTTGATTGTAAGGACTAAAAAATCCTAAGAGAAAGACATAAATAACCATCTCACCACTGTTTACTCACCAATCATGAACACCTTAGTGCATATCATATGATTATGTGCTCAAGAAAGTGCAGCACATGCACAAAAAGAACATAAGGTGTAACCGCGGTTTAAATAATAAAAATTGGTGTGTACATTATTGGGCTATAATGAATTCAAATTGAAATAAAAATTGGTGTGTACAATATGAGGCAAATCAAGAAACTTACATAATTGCAAACTTGTTTTCTAGGAGATGTGGGAATTATATGATGCAACACTCTAGGTGATAGTCACTTTCAAACTTATGTGATGAATTCTGTAGAATTTGTGATTGATTACTATCTTCATATCACCTCACATGTATCTCATGCTTTTGCTAGTTGCACACGCTATACAAGTTACTCTTTGCTAAACTTCGTACATAATATTGTGTGTGATCTTGTTGTGGTTATTTAAGATTAAATGTGTCAGGATTCTAATGCAAAATATGTTTAATGGTTGTGTTTTGAGGACAAAAGCAGTTGAAAAAATTGTTTTTGGGAGATTTGGGTTGAATTCAAGTGTTTTTTTAAAACTTTTCATTTCATACTCATGCATTTCATTCATAAAACAATGTGCTTTGAGGTGCTTCTGCATTAAAATGCTTTGTTTTTCAAAAATGTATTTTTTTTTCAAATTTTCGATCGATCGAACCTGTTACTCAACCGATTGAAAATGTGATAAATTTTAAGGGTTGAATCTGCCTAGCTCGATTACTATTGGACCGATTGAAATTGATTTTTGATCGATCGAATCTAATATTCGACCGATCGAAATTCGTACTGTGAGTTTTTAAAAAGGTTTTTCTCTCTTATGTTCTTCACACTTTTCAAATCTTTTCAAACTCTTTTTGAATGTTCCTCTTCAACCGATCCAATCCAAGCCAAATTTGTCATTTTCTGCCTAAACTTTTTCAAGGTTTTTGTCTTCTAGTACTTGTAAGTCTCTTTTATCCCTTCTTTTTCAATTTTTTTTCACATTTTTCATGCATTTTCATGCATTTGTTTTGAAAATTTCGAACCAAAGGATTTTGGGATTTTTTGTTCAAATCAGTTGTTTTTAATCAACTTTGTTTAATGGGTTTTTTTCCTTGGATGTTATTAACTTGATTCCCATGCATTAATTTGATTAATTTTGTGATTTGGGAAAATTTTGAAATTCTCAGGCTCAAAACTACATGAAATTTGGGATTTTGTTCAATTGGGCTAAAATTGGTAAAATTAACTTGTGTAATTGATTAATTAACTCATTATATGATGTTTCCTAGCTAGTATGATGATTAATTGCTCAATTTGGTTAAGTTTTTTAAATCGGTTTTTCAAAATTTGGGGTTTTTGTTCCAAGCCTCTATGTTCAAGTCAACTGTTGGTTTACACAGTAAAATTGAAAGTTTTCAGTGCATTAGGGCATGCATCATTTGTTCATTCATGTCATGCATCATATAGATTTTTTTTTTTCTCTAACCTTGTCTAATGCAATCTGCCATTGGTTTTGTTTTGTTTTGTTTTTTTTTTTGTTTCTACTGTGTCTTCCCTTTCCAACCTTAGCATCATGTTAGGAAGACTAGGGCCAACAAGAAAACCACCTTCACCTCTACCCCAGCCTTTAATAGTGAGAGGTTTAGGTTTGAGAAAAATTAGAATACTTATGAGAAGCTGAACATATTTAGGTCTGTTTGGGCTGAGAGAAAGGTGATTTTAGATGAGCTTGATGGGGAGATTAGGAGGAATTTTGAGTGTAGGGGCTGGTTACTTCTTAAGGATATTGAGTACCCTTCTCCAGCTACCTTGATACGAGAGTTCTATTCGAACCTCTCTATCCAATTCAATGATTCCAACACTCACTATGTGATAAGTTGGATAAGGGGTGAAGAGTATACCATTACTCCTTCAGTAGTGGCCTCGGCTCTTAGCGTACCTTTGGTATGACAGCCTATCTACCTTTATACTGAGACCCTTCCTCTTGATGACATTATGTCATATCTCACTGGTACTTCCATTCAGCGGGGTACTGATCCTCGTATCACCTCTCATGAGCTTATTGAGATTCATTTTTTTTTCCCGATTTCTTGTCATTCTATCTGGCCTATCTCTCACTTGCATATCATTCCTCTTAAGTGATGTTCATTTTTATGCCCTTGTGACTGATGCTCCTATGTGTTTTCCATCTCTTTTCATTCGTTCTTTGGTTGAGGTTCATAGGAGTAGTTCTAAATCACATGCCAGGGGGTGGTTGCATGTACACTTCTTCTTGGAGGTCTCCATTGAGGAAAGCATTTTTCACATCCATTTGATAAAGAGGCCAACGGTGAATAGCAGCCACAACAATGAGACATCTGATAGATGTAAGGCGAGCAACAGGAGCAAATGTTTCCTCATAGTCAATGCCATACTCCTAAGTAAAGCCCTTAACAACGAGGCAAGCCTTGTATCGTTCAACAGATTCATCAGCCTTGGTCTTGATCTTGTAAACCCACCTACAACCTATTATAGACTGATTAGGAAGCAAATCAACCATATCCCAAGTGTGATTCTTACGAAGGGTATCTAGTTTTTCGTTCATAGCTTACTGCCAAAGAGGGTCAATATGGGCCTCATGATAGATGTGAGGTTCATAGAGGGTGGCAAGAGCAAAAGAGAAGTGATAATCAGTGAGATAAGGGGGAGGAATGCTTACCTAGGTGGAACGACGAAGTTCAGGATCAACAGGAGACTCAAGAGAGGGTGATGCCATAGGATCCAAGACAGGCAAGTCATATGCCGGAGACAGAACCAGAGATGAGTCGTCTGGAGAGGTAGCCGATGTCGAAGAATCCACCATAATTTTAGGATAGAGAAGGAGGAAAAGATCGGTAAAAATGGGAGACTTTGAGGAAGATGACACAGGAAACTACTGAAGACTTGTGAAAGGATGATGTTCTCAAAACTCAACATGACAGGAGACAAGAAGGCGATGAGAAATGAGATCATAGCAACAAAACCCCTTTTGAGATACACCATAACCAAGGAAACAACAGAGACGAGCACGAGATTGGAGATTTGTTCGTTTATGAGGAGGAAGAAAGACAAACGAAGCACAACCAAAAACCCAAAGAGAGGAGTAGTCAGGGGTTTGACCATAGAGAAGCTCGAATAGTGATTTGTTGTGTATAGTTGATGAAGGAATACAATTAATGGTGTACATAGCAATGAGTGTTGCCTCACCCCAAAAGCGCTCAGGAAGAGAGGGAGAAATGAGAAGGGTGCGAACAACATCAAGAATGTGACGATGTTTTTGTTCTGCACAACCATTTTGTTGAGACGTGTAAGGACAAGACCGCTAAGGAAGGGTACCATGATTGTCTAAAAAGGATAGGAAAGATTTATCATTATATTCTTGAGCATTATCTGATCGAAAGACTTTGACGGTGCGATTAAACTATGTTTCAATCATTTTATGAATTTGATAAGTAGACACAAGTTCAAACCTATGGTGAAGCAGATAAATCCAAGTATATCGATAAAAATCATCCACAAATATGACAAAATATCTAGACCGCCCTTCAGTGGGAACCAGTGCAAGACCGTCATGTTTGCCAAAATGATAGGAAGTACAACCAAATTTTTGAAATTGAATTGAACCTAAATGACCTTGAGAAGCTAACAACTAAAAACGAGATAAGGATAGATGACCAAGACGAGCATGCCATAGATCAGGTGAGGGGGTGGCAGTGGTAATAGTCGCAGAAACAATTTGTGAAGGAATCTTCAAGTCATGAACCTCAAACATGCAACCAACCTTACGGCCTGTCCCAAGCACTTGACCCGTCCAGGGATCCTGCACATCCACACCATGATTAGTAAATAGAAGATTTATGCCTAATTCACAAAGTTGACCAACAGAAAGCAAATTGAAGGATAACTTTGGAATATGAAAAGTGTCACTAAGGGATAAACAAGGAGAAGAGATTGTTCTTTTATGACTAATGGGCATAGGAGTTCCATAAGTGGTGTAAATGGTGATGGGGTGTTCTAAGGGTGCCTTATTAGAAAATTGGGATTCATTAGGAGTCATATGGTTATAACATGTAGTATAAAAAAACCAAGGTTGTTTACCTGAGGTGACAGAAAGGGCAATGGAAGTCTGGGATAAAACATGTTGAACTACTGCCTCAATATCAGCTGTAGTAAGTGAGAAATCCAAAGATGGACCTGTAGTAACTGATGGATCTGAAGGACATTTAGCAGCTGCTTGAGGAAGAGAAGCTTTATTCTGCTCTTGCATAAATTTCTGCAGTTTGTGACAAACTGAGATGTCAAGGCCTTTGGCACTACAAAACTTGCAGTGAGTACCTTTAGAAAACTGAGGAGTGGGATGCCCAGAGTTTATTTGTGGAGGAGTAGTGAATGCAGCAATGGGGGGCTGTGGAGATTCTGTAGCCAAAACATGATCAGATGATGACATGTGATGAGCAGGTCGACGGTTCTCCTTAAAAATGAGCTCCTTAACTACAGCATCAAGAGAAGGAGTAGGAGACTGACTAAGCAGAGAAGCCCTAGTAGGCTTAAAATCCTCACGTAAACCCATCATGAAGTGTATAAATATACAGCGATCCTGATATTTGACAAAGAGCTTAATGTCCGTAGAACACACTAGTGGAGGATCTGCAGCAGAGAGTTGTTCCCACGTAATAGAAGTCTGAGAATAAAAATCATAAATAGACTAACCTGTCTCTTGGCGTATTTGATAAAGTTTTGATTCAATGTGGAACTCCAAGCTTGAATCATTAGTGCAATTATAGCGATCGGCCAGAAATTTCCAAGCAACCTCAGCAGTCTCAAGACGAGGAAGAAGATTATGAATGGAGGAAATTTGCATGGAATCTTTCAAGCAGAGATCTGAGCACTTTTCTCACAATCTTGGGTTCTGGGATAGTTTCTCCAAGATTAAAGGCAGAGTTCACTATGTCTTTGAGTTTTGCATAGAACTCATCAAATGACTCATCCTCCTCCATTTTTATCTCTTTGAAGCTAGTAGTGAATTTCTGAAGCTTTGAGTCCTTGACAGCCTTTGTTCCCTCATAGGTTGTCTAGAGGATGGTCCATGCTTTCTTTGCAGTTTCAGTGGAGGATATCTTCTTGAATTCCTCATTTGTGACTACACTGAACAAAGCATTCAATGCCCTGTTGTTGAAGTTTGCTGCCTTGATCTTTGCCTCATCCCAATTGGCTGGCGCTTCCTTTGGCTTGATCCAACCAATCTTTACGGCTTGCCACACCTTCTCATCTAGAGATTGCAAAAAAACTCTCATGCGTAACTTCTAGTATGCATAGTTAGTCCCATCAAATAAAGGAGGGATAATAAGAGATTGTCCTCTATCCATGACAACACGAGTCAATGGATCACACATAATGATTAAACCCTAATCGGAGTGTGTTTGCTCTGATATCACTTGGTAGGCCAAAAAATGAATTGATCCCTTGTTTATTAATTAGCCAAGTTTATTAATTAATCAAATTAGCATGCAAACATGTGGTAGCACAAACAATTCACCAATAAACTAAAATGCAGTGGAAAATAAATTGACACAGTGATTTGTTTACGAATGGTGAAAACCTCCAAGGCAAAAACCTCACCGGGCGATTTTAAGGTCACCACTCTCGATAATCCACTATTATCATAGCAAACGGTTACAAGTAAAGGAATCCTAGTACCTTATACCAACCTACAGTTGAACCTTTACCCCAATACCCAATTGGACTTGTCCTGTAGTGACAATTTCTCATTTTCAATGCACGGCTCCCAATACGTGACTAATCAATTACGTGAATCCTAGTACGCGACTTCAATCACCAACTTGAGAAAGATGTTGGCTGCGAAGTTCTTCAGTTCATCCTCACAATGAAGAATGAGAAGATGCTTGGTTACAATACCCTACGGTGCAAAGACACAGCAGCTTCTTCAGAAAGAGATGAACTAGGGAAAAATTTGTTTCCGGTCACAAATTTCTTGAACAGACTTTGCTTAATACTTGTGCAAGTTGTGCTTACTTTGACGGCCCTCAAAATAATTCTTTTATATGACTATGGTTATGAGAAAAGAAGGCCCAAAGACATGTCCACGGATTAGAATCAAAACAGTACTGAAAAACTATTTTTCTTATATCTCGATAGCTAGAGTTGTTGAGGTGCTATCGAGTAGCTGTCGAGCTATGAGGTGGAACAACTTTTTAAATCTCAATAGATGTAGCTGTCGAGCTTTAATGAAGAGCATTTCTCAGCTTGTTTCTTGGACAGACTTGCATAACATTAAGACTTGATCTTGAAACCTTGTTTCTTGAGGTATCAAAAATATCCTAGATCTACCCAATTACAGCTAAAGTGTGTTTTGTCAAAGGATTAGCCAATTATATAAAAGAATGACATATGTTTTTATGAAGTGAACCACATATGTCCTAACAGTATTCATCATTGATCTGTCCTATTACTAGCTTTGAATCACTCTTCAAGAGTACATTCCTGGCTCCTAGGGATCTTGCCACCCTGAGCCCCATTAATAGAGCCTTGTATTTTGATTCGTTGTTGGTGGCGGGGAATTGGAGGTATACCCCATATTTCGGGGTGTCTCCTTCTGGCAAAGTATTGATGACACTGACTTTGACCATCTTTTTTACTAATGATCCACCAGTGTTAATCCATAGCGTTGATGCATCCTGTATATTCTCGTCTTTTGGGAAAGTAAACTTAGTCAGCTAATACCTGGGCCTTTATCGCTATTTGAGGTCTATACTAGATGTCACACTAGCTCAATTTAATTGCCCATTGCACCATTTGTCCTATTGCTTCTGGTATGTTCATTGCCTTCTTGATTAGTTGGTTCGTCATGACTAGAATGGATTTGCCTGAAAGTATGGGCGCAATTTTCGAGAAGTGATGATCAGGGTGAAGGTGATATTTTCCATGCGCAGGTATTTCACCTTTGCTCCCTAGAAATCTTGGTTGATGTAGTATAATGGATGTTGAATTTTTGATTCATCTCAAATCAATGCAGCGCTTACAGTTATGGTAGGTACTGCTAGGTACAGGAATAAGTCTTTGCCTTTTTTAAACAGACTCAAAAGTGATGCATTATTGAGGCAGTGTTTTAACTGTTGGAATGCTATTTCACAATCGTTTATCCATGCAAAAGCTTGCTTGAGAGTCTTGAAGAAAGGTAGACATTTTTCTGTCGCCTTAGAGACGAGCCTGTTGAGAGTCGCAAATCTTTTTGTTAGTTTCTGTACTTCCTTGATGGTTTTTGGCGACGACATCTCTAGTATGACCTTCACCTTTTTTGGGTTAGCTTCGATTCCTCGTTGCGACACCATGAAGCCGAGGAACTGCCTAGAGAAAACCCCAAAGGTGCACTTTGTTGGATTTAACTTCATCTTGTATCGCCTTAGAGTTTCAAAGGTTTCCTTAAGGTCGTCCAGGTGGCTTCCTTCCTCTTTACTTTTGACGAGCATATCATCGACATAAACTTCCATGTTCCTTTTAATTTTCCTACTGAACATCAGATTCACCAACCTCTGGTAAATGGCTCCTGCGTTTGTCAACTCAAATGGCATGACTTTATAGCCATAAAGTCCTTGACTGGTGATAACTGCTATTTTCTCCTGATCTTCTTCTGACATTTGAATTTGATTGTACTCTAAGAATGCATCCATAAATGTCAAGAGCCTATGTCCTGCCGTTGAGTCAACGAGGTGGTCGATCCTTGGCAACGAGAAGCTGTCCTTTGGGCAGGCACTGTTTAGGTCTATGAAATCCACGCACATTCTCCATTTTTCGTTCGCCTTTTTTACCATGATGACTTTCGATAATCATTCCGAGTAATAAACTTCTCGAATAAACTTGGCTGCGAGCAGCTTGTCTACTTCATCCATTACAACTCTATTTTATTCAAGTATGGAAACCCTTCTCCTTTGTTGGATTGGTTTTCTTTTGGTGTTCACATTCAGGTGATGCTGAATGATATCTTTTAATATGCCAGGCATGTCTTTATGGCTCTAGGCAAAAACATCTAAGTACCTTCAAGAATTTGACTATATCTTCCTTTGTCAAGGGATCAAGGCCTGACCCCACGTTTGTTACCTTTGTCGGTTCCCCCTCTACTAGCTTGATTGTTTCCAATGCTTCCACTACTTCTGAACTCTTTTCCTTGATCATCCACGAGTGATTCTCCTTTAAGGCTACTACTGCTTGATAGCACTTGCGAGCTAGAACCTTGTCTCCCTTGATCACACCCACCCCATGTTCTGTAGAGAATTTTACCTTCAATCAATATGTTGATGTTGCCACTTTCCAGCAGTTGAGTGTTGGTCATCCTATGATTACGTTGCAGGATGAGGGACAATCAACTACTGGAAAATTAAGTTGCTTGGTTACTTGGAGAGGGTATGAACCAGCTGTGACCATTAGGGTTACTATTCCCTTTAGATACATTCTATCTCCTCTAAAACTGACGAGGGGAGATTTGAATGGATGAAATTTCTTTGGATCTACTTTCAACTGCTGAAAGGTAAATGATGTCAGTTGAACTCTTGTTACCTACCAAGACTCGCTCGATGTTGAATCCTTCTATCATGAGTATGATAACTAGTGGGTTGTCATGTGGTTGTTTCACCCCTCTAGCGTCGTCCTTCAAGAAAATCATGTCCATGGTTTCTCTTTTCTGTGCTTTGGTGGTGGTATGGTATGGATGTTGTTGACTTGCCTCTGTTGTGACTTCTTGATGGACTTAAAAGATCCCCTGCTACTAGACCCCCGTTAATCATCCTTATTTCTCCTATAGTACTCTTTGGATGATCTTGTTGTTTTCTTTGTCCCTAGGCTTATCTTCAGATTTTTCCTGATGTTCCTACTTATATCATCTGGATGTATCTTTCTTCACAAATTTCTGCAACTTTTCTTTTTATATTAGTTCTTCTATTGGTTCTTTCAAGTCTTTACATTCGTCTGTGTAATGTCGGTGATCAAGGTGGAAACGACAATACTTCTTCTTATTACGGGTGTTGGACGAAGAATTTAATGACTTCGGCCATTTGAATGGGTGGTCGTCCTTAATCTGTATCAAAATTTTGTCAACAGGCATCACTAGGGGTGTGAAATATACTATTCTCTGGGCCTTATCGTCTCTCCATTTAACATGGTCATGGCTGGACGAATGATCTCTTCTTTCTCTCTTTTTCCTTTTGGGATTGTCCTGAGTGCTCACCCTGCCTTTTCAAGGTTCTCCTACTTTAATTGCGGCAAGAGTGTCCTTTGCGTTCATGTATATTTGAGCTTTTAGCAATAGCTCCATTGTTGACTCTAGAGGGCTCTTTGTAAGCACCACTACAAATTCATTGGACTTCAACCCGAGTTTGTACATAGTCAATTGCACTTTATCGTTTGCTTCGTCCACTTCTAGTACTTCCCTATTAAATTGCTTCACATATGATCTCAATGATTCCCCTTCTCCTTGCCTGATCATGAGCAGGTGATCCACGGGCCTTTTTTGGCATTGCCCACCAACAAAGTGGTGCACAAACAAGTTACTTAGCTATTTGAAATCATCTATGGAAGATTGTGCCAACTTGTTGAACCATACTCGTGCTACTTCTTTAAGGGTCATTGGGAAAGATCGGCACACAATCTTGTCCGGAGTTTGTTGCAGGCTCAAGGTCATCTTGAAGGTGGTTATGTGATCCAATGGGTCTTTCAACCCATCATAGGACTCGAGTTGTGGAAGACGAAATTTTGGTAGTAAGGGGCTCTCTAGGACTTTCGGTGTGAATGGTGAATTAGTTTGTTTCACCATTACATCCGGGTTCTTTGTTGTTTTCTCCTTCATGGCATTCTTGAGCTTGGTCATCTCTCTTTGCATGCTCTTTAGGAGATTGTTACTTTCTTTGTCATACCTTTCTGTTCTTCTTAAACCATCTCTTCTGTGGCTATCCTCTGGGCCTTGAGTCTCATTTTCGTTCCTGTTGTTCTCCATCCTCCTTGGCAAGTGGTTTTATTCTTGCTGTAGTTGTTGTCTCATCTCTTGATTCTGCTTGGTGAGTTCTTCTATATTAGCCATAAGTGTTTGGATTTGCAAGGCTAATGTCGTTGACTCATGTGATGCGTTGGATTCCATCTAAATGTTGATAATGGTAGAACTATGTTTTCCAACTTAAAGTTTGAATGTTTTTCCCACAGACGGCACCAAACTGATGAAGACAAATTCGTTAGTTGATAAGTTCATCTAGATGGATAGGAAGAATTAACTCAATATCCTTGCAAAAGATTGACAACGGATCGTGACGGTCACTGGGGTGGTGCCAGCCAATGAACCTCCAATGGCAAAGTCAGATATATCAAATGAAAACTATTGAGAGCTAAGAATTATGATGTCCATGCCTTTGTTTTTGGGTTGATGTAGTTTATATAGACCCTTGCCTTTCTAGCCATTGGGGGCCTTAAATGTTGGCTTTAGTGCCAATTCTGTAATGCCTTTGGTTATTAATGGGGTGATATGAAGATCCTCCAATGGTCATGTTTACAAGTTTGTCTGTGTAACAGTTCATGCATTAAATGCGCCCTTTATGGCACTCTGGTCATCCAATGCTCTCTTTGGACGATGGTTATTTCTTGGTTCATCAGCTGGCATTTTAGGAAGAATAGGATTACTGTCTGCTGGATTGGGTTTCATACTAATGAAAGCCATGTTCCTCACCGACTATCTTTTATGGATTATCTTGATACCTTGTCTTTTTTTATTGTTGGTCTTTGCCTTCACATTTATCATGTGAGGAATAGAACTTGGGTTAAATAATCAACAGTAGCTCGTGGTTGTTATGTTAACTCTTGATTAGATTTCATTAACTTCAAGTACATGTGGTGGATCCATATAAAGTGTTAAAATCCAATCAAGAGTTAACACACAAGCAATGCGTGGATTTGGGTGTGTGAAGGGAAGTGTCCCTAGTATTACTCAGCCATTAGCCAATCTCTCCAATGAGGCTATCAAGAAGTGGGGCTGTGTATCTGCATTTTCACTCCAGTTTGGCTTATGTATATGTATTTTAGTACGGTTATGGTGTTTGAAGTTCTTATCTTAATAATTCTTCTTTTTCATTTTTTGATGAGGCTGTTGAAGAGTCTGATATTACTACTTGTAGAATCTAGACTTATTTGTATCTTAAAAGAGATTTGTCTAGAATCCATTAAAATATCATTTTAAGGAAAACGATTGATCCATTCCTCTAAGCTTCAATTTTTTTTTTCAATGATTCCTCCTAAAATTCTCAACACAAGCAATGTAATTGCGGATTATGATTACTTTCAAAGATAATTTCTTATTACACATTGGTGGTGATAATTCATCTCTATTCTGAAATTGGTTTGATTTTATCCGAACCAAGAACAACCAATGCTTCGCACTCATTGGTGTTGCCAAAAATGTTGGGTTCTTTCTTTTATTGTGGCATGTGTCGTATTCTGATAAGTTAACGGATATAACTAGGTTCTTTTGGGTAAACAAATCAAGTACTCACACCAAAGGTAGTTATTGGTTGCTACGATTATGTTATGTTTTAGACAATAAAATAATATAATGAGCGAGGGAAGTCAAACAACAATCAAGTAAACAGAGTTGCGTGGTCAAGTAATTTATGTGTTTAAGCATAAAAGTAGAAGTGTTGAAATATATGTTAATTAGGCTATTGTTAGCAAGGACAAACAATTTTATATAGCAAGATCAAACAGAATTATTAATTTCTCAACACACAAGAAACAATGAATCGTTTGTGAAGTGAAAACCTTGTTAGGCTATAGGAATAGGTCGTAGATACAAATATTGAAATTTTGTGAAACAAGCTTTAGTTGGAAAATAGTCTACTAAGGTTGCGTTTGACATTGGCTTAAAAAACCAGTTTACTTTACTATTTAGCTTATTTTTGGTACAATTCATAGGTCCAATTGTACTTTTTTTCAGTTAACTTTTACCTTTATTTATAGTATTTTCAACAAAAAGTTTTCAATTTCAACTAAATAGGCTATTCTTAAATGGATACTAAGACTTTACTAATAGTTTCTCCCTAATTAATCTTGCATGATTGAAATATTCTCGCATGACTAAAGTTCAAATCTCGCATGATTGATGTTAGGGACATATTTTATGTAATTGGCATATCCTTTGACAAAACGCACTTTACTTGTATTTGGGTAAATCTAAGTAGGTTCAAGATGATCATTACAAGTGGTTAAATTGAAAACATGAAGATTACTCAAGAACTGCTTAAGAAAAGTGCAAACTGCAGGTCTCGATACCTCCTCGACAGAAGCTCGATCTGTCGAGATTCATTAAAGCTTGACAAATGTCCAGATCGATTGAGCTTACGGATTTCAGTTTATAGTCGGCAACATTTTTACTCTAAAAGGCTATTTGTTTATGGGTTGAGATAATTCTTATTGGACTAGAAAAACCTAAGGTTTGTGTAAATCTGTTTGGAATAGGAGAGCCCAATAAACTCCTATTTAAAAGAGGTGGAAAAAGAAAAACGTAACCCTAGAGAGTTTCATAAGATTTTCTTTTTGAAACCCTAGCTTCCTCCTATAGAAGAAAGAGTTCTTGCTGCGTTTCTTGTACGCCTTTGGGTTTTGTAACCAAGCAAAGTCTCTTGCACCAACATTGAAGATCTTATTGGTGTTTCTATGTGAAGCTGCTGCAAATCAACTACAACAATCAAAGGGTTGCTGTGGAGTTAGTCACATACTGAGATTTGTGCAAAGGAGTAAGTCACGTACTGGGATCCATGCAATTGGTTAGTCACATACTTAGGAGCCATGTATCAAAAGGAGAAACTGTTGCTACAGAACAAGTCCAATTAGGTATTGGGATAAGGGTTCAACTGTAGGTTGGTAAGGTACTTGGGATTCATTTATTTGTAACCGTTTGTTGTGATAATAGTGGAGTTTCGGGAGTGGTGACCTTAAAATCACCCGGTGGAGTTTTTGCCATGTAGGTTTTCCCCATTCGTAAACAAATCACCGTGTCATTTATTTTCCTCTGCATACTTTAGTTTATTGGTGATTTGTTTGTGCTACCACGCGTTTGCATGTTAATTTGATTAATTAATAAACTTGGCTAATTAATTAATTAATCCATTACAAGGGGTCAATACGTTTTTGGGCTATCAAGTGGTATCAGAGCAGGCACACTCTGATTAGGGTTTAATCTTTACTGTGTGATCCATTAATCCCTGTTGTCATGAAAACTCTTGGTTGTTTTGATTTGCATGATCTTGTGTTGAATGATGATGATGATATTCAAGATGCCTATTGCAAGCTTTATAATTTTTGTATGAAATCTCTTGAATGTTCTACAAAATTAAAAGCTAAATTTAGAAAGGTCAAGCTTGAAAAAGATGATTTGATTGCAAAATTCGATGAAGCCAATAATTTGAATAAGAATTTTAAAAATCAAATTTCATCTCAAGTGGACAAAATTAAGAGTTTGGAAGAGTAACTAGTTAAATTTAAAACTGAAGTTGAAAAATTAACTAGTACCAAACTTGTTGTTGAGCCTAACTCAAAAGAAAAAGATTTTTATATTCTCCCATTTAAAAGGAGTAATGAAGAGTTGAAGGCAAATATTACTAGGATAGACAAAGGTAAACAATCTAATGTTAATGCTGAAGTTTCTAAACCTATGTCTAAAACTCCTCCTGGGTTGAATAAAAATTCTAAATTTGTCCCCACTGGTCATCATTGTCATATTGTTGGTCATATTAGGCCAAATTGTCTGAAGTTGAGGTCTCTATCAACCTCTAAGGTTAGACCTCCTTCTATGAAGCCGAGTAGCTCTAAAACTACTCATGTTTGTCACCATTGTGGTGCCTCCGGTCACACTCAGCCTAATTGTTTCAAGTTGTTTCCTCATAAGTGAGTGTCAAATAGGTCTCATCCTTTGACTAAAGGCTTTGTACCTATTCTTGGTGAGTTATTAAAAACTTTGAGCTTTTTAACTCAATTTTAGGGGAATTCTAATTCCTCTATGTCCTTAAGTAGTCATTCTAGGACACGTACCTTTTCATCTTCACGACCAAAGACTCGTGCTGTGTGGGTGGGGAAGGATCTTAAAACTTAATTGTCTTTTTTTTTTTTTGTCTTCTGCTTTAATTCTTTTTTATCTACAGTAGGACTCTCTTTGCTTGATTTCTTATCTGCTTTTAGAATCATACTTTCATGCATCTGCATCTTTTCTTTCTTGCTTTCATGCATTTGCATCTTTCTTTCATGCTTTCATGTTGTTGTCTGTTTTTGTTTGGTTGTTTAGTTTTTATTTTGTGTTGTTTTAAAAAAAAAAATTTGAAAAATTGAAAAATACAAAAACAGTGTGTGTATGTGTACATCGGTTCCTGTGAACCTTAAAATGGCTA
The DNA here is from genome assembly GCA_020976635.1 of Castanea crenata. Taxonomy (NCBI): domain Eukaryota; kingdom Viridiplantae; phylum Streptophyta; class Magnoliopsida; order Fagales; family Fagaceae; genus Castanea; species Castanea crenata. Next base: position 3,395,223 of record JAGHPS010000031.1, on the reverse strand, counting down.
TTGAAACAGAGTTTTCTAAACTTTGTATCTCTTGTAGATTAGATGAGCATTATTATGCACAACTAAGCAAGTGGGCTTTGTGGCTCTTTGTTTGTGATGAGTAAGGTTAAGTGATCTCTTGAACTTAACACTCGTATTATTTTTTTGACGGGTTGAACTAGAAAGGCATAAATAACTATCTCACCACTGTTACTTGCCAATCATGATATTACATCTGTATGCTTCAGCATAGCAAAAGTGCAATGTCAAAAGCTTAACATAACTGGGTATCTCTTTTCTCTCTTTCATATACCCATGCATGGTTTGCTTAATAAAAAGAAAATATGCAAAGAAATAAAAGCAAAAAGAACAAAAATACTTTAAATATGATTGCAAGTGTGTTTTCTAGGAGATGTGGGAGTTATAGGATGTACCCATCAAACAGTTATGATTGTGTGTGAGTTAAAGTGATTTTCTCACATTTCAAATCGTCATAACATAGAGACACTTATGCAATCTTGCGATGTTTTCACATACAACACGCAATATTCTTTGCTACTCTGGATACATGAGCAGGTACAATATGATTTTGCCGTCACAAGGTTTACATGCGTTGATGTATGCTCATTAAACTGTCTTAATTTATTTTTGAAATATAAAATTGGTTAGACTTGTTTAGTGTGTGTGTGAGTTTTTGGGAGCTAAATGTTTAATTTTTATTTTTTATTAAGAGGTTAATATGTTGATTGGATCATTGGTTGAGTTGCATGTTTGATTGCATTCATATCTTTGTTTTTCTCCTCTTTGAAAAACTGTTTTTAAGCCATCTCAACACCTCCTGGACACCTCTCGATACCTAGCTTATCTGTTGAGCTCTTTAGTTGTATCTTATCTCAATCTCGACACCTCTCGATAGCTAGGTAGGTCGATTGAGATATCTCCTGTTTCCTCAATAGATCCTCGACACTTTCTCAATCCATCGAGGTTGACTCAATAACTTCTTGACACCTCTCGATCGATCGAGATACCCTTGCATGCATTTCATTTTTCTTTGTTTTGCATTTTTTTTTCCTTTGTGTCCATAGCATCTTATTTTTCTTTTTCTTGCAGGTCTATGGTTCCTTGTTCTCCTCGTTCCCTCTATATCTATTTTCTTTCTATCTCCGGTCAAGTCTTTTGGCTTTTTATGCCCTTTGACAATCGTGTCAAAAAGGGGGAGAAATTTGAGAATTGAATGTCATTCCTCAGGGGGAGTAATAGACTTAGGGGGAAAACTTCATGTTAAAGGGAGGAAAGTTTTTGATGTAACTAACTTAGGGGGAGAGTTAGTTTGATACACATTGATATTAATATATTTTTGTGTTGTGTATCTTTTGGTTTTGTAACCATTTTTACATATATGATGCTTATCAAGTGGTATATGTGATGATGTATGTGTTTCACTCTTTATCTCACATGTGTTGTTTCTTTTCACTTTTTATACACATGTTTCTTATATTTTTAACTTGTCATTGTTTTCCACATAGTACCTTGATGTGTTTTGTTTAGTGCCTTTCAGGAAAGACAAGTTGAAGCCAAGTCAAGATTTTGAACCTTCTTCTTGCAGCAACTTCCAAGGTTCAGATCTTTTAGTCTAGGCTTATTTATTCTGTAATCTTGAGTAGAATGTATTCAGGACATTCAATGTACTCTTGTGGTTTTGTCATGGATTGCCAAAGGGGGAGATTGTTGGGGACATATTTTATGTAATTGGCATATCCTTTGATAAAACACACTTTACTTGTATTTGAGTAAATCTAAGTAGGTTCAAGATGATCATTACAAGTGGTTAAATTGAAGACATGAAGATTACTCAAGAACTGCTCAAGAAAAGTGAAACTGCAGGTCTCGATACCTCATCGACAGAAGCTCAATCTGTCGAGATTCATTAAAGCTCGACAGATGTCTCGATCGATTGAGCTTATGGATTTTAGTTTATAGCCAGTAACGTTTTTACTCTAAAAGGCTATTTGTTTATGGGTTGAGATAATTCTTATTGGACTAGGAAAACCTAAGGTTTGTGTAAACCTATTTGGAATAGGAGAGCTCATTAAGCTCCTATTTAAAGGAGGTCGAAAAAGAAAAACCCAACCCTAGAGAGTTTCGTAAGGTTTTCTTTTTGAAACCCTAGCCTCCTCCTACAGAAGAAAGAATTCTTGTTACATTTCTTGTACGCCTTTGGGTTTTGTAACCAAACAAAGTTTCTTGCACCAACATTGAAGATCTTATTGGTGTTTCTATGTGAAGCTGCTGCAAATCAACTACAACAATCAAAGGGTTGCTGTGGAGTTAGTCATGTACTAAAATTCGTGCAAAGGAGTAAGTCGTGTACTGGGATCCGCCCAATTGGTTAGTCACGTACTTGGGAGCTGTGCATCAAAAGGAGAAACTGTCACTACAGAACAAGTCCAATTGGGTATTGGGGTAAGGGTTCAACTGTAGGTTGGTAAGGTACTTGAGATTTCTTTACTTGTAAACGTTTTTTGTGATAATAGTGGAGTTTCGGGAGTGGTGACCTTAAAATGATTCGGTGGGGTTTTTGCGGGATAGATTTTCCTCATTCGTAAACAAATCACCGTATCATTTATTTTCCGCTGCATACTTTAGTTTATTGGTGATTTGTTTGTGCTACCACGCGTTTGCATGTTAATTTGATTAATTAATAAACTTGGCCAATTAATCAATTAATCCATCACAAGGGGTCAATACGTTTTTGGCCTATCAATTAAGTCTTGATCTCGTTGGACCGAAATCTTCAATACTAGATATTGAATGAAAACTTCTAGCATCACCCAATTATCCAGCAAGTACAGTTAAACTGATAATTGTTCACCAATTACAAATAAGTTTGTAATGGAAATTTTAGGTTCTAAACATTTAGATATAAATGGTTAGGTTCTAAATGATTTGTGTGTTGACAAACCAAGTACATAAACTTGTAGGAATAGATCTTAATGTCTATGAAATATATTAGACATTGCTCAAAGTGCTACAAGTTAGAATTCAAGAACATACAAACTGTAGGTTTAGAAAATTGAAAATTAGGTTGGCTCGACCAATCAAGAGAATTCCTTGATCGATCAAGATGTGATCTGCAAAATTTAATTAAAGCCCGTTAGCATTAAACATTTAGGATTTCAGTCCAGAGTTACTTGGTATATAAGGAAAACCATAAAGCATGTTTTTCAAGTCTTGAAGAGCTACTCTTTTGAGATCTGAGAAGTTTTGTGCCTTCTACTTTTTCAAGCATCTATTGGAGATCAATCTTATTCCATAGTACCAGTGGAACAAAGTTGCAGCCTAAGCTTCAAATATTAAGCGTATTGAAGATCAAAGGAAAATATTGGAGGTTTATGTTGGAGCAAGTCTCTGTATCAAAAAATTATGAGGGTTTTAGAGTTAAGTTTGATAATGGTAGAACTATGTTTACTACAAATTCAATATTTTTTATTGTAAACTTTTATTTGATATAGTGGGTTGTTCTTCTTAGGATAGTTCCTCAAGTTTTTACCTTGAAACTAGTTTGTTTCATTGGTTTTCATGGGTCATAATATTCACATCTTATTTACTTTTTCGCTGCATGATAGTGGGAGGTTTTAAATTGTGAGCTTTTATTTTACAAATTTGTTCCCCTTAATTGAACACTTGTAAGTGAGTAGGTAGTGGATATTTTGGGATATTCAAGGCTTAGAGTTCACGGCTTAAATGGCTTGAAAGCCCATTAAATAGTAATATAGGGTTGGAGCAATTTAATATTAATCAATTAAAATGAATAAATATTACAACATAAATGTAAAGATGTAGGAGTGAAAATGAATATGGAAGATGAGGAGTTAATAAAAATGTTTAATCCTACATTAAAAAGGAGAAACACTATTTTATTCTTTTTAATTGTGGTGATTAATAAGCTAATATGAATTGACTCAGACATTGGGCTAGATACGTGCGTAAGGGGGAGGTGAAGCGTGGAGGTAACACCCACTACATCAAAATAATAGACCTAATTAATCAGATTAATTTGGGTAGTAATTTCGTGAGGTTCTAATCATACGACACTTGTTGGGCTATTAAATTCTAGGGGAGACAAATCAGAGAAGATCTATACCCGTTACAAAGTTTAGACAACCAAGGGCTTGAATCTCCTTAAAGAGAGCGAGTATCGTGCCTTAGTCCAAATAGTGTTGTGTAATTTTTTTTTTAAAATTAATAATGTTCAGAAGTACTATTCAATTTCTCGTTGTGTTATTTCCATTATTATTGTGTTTACACCAACATATAGATATTGCAATTCCTATATATATATATATATATATATATATATATAAACTATATCCAAATTAGCATTAAAAAATGGATAATTACACTTATCTTTATTGAGGTTTAAGAAAATGACAGCATTCCACTCCGTTTAAGGTTTTAAAAATATAACACTCCTCTCCCTTCTATTAAGTAATAGAATATTTTTATTTTTAGGAAAATTCTCTTTATCAAACTTTAACCATGGTTTGTGAAAATATAACTGACAGAATTTAGGATAAAAAGAGAAAGGTTCCTCAATTACCAAAAGACTCGCAATGATTTCTGCACAAGTAGAGACAAGAGATTTGCTTTTTCCATACATTATATAGTGCTGTTTGTTTTCTTTCACGTATTTTTTTTTTCTTGATCCTTCTTCATTTTTCAATAATTGTGGGCTTCAAGTGTTGATTGCTTAGACTGATAGACGGCTATTGCTTTTTCAATTTTCAGTTTTTAGTTTATAAATGCGTTTGGTAATATAATTATTAATTACCCCTAAAAAAAAAAAAACTATATGGAAATTTGGATAAGCAACTCAAACACGATACTCGAGAGCTATAGGAAGCATATGAGATTGACAAAATGAAAAAATTGAAACCAAAAGATTTACGAGAAGCAGGGAATTAAAAAAAAAAAAAAAATTCAAGTGGCAAAGGAAATCAAACGATTTGATTGGCTTCCATGAAAATTGCAAGGCCATATGATGATGAGGAAGACGTCGTCTTTGTTATTTATAAAAGTTGACCATAAGTAGGTCTCAAGTTCCAATATCTATTGTTCTGGCTTCCTCGTTACCGCGCCTCAGCGTTCAGCTTCAAAATCTCTACCTGTCCGTGCACCTAAGAGTAATGATGGATAACAACCCCGCTTGGTTTCTATGTCCCTAGAAATGGGACTGAGTCTAAAGAGTTTAACTATTTACTGTCCATCGATCCATGCAATAACCACGTTAGCTAGTGATGAAACTGGTTTCAATATATGCCATTGGCTTGTTAGATGCGAAAACCTCCAGCCGGACCAGCCCCCTCGTTCCTCTCATATTAGTAGTGTAGAGATAGTCGAGTCTAGATAGTTGGCGTTACCTCTTGGTTTGTTTCCCTCATCGAGAAACATCAATTTACAAGACGAAGTTCACAAAGGAACTTCTGATAATTCGAAGAAAATTATACCTGGTATGTCCTTGGTGGATTTGAAGAAAACCAAAATTGAGAGGCAAATGCAAATTAGTTTGATTTTATCCCTAAGTTGAGAAGAAAAGTAGAAGACGTCAAAGGGAAGAGTACTTTTTGCAACTTACGTGTCCTTCCCGCCTTAAAATTTCCGTCTTATATGATTATATATATTACAGCATTACTATTAGGTGTGCCAAATGCCAAATATTTGGCATTTGCCACACCAAACACCAAAAATCCTCCCTTATGAGGTGTGCCACATGTCAAAACATTTGGCACATATAAACAGTGATGTTTCAAAGATGGCACAGTACGGATAGAAATGTTATATGAAAATATTAATTTTTTAATAATTTTCTCTCTCCTATGTCATTTTTTTCCTGTATCCCTCACTTTCTCTCAGCCGTTCTCTCTCCCCTTTCTCTCTCTGTCTTAGCCTCTCTCACAATCCACCACAGTGATCTCTCCACCCGTTGCCTCACCTCTGCCGCTCACCAGTAGCTCACCTCCTCCACTTACCAAGCAGCTCGACTCTCTTCCGATGCCAACGCCGCTTGCTTCCCCCAATGCCGCTCGCCAAGCAGCTTGCTTCGCCTCTGCCGATACCGCTCCAAGCAACCTGCCTTCACTGAAATCTGCCTGATCTCACTAAGATTCGATTCCCCTTATTTGTTTGGATTGTTTATGGTTGATTTTGGGGATTGGATTTGGTTTGAGAAATTGGATTGGAGGATAACAATGAGTTGGGATTGGATTGTTTGATTTGAGATGAGTTTTGAGGTTTGTGAATGTGGTGGGTTGTTATGGATTTTGTTTTTTTTTTTTGTTTTTTTTGTTTTTTTTTGTTTTTAAAGGTGGCATTGGTGGATGTGGGTATGTGCCAGTGGTGGCTATCGGTGTTGTTGCGGCAGTGGTGATGGTTGTGCCGTTGTTGCTGTTGACGATGGGAGGAGATAATATATTATTTTAATGTGTTGTAAATATTATTTTAATGTATAGAATTGAAGGGTAAAACATCTTGTAAGGTTGAAATTTATCAACCATTTTATTGGCTTTATTCCGTACCAATTTGCTTGTAATTCAGTACTTAGAAGCCCTGTATTTAGGTGGGATTCATGTAAGGGTACTGTGTGAGAAAGTGTGAAGAAATGCTCAAGATTGTGCAATGAAGCAGGGACTCATGGCTGAATCTCGGGGGTGGCTCACGGCTCGATCTCGCGGGTGGCTCGCGCCTTGCAAGCTGCTAGATGATGCACACGAGTCAAGCATGCAGAGAAGACGAACAGTCATGCCAGCTGGAGCACTACAGGACAAAAAGTCCAGTCTGGTCATTCTGTTTGCTCGCGGCTTGAACTTGCGACTCAGTCAAGTCTCAAGGCCAAGTCGCCATTCTCACTCCAGTATAAATACCCCTTATACCCACGAAATGTAGAGAGCTTCTAGAGAGAAATTTTGAGAGAGAAACCCTAGAGAAAAACAATATTGCCTCATCCACAATCTTCACATAGAGACTCTTCAAATTCCTCTACCATTTTCCTCTCCATTGTTACATCCTTGAGAGGTACATTACCACAACCTTTTCTCACCATACCCATATTTGTGAGAAGGCTGTTTGGTGCTTTGGGAAGCAGTTAAGAAGGGACCAATTTCATATTGGTTGATGCTATGGGCTATAGCGGAATCCGATAAGCTAAAGACGAAATAGGTTCGGCGTAACCTCGTTGGAGTAGGAGTAGGAGCTTGGAGGGCTTAGGTACATTGGGTAAATTAGGCTTGGAGGGTCTTCTGCTGTCCATGTATCCCAACTACATTCTTTAGTGGATTATTGACTGCTTGGAGGGCGGCAGAGAGGTTTTACGCTGAGGGTTTCGGTTTCCTCTTCGATAACGCATCGTTGTGTTGTCCTTGTGTTTGCATCTCTTTTCCCTTAATCTTTGCCATTTAATTTCTGCTGTGGATGTGATTTTATTTGGTTTAGATTATGTTATCAATTCTGTTTTAGCATATTTACATTTTCCGCACGTATATTGTTTGTTAATAAGCTTGAATTGGTAATTTGTAATTTGGGGGTTTAAACGTTCAAAGGTGTTTTACACACATTTTGAAGTTTCACATTTGATAAATGAGATATTGTAAAATGATGTGGTAAAATGATAAAGCAGGTGTTTGGTGTGTTAAAATGACATTTTTTTTGAAACATCTAATGAGAATGCTCTTACAACAAGGAAATAGTATATTTATTATATCTTTTTTGCAAATATATAGTGAACATTTCTAATGATATCATAATTTTTAATGCTCTAGACTTCGGTATTTATGATTTTTCAACCTTGGAAAAGCTGTTTGTGGATTCCTATGGTTTGATTTGACCAGTTGTGAGTGACAGTGACACTGTAGCACACAAAAAGCAGAATAAAGAATTTGTATTAATTAAGAGTGACATATTAAAATTTTTAATTAACCTCCGTTTTGATACTGAAAAATGAAAATTATTTCACTATTTAGCTTATTTTTACTACTATTTATGGGTCTCATTGCACTTTTTGATATTATTTATGGGTCTCATTGTATTATTTCAGTTAACTTTTACCTTTATCTATGGTACTTTCAATAATAAGTTTTTAGTTTCAGCAAAATAAGCAGTGTCCAAACAGACCCTAAATTCCAACACTTGAAATCAATTGTTGTGAAAAAAATAAAAACGTTTGTGTTTTATTGGTCAATGTAATGGGTAATTATTGAGTACTTTCGGAGTATCATAAATGCGCACTTCCTCCTTTCACATAATTGTGGATCCCACTAATTAAATTTATGGTGGGACCTACAATTCATGTAAGAGGGAGAAGTACACATTTATGGTATTCACAGAGTATTCAATAATTTTCTAAGATAATTCAATAGCTACGACACATTGTAATTTCGTGTTTACCCTATATATATAAGGTATGAGAAAAATTACTAAACATTCTTAAAGTATGATTACGTGGTACTTCCTCTTCCAGTGCCATATCACGGTATTTCAAGAATCCTTAATAATTAGTTAATATATTTTGAGTACGCGGAATCAATTATTAGCAAATGGTTTTAAACTCTATGTCGGATCTCACTTCACTTTTACTATCCACTCCGGAAAGACACACGAAATTTCCTAAAGTCATGTCATCATCCTCTTTTACACTATAATTATTTCCTTAGTGACTAAAGGTTTGCATTCATTTATGCCATAATCCTGTTGTACAGACCCCAAAGCTTAATTTTGAGAGGTCTTACTAAACATTCTTAGAGTATGATTACGTGGTGCTTCCTCTTCCAGTGCCATATCACGGTATTTCAAGAATCCTTAATAATTTGTTAATATATTTTGAGTACGCGGAATCAATTATTAGCAAATGGTTTTAAACTCTATGTCGGATCCCACTTCACTTTTACTATCTACTCCGGAAAGACACACGAAATTTCCTAAAGTCATGTCATCATCCTCTTTTATACTATAAATATTTCCTTAGTGACTAAAGGTTTGCATTCATTTACGCCATAATCCTGTTGTACAGACCACAAAACTTAATTTTGAGAGGTCTTACTACAACTAGTTGGCAAGAGAAAAAGTAAGGATTGTTGTCATACTTCACCAACACCAATATCTCACAACATTCTTCCAATTCAACGGTTGAATTTTGGATTTGAGTCTAGAAGATTAGGGACATGTGTCATTGTACCAAACAATTTCGTAGCTAACTTTGTTCTTTGTTTATTTTATTTTCTAAATAGCTTTGTAATTTTTAAACAAAATACTCCATAATTTATTGCTAATGTTCTTTAAATCTCATCTAAATCTATGCTAACTTCTTAGTTCTTAGGATAATGCGGTAGAGGAAACAAAATATTATGATTGATAGGTCTGGACCGTATGGTGTTCCTCTTTTTCTTTGTATTTGGGATTATAACATAGCTTTTTATGGTTATTTTCATAAATGTTTTGAAAAATTATGATGTAAATTACATTATCATAAGTCAGATATACTAAAGTTTGTTTGTTTGTTTGTTTTTTAAATTTTAAATTAAAAAAAAATGGAATATCCAATTCTTACCACTTATCTTCTCAAAAAAAAAAAAAAAAAAAAATCTTACAATTTATAATTTTTAAGGAAATAACTTTGGGACGCTTACAATGTTTAACTATTGCATCCACTTTATAACTGTGGACATGCATGCTGTATTGCTTTATGTTTTTTATGGTAATACTAATGCTCATTACTTTGCAATTAAAACATTTTCTCAATTGAAGCATATACCTCGGTGTGATCTCAATCTTAGGAAATCTTGCAACTTAATTCAAATCATGCTAACCAATATACATAAACAAATAGAATGACTTTGTACAGTCCAACACGAATTAAATCATATTACCTTAGTTAGCTTAATTAAATATATCTAATTTTCGAGGGAAAAAAACCTTAAACTTATTTCTTATATCTTATTCTAAGTTCAATTTGGCTATGATGTGCACTTCAATCCATCATACTCCTTAAATATACATAAATATGATAGAAATAACATAAGAAATACAATAGATAAATACAACAGGAAATCAACGAGGCATTTCTTTTGTAATTAAAAAAAAAAAATTCTTAAATGCATACTATAAAGTCCACTATTATAATTGTGGGGTATAAGAACTCTGAGTAAGCTGATCCTTCGATTTTATGATCACATCATCATTACGCTATCAGAGGATGCTCTACTGTGCAGAAAGGGCGTTGGGAGGGGGAATGGCAGTGACGGGACTAAAGGCTAGATACTGCCACCACATTTAATGCATCCCACCAAACCTTCTGGCCGCATTTATGTGGAGAAGACCCATGAACAGTGTTTTCTAGTCGCATTTATGTGGAGGATACCTGTGAACAGTGTTATCTTGGGCACCATACCTTTTAGGGGTGTGAAGAAGAATGGATAAGGGGTTAGAAAAGGGGAGATGATCCGTGCAATGAACAAATGGAGGGCCAGGATCATTTGAAACTTTCTATATAAGCTAAAAGATCCCCCATAGGAAAAGGATCGAAGAAAAAAGGAAAAGAGAAAGAAAACACTGTAGCTTCAAGAACATTATATGTAATTTGTCTTAGAAAAGAGAAATACACGAATTAAACTCCTCGGCTTGAGTTCGAGGACAAATCACAACACTTTAATTCATCTATCTCCATCTCGCTAGAAGATTTAGCTCATTGCTATCGTTGACTCGACTCATTAGAACCTAGATTGACAGCTCACTTCTCTACAAATTTATTGTATTTAGCTTTTTGGGCCTACATCCATCTTCTCTTAGATTAAGGTTCAAAACGCGACCTTACGATTGGCGTCGTCTGTGGGGATCTTTGGTTTTTAGTGAGTCTAATGTCTAGTTATGGCAAACTCAGGTCCACACCAGGTGGAGTCTAGGGGGTCCCAGCAACAAGATGACTTTCTCAATCTTGAACGAGGTGGAGACCAGAAGGGGAGTGTACATACCACCCATACTAGTAGGAGTCAGTCACGAGGTGGAAGCAGAGTCTTCCATGAAGAGATTGCCAGGGCCATGCAGTTGGAAATTGACCGTTTGAGGAGACAATTACGTCACGAACGACGGTGGCGAGCTCCATCCATTTTTGACTTTTCTTCTGATGAGAATGAGGAAGGCAGCTACAGGCCTAGATCAAGAACTCCCCCTAGTGAGTCTTATTCGTATGAAGAGAGTAACCCCTATAATTGCAAGAATAGGAATTCATCCTACAGGGGTCTGGGAATTGATGCTATGAGTCTGGCACTGAATCAAATTTCTAAATCACCCTTTACACGTAAGATTGAAGGGGGGAAAACTTCCTCGGCATTTAACTCAGCCAACGTTCACCATGTATAATAGTCGAACTGACCTTGTGGAGCATGTAAGCCATTACAACCAGAGAATGGTCGTGCACTCCAAAAATGAGGCTTTGATGTGCAAGGTTTTGTTATCCAGCTTGGGGCCTATCGCAATGAGGTGGTTTGGTGGCCTAGGATCAGGGTCCATTGGTTCCTTTAAAGAACTCACCCGGGCGTTCGGATCTCGCTTTATTACATGTAGTAGAGTCCCTCGACCTTTGGATTCTTTGTTGTCTATAACTATGCGAGAGGGTGAAACCTTAAAAACATATACAGACAGGTACTGGGAGATGTTCAATGTGATTGATGAGGACTTTGATGATGTGGCCATCAGAACTTTGAAGGTCGGTTTACTGACCGAGCATGGTTTAAGGAAGTTGTTAACTGTGAAACCAGTTAGTAGTATGCGCTAGCTCATGGACCAGATTGATAAGTATAAACGAGTTGAGGAGGACCAAAAGTTAGGTAAAGGAAAATCGAAGATGATCTCCCAGGATAGGGGAGACTTCAGGTCTGACAAATATAATGATAATCGTCCTTGGCAAGATTTCACCAGGCAGATTAGGGCTGCTATTGTGCCATAAGTTGTCAATATGGTGTTTCAAGAGCCAGTTCATCAAATTCTAGAGAAGATTAAGAATGAGCTATACTTCAAATGGCCTAACAAGATGAGTGGAGACCCCACTAGACATAACTAGAATCTTCATTGTTAGTATCACCAAGAACGAGGACACACCACCGAAAATTGCAGAAACTGTGGTATCATTTGGAGTAATTGGTTGAAGATGGAAGACTGCAACAGTTCCTATACTAGCCCAATGGGTAAGTCAATCATACATGCTCAGGTACTCATGGGAATACCTCTTCAAGGCCTCCATTAAGTACCATTAATGTCATTTTTGCAGCTCCTGGGAGGATAGATTCGTGTCCCTCTCGTGTAATGACTGTGCCTCGGCCACTACCCGAGAATTCTAATCATGAGCCGGAGAGGGCTAAGGTTGCAATACAACTAGCATTAAGTTTCTCGGAGAAGGATATGGTTGGAACTATACAACCACACGATGATGCTTTGGTGGTCATGCTTAGGATAGGGGGGTATGATGTGAGGTGTGTGATGGTGGATCAGGGTAGTGGGGCAGAAATTATGTACCCTGACTTGTATAAAGGGTTAGGGTTAAAACCAGAGGATTTGATTAGTTATGATTCACCTCTAGTAGGTTTCGATGGGAAGATGGTTATACCAATGGGGCAAGTCAAGTTGCCTGTACAAATGGGGTCAGAAGTTGTAGAAGTTAACTTCATAGTGGTGGATGCATATTCTCCATACACAGCCATTGTGGCAAGACCCTAGCTTGATGTCATGGGGGCTATCCCTTCCACTTTACAGTTGAAGGTGAAATATCCATCTGGTGACCACGTGGAGGAGCTAATTGGAAGCTAATCTACAGCTAGGCAGTGTATGGTGGCCCCAGTCAGACATCAGGCGGAGGGGGAGTGCTCGGTGTCAACTAAGCGCAGTTTATAGCAATTAAAGGAGTTGGCAGTATCAGGGCGTCTAGTGTTGGAAGTAGAATGTGAAGGTTTAGAACAGGTTTTTATAAATGATGATAAAGAGAGGTATTTTCAGGTAGGCACTCAGTTGCCTCCTTAGGAAAAGGAAGAATTGATAAAGTTCCTTAGGGAAAACATTGATGTATCTCTTGGAATGCTTATGAGGCCCTTGGGGTCGATCCGAGCTTCATTTGTCATCATTTGAATGTCAACCCCACTGTCGTACCAATGAAGCAACCTCCTTGGCGATCATCTAAGGAACATTCTGATACTGTCAAAGAAGAAGTAACCAAGCTCAAACAGGCGGGAGCTATCAATGAGGCATTTTATCCTGATTGGTTAGCCAACACAATAGTGGTGAAGAAGAAGAATGGAAAATGGCGGGCATGTGTAGACTTTACTGACTTGAATAAAGTATGCCCCAAAGATCCTTTTCTCATGCCTCACATTAATCAACTGGTGGACGCCACTGTGGGACATCCTCGGATGAGTTTTTTGGATGCCTTCCAAGGATATCATCAAATACCCCTGGCCTTTGTCACTCCCACGGGAAATTACCACTACAAAGTGATGCCTTTTGGTTTGAAGAACGCAAGGGCTACTTATCAAAGAATAATGACCAGGATGTTTGAGCCACAACTCGGTAAAAGCATTGAGGTTTATATAGATGACATGGTGGTGAAAAGTAAGGTAGCGTCCGAGCACGTGGAGGATCTTGAAAGCATCTTTAAGTTACTGAGAAAACACAAGCTACACCTTAATGCTTTCAAATGCTCTTTTGGTGTGGGATCAGGCAAATTTTTGGGGTATATGGTCACTCATCATGGAATCGAGGTCAATCCTGATCAAGTTAAAGCAATAAACAACTTGCAGCCACCTCGAAATCCTAAATAAGTTCAGAAATTGACAGGAATGATGGCTACCTTAAACCGGTTTATTTCTCGGTCTGCGGATAGATGTAGGATTTTCTTCTAGTTGCTAAATAAATGGAAAGGATTTGAGTGGACTGAGGAGTGCGCTTTGGCTCTTTAACAGCTTAAGGAATATCTTTCTCGGCCACCTATTATGTCTAGGCTTGAGGTGGATGAAGTGTTGTTTGCTTACATTGTGGTGGCTTCCCATGCTGTCAGTTTGGTGTTGATAAGGGATGACAACGGTGTTCAGAAGCCAGTTTATTACGTGAGTAAGTCATTGCATAAAGCTGAGATTCGTTACTTACCATTGGAAAAAGCCATTTTGGTAGTGGTGCATGCCACGAGTAGGCTTTCCCATTACTTCTAATCTCACACGGTTGTGGTCCTCACCTAACTCTTTCTTAGGTCACTACTTCGGAGTGCCGACTATACGGGAAGGATTGCCAAGTGGGGAAAAATTCTGGGGGCTTTTGATATCAAGTATATGCCATGCACATCTGTAGAAGGCCAAGTCCTCGCTGACTTGGTGGCCGAGTTCGCTGAGCCCTCATTAGAAAAAAATATGAAGAAGACAGACATGGATCAAAAATCAATTGGCATGATCTCCCTGAAAGAATCTCTATCGTGGAAAGTGTATGTGGATGGTGTGTCAAATCAACGAGGATCAGGAGTGGGGCTGGTTATAATATCTCCAGATAAGATGGTTACTGAGAAATCTTTGAGGATGAGTTTCTCGGCCATAAATAATGAAGCCGAGTATGAAGCTCTCTTGGTAGGAATGACCATGGTTTAGAAAATGGGAGGGAAAGCTGTGGAGATGTTCTCGAATTCAAGATTGGTTGTAGGTCAGGTGGAAAGGGAGCTAGAAGCTAGAGATTTGAGGATGCAGGAGTATTTAAGTCAGGTTAGACGTTTACGATCAAATTTTGAATCTTTTACTTTAATGCAAATATCCAGGAAGAGGAATACTCATGTTGACTCTCTAGCCACCCTGGCAACGTCCTCGGCACAGAGTTTACCTCTGGGTTATTTTAGTGGAGGATTTGTGTGTGCCTACTAAGATGAATGTAGATATGGTCCGTGTTCATCAGATCAAAGTGGAACCTAGCTAGATGGACCCTGTTGTGTTGTATCTTAAGGAGATTATCTTACCTGCGAAAAAAATCTAAAGTTGATAAAGTACGTAGGAAGGCTCCTCGGTTTTGGCTATTCGAGGATCAAAAGTTATACAAGCGCTATTTTTCTGGACCATACCTTCTGTGTATACACCCTGAAGCAACAGAGCTACTTCTAGAAGAATTGCATGAGGGGATTTGTGGAAGTCATACAGGGGGAAGATCCTTGTCTCACAGAGCCCTTACCCAAAGATGTTGTGGCCTAATATGCAGAAATAAGCACTGGAATATGTAAAGAAGTGTGATCAATGTTAGAGGTTTGCTCCCATTATTCATCAACTAGGGGGAGTCCTTAATCCTCTATCCAGTCCTTGGCCTTTCGCTCAATGGGGTTTGGATATTATAGGGCCTTTCCCCAAGGCAGTAGGGAATAAGAGATTTCTACTGGTCGGCACAGATTACTTCACTAAATGGGTTGAAGCTGAGCACTATCAAATATTAGAGACCTGGACTCAAGAAGATTTGTTTGGAAAAATATTGTCACCCGGTTCAGAATTCCTCATACCCTTATCTCAGATAATGACATTCAGTTTGATAGTAAAACCTTTAGAAGATATTGTTGCGATATGGGTATTACAAACAGATATTCCACTCCAACTTATCCGCAAGGGAATGGACAGGCCGAGGCTATTAACAAGGTAATAGTTAATGGGCTTAAGAAGAGGTTGGATGATGCTAAGGGGAGATGGGTGGAAGAGCTACCACATGTCCTTTGGACCTACCAGACTACACCTAGTAGGTCCATAGGCGAGACTCTTTTTTCAATGACTTATGGGGCCAAGACAGTAATTCCTCTCGAGACAGGTTTCCCAACGCCGAGGATGAGCTCTTATAGTCCAAACAACAATGACGGATTGTTAGAAAGGGGTCTGGACTTGGTTGAAGAACGAATGGAAATGTTGTGGTTCAACTAGCATATTATTAGCATAAGCTTAAACAGGGTTATGACTTGAACGTGAAGTTAAGACCTCTGGCGCCGGGAGATTTGGTGTTAAGGAAGGTTTTAGGTACTGGAAAAAATCCAGCTTGGGGAAAATTAGGGCCAAATTGGGAAGCGCCATATCGCATCACCTCAGTAGTTGGAATTAGGGCTTATTATCTTGAAGACCTGGATGAAAATGTTGTACCACATCCTTGGAAAGTAAATAACCTGCGAAGATATTGTTATTAATGAAAATCTTTTCTGCTATATGTAGCCAATTACTTTATGCATTACATTTATTATCTCTAAATGTCAAATAGAACCTTGGCTATGCCTGGCTCCTCGAACCATATGCCTTGGGAAAATTGATATCTTTTATTATCCCTAAGTGCCAAAAAGAACCTTGGCTATGCCTGGCTCCTTGGACCACATGCCTTGGGAAAATTGATATCTTTTATTATTCCTAAGTGTCACACAGAACCTTGGCTATGCCTGGTTCCTTGGACCACATGCCTTGGGAAAATTGATATCTTTTATTATCGCTAAGTGTCAAATAGAACCTTGGCTATGCTTGGCTCCTCGGACCACATGTCTTGGGAAAATTGACACTTTTCAATATTTGTTTGTTAGTTAATACTCGATAAATACTTGTTAATACTTTTCAATATTTGTTCATTGGTAAAAAATGTTTTAAGGGTTCGTTAATACACAAAGGTCAGAATTGTTATTTAGTCATTCATAAGGTCCTACCCTGTTTAATTGAGCAACAAATTATTAACACTGCGTAAAGGAGCATCATTAAACTAAAGTATTACTGGCAAGAGACAAATATCCCAAGTAAATAGAAATGTGCACAGAATAAGAGATAAGAGTCTTGATCTTGTCATTATATACAGGGGTGATTACATTATAGCTTAAAATAGAAAGAGAATTGCAAAAACAGACACATAACAAAATAAAGCTTCTATTGTAACTGAGAGAAAATAGAAGAGAGTCTTGGGATATGCCTTGGTCTTTGGGGGAGGGTCTTCCTTGGATTTAGTCACATCTTCCTTTGTCTAGTGGTTAGCCCCTTTTGATTTGGCATTAGTCTCTTTGGTCTTGGGAGCCACTTTTTTGATCTTGAGGGAAACATTTGGAGCCTTAGCTTCGGTCAGAGTCTCAACCTTCTTACCCTTGTCCTTTTCCCCTGGCAGAGGATCACCATGACTAACCCCCTTACTCAAAACCTTTTCAACCTTCTCACCTTGGTCACCACCTTGGACAAACCCCGTGGAAACCTTAGGAGGAGGGAGAGAGCTTTGGGTGGTGGAGGGTTGTACGGGGAGAACGGACTCGGGGGTAGTGAGAGGTGGAGGGATGGCTAGAATCGCACAGATATATTGGGGATACCATATGTTTTCAGCTTTCCTCCACTCCGAGGTAACAAGGATTCCTGCCACATTAAGGGCCTCCCCCCATACCATTTGGCAGTAATCCCTGTATACCCCAGCCAGCTCCTTGGCTAGGCGAATCTCCGTTTCTTCTACCCCGCGGTTATAGGAAGCTTGTGACGAGGCTTCCATGGTCTCCTTGATGGTATAGGCCACTTCCTTGGCCCGAGCTAGCTCCGCCTTCAAATCCAGAACTTGCTGTTGGGTTGTGGCTAGCTCTATCCCATAGTAATGGAGTTTTTTGCATTGCTCCTTCGCTTGAGTTTTGGCGTTCTTAAGCTCGGCCTCAGCGCTCCTCCTTCCCTTCCCCTCTTCTACCAACTTCTCAGCAAACTCCTTATTTTCCTGCTCGGCCAAACCCAAAGCTTTTTCAGTCTTGGCCCTAAGGTTGGCCTCGACCTTAGCCTTGATTCGAGCATCATTTACCCATTCCTCTGCGACGAACACCTCCTGGATAGTCCGCACAAAAGTAACGAACCAGTATGTCATAACAATAGGAGTAATGTAAGAGGATATTCAAGCTAGGAGTAATTGATGCTAGTAGTTGATATTACCAAGGCTAAGTCCCTTTTGAGGGACAGGAAGAGCTCTTGCTACCTCATTTTCTTTAGGGCAGCCATATCCTTAGGCAGAAGGATAGGCTGCTTCAAGGCCTCAGCTAGATAATGGGCATGCCTTTTCTGAAATTCCTTTATGGTGGAATTTCAAGGAATAGTAGCCCTATCCAACTCTAGTTGAGGTGCCCAATTGGACTGGGTTTGACGCACCTCGGCCACTTCATGGCTCTCTTTACTCTCTACAGAAGAAGCTCGTGTCTGACCTTTAGCTGTCTTCTATAGTTGAAGGACACTGAAACTCGCTATTCAAGAGCTGAAAAGGCTTGCCTCTCTCTCATATACGTTGCACAGTGGTTAAGACATTATTTTTTGGCTCATACAGTTTACCTCATGGCGAAATCTCACCCCATATGTTCACTTTTGTGGCGTCCCTTTCTTTCTGGAAGTCTAGCACAATAGCTCTTGCAATTGTCTGAATTTGGAATTATCCCCATCACCTCAACTGTAAAGGGGTAGGCAATAGCCGACTTGTTAGCATGGTTCCAGGAGAAGAAATTTGGTATGTTACTGATAATGTTCTCGGAGACTTACTGGAAGTTGCAACTGTTGAGGCAGCAGGAGCTAGATGAGTTCTTAAATTTGATGGGTCCTCCACTACTGCTAAAGGAGGAGTTGGAATTGTTCTAATTAAAGAAACAGGGGAAGCGTAGCCAAGTCTTTTAAACATGATTTTTCTTGTTCTAATAATACGGTTGAGTATGAAGTATACCTCATGTGTTTGGCGGTAGCACATGAAATGGGAATCAAATGCCTTAGGGAGATTGGAGATTCGAACCTGGTTGTTTGTCAAGCTAAAGGAGATTTTGCATTCAAAGAACCATAGTTGACACCATATCGAGCGATGACTCAAATGTTGGAAAATTTATTTGAAGACTTTGACATTGAACACTCTCAAAGAACTGACAACGACAACCATTTTGCTGATGCTTTAGTCACTTTTGGGGCTAGAATTAGTTTTGAAGGCATGACTACTGAAATTATAGTCATAAAGAAACCTGTTCCAATCATACAGGTGTTAAAAGAGGAGTTTTTTGGTCAACCACTAGACCAAGCAGATTGGCAATCACCCATCAAAGAAGCACTATTATCTCCTTTTAGCAAAGGGCAATTGAAATTCTTCAAAGATTATGCTTTGGTGGTAGGGGAGTTATACTGAAAATTCTCGGGAGGAGTCTTGGCAAGGTGCTAAGGCCTGGGTGAGTCTAGCAAGCGACTAAGATAAGTCCATGAGAAATCTTGCAGCTCTAGTAGTACAATAAGCATTTATAGGCGCCTCTAGCGATTAAGGTATTACTGGCCAGACATGGACAAGTAAGCTGCCAACGTCCAAAGTCAGTGTGAAAAATGCCTACATATCCCTAGCCATGAAGAATCATATGCTGTATTAACCTCCAACAATTGAAAAATCCCATTTTTTGAATATCTCATAAAAGGCATTTTACATGACAACCGGGATGAGGCATATTGGTTAAAAAGGATGGCAACTCGCTACTTTGTGGGGGAGGTGTTCTTTTTTGAAGAGGATTCAATGGGAAGCCCTTAAGATGTTTAGGGACCCCCGACGCACAATTTGTCATACAAGAAGTTCATACGGGTGAATGTAGGGATCATTAAGGCAAGAAGCACCTTTTACAGTAGCTGCTCAACCTTGGATATTTTTGGCTAACCATGAAGCAAGACAACCAAACATGTGAAGACTTGTGACACTTGCCAAGTCCATGGGAGCTTGATCCATACTCATCCCACTATTTTCCAAAAGATGATAACACAATGACCATTCCAAACTTGGGGGCTAGACTTGATAGGGCCAATCAATCCACCATCCAACATCTATATTTGGATATTAGTAGCTACGAAGTATTTCATGAAGTGGGTTGAGGCAATCCCATTGAAGAAAGCTACCGGCCCGGTAGTTGCAAATTTCATCCGTGAGCACATAATTTGTAGATTTGACATCCCCCATGAGATCATCAGCGATAATGGCACTCCCTTTGTGAATAAAGATTTCCGCAAACTACTTGACCATCACCACATCAAGCATAGAGAGTCTACTCCTTACTATCCCCAAGGCAATGGCCAAGTGGAAGCAACTAATCGGGCATTATTTAGAATTCTCAGTAAGATGGCCCATGAATATGAGGGAGGATGGAGTGAACATTTGTTAGAAACCTTGTGGACCGACTGAAGTTCAACAAAGACTGCTATTGGCTTTTCACCATTTTCTCGTGTATGGCATCGAAGCTATATCACCGGTTGAGCTATTAGTTCCTACTCCTAGGGAGATCCATGGCCAAGAAGTTGAAATGAGTGCAGCCATCTGTGCAAAGTTTAAGGTTTTTGACCTCGAAACCTTAGAGGAAGCAAGGAATCTAGCCCTTGGCCATATCCAGCGATACCAGCAGCAAATGGCCAATGGCTATAACAAAGTCATGAAGACTAGAACTTTTGTTAATGGGAAAATGGTTTTAAAGGCAGCAGACCATGTGAGAAGGAACCTCTATACTCCCTCTAAATTTACCCCAAGTTGGGAAGGGCCAATCTTGTAAGGGAAGCCAATGACAGCAGTTACTATCATCTAGCTACAACGGATGGTGAAATCCTCACAGAACCTACTAACGACAAATGGCTTAAGTTAAATCATGCTTAGTCTACTGTGCTTGTACTATGTGGTCTTTTGCCACTCCTTTGTAAGATCACAACTACTACTAAATAAAGAAGTGAGCATCGCCTTTGTCATAGTCATACATGTCGTGATAGTACTAAGTTCCTTTTTCTTTTTATAAAAAAAAAATATAATAGCTATTCTCTTTTTTCTTTAATATATATATATATATATATATATATATATAAGTTTGTATATATATATATATGTGTGTGTGTGTGGGGGGGGGGGGATGAATGAACTTTTTATTCTCTCTCTTTTGAAATCAGAAAATGTTTTTTTTAGGTCAAAAAATGGTTTTTGCAAGAAGAAGAGAAACATAGTAGCTATGGTTGGAGGTGTCCTCTGCCATGAATAGTACAATATTTACACATGAACAATTAGAAAGATATACACACACACACACACACACACACACACATATAATAATGATAATTGAACATCCCTTTTTATACAAAAAATCTCTTTTAGACATGAATTTTTTACAAACAACGTCCTTGGTTAAGTGGTTCCTTTTACACGTAATATTGGTACCTACAACAGAATAACCTTCTGCACAAAAGATGACAGACTCATAACTGAATAAGTTTTTTTTTTTTAATTTAAAAATAATAACAACACTTATAACTGAACAAGTCATAACTAAATAAATGTTTCTTAAAACACAACAGTATTTATAGCTGAATAAGTTTACATACGTAAATAGTGACAGTGCTTACCGTTGGATGAGTTTTTCCTCCTATTACATGAACAAAAAGAAAGTCTTTGCAACTAGAGAGTCTCAAAATATGTAGTAATACATTAAGTACATATTACATTCTAGCAGAGTTACCCACAAAACACTAGTAAGATAAACTAAAGCATAAGTAGCCTAATCCAACAAGCCTTCACCAAAGGTTTCTGCGGAGAAGGAGCCACCGTTGGTGGACAAGGATAGCATGATGGAATTCCTCTGATTTTCAAAGAAGATAGTTCAGCTGACTTCACAACCATTTCTTTCTCTAAATCTACAATTTTCACCACAAGCTTGGCCAACTTTATCTCACTGTCGCAAATAATGCATGATTCAACAGTAGCTTTGAGCCAATCAAGAACAAACCCAACATCAAACTTCATGGATTATAATTCACTAAGTACATACTTCCACTCAAGTACTTTATGCAAATTGAAACTCTTAAAAGGCATGTGTCCCATGTCAAGCAAAACTGCAACCAAGGATTGGAACGTCACCTTCCTTACAGCATTACCATACGTGCATTTAGACATAAAATCTGGATCCTTTAACAATATTTTCTCTAGCAGAGGTAGACCTTCCACAGGAACATTAAACCTGTTGGGAAATTTAGACATTGGTTGATACAATTAACAAGTTTTAAACTCAAGTTGTTAATTAGATTTATTATGAATAAACTTGTTAAAACAAACAAACAAACATCAATATCATGTCAAAATCATATGCAACGGAAAAGTAAATAAGACAAGATATGATGACCTAGGAAAACCAATGACACCAACCAGTTTCATAGTAAAAAACTTGGGGGGAAACCTTCCTGAAAAACAATTCACTATAGTAAAGAGAAGTTTTAGATCTAGTATAAAACCTTTGTCCCTAGACTCTACAATTCCCGTAAATGAACTCACAGCAGAAACCTTCTACCGTTTCAGAACCTTTAAACTCTTCAATATATGAACACCACCCTTTGATGCACGGATCCCAGTACGTGACTAACTCCTTTGCACGAATCCTAGTATGTGACTCACTCACCAACTTAAGGAAAAAGAATATTGGCTACAAAGTTCTTCACTTCATTAACAATGAAGATTAAGAAGCACTTGGTTACAAAACCCTAAGGCGCAAAGACGTAGTAGCTTCTTTTAGAGAGAATAAGGCTTCGGTCACCTTTTTCATATGTTCTCCTTATATTCTCTTATGTGACGGCCTTTAAAATAAGTCTTATATATGTCTAGGGTTGTGAGAAAAGAACCCCTACATAAATACATAAGCATGGCCCGAAAATCAGATCTGGAAATCTAAATTTCCGTAACCTCGATAGATAGTATTTGTCGAGCCTCATTAAACCTCGATAGATAGCTATCTGTCGAGCAGGTGTCGAGCTATTTGTCTGCAGGTGTCGAGCTATCTGTCCAGCTTTAGTGAACACCTTTTCTTTACTTGTTTCTTAGTCCAATCTTCATGGCTTTAATACTATACTTGAACAACATGTTCTTTGAAGTATAAAACACATCTTAGATCTACCCAATTACACGTAAAATGTGTTTTGTCAAAAGATTAACTAACTACATAAAATGTGTCCTTAACAAAACCGCTGGAATTTCATTGTGGCCCCAGAAAGTGAATAGAAATCCTCAGCAGATTTGTCGTTCACCCCTTCTTGATTAAACATCTCCATGAAATCTTGAATGCTAGCCTTATGAAGTGCAACACTTGATGACTCTCCTTCCGCAACTGTTAAACAAGATTAGTGGAATCAATTTATTTGACAAAGAAACAAAAAGGAAACTTTTTTTTAATGAAGCAAACTTAAGGCAAATCTTTGTACATGAAAAATGAAGGCATGGTAGGTTCATTAACGGAACTTTCTCCAGCAGCACTAGTGCAAATAGCTCCTTCAGGTGACAACAAAGGATCAACAACATTTCCTCTAGCTATACCACTTCCAGCAGCTTCCTCAAGAACCAATGGAGGTACATTAGCCTCTCCTCCAGTTGCGCTAGCATAAGTAGCCACTTTAAGTGCCAGCAAAGGATTAACAACATCCCTAATCTCACCAATTTTCATGGTCTTCTCACGCACCATTGGGAAATCAGCAACTTTACCTATGATAGAAATGCCATCAGCAGCAGCAGCAAAAACACGGGATGATGGGGAGGCGAGTAGCATAAGGTTACCAGAACCTATTGTGTTGTCCATAAAGTCACCCCCATGCTCTTCCGACTGAGTCCTCTCACTGTCACTAGACTGATGGGGTAGCTAATAGCGCAAAATATGTGTCAGTGTAAGAATGGAGTTAGAAAAGAAAAAAAAAAAAAAAAAAAAAAAAAAAAAAAAAAAAGAAGAAGAAGAAGAGAAAAAGGGGAGATTAATGGTTAAGTATTTACCTCATCGGAGGAGCTCCTAACATCAAGTCCAATGGTTTTCATCTTATGGGCAGTGGTTTTTTTCTGATATTTCTTCGCCTCAAAATCTGGTCTCACGGAAGGAAAAACTTCGGCAGTTGACATTGGTGAAGGCCTAACAGCCTCTGCTGTTGAAGTTGTGAGAGCAAGACTTGTGCCCCTAATCCAAAAAATAAAACACAATCACCGAAAACTTGGATCTACCTTTCTTGCTGCTACCAACACTATGCTTTCTCTTAGACCTCGTCCTTCTAGAAACATTTCTAGCCGGAGGAGTTTCATCTCGGGCTCTCTTACCTGGTGTTTTATGTTGCTCTATTTAGGGTTCGGGGGCTTCCACTATCTTAAACTTTTTGCTCCATTCCTTCATAAATTCTTCACCATGGATAACCTAACCATCAAGGTTAGCAAGCCTCTCCCCAAAGCTTATTTTCTGCCTTGGTACCCATGCTGAAACAGCCGGGGTGTTCGGAATTAAGCACCGATTAGGAGGGACATCATTTCTCAGAGGACTAATTACTACCCTTTCATGCTCTCGGCTAGCCACAAAGTCAGCAAAGGTGTTCATTACCTTTTGCCAGTAGGTGCACATGTTTTGGGTGACATAACCTTCCCTACGCTTACTTGGGACCAAAGCATTCTCCTCCTTCTCACGCCAATACTCCATAGCCGAACCATGAAGTAAAGGCCTCATTGCCACCTGAATGTCATACTCCATATCATTAACCACGGGGACATCTTGGTCAAGCCTGAATTGGTGTGACACTCTACGAGGATTGTATGTCACAAGGCTGAATCCCGAATTATTGAGACAAGGTAGCAATAATGGAGAAGTAATAAGCAGAAAATTCAAAACCTTACTGCCCTCCCTTAAGTTAAACATTTGAGAGTCAGGCCTGGCACACGGAAATGGGGATGGAGAAAAGAATCCATCGGCATGATAGACATAAGGCCTCTAAATGAAATCGGAGGCAGTATCTAGTGAACTGATCACGGGCAAACCCCATACCTTCAAGGCCATCCACTTCATCAACAAAGGAAGGTTATGCTCAAACCTAAAAAACCTATCTTCACCATCAAGATTTCCAATCAAAATCACTCTTTTGGTTTCACGGATGTCACTTACACTCTTCCCTACATTAAGTTAACTTTTTGAATGTTCCCAAGCAAAAGCTTGCAATATCACTATGTTTACCCTAGAATCAACAATATCGTATGGAGAACTGGCTACGTCATTATGATGAAGTTGGTCTAATTTTTAGTAAAGGGAGCCTAAAAATAAAATAACCAGCGGTAGAGACATACCATGAGAAAGTTTTATGGAGAGACTAAAAGTGTGGGGTTTGATGAATTTAACAAGGTCATAGTTGAAAATGCATTTACTCAGCCACATTTCCAAGAACATAGCCCCCGTGACGGCATGATTACCAAACTTCCTAAATGCAGGAATCCACAAAGAAAACCTAGCCCTTTGGCCGCTGGACAATGCCATACGACCTCCAAATGCCTTATAGAGCTTCTCTTTGATTTTAGTCTCCTCTTCATTCAACTCAAACTCCATTGGATCCAGCCTTCCCATACTCGGCAGTAAGAATAATCTCTCTACATCTTTAAGGGTGATAGTGGTTTCGCCCCAATAGAAAAAGAAAGTGTGTGTTTCAGGGCTCTAGTGGCGAACTGGATACCGGAGCACAATGATGTCTCTAAATACATGCCAACCTCGAGACATCAGTACCGCTTCAAAAATGTTGACGTCACAAAGCGACTAACAAAACCCATCATCCTTAATTTCTTTATCAAGCCAATCAGACCAGCCATTGATTAATCCGTTGGGACACAAAAATTGCACCGGTGAAGGCAAAAGCTCCTTTCGCTAGAGGCGTAAATCTATAACCCTTGATGCAGTCGGTACCCACGCGGTCTCTGGATTGGGGGCCCCACCTCTTGAATTCCATTGAGGTGGAGCATCAGGTGAACTAATGTCAATTGGAACCATAGGAAATAAAAGGGAAGAGCAATACCACGGGTCTTGCAATGGTAAAAGCGACTTGCTCGCAAATTCGACATCGAAGGCAATGGGTGGTTCCTCTTCTTCATCCATGAACAAAATTTGATGATGAAATCTTCTTAAATACTTAAAAAAGGGGAGGGGTGGGGGGAGCAACAAAGGAAGAACAAACTACTTCCTCTTTTTTTCCCACAACGGCTTAAAGGTAAAAAAGAAAAAAATTTCCCCCTTTGTTGCCAAAATTTTATCTCTCTCTCCTTTTTTGTTTTTGCCAAAAATAAGAAAGAAGAAGGTGACTCTCTCTCTCTCTCTCTCTCTCTCTCTCGACAGTGAATAATGAAGGGAGGGTAGAATCGATTCTTTCAATTGTATTGAGAAACGTGAAACCCAGCCTTGAAAAGAGATGAAAGGGGGCTAAGTTATTATGGGGTAACAGTAACCACCCTAGTGTTTGAGATGAGGTTTTGCAAGGGTTCGCGCATAATACCTCAAACGGCCACTACTTTTCAAAAATAAAAATAAAAATAAAAATACACTCGCACGTGTGATCCAAATATTTTTTCTTTACAAAAAAAAAAATTACTAATTTGATCACACGTGACTCGGGGGGCTGAATGTTAGGGTACATTTTTTTTTTTACATGATATTATTTAAATAATGCCTATTTATTTTCAAACATCACCCACTAATTATTGGGCTTCCCTAAATAGTTTTGACTATTATTATGCTATCCTACAACCATTTTTCTTTCCATCACAAAATTGGGCTACAAATATAAAACGTTATGAAGCCCAATATTTTTGTAAGGCCTAATCCCAAATTATTTATTTTATTGAGCAAGTTAAAATCTCATTCTTTTTATTTATTTTTTTTTTTTTAAGCCCAAGAATTTTTATGCTTAGCAATATTTGAAAAGTCCATGATTCAAATACATGGTAAAATCATTTTATCTATGGAATTCAAATCCATAATCAAAGCCCATGATTCAAATACATGGAAAACTCATTTTATCAATCAAATTCAAATCCATAATCAAAGCTCATGATTGAAATCCGTGGTAGAACAATTTTACCAATGAAATTCGAATCCATAAATCAAAACTCAAGATTCAATCTCATGGAAAATTATTTGAAAGCCTAGTTCATACTGGCAATATCAAAAACTCCAGTTCTCACCGGCTATATCAAAAAGCCAAGTTCTCACTGGTCATATCAAAAAGCCCAATTCTTATTAGCAATATCAAAAAGACCAGTTCTTATTAGTCATATCAAAAAGACCAGATCTCACTTGCAATATCAAAAAGCCTAGTTCTCATTGACCATATCAAAAAGCCAGTTCCCACAGGCCATATCAAAATGCTAAATTCCCATTGGCAACATTGAAAGCCCAATTTTCATACTGGCCATATCAAAAGCCTAGTTCTCCCTTGCAATGTTTAAAACCCAATTTATGTTGGCACTGTTTTAAAGGCCCAAAATTATTAATACTTGACAAGATGTTATATCATAATTATTTAAAGTCCAGTGATGAACAATGTTTTAACTTCTTAAGCCTATTACTATAATATTACAAGCCCATGAAATTTATGGAAATTATTTAAATTCAAAACCCATGGCAATCATCTTGTAAAAGCCCATGGAAAATTATGATTATTTGTTTTAGACCCATAGCATCTATTTATTTCATACCATATTATAAGCTCATAGACTTATATAAGAACACATGTTCAATATCTATCTTACATCACAATACTTAATTTTGAAACTCATGATAATTATTCATCCTATAAGCTCATCATTTAAATTATGACATGATTATTGGGAACCATAAACATTACTTGTGATATGTAATTCATCATTTCAAAAGATAGTAAATATCATCTACAGAAGCATTTTGAAGTAATTAAGATTACGCTATTTTAAATATTACAACTCATTGCCCAAAGATCCATTACAAATATCTATCAAAATCCAAAATATTCACTAATAATAAGAGTCCATGAGGGATAAAAACCCATGGCAATATGTGTTATTGATGTCCATTTTGTAGGTCCATATATGCTATAAAAGGAGAACAAGCCCAAGTGAAAAAGGGATGAGCACAACCCAGCCCAAAAGGTCCAACCCATGTGGGTAAGCCCAGTCTAAAAACTCCAGCAAAGGCAGAGGACTAAAATAGACAACCGGCTTCCCTCTTGTTCATCCTTGACCAAGGTCCAACTAGAGACCTCTACAAGAGAACCAAATTTTTAATAATGAACTAGGGGTTGTCCCATCAACTTTTTGTCACCCTCTCTTTGACTTGAATAGTGCCTAGAGGTTGTACTAGCAACTGAAGTCTAATGGGTGATAGGACTTCATCATTTTCCTCAAGACTATATCTCCAACAGAAGGGGAGCCATAACTAAGTTACCCAAATCTTAACAAATCAATGTTAAAGGGGAAAATTTGGGAGGGCATGAAGAGATCTCTAGTGGACCCTCTAAGGTGGGCTTAAAATTTGACACTTGGCTTGGGGTGTTGAAATCCTACCTCCTAGGGTCCAAATCTCAGTTCCAGTACTAGCATCCTTCCTTAATGCTTATCTTAACCTCATTGGCTAAGTATAACCTCAGAGATCCAATCATTTAATGCAAGATTATGCTGATTTTGCCCATGTGTGATATTGCCCAAAGAGGCAAGACAGCCCAAAAGAGAATCCACCATCATAGCCAAATCCTAGGATAATCAAGATTGCTATTCTACCTCCTGATCAGTCCTATGTTTTTGGACGTTTGCTAATTAATGCCTCCTAAAACTCCATATAAAAGGATAATCATACTAGCCCACAAAACACACACCAAACCCTCTGAAATTTCTATTATTCTTGTCACTTTGCCATATTTTAGTTTGTAGTTTAAGTCTCCCTAGCTCACAAATCATCCCCCTTAGCCCACACTCACTTAACCTCAGACATTCCCTTTCCCTTTTTTGCATATCTTACACCCATAAATGCTTCCTAATCAGTCATAAACAACCCCTTACCCATTAAAGACTTAGTTTTAGCATTAATTCTATCATACCATCACAAACTTACATACCCGCTCACTCGAAACAACCTATACCACCCCATTCATGCCCCCCCCCCCCCCCTCCCCCCCCCCCCCACACACACACACACATATATATATATATATATATTCCCCAAGAATCTTAGTTCAATATTTGCTGCACTAAGCTAAAATCTCTCTTTCTCTTCACACCATGCCAAATAACCCCTTTCTTCTTACCATGGAACCATTGATTTCTTCCCTCATATTAATGTAATGATGGTTGAAAGTACAATAGACCACCCTAACCAAGGCTCACAAGGACTTCTAGAAGTGAACACTTTCTTAAATCTATTTAATAATTGATTGCTGGACTTTAAGTTTAACTTCAACCTTTCACTAGAGAATTTATTTTTCTGGTATTATCGAAATAGGACCACTAATCTGCTAATCAACTATTGTTAAGTGTTTGATTGGGTTTTGTTGTTGTTTTGTCAAAGTGCAACCTTTATTTTTTGCTTGGATAGGCTTGTCACTACACCGAAAGCCTTTAGGCACATCTCAAGAGCCCATCGTTGAGCTTCAGCTTGACTTTTCAATATTTTATTCGATGGCATCAATTTCCCCCTCAATAATATGTAATCTATTTTTTTCCCCTAAAGGGTATACTTTTCCTCTTAAATTATTCCTAAGAGGCATATATATATATATATAAGGATGTGGACACCCTCCCTTTTGATGAACTTGTAGGATCTCTTCAATCCTATGAGTCTAACCTACCTAAAACCTACTAATCCAAATATGTGGCCTTAAAATTTTTTGATGAGGTAGAGGATAAAGGATTTGATGATGAGATATCTTCTACATAGATAGCTTATCTTGCCAAGAACTTTAGAAACTTTTTGAGGAACAATAATAGAAAGGCAAGAAATCGAAACAATGCTGACACTAAGAATGTGAAGAAGAATGAAACAACAAAAAATAAAATTCTGAAAAATCAAAAGATAAAGGGGTTCAATCCTCTAACAATTCTTTAGGTCAAAAATGTTTTCGTTGTCAGGGTTACGGTCACCTTAGGTTAGAATGTCCTACTTACTTGAGATCTAATGGAAAAGCTATGGCTGTTACCCTTAGTGATGATGACGTTTCTGATCACGAGTCTGAAAGTGATCAAGAAGGAAATTTCATGGCTTTCATTGCTACTGCTGAAGTAAGTGAGCCTGAAATTGTTGAGGAGAACCTTTCTGATGGGGAACTCTCTAAGAATGCGGACTTGCAAGACGCTTACAACAAGCTTTGCAAGATTGCAGCAAAGGATGCCATAAATGTTGACATAGGTTTGAAAAAGATAAACACACTTGAACAAGAGAAGAAAAACCTAATGGTTAAGCTGTTTAATGCTAATGAACTCATAATCTCTTTTTAGATTGAAAACATGTCTTTGATTGAAAAAGTCAAAATTTTAAAATCTGAATTATCTGTTACTAGAGAACAATTAGATAGGACTACTACTTCTAAACTGGATAATATGTTAAATGTTCACAAATCTTTTTCTAATAAGATAGGGTTAGGGTTTGTAGAGAGCGTTTCTACTTATATTGTTCATCCTCCTAAGTTTGTACATGCTATATCTATTTTTACTCCAGAAGTTAAGGTACCTAAGGAAGAAACTCTAGCTACTAGAAGAATTAGGGTAGATTTGAGTGAATCAAAGCCCAAAAAACCTAATCATCTTGGAAGCAAGAAACAATACAAAGCTCAATGGTTTTGTCATTTTTGTGGTGGAATTGGGCAAACATGCCCAAACTGTTTTAAGTTGCAAGCTTCAAAGCAAGCAACCAAACAAAAAGTGTCTGTGCCAAAAGCTCATGATCTTATGACACTTATCCATGAATTGGTAAAGGCTCTTAACTTTTATGCCAATACAGGAATCCCAAGTTTGCATCTAAGAGAGTGTGGATGCAAAAGACTCAGCCTTACAGAGTCTATCTAACATGGTCCTTGTGCTTAATCTTTCAATCTCTTGTGACCAAATCATTTTTCATTAGGGTTTTCTTTTGCATTACATTCATGTATTTCATTCTAGGTTTGTTTATGATGTTTTTAAGTTTTTTTTTTTTTTTCAAAAAAAAAAAAAATTGTGTATTAGACATCTTCAAGTTGTGTAATTGAGGTTGGTCTATGAAATTTGCATTTCATGACTGTGTACCTTGTTTAGCTTAAATAAGCTATTTTTTTGCACATTGCTAGTTTGTGCTATGTAGTGCTTAAATTGTGTGAGTTGTTTATGGTTTTTAAACACATAGTTTTGATATTGAAGCCACATTCTTTTGATTGTAAGGACTAAAAAATCTTAAGAGAAAGGCATAATTAATCATTTCACCACTGTTACTCGTCAATCATGAACACTTGTGTGCAAATTATAAAAGCTGTGCTCGGTAAGTTGTAGCTGTTGCACTTCAAGATTAAACGAGGTGTTAATTGTGAAAAGAATGTGAAAATCAAAAAAAAAAAAAAAAATTTAAAGAAAAAGAAAAGCAAAAAAAAAAAAAAAAAAAGGAAAAATAAAATGCTTTTACATGATTGCAAATGTGTTTTCTAGGAAATGTGAGAGTTGTATGATGTAACTTCTTAGGATAGTTACTTTCAAACTTATGTGATTCATATTATAGAAATTGTGATTAATCAATCCTTCTCTCTCTCTCTCTCTCTCTCTCTCGCTCGCTCTCTCTCTCTCTCTCTCTGTGGCTTATCATCTTCTGATCAAACAAATGGCCTTTCTCCCCATCAAAACATTCAATTGCCTCCCTTTGGATTTAAAACCCATTGATTTAATTTTTTATTTAGAGATTTTGAATTGCTTTCTTTCCATCCCATAAGTCACCAAATTACAACTAGAATTGGAAAGTCTATTTGAGGTTAGTTTTTCTTTTTCTTCCCTTGAACTTCTTTGCTTTTCTGCTGCAATTTTTATGGTTTGTAATTTGTATTGGATTTTCTCTTCTGGGGTTGTAAATACCATTTTTCTTTTCTTTTTTAATTTTCAATTCATAGTTTATTTATTTGTATTAATATTTATAATTTTTCTTTACATAATTGTATTTTACCCATTAAAATTTTTGTATCTAAAAAATTGGAATGCATTTTATTGTTTAGTACACGACCATTTACCTCCCATTTGTTTATTTTATTTTCTGAATGGCTTTGTAGTTTAAAAAAAAAATTAAATACTACATAAATTCTTGCTAATTTTATTTTAATCTTATCTAAATTTATGCTAATATTTAACTTCTTAGGATAACTTGGAAGAGGAAACAAAATATTATGATTGATAAGTATGGACTGTGTACATTTTTAGACCCCTGTAAACTAGATTGCTTAACCTAATTAATTAACCAAATGAATACTTAGGTTTATTATTCAAATCTAGGTTAAAACAATAAAGTCATATCATGTAAAGCAGCGGAAAAATAAATAACAAAATGTTATGATGACCTAGGAAAACCAAACCGATAAAAAACCTGAGGAGGATTTAACCTAGCTATCCTCAAGGTAAAAAGAAAATCCGTTTACAATAAGACTTAGACCATTAACATCTTATTGCTACCACATGTAGAACTTACTGACACGACCATGTGCAAGTTCCGAATCTACGGACTCCTTCTTTATTAGCCCTTTGCAACATAAGCACCCACACTTGTGATAAAAAAAACATAAACTCTCCTATTTGTGACTCCAAGACCACCCTTGAAGGTTTAGATCATCAGCACCTTTGATGACTAGAGAAGGCAACAACTTCTACAACATTGGATCTTGAGATTCTTCAAGGAATAGCACCGATAGAAGACATGAGAGAGCTTTTGGGTACAAAACCTTAGATCTACAAAAGAGGCACAATCTTCTCTCTCTAAAAAGACTTTTTAAAAACATGCTTAGGGTTTCCTTTATATACTAGAAGAAGTAGATCTAAAACCTTAATGTGCTTGAACTGCTATTTGGGCTTAATTAATATTTTGTGGCTACGAATTTTGATCGATCGAGTGTGTCTCTCAATCGGTCGAGCCAGGCAAATTTCGAATTCTCTTTTTTGCAACTTGCTTGCTCTTGGATCTTGACTTGAATCACCTTGAGCATTGTCTAATAATACCTATAGATTCTAGGATCTATATCTAGACAAGTTTGTGTTCATGATTTGCCAATTGATCTAAACTTTTAGAACCTAACAGATTATATGGTCCTCCTTTTCTTTGTATTTGGGATTATAACATAGCTTTATATGGTTATTTTCATTATTTTTTTTGAAAAATTATGATGTAAAGGACTATATAGGGTTGTAAATACCATGTTTCTTTTTTTCTTTTTTCTTTTTTGAATTTTCAATTGATAGTCTATTTCTTTGTATGCATGTTTACAATTTTTCTTTACATTATTATGGTTTACCCATTAAAATTTTGTGTCTAAAGAATTGGAATTCGTTTTTATTGAGTTAGTACATGATCATTTGCCTCCCATTTGTTTATGAACAAAGTTTAGTTACAAAATTGATTATAGTATAAAACTACAATCTTAATATCTTATTATTAGAAGTGCATTTTGACAAATTCACTATTGGATTACATCTTTTTCTTATATCCTCCATGCTTGCAAAATTTCTAAAAAATTAAAGATCAATAGTTAACTCATCGACAAATTGTTTAAAGTGCAAGTTTTTGTAATTTAAAATTATGCATAAAATATAAACTTATAGTTCATAAAGTAAATAATATCCGATTAACACAAAATTTGACATGTGTATTAAGAGCGTAAAAAACATGCAATTCAACCGTTAGATTTTCAAATTATATAGTAATATTTATTTTATTGAGTAAGGTTATAGTTTTAAGTTACAATCAATTTTGTAGCTAAACTTTGTCCTTTGTTTATTTTATTTTCTAAATAGCTTTGTAATTTTTAAACTAAATACTACATAAATTCTTGCCAATGTTCTTTTAATCTCATCTAAATCTATGCTAACTTTTCAGTTCTTAAGATAATTTGAAAGAGGAAACAAAATATTCTCATCGATAGGTATGGACCGTATGCTGTTCCTCTTTTTCTTTGTATTTGGGATTATAACTTAGCTTTATATGGTTATTTTCATAGATTTTTTGACAAATTATGATATAAATTCAGTATCGTAAGTCATACATACTAAATTTTTATTTATTTATTTTTTTTACAACAAGATCTAATCTCTAATTCTAATTCTTACCATTTACTAAAGTTTCAAATATATATATATT
Organism: Castanea crenata; assembly: GCA_020976635.1. NCBI lineage: Eukaryota > Viridiplantae > Streptophyta > Magnoliopsida > Fagales > Fagaceae > Castanea > Castanea crenata. The sequence goes on along the minus strand of JAGHPS010000031.1, from coordinate 3,361,106 downwards.
TTTATACAATTTATAAGTTTTAAGGAAATAGATTTGGGATGCTTACAATGTTTAACTATTGCACCCTTGTTATGACTGTGGACATGTATGTACTATTGCTTTATGTTTTTTATGGTAACACTAATATTCATTACTTTGGAATTAAAAAATTATCTCAATTTAAGCATAAACCTTGCTGTGATCTCATTCTTAGAAAAATCCTGCAACTTAATTTAAATCATGCTAACCAATATACATAAACAAATAGAATGATTTTGTACAGTCCAACATGAATTAAATCATATTACCTTGGTTAGCTTAATTAAACTTATCTAATTCTCGAGAGGAAAACAAAACCTTAAACTTATTTCTTATATCTTATTCTGAGTTCAATTTGGCTATGATATATTACGCTTCAATGCATAATATTCCTTAAATATACATAAATATGATAGACATTAAGAAATACAATAGATAAATACAACAGAAAATCAACGATGCATTTCTTTTGTACTTAAAAACAAAATTCTTAAATGTATACTATAAAGTCCACTATTATAATAATTCTTAAATAATATGTACTTAAATATTCACTATTAGCACTTTTAGATATGTAATCAATTTTTCCCCTAAAGGGTATACTTTTCCTCTTAAATTATTCCTAAGAGGCGCGCGCGCGCACACACACACACACACACACACACACACACACACACACACACACACACACATATATATATATATATATGTTGCAACTAAAAAAGTCTTTTCTTTTTTGGGAGGGGAGGGGTGGAAGTAACCTAAAAGGCAAGAGTTAAAACAATTAATTTCAACGTACAATTTCCCTTCTAGTATAAGGACAAACAAATGTAAGGAATGACATGAATTTGAGTTAAGTTCTCCAGGCTTCTAGACTAAGTCACTGATTTCTTGTCTCTTTTTTTTTTTTTTTTTGCTAGTGACCTGGATGAGGAGGTGAAAGAGCAATGGAGGAGAAAGAGAGAGTACAGAGAAATGTGCAGTAGATGAGAGAGAGAGAGTAGTATACTTTTTTTGGGGGTTTAAAGATAGGTATGGAATGTCATAAATAAGAGATAATAAATGAGTTCCTAATAAGAATATTAGTATTAATAAGTGTCTTTTTTTGACCGTTGGATCTACTTGAACCAATTTCATATATATATATATATATATATATATATATATATATATATATATATATAGATATATATATTGTGACTAAAATGTTCTTTTTTAGGAGGGGAGGGGAGGGGAAGGGTGGAAGTAACCTAAAAGGTAAGAGTTAAAACAATTAATTTCTATGTACAGTTTCCCCTCTGGTATAACTGGGGTGGGGGGGCGGGGGAAGTCGTTCCTTACCTATATATTTCTTCTATCTAATTCAAAAAAAAAAAAAAAGACCATAAAATTCTCATTTATGAAGGAAATTATTTTCTCCGATAAAAAGTTTTGGGAAAATAATAAAGAATATGGAAAGTCTCAATTTTTTCATAAACTTATATGGTAGCCCAAAAGTCCTTTATTCAGACTTACTACTATGTTACCGCATTGGATTTGATGAGTTATTCTTTATAAGAACATGATAGGCCAAGAATGTATTGACCCCTTGTGATAAATTAACCAATTAATTAGCTAAGTAAATTAATTAAGTTAATTAACATGCAATAGTGTGGTAGCACAAACAAATCACCTACTAAGTTAAATGCAGCGAAAAATAAAGTTGATACGGTGATTTATTTACGAATGGGGAAAACCTCCAAGGCAAAATCCCCACTGGATGATTTTAAGGTTACCACTCCCAAAAATCCACTATTATCACAACAAGTGGTTACAAGTAAAGGAATCTCAGTACCTTATACCAACCTACAGTTGAACCCTTACCCCAATACATAATTGGACTTGTTCTATAGTGACAATCTCTCTTTTTCAATGCACGACTCCCAGTATGTGACTAACCAATCGATACACGAATCCAAGTACTTGACTAATATGCCAACTTGAGAAGGATGTTGGATACAAAGTTCTTTAGTTCATCAACACGATGAAGATCACGAAGCTCCTTGGTTACAAAATCCTACTGCGTACAAATGCAGTAGCTTCTTCAAGAGAAAGATGAACTATGACAAATTCTATCTCTGATTACAATTTGCTTGAACAAAACCTTTGCATCAAGTTTCATCCACTTGCATCATTTGTGACGGACCTTAAAATAATCCTTATATGTGTTTAGGGTTGTGAGAAAAGAAAGCCTAAACAAGTATACACGGATATGTGTGAAATCAGATCTTAAAAATTAATTTTCGTAAATCTCAATAGATAGGTTATTTGTCGAGCAACTATTGAGCATTGGGCTAGAACTACCTTTTACCTCAATAGATGCTATCTATCAAGCTAGTTGTCGAGCTTTAAAATACATCATTTCTTCACTTGTTTCTTGAACAGATTTGCATGGCTTTAACTCTTGACTTGAAAAAACATATTTCTTGAAGATTTAAACCATCCTAGATCTACCCAATTATAAGTAAAGTGCATTTTGTCATAGGATTAGCCAATTCTAAATAATATGTGTTCTTAACATGATTTACATATATCCTAACAGAACACACGCGTATATATATATATATATATATATATATATATATATATATATATATATATATATATATATATATATATATGTATATCATCGTCACATTAACTTTGCAATTTACTAGTTATAAATACATTTTTCAATTACCAAAACATACAAAGTTTCTTCCTCTTCCCCATCCTTCCCCTCCCTCAACACTTATGTATCGTATACCTTTTCCCCTTTCAAACAACTGTGAGATTTGAGTTAAAGCATAAATTTGGATAAAAATTCAAGCCATATTTTATCTTAAGACTAAGGTTGTGTTCGTATTGGCTAAACTATTCAAATGCTAAGTATTGATGGCATGTGGAATATATTTGGTGGTTGTTAGTGTTTTGAACTTTGATTAACTTTTTCTACTAAAGTAATAATTTTTTGTTATTTTGTGTCTTTGTCTCGAGTCACTTAAATTGCAAAGGACTAGCAATGAGCTAGTTGGGGAGTTTGCTTATAGCTTAATTTTTCATATTTATATCATTATTACAAAGCATTATCATACTTATTTTGAATTAATTCAGATTTTATAGCTAGTTTTGGAATAATGCTGAATAATCAATTTTGTGCTTAGTTGAATGTTAATGCGTGAATTTGTCTTTTGTAGAATAATGAAATTAAATAAGTGGTTATGTGTAAAGAAAAAAGCTAATGGACTTTACTTTTACAAGGGCCATGATGAAGTCAAAGAAGGTCAACCCAATTAAATTTGAGTCCAATTGGAGCAAGTAATTAAATGAAATTTGCTCCGAATCTAAGTCCAATTTGAATTAGGATTTCAGCTTGCCCACTAGTTAGTATTTGGAGCATAACTTTCGGTTTAGATGTCCAATCAAGATGATTCAAATTGGAATGGAATTTTAACTTAAAGGGCTACGACTTTGCAGTTTATCCAAAGTCCTAATTCTGAAGTTAAATGGACCGAAAATGTCGGTTAATTGAAGCATAAAAACTTGAGATTTTCTTCAAATGGGAATTCGACTTGTAATGGGATTCCTTGACCTATTTAAAGGCTTTTTAGGGAAAAATTCAGAGGAGAGCTACTGTGGAATGTAATTTAGGTCTCCTTCAAGTTTCTTTATAGCTTTTATAGTTTTATTTGTGTTAGGACATATGTGATTCAATGTTAGGAACATATGTCACTATTTTATGTAATTGGCTAATCTTTTGACAAAACGCACTTTACTTGTATTTGGGTAGATCTAGTATGTGTTTAATACTTCAAGAAACTGTGTTTCAAGCCCAAGTATTGAAGCCATGCAAATCTGTCCAAGATTCAAGTATGAAAAGTGTTGTTCATTAAAGCTCGACAGCTAGCATCTATCAAGACTTAAAGAGCTGTTGCAGCCCGTGGCTCAACAACAGCTCGACAAATAGGGTATTTGTTGAGGTTTATGAAACTCAGAATTTCTGGTCTATTTTTTTATCCAATCCCTGATTATATGTTTGAGATTTCTTTTCTCATAACTCTAGACATATAAAAATATTATTTCAATGGCCGTAAAAGGTAACACAACCAAGAGCACAATTGCACAAGAGCAAATTGTGACCGGAGACCTAAGTTGGCTTAGCTCATCTTTCTTATGAAGAAGCTGCTGTGTTTGTGTACCGTAGGGTTTTGTAACCAATGAGCTTCTCAATCTTCATCGTGTGATGAACTGAAGAATTTCGTTGCCAACAATCCTTCTCTAGTTGGTGATTGAAGTCACGTACCGGGATCCGTGCAATTGGTTAGTCACACACTGGGAGCTGTGCATTGAAAGGAGAGATTGTCACTACAGAACAAGTCCAATTGGGTATTAGGGTAAGGGTTCAACTGTTGGTTGGTATAAGGTACTGGGATTCCTTTACTTATAACCGCTTATTTTGATAATAGTGGATTCTAGGGAGTGGTGACCTTAAAATCACCCGGTGGAGTTTTTTGCCGTGTTGGTTTTCCCCATTCGTAAACAAATCACTATGTAAATTTATTTTTCGCTGCATACTTTAGTTAATTAGTGATTTGTTTATGCTAGCACGCATTTGTATGTCAAGTTGATTAATTGATAAACTTGGCTAATTAATTAATTAATTTATCACAAGGGGTAAATACATTCTTGGCCTAAAAATTTGTGTTATGGCTTGCTAGAAGCCTTGCTAAGGAAAGGGGTGAAACCCAACCGTTTATTGGTATGTTCTTAATAATTATTTTATGATTTTATTGCTTATGTTATTATGTTTTTGATTGATTTACTCATATAGAAAAATGTTTAGTTATGTATAATTTTTTGATTTATTGTAGACTCCGGCCACATTAAATGCTTAAAATTCTTTGCGAACTAATTCACTAGTTTTGTTTTCCCTTAAATCAATCAATATCATGAAATTACCATAGACAATTAATTCTTGAGCTTTTATTGTTAAATCATCCGACTAAGATCATCATTCGTATGAATTTTAGTTGAGTTATAAAATAAAAATTGTTAAGACTACCAATAGATGTGTTGTGTATGGATTCCTAAACCTTAGCGCCTTAATATATTATTATTTTCTCTCAATTTAAATTAACTTTACTAAATCGTCAAAAGTCTATTCAATTAAACATTATTCTTTTAGGTTTATTATCTTGTGGTTTGCTAATCAATTCCATTTTTCATGTGCATTCAACCTCAGACTTACTGAGTTATTACTTAGTGACAATCTTGCACTTAGGAGCATTATTTAAGTCACAACAAGTTTTTGGCGACATTGTCGTGATTAGGTGATTAGAGCACTTCGTTTGGAGAGGTTTTTAACATTAAATTTCTTCACATATTTGGTAATATCTCTCCAACTCTTTTCTTTTTAAGTAGTTTAGTTTTCTTTTAGAGTTTTTCTTTTATTTTTACTTCTTTTTATTTTTAAAGGTATTTGTTTTGTTTTCTTTTTTTTCTTGCTTTACTTTTGCATGCGTGTTTGGTGCGTGATAGTGATAATTGCTTGGTTAGAATTGAGTCTAATAATTTGTTTAGAATTTATCTGATTCTTTCACACATTCTGATACACTTGATATTATATCAGATTTAGAGAGTAATCATGGTGATGAGGATAATCTAAATAATGAAGACCTCTATGATCACCAACCCATTAGAACTCTCAGCGATTATTTGCAACCTACTAGGAGTAGTGCACCATCATGCATCAGTTTTCCAACTAATGCAAATAATTTTGATTTTAAGCTCGGTATGATTTCATTACTTCCTAAATTTCATGGCTTAGATTCTGAAAATCCTTACCTATACTTTAAGGAATTTTGGGAACTTTGTTCTATCTTCTATGAACAATCATGTAATGAAGAGACCATTAGGTTGAAGTTGTTTCCTTTTTCTCTTAAAGACAGGGAAAAAACTTGGCTTAATTCTTTGAAACCTAGGTCAATTGGTCTTTGGCAAGAGATGCAAATTGAGTTTTTAAAGAAATGTTTTCCAATTCATAGGACTAATGCACTTAAAAGACAAATAATGAATTTTTCACAAAAAGATAATGAGACACTTTATCAATTTTTGGAAAGATTTAAAGATTTGCTTAATGCTTGTGCATATCATGTCTATATAACTTGGCGTATAATTAGTTTTTTCTATGATGTGCAATGGAGAGTTTTTGAATAAAGATCCTGATGAGGCTTTTGATTATTTTGATCTCTTAGCCGAGAATGCCCAATATTGAGACACCACTGTTGAGGACTCTTTTTTCTCACCACATGGCACTACTTCATTGGCAACCCATGCCACATCAACCTTTCTCAAATTCATGGAAAGCGACTTCTCCAACAAAAGCCCATATTTACACAAAATGATAACAAAACGTAAGGTATGTCATTTCATTTTCTCTTTGGGGAAATCTTAGGAGTCGTGATTTGGAGGGCCAAGAGGTATGTTCAGTAAAGCTCCAGCGGTTTAAAGTTGATAAAAGAAACATGTTGCTTGGCGTGTCTTCTCCAACTACTTGAACTCTAACGAGTCTATGTGTAGTGAGTAACATATGGTAAGCATCTTTTATCACATAGAACTTAAGATGATAAAATTCCTCATCGCTCTTTTCCTAAAACTTAATATTCATCATATGACAAACACTCAATATCTCCAACTATCTAAATACCAAAAAAATAACTATTCATTCAACCTCTAGCTGTTCCCATACGAATTTAGAAACTTCATTATATTATTCTACATAAACTACATTACTACTTTTAGATAAAATCCAACTCAAACACGTGGCCTAATCTGATTGGATATCTTTAATCTCTAAATATATAAAATATTCATGATATCTCTAATACCTAGCTGCTGTCTGCCACAATCAGACCAAATATTTCTCTACTAGCTGCTAGAGCAGAACATTAAATGCTCTTCTTACTCACCAAGACTAAGTCACAACACAAAAAGACCTTAACTAAATCTCTAAAGCTTCATTAACTTTCAACCAATCATTCTGTAACTTACCAAAAATGTGTTGTAAAAGAATCTTGGACCAAAAACACAAACACCCAAAAAAGAAAACATTTCCAGTAGAACACTAGCAGTATGTTCAGCACTTGACACCTGGCTAGAAGTGACATCATCAGCCATTTAATGCTGAAATCCTAGTAGCCTAACATTTGACCTCATCTACTTCTGCCCTAAGCAACAACTGTCTTATGACAGCTGTGACAGCTTTTCCTGGCAGCTGGGTCAGCTATGACAATTGACCTAGCAGCCTTAACATCACAAATTTTTCCTTATTTGGCTAAAAACCAACTAAATAAATTATCTTTTTCTTGTTAAAATACTTTCATTTTCTGCTACTCTTTCCTCCAGCAGCTTTAACCCAAAACATCAAGAATACCTTAAAGCTAAACATACCATTTTTGGCCAAATCTTAGGATGAATTTTTTGAAGATTCATTGCTGATTGGGACAGATTTTGGCTGAGATTCTTTGCTAAAACCCCCCCCCTTAAACTCAGCTATAATTTAAACCCTTCATCAACACCTCAAGGGGACACCGAAGGTAGAATAGCAACTCTTTCAAAAACTTTTCTATTTTCTCTCCTTCTGATAATCTTCTTAAGCTCTTAATGAAATTCTGAGCTTCTAAGTTTTTAGTTTCCAAATTAGGATCTAAACTCTTCATCCCTTAGCTCATAAATGCCTTTCATAAGCCTTTATACATCCTCCAACAGAAAATCTCAGTAGCTTTGCTGAACACATTACAATACCATTACTCTCTTATACTCATTCTCTCACTCTTTATATTCAGAAAATACATCTATCTTGCTGCCCATATCTCTAAACATCTCTTTCTCCATTTCTCTCACACAATCCCATACACACTCACTATACCATTACATATAACACACCACAACTCTTCCAAGCTCCACTCTCATACTCTCTCACTCTGAAATTCTACCATTTTGTTGCCCATAAATACATCTCAATATACTTCTCCACCTCTCTTATAAAAGCCCTTCTTATGGAAGGCATAAACTTCTAATACTAAAACCCTTCTTCTAGAAGGCACCAAGGCCTCATATCAAAGCCCTTCTTATGAAAGGAAAAAATCTATTTTACATGAAGCCTTTGTCTTAGAAGGCACAAATACATCTTACAAAAGCCCTTCCCATGGAAGGCAATCCTATTCATAGTTTCATAACAACTAAAAGGGCATTGTCAACGGAAAACTAATTTAAGTGCATGATAAAAGGGACAAACTTAACCAGCCTCTACATAGAGCTGGGCATACTCTCTCTCCCTCCAGTTGCACCCATTTTTCCCCTTCAATCTTGAAGTTATTATGGCAAACTACCTCACCACTGCTGGAGTCATTCTGTTGGAATGCTATCAACTCACTGATGCTATACAACTAGAGTTACAACCCATACAAAGATAGTGACTCTTCTTTTATATCTTTAAATTTACATCATTGAGTACATGATAACTTCACCTTTAAATACGTATTACTTTATTTCAACTACTATTACAACTACTAATCAAAGTTATTATATCAAACACATATTATATATTTATTCGACCATTATCACGATTCTTAGACTTTGGCTTTAATGGTTTTATAGGCTTGAAAGTATGCCAGTAGCTATTGGACCATGTGGCCTAATGTTGAGTTTCAGATGCAATTGCTTGAACACACCTCGAGCCTAGCAAGGTCACCCCTCTAGCAGACAACTTATGGTCGAGCAATCGAAAAAAGGCCCCCAAAAAACCACTAATACCTCTGATAGGTCTAGAGCATCCACCGACCTCTCTGGGGGTGGTAAGTACCAACTTAGGGATGATGATGACCTTAGTGCTAGGGTGGCTAGTCTAACTAGGAAGCTTGAAATCATGGAACTAAGGAAGGTCAATGCAGTCAATACCGTGCCTAAATTGATGAAGTTTGTAGAATTTGTGAGACCATGGAACACCCTACCAATGAATGCCCTACAATTCCAGATCTTACAGTGGTGTTGCATGATCAAGCAAATCCTATAAACATGGTGAAAAAATCATACCCTTCCCCCTATTTAGAGAAATACAATTCAAGGTGGAGGAATCACCCAAATTTTAGTTGAAGGAATGATAATGTTGTTGCACCTCCTGCACATGGTTCTTTAAATTTTGTTCCCTATAATCCCTCTCCAAGGAAAAGTCTAGAGGACACTTTGCAACAATTCATGCAGACTCAATCCACCATTAATAATCAGAACTCACAAGCCATAAATGACATTAGGAGCACTCTCACTAAATTGACCACATCCATGAGTAGAATAGAAATGGGTAAGTTTCCATCTCAACCACAACCAAACCCCCATGGTCAATTTTGTGTTGATGATTTTAGTTTCTCTAAAAATAAAGTGAATCAAGTTAAATCTGTAACTACTCTTTGTAGTGGAAAAATCATTGAGAAAGATATTCCTAAAATCAATACACATGATGAATCTTCCAAAATAAAGAGTAGTGATGAAGTCCTTGAGCCTAAATCTAATGAGATTGAAAGGTGTCCTATCCCTACTCTCTTTCCCCAAAGGTTAATTCCACCTCAAAAAGTGAATCAAAATTTTGAAATCCTTGAAGTGCCTAAGCAAGTTAAAGTGAACATTCTGCTTTTGGATGGCATATAGCAAATTCCAACATATGCTAAATTTTTGAAAGATTTGTGTACTGTTAAGTGTAAGCTTAATGTACATAAGAAGGCATTTTTGACTGAACAAGTTAGTGCAATATTTCAAAACAATAGACCTCCAAAGTTTAAAAATCCAGGTTGTCCCACTATTTCATGTGTGATTGTTAATTTAAAAATAAAGAAAGCTTTGCTTGATTTTGGGGCAAGTGAGAATTACCAATCACACATGAGATAGTAAGACAACTTGCGAGAGATTAAACAAGACATAGTTGCTACTTGAAAATTATAGAAATCAAAAGTATTAATATATATATATATATATATATATATATGTAGACACCGCATTTTGTACCTCTTATGACTCGGGCCCCCGTTCCCCAATAACGCTAAAATTCTAAGACCCAAGGTTGATTTGTGGCCCAATCAAATTACAAATTGACGTGAGAGGTGTTAAAATGGAAAATATAACTTTTTAATGAACAAAAAATCAATTTTTGGAAAAGAAAGGCCAAAGAAAGACCTAGGCCTGCGTACTCAAGAATGAACTTGCCTACGCAACCTTTAAGCATACGTACACAGCCACGAGTGTGCGTATGTAGGTAGGGTTTCAGAAACATAGAAAATGCAAGTTTTCTGCTTGAGAGGTGTTAAAATGGAAAATATAATTTTTTAATGAACAAAAAAATCAATTTTTGGAAAAGAAAGGCAAAAGAAAGACCTAGGCCTGCATACTCAAGAATGAACCTGCGTACGCAGCCTTTAAGCATGCGTACACAGACACGAGCCTGCACAAGCAGGTAGGGCTTCAGAAACAAAGAAAATGCAAGTTTTCTACATTAATCTTGAGGTTTGTAATGAATTCCACATCGTTTGAGAGCCGTTCTAAACCCCTATTTTCACAATATAAATAGCCGTACATGATACTTTTTCAAAATACACATAGAAATTCTAAGGGAAAAACCTAAGATTTGCTAGAAATAGTGAATCAAAAAGGGAGTTTTTCACAAAACACCCTTAAGTTAATTTTAATTGATTAGGGCCTATTCTGGTTATGATCCTTGAGTTTTGAAGTTTACTAATCATTTCTTTGTGGTTGTGAATAGATTTGATTGAGGTGAATAGTCAAAAATCAAACCTAGGAGCTTTTTGCTTTAAGGTATATATTTCAAACTCCTTTCTTTTCTGCCTTTAGTTTGTGTTTTAATCTTACTTATTAGCTTTGTTTATGTTATAGCATGTTTGTTTAGCATAGGCTTAGCGTTGTTTCTGTTTTAAAGCAAGTTAGGGTGTTAGATTTACAATTTTAAATATTGCCCTATTACTGTGTTTGTTGTTTTTGGGTTAGGGTTTTGACCAACCCTACGCACGCATGCTTTATGCATACGTACACAGGCTTTTGTATGCATATGCAGGCCATTTTCTAGAAACCCTAATTTACATTTTTCTTTGTTTTCTTTATTCATTTCACATGCTATACTCCTGCTTTGATCTCCCATGTATCTACATATAATTTTAGAGTCTTTGTTTCACATGTTGGTTGTTGGTTTACCTTTAACATGTTTAGATTAGGGTTTGTTTTCATTTCTTTGCTTAAATGCTATGAACGAGCATCACATATTCATGCATTGATGCTATATGTATTGTGATGTGGTGAGGTAAGTAAGGTAAGTCATGCATTCACATGTACATACATTTGTTTGGATGTAATCTTGTTTTGACAAGCATGATATAGTGGTTTGAATGAGTATGTTTTTGGTCTTGATGCTTTCAATATGATCTTTCGATGCTACCATGTTTATGCTTCTGCCTTAATATTTTGTATGATATGATGCTAGATATATGCTAGGGTTTGTAAGTTGACATGGTTTACCATGGTAAATGGATGTTAGTGTTTATGCTTTGATATGAGATGCCATGCTAGATGTATGTTAGGATGGTTTGTGAAGCATGATAGATGTATGCTAGGCTTGGGTTGTGATATAGCATGATGGAAGTATGATAGGTGTATGTTTAGGCATGTTTGATGCCATGTTGATTGTTAGATGTATGCTAGCATGTTTGTGATTTAAATAAACAAATATTGGGCATGCCTTTAATAGGATTAAGTCGCAAGACACAATGAAAGGAAGCCAACTTTAGGGTTGGGCAGTTTTGGGTGCCTAACACCTTCCCAAGAACGTACTTAAACTCTGGTAGTAAGATCAATGGTCCTTCCTTGAAAAAATACTATATTCATGGTTACTAGGCCATTGCAAAACTAGGTGGCAACTCCTCCGTTATGTCCACAATATATGTGTGTGTGTGTGTGTGTATAAACAATTATACCGTGAATACGTTCGCTTTCCCCTACCCCTTTTATTTTATTTATTGATTGACTAAGGTCAACTACACATTTAGTTTCCTTATTTTTTCACATTGTATAAATTGTATGGAATGAAAAAATAGAAATCAATATATGTTTTGGGAAGAAATATTTTTGTAATAGTTGATTCTCATATATGAGTTTAGTGATTATGAAAATACAAATTGTTAGAACTTTTTTTAATAGTTCTTATGTGATAAAATGGAAACAAAGTTTGAATAAATTCCTCATTTACTTCTCAAAAAATGCAAAGTAATGTTAGCTTTCATATGTGTTAGGGCATATGTGATTGGATGTTAGGAACATATGTCAACATTTTATGTACTCGCTAATTATTTGACAAAACGCACTTTAATTGTAATTGGATAGATCTAGGATGTGTTTAATGCTTCAAGAAACAAGGTTTCAAGTTCAAGTGTTAAAGCCATGGAAGTCTATCCAAGAAACAAGTGAAGAAGTATTCTTCATTATAGCTCGACAGATAGCTATCTATTGAGGTTTAATGAGTCTTGACAGCTTTCGACAGATAGTTATCTATCGAGGTCTCGACAGCTATCCTTTGATAACATTTTATGTATTGGCTAATTCTTTAACAAAACGCATTTTACTTGTAATTGGGTAGATCTAGGATGTGTTTAATGCTTCAAGAAACAAGGTTTCAAGTTCAAGTGTTAAATCCATGCAAGTCTGTCCAAGAAACAAGTGAAAAAGTGATGTTCATTATAGCTCGACAGATAGCTATCTATCGAGGTTTAATGAGTCTTGACAGCTTCTAACAGATAGCTATATATCGTGGTCTCGACAGCTGTAGATAGATAGCTATCTATCAAGAATTACGAAATCAAAATTTTCATATCTAATTTTTGGCCCATGTTGACATGTATGTGTAGGGTTTCTTTTCTTACAACCCTAGACATATATAAGGCTTATTTTAAAGGTTGTCACATAAGAGAATAAAAGGAGAACATTTGCAAAAGGTGACCAATGCCTTATTCTCTCTAAAAGAAGCTATTGTGCTTTTGCACCTTAAGGTTTTGTAACCAAGTGCTTCTTAATCTTCATTGTTGATGAAGTGAAGAACTTTGCAGCCAACATTCTTCTTCCTCAAGTTGGTGAGTGAGTCTTGTACTGGGATCTGTGCATCAAAAGGGTGGCGTTCATATATTGAAGAGTTCAGAGGTTCTGAAGTGGTAGAAGGTTTTTGCTATAAGTTCATCTACAATGATTGTAGAGTCTAGGGACAAAAGTTTTGTACTAGATCTGAAACTTCTCTTTATTATAGTGGATTTCTTTTCGAGAAGGTTTTCCCCAGGTTTTTTTTATTGTGAAACTAGTTTGTTTCATTAGTTTTCCTAGATTATCATATCTTGTCTTATTTACTTTTCCGCTACATATGATTCTAATATGATATTAATGTTTATTTGTTTTAACAAATTTTATACATAATAAATCTAATCAACAATTTGGTTTTAAAACTTGTTAATTCTAACAACTGGGTTCTCAATTTCCCAACAATATGAAACCATCAAGATTCATTTTTATGTTCTAATAAAAATTATACTTTTTTAATTTTTTTTAATTGTGTTGTGTTTTGATGCATATCTCGCTCTATTATAACATATTACAAAATATTTTGTTATATATAATAATTGAAAGTAAAATGCAACATGCTTCCTTGCCAAAAAAAAAATATTTATACAAATAATCAAGATATAGACTTCTGGACGTTTTTAGACTCCTTAAAACAAACTAAATTAACCTACTTATTTAGCCAAGTGATTAACTTAGGTAAATTATGCAGATCTATGTTAACACAAATATATCATATCATGCAAAGCAGCGGAAATATAAAGAACACCATGATATGATGACTCAAGAAAACCAAACCGGTAAAATACCTGGGGAGGATTTAACCTAGCTATCCTCAAGGTAAATTCACTATGAAAGAATTGAAATTTACATAATAGTGACTTAGACCACTAACATCCTATTGCTACCTCAAGTAGGAAAATTACTACCACGACCACGTGACAGCTCCGAGTCCATAGACTACTTCTTTCTTGGATTCCTAGCAAGCACAAGCACTCCTACTTGTATATCTTTAACCTTTTGAATTTGCAACTGAAACGATCATCAAGTTCTTGACATACTCTTGATCCTTGATAACCCTAGGTATGTGTAAAGGCAAGCACCTTTAGATCTCACAAAAGATTCACACCTCTAGTCTAATTCTCGATTGATCGAGGCAGGCAGAATTGCACAATAAATTTTGTAGCAACTCGATTCCAACTTTACATATAAGACACATACTTTGAGCAGTTTAAAGAAGACTAAAACTTTTTAATCATGGTTTGTCAACATTACAAATTAGTGTTCTAATACATTTAAACTTAAAGATCTTAGAACCTAACAACTTCTTTACTTGCATAAAATATATTGTATATATACAATGTAATCACATTATTGTGAGATGAGTTTGAGACTATTACTTATAATTCTCAACTACTATTTTCGTTCTTTACTTAGCAAAAAAAAAATAATGTCAAATTTTCTTGCCCATTGCGCAAACTTGCGATTAGTTGTCTAATAAGTATTGGCTCCAAGGTGGGAAATTAGTTGTCTAATAGATGAAATTTGTTTCTTTTGTATCTAGTTGTGTAACCTCTTGTGTTAAGTTGAGGAAGGTGGTTCTCAGTTTGTTAATTTTCAGCAAAGACATCATTTTTTGTAATAAAATGTACAAAGATGATGGCCATTTCCATTGAGTTTTAGATTTGAGAAAATTTATGTACACAACTTTTTTGCTAATACTCTGATATGACTAATTGTGAATGATAAAAAAGAAGAAGAAGAATGAATTCATATAAAAGTAATAAATAATCACTTTTAGCCACCTGTAGTGCAATTATTCACTAATGGAGATTTGGTGATAATGTCGTGAAGAGGTTTGGAGGGTCTGTGGTTTGCTTCCTTTTATTCTGCACTTTATATTTCTTTGTTTATGCTTTAGGGTCTATTTGGGATCCGCTTATTTTGCTAAAACTGAAAACTTTTTGCTGAGAGTACTGTAGATAAATGTAAAAATTAACTAAAATAGTACAGTGAGACCCACGAATAGAACCAAAAAGTACAGTAGGGCCTATGAATAATAGTAAAAATAAGTTAAATAGTGAAATAAGCTATTTTTTTAGTTTGGAGCTAAATACACACTTAGTTGATATATGGTTATGCATGCAGTATAAAATTTGTTAATCACTTACACATGACTTAAATTGTTGGTTTAGACAGTTTGTTTGAGATCTATTTATTTTGTTGAAATTGAAAAAATTTTTGTTAAAAGGATTGTAAATAAAGGTAAAAGTTAGTTGAAATAGTATAGTGAAACTCATGAATAATATCTAAAAGTGCAATGAGACCTATGAATAGTAGCAAAAATAAGCTGAATAATAAAATAAGTTAGCAAAATTAATCATACCAAACACACACTAAAAGTGATTTAGCAGTAAAATTGGATATTGTGGTTTATATATTTTCTAGGTTGTTAGTAGCAATTTCTCAGCCCAAAATCTTTTTTCAATCAATCTTGCTATTTTGAATTTTTGCTTTTTTATAACATGATTAGCCTGTAAAGTGTAAACTAATGATACGTAAGCAACAATTAAGCCTCATCCATACAAAATATAAAGAAACAAGAAGACAAGTACGCCAATATATAACCTGCTCATTAAAAAAAAAAAACATGATGCTGCTCGAACCTTTTCCAGTTTTCCCCCTTGCATCCCAAAAAGTAGGAATGTTTATTGGTAGTGGTGTTCACTGAAATAAAGTCCGTCAGCTTATGTGGACATCATTCTCAAAAAAAAAAAAAAAAAAAACTTATATGGACCACTACCAACTAAATAAGAGGGCCCGGAGCCGGAGTACTGCCGACGACACAACATGTAATTCATAACAGAAAACTAAATAAAGATCGGCCACTTTCTATGCAAGCATATCGACCAGAAAGATGGCTAATAAAGCAAGAAAAACCAGGCCACAAATCCAACTTAGATAAATTGGTAGGTCAATAGCAATCGTTGATATGAACCCCAGAACAGCGAGAGCAGATCCTATTCTGCTCAATATTGTGGCAACCCTTGGGCTTATATGTCTGGCAACCCTAGGGTTTGTATTGGGTTGCCAAAGAACAACCGCGCAACAAATGAAACCCATTAAGTTAATAATCATTGAAAAATGACGTATGATCCTGCCAGTAGTAGATAGCTCAGCGTCATTGAGGCTCAACATATAAGTAATTGATCCAGTAATGATTGGAAGGAATATAATTGCTCTTTCCTCCGGTCTTGGATTCCTTCCGTTTTCTACGTTACCAATCACGTCTCTGCCATTATTGTCATCATCGTCTCCATTACCTTGTCTTTGTCCACTACCACCGTGTCTCCCTTCACCGATACCATGGTTTATTCTTCCATTTTTTCCCTCTCCACCTCTGCTTCTGCCCGCATTCCCAGCTCCACTTCCCCCAGCGGGTCCACTCGAACTTTGGCCTCGATCATGTCCATGACCGTGTTTTTTAACCCTGGCTTGTAAGCCGATCACGACCAAAGCTACAAATTGAAGTATGCTGACCCTGACTTGTAGTGAGTCGGTCCATATGCAGATCAGCACAGCTGTCATTTGAAATAAGCTGATACTGATACTGACTTGTAATGAGCCGATCACCAAAGCAAGGGCTGAGCCGATCACCAAAACTAATAAGCTTCGGTCTCTCTTTTCATCTGAACATATTTCTTCAGATAAGTAATAGGTAGTGGCATCGAACAAATCAGATTCAAAATCGACCCTTCCTCTATTTCTGTTCCCAGCTCCAGTGTGTCCCCTCGATTGTGAAAAAGAGCAGATCTCGGAAGATACAAATACAATTTTAAATATGATGATGACGGATAGTTTTAATTTGGGTTTGTTAAGACGCCAACGATCTCTCCCTTCACCCGTATTCGCAGCTCCACTCTGTCCCCTCGATTGTGGAAAAAAGCTGGTCACCAAAGATACAATTCCAAGTACGCTGATGAAGACACACGATTTTCTTCGTCCGCAATCATCCTTCTTAGCAACCGTATTACGAGAATTGAAAGAGTTATCCATCATTGAAAATCCAAATGAGAGTTATTGTAGTATTTGTTTAGCACAGAACCAAGAGGCCAATTGAAATTTCTCCGATTTTCTCTCTGTGACTTCCTTCTTGTGGTACAAGGTGGAAAAAGTACTTGGCTCAGTTATTTCCATTCCATTTTCTTTTTTGTAGAGATATTTCTCCGCTTCAACACTGTACAGTAGAGTTAGTTTGGATTAGAATCCAGTGCAATACTTAGGTGTAATACCTACGTACTGCACCAGTGCAAATTCACAAATTTCCTCTTATAAAATATTTTTACTTTTCATTTTTTTTTTTTTACTTCTGCTTTTTATTTTTCTTAAGTTTTTTTGATAGATTAATTTTTTTTTTCTACCATTATCATTCTCAACCATATATAAGAATTGCATCAGGTGCAAGTATTGCACCTGATCTCAATTCTGTCTTATACGCGCGTGAACTTTGATAAAGGTGGTCATCTCAGTGCTTTCCTAACCTTTTTCTTGATGAAAGACCCAATATATAAAGAAAGATTATGGCAAATATTTATTTCAAACTTTTGATCTGTTCCACCGTAGTGGAAGGGTAACTTATTTAATTTGCTTTCAGTATCTAGAAGGCAGCGAAAAACATCGTCTTTATAAAAAATCTATTCATTGTCAGAAAAGGTTCCGCACTTGTGTTCGGCAACCCATAATTTTGTTTCAGACACCGTAGCTGGCTCCATCGAAAGATCCACACCTAATTTAGCATGAGGAAAGAGAAAATGTTTTTAGTATGCGTCATCATCTCTTTCATCTCTTTCAACATGCCTAAAATTTTATGGGTTTTTCCACAAGTATAGGTGGACGGAGGAGGTCCGGTTCCAAGCATCTTCAGAGACCAACCGACGTACTATCATACGTTTCCGGTCTCCACCATGTTTGCTTTTATGGGCGCTTACAGTGCCTTGCTCTTCCAACCCAAGCACAAGCCAAGGGTTGAAAGATTTTGCACGATTTATGCCATGGCTTCAATGTTTTCAGCACTATTCATAATACTGTATGCTGCAGCTCTCTGGTTTGTATTCCCCTCCCCTCTTTAATGTAGCAGTGGATGCAGAATCTATCACTTTCCCCCGCGAATCCAAATAAGATTTCTGTTTGGGTACAACGAATTCCGAACACTGTGTGATTGTGAAAGTAAATATTTTAATTTTTGAGTTGTGTAAGAGGAAGCCTCTAATACCAAGTTTGTCAAAATCGGAGTTCTACGTAGGATTTCTACGTGAGAAGTAAGTGGTATCGTGGATTGTAGGATCGAATTGTGAATCGTAAGTTTTATACTATTTGAGAAAAAAAATGCATTGATGTATTAAATGATCACATAAATTATACATTCTTTCATTAAAAAACCAAAAAATTGAATATATTTGATGTAATTACCATACATTACTTTATCTATATGTAAGTATCATTTAAAGAGACCAAAAACCTCAAAATGTAATACTCTACTGCAATATTTTTTTCATTTGGGCTCAACTGACACTCTATCTTTCTACATTAGAATAGCAAAACCTGATCTATTGGGATATTATTTTTCATTTTGATCCAACTGAGTTTTTTGTAAAGTTAAAGAAGATTACAAGAAATTAAGATTGTTTGGGATCTTCATAATCATATGATCTCATAAATCCTAAGTGATTGTAAAAATCTTTGAAAGATCTGGATCATTTTGAACAGGTGTGATCGTAAAATTGTAGGATCTAAATCGAGAATTTTGAAAACCATGTTAGACAATAATTCAACACATTTGCAATTTTCTTTTTTATCAAGCAATTTCAGTCATTAACAATACTAAAATAATCATGCTAAATTGCTGATTATTTGAAGCCTTGCGCATTTCCTCTTGAATAATCATATTAGTTTGATATAAATGTCATATATGCCATATCAAAATTTGGATGGGAGACAAACATGATATACATGATCCAACAAGCACTGTACAATTGAAAAGGTAGAAATTGAAACTGTTATGATTGGTGGCTTGAATTATGGTGCTTGTAAGCGCACCACATGGGATTATCTCGCATTAGTGTTAGACACACTTTTGGAAACTTACTTGAGATTATAAGTCCTACTAGGACTGTAATATTATGTACGTACAAACCCAAGCAATTTTGGTATTGATCTCTATTTAGTATCCTAGCCGACTTTGCCCAATATAAATATGTATGTTATGTGGCAATTGATGGATTAGTAAGCAAAAGTTGAACCACGTAAATCTTTGTATTTCCGTGTGATTGTTTCTTTTGTTTATCTATTTTTATTTTGTGTAAACTCACTGTTATTTAGATACACACACAACAAATAAATATTTATGTTTCTGTTATTCTCAACAAGTTGGTATTAAAACTTCCGCTTTTACAACAAACTGGTATCAGAGCCTTGGGTTCTTTGTTTTGGTTTAAGATTGTTCATCAGATCTATTTGGTTGTGTTGTTATTGGTTCACTGGGTTTTTTGGTCGGGCGACAAAGGCTTTGTCGGCAACAAGATTTGAGATTGAAAAATTCAACGGGAAGAATGATTTTAGTTTATGGTGTGTCAAGATGCGTACTTTGTTAGTGCCACAAGGATTGTGGAAAGGATTAAAGGGAAAGAAGGCTTTGCCAGCGATGCTATCAAGTGAGGAAAAAGAAGATCTCTTGGAATGGGCACATAATGCAATTCTATTATCTCTTGGCGATGAGGGTCTGAAAGAGATTGTAGATGAAGAAATAGCTACAGGATTGTGGCTTAAGTTGGAGAGTCGATACATGAGTAAGTCTCTTACAAATCGCTTATACATGAAGCAGCGGCTATACACCATTTGGATGAAAGAAAGTACACCTGTTTCTAACCATCTTGATGAATTTAATAGAATTGAATGCAAAGTAGAAGATGAGAACTGAATGGCTTTCAAAGATCAAAGAGGAAATCACTAAGCAACTAAAGGTAAGGTTCATCAAACTCATAAACCAAGCCGAATGGATAGCGAATGTCGTGCTTGTACCTAAGAAGGATGGAAAGACATGGATGTGTGTGGATTTTAGAGACTTAAATGAGGTTTTCCCTAAGGATGACTTTCCCCTCCTTCACATTGATGTCTTAGTGGATAACATGGCAGGAAGCGCCTTGATGTCCTTCATGGATGGTTTTTCGGGATACAACCAAATCAAAATGGCTCCTAAAGATATGACTAAAGCCACTTTCACTACTGAATGAGAAATCTATTGTTACACGGTAATGTTGTTTGGACTCAAGAATGCTAGGGCAACTTATCAAAGGATGGCTACAACCTTGCTACATGATATGATGCATAATAAGGTAGAGGTGTATGTCAATGACATGATAGTGAAATCCAAAGATAGAGGAAGCCACACCATAAACTTGAGGAAGTTTTTCAAGAGGATCAGAGGATATAGATTGAGATTGAACCCACAAAAGTGCACCTTTGGGTTAACTGCTAGAAAATTGTTAGGATTCCTAGTAAGTGATAGAGGGATAGAAGCTGACCAATCCAAGATCAAAGCCACATTAGAGATGCCTCCGCCCAAAAGTGAGAAAGAGATTAGAGGTTTATTAGGTTTACTACAATACATTAGTCGATTCATTGCCAAGCTCACTTCCACTTGTGAGCCCATCTTCAAACTCCTAAGGAAGAATGAACCACACACATGGAATGATGAGTGCCAAAAAGCCTTTGAACCTATCAAGAAATATCTCTTCCACCCATCTATTCTAGTGTCTCTGCAACATGGGAAACCCTTACTCCTATACCTCTCCATCATAGGGGATGTGGTTGGAAGTATGTGATAGGCCAAGAATGTATTAACCCCTTGTGATGAATTAATTGATCAATTAGCCAAATTTATTAATTAATCAAATTAACATGCAATGTACGTGGCAGCACAAACAAATCACTGACTAAATAAAATGCAGCGGAAAATAAATTTGACAAGGTGATTTGTTTTTTAATGGGGAAAACTTCCAAGGTAAAAACCTCATCAGGTGATTTTAAGGTCACCACTCTCGAGAATTCACAATTATCACAACAAGCGGTTACAAGTAAAGGAATCCTAGTACCTTATACCAACAAACAGTTGAACCCTTATCCCAATACCCAATTGGACTTATTCTGTAGTGACAATTTCTCTTTTTAATGCATAACTCCCAGTATGTGACTAACCAATAGATGCGCGGACCCTAGTACGTGACTTGATCACCAACTTGAGAAGGATGTTGACTACAAAGTTCTTCAGTTCATCACTTGATGAAGATTACGAAGTAGCTTGGTCACAAAACCCTACAGTGTACAAACATAGTAGCTTTTTCAAGAAGAATTAGGGCAAACTAGGTTTCCGGTCACAATTTGCATGAATAACTTTTTGCTTCACACTCGTGCAACTGTGCTCACTGTGATGGCCCTTAAAATAATCCTTATATATGTTTAGGGTTATGAAAAAAAAAAGCCTAAACACATACTCACGGATTGGAATGAAATTAGAATTGAAAATCTGATTTTCATAATTCTCGATAGATATTAGCTGTCGAGTTTTAAAAACCAACACTTCATCACTTGATTCTTGGACAGATTTACATGGCTTTAACACTTGAACTTGAAACCTTGTTCCTTGAAGCATTAAACACATCCTAAATCTATCCAATTACAAGTAAAGTGTCTTTGATTAAGGATTAGCTAATACATGATGACATATGTTCCTAACATGAATCACATATGTCCTAAAAATCTCCCCCTTTGGCAATTCATGAAAAAATTACAACAAACAAATGAACATATGAGAGAAGTCATAAATCAATCAACTCATACTCACTTGTTGAATGTAATTAAATCTATCCTAACACAAACTCTTGAAAAATTTTGTAAGAAGAGAGTTCATGGTAAGGAAGACTTTGACAACCGGTATTTCTGAAACACTTTAAACAAAACTCATTAAGGCATCTTAGTAAAAAAGATTGCATACAAACATATAAGAAGCATCTGCATAAAGAGAATAAAGAAACAACACATGAAGAGATAGGCAAAAGAATGTAATAACAACCTCAATGTATATATATCAGCAATAATTACAAGGTTTGCTATTACAAAGTGGTCACAAGACCTAAAGTACATGAAGAAAGTATCTAATAGATAAAGAAAAGAAAAGATACATAAGTCCTTACTGCATCCCTCAAAGTATAGACACTTCCCCTAACAAAAATCACCTAAGTACGAACTCTCCCCCTAAATACATGACTACTCTTATATCCAAAACTACTCCCCTTTTTTGTCATGAATGACAAAGGGTAAGTAACTTAAGCAGTCATCTCATCATCATTAGAGGAGCTAGCACCATCATCCTCATCACCACCACCATCAAAGCCACCATCATTGTCCTCATCCTCAGAAGTCTCTGGAGAACGAGTAGGAGACTCAATGAAGCCACCAAGGCGAGCTTGTCATCATGCAATACGATCGACACGAGTGTTCACCTGACACAACTCATCGCTGAGAGTGTCAAGGCTAGCATTCATGTGCCGAAGCTGCGCCATGATTGCATCAAGAGTAACATCGCCTGTAGAAGAAGAAGAGCGGATATGGATGAAGCTAAAGAAGCTAGAGGCGTTGCCATCTCAGTTTGTGGCCGCTTCGGTCGAAGCTGGGCCTCACTCCGTCTGACAGTCGCTGCATCAATGGCACATATGATAGAGAAATGATTAGAAATGGGAAAGAAGACAGAAAATAGCGAAGAATCCTAGTGATAGCTGAAGGAAAGATGAGCTTATCATGAGTCGCCCTATCCCGATATACATCTATGAGGGAGGGGATGAAGTGAGAAGGGAAGTCTATACTAAGATGCTCCAAAAGGGACAACAAAAATCGAGCACGAGGCTTAGTGATAGAGTTATAGTGAGACAATGGATGTAGAACAAAAGTCATCACCATGTTAAGGAATTTTAGACCTTTAGCAAAGGTCGAGTAACGAGTATTTTGACTATCACCCTAAGAGGGAGGAGTCTCACAAAAGAGAGACATAATCTCGTCTTTAGACACAGTCGGGGTGGTTAGGATGCACTACCTTCGGGACATGAAGCACTTCGGATACAATATTTAGAGTGACCACAATGCACATACCTCGAACGCAAGTAGAAAAATGAGGTATTGAATAATGAAAACCGTGCATATTGGAGTAAAACTCCTGTATGATCATGGAAGGACAAGTGACTAGGACGCCACACAATGACTCCCAACCCCTACGATGAATGACATTGGGTAGGTCAGTATCGAAGAAGCCCGATAGAACGACTTGGTGTTCCGAATGAATGTCTCGTCGAGAAAATTTCTTCGAGAAGTCCTTGCAGGCTTTCTCATCACAAAACCGAAGATGAGAGGGAGTAGGACCAGAGGAAGATGCCCCAGAATGAAGAGGGTTTTGAGATGGAGTAGATTTCAGCTTGGGTGCCATGATGCAAACTGAAAGAAGGAGAGAGAGGGAGACAAGTAGAAAAGCACTAAAACAATTCAATATATGAATGTAAAGAAATGAAGGTACGTATGCATGAAAAATGTATGAACATAATGACATGAAAACTTAAAAGCATCATGGGCTCAGCCCAATCCAAATTTACCAGCACATAAGTTTGCAACAAGGTAAACACACATCTAAAATGCATGAAACATTGTTATAATGCAAATGTGATGCAATGCATGATTATTTAGGATCAAATATACAAAACCCATCCCAAAATTTCACAAAAACTCCAAAAATTTTGAACAACCCCAAAGTTTATCAAAGAGTCCCAAAAGTTAGGTTAGAAACATGAAATGCATGAGAAGGTGAAAGAAATAAGATCTTACCAGAAGAAGAAAGATCAATCTAGGCTAAAAAACCCTTGGGAATGGAGTTGGAGTGAAAGAGAGGTGTTTGGGAAGGTGAGAAGACGTTTTATGTCGAGAGAGATCGAGGAGAAATAAAGAAAACATCGCGTGGACCCTATTTATAGGAACACCAGTTTCTTGATCGATCGAGAGGTATCAAGATTTTTTGAGAATTAAAATGCAAGAAATAGCTATCGAGCAGCTATTGAGGATTCGTTGAGAGGTGTCCATAGCAAAAAGGACTTAATGGATTGAAAAGCTATCGAGCTTTTATCAAGGAAACATAAACTTTCTCGATGGATTGAGTAGCTATCGAGAAGCTATCAAGAATGTGATAACAAGAAGCTCAAAGGGCTTGATAGATAGACTAGCTATCGAGAGGTATCGAGAAGCTGTCGAAATTGTGTACTAACAGTTTTTCAAAGAAGAGAAAAACACAAACATGAATGCAATCAAACATGCTACTCAACCAAAGATCCAACCAACATTTTTACCTCTCAAAATCATCTCTCAACACAAAAAATGTCAAGGATTTAGATTTAAAACACACACACACACACACACTAAACAAGTCTAACCAATTTTATATGTTGGGAAATTGAGACCTCAGTTGATAGAATTAACAAGTTTTAAACCCAAGTTGTTAATTAGATTTATTATGAATAAAACTTGTTAAAACAAACAAACATCAATATCATGTCAAAATCATGCAGCGGAAAAATAAATAAGACAAGATATGATGACCTAGGAAAACCAATGAAACAAACTAGTTTTGCAATAAAAAACTTGGGGGGAAACCTTCCCGACAAGCAATCCACTATAGTAAAGAGAAGTTTCACATCTAGTACAAAACCTTTGTCCCTAGACTCTACAATCCCCGTAGATGAACTTACAGCAGAAACCTTTTACCACTTCAGAATCTCTAAACTTTCAATACATAAACGCCACCATTTTGATGCACAAATCCTAGTACGTGACTAATTCCTTTGCATGAATCTTAGTACGTGAATTACTGACCAACTTGAGGAAGAAGAATGTTGGCTGCAAAATTCTTCACTTCATCAACAATGAAGATCAAGAAGCACTTGGTTACAAAACCCTAAGGTGCAAAGACGCAATAACTTCTTTTTGAGAGAATAAAGCTTCGGTCACCTTTTGCATGTGTTCTCCTTGTATTTTCATTTGTGACGGCCTCTAAAATAAGCCTTATATACGTCTAGGATTGTGAGAAAAGAAACCCTACACATATATGTCATAATGGACCGAAAATCAGATTTAGAAATCTGAATTTTGTAAAGCTTGATAGATACAGTTGTTGAGCTTTAATGAATCAGCACTTCTTCACTTGTTTCTTGGACAGATTTGCATGGCTTCAATATTAGACTTGAACTCTTGTCCTTTGAAGTATTAAGTACATCCTAGATCTACCCAATTACAAGTAAAGTGCATTTTGTCAAATGATTAGCCAATTACATAAAATAGTGACAAATGTTCCTAACATGAATCACATATGTCCTAACATTATATTTCAAAAACAAGTCCAGAAAGTTTCGTGGATATACATTAACACATGTATTCCTTGTGATGACTAAATCACATTGTACTTGCACATGTATCAAAAGTAATAAAGAATATTGTGGGTTGTGTGTGAAAAACATCACAAGATTCCATAAGTGTCTACATTTTATAATGATTTGAGATATGAGTAAATTAATTTAACTCACACACGATCATAACTGCTTGATGGGGACTACCACCTTCAAGTTACATTTTATAACTCTCACATCTCCTAAGATACACACTTACAATCATATTTTAAAGCATTTTAATTCTTTTTGTTTTAATTTTTCTTTGCATATTTTCTTTTAAGCATATCATGTATGGGCATATAAGAGAGAACAAAGAAATACTCAATTATGTTAAACTTTTGACATTGCACTTTTGCTATGCCGAAGCGTATCAATGTCATTTCATGATTGGCAGGCAACAGTGGTGAGATGATTATTTATGCCTTTCACTTAGGATTTTCTAGTCCTTCCTGTCAAAAAGTGTGATATAAGTGTTAAGTACAAGAGATAACTTAATCTTCCTCGTCATAAACATGAGCCACAAAGCTCACTTGCTTAGTTATGTATAGAGATGTTCATCTAAACTAAAAGAGATATAAAGTTTAGAAAACTTTGTTTCATTGGTTATTCAAGGTACACAAGTACCAATATACAAAAACACACTTTTTTTTTGTTGTATTTTTCTAATTTTTCAGTTTTTTAATTTTAAAATATTTTAAAAAAACTGAAAACAAACAACCAAAAACAAATTAAATAAAGAAATGCATAAAAACTAGATTGACTCAAAACAATAAAGCAAAGCTCACAAGTAATGCAAACACAAAAAAGAAAAAAAAAAAGAAAAAAAGAAGAAGAGAAAAGTGACTAAATCACTTGGAGCCTTTTTCCTTCCACACCTTGGAAGAACCTTTCCTTTTAACGAACCCTTTAGCTGGCGGAAAGGGGGAAGAGTTACAACCGTTCAAGTTCGAAAGGAACATAAGGGCTTTGAGGAGATCTTCAGGAGGAGAAAGAGAGGATGGAAACTGACTCAAGTTTCCCGATGAGACCATGCTATTGCTCTATTGAGTGGCTAGCCATTTATAGGAATTAGGTCGAGTATGTCCAGCTACTCCACAATGATGACAGAGATGCTGCTTCTTCTTTTTAGACTTTGGAGCATTAATCTTCTTAGCCCTAGGATTTTTGGTTTCTTTCTTAGCAAGCTTAGGGGGTGCTCCTAAGATAGATTTACACTAGCTATTACAGTTTTAACATCATTGTTCTCAAATTCAACATGGTTAGCAAGAGAAACAAAAACAGTAGTACTAGAAGAAGCAATATTAGGATAAGAGCAATTGTACCCTAAACCAATTTGATCGAAAGTGGACTTCTGCATACTGAGCATCTTATCAAACTTTGCACTTGAAGTCCTCTCCAACTGAGCTCTGACTTAAAATAGCTCTGCTTCAAACTTCTTGATCTTCTCAACCAAGAAATTGTTCTCAAACCTTAGTACTCCAATAGTCTGATTGGGTTTATCAAACTTTATGAAGATTTCTTCTCGTTCAAGCTTCACATCAGTGAGCTTCTTGGTGGCCAACCTATACAACTTCTTATGCTTTTCACAGACCTTGTACAATTTTACATAGGCTGTGTGGATGTCATCTTGTTCATCCATCTTCTCAGACTTTGATTCCACCGAGTCCTTTTTTTTATCCACATCTTCTACAATCCCCTCAGTAGGATTGACAGTGGTGGTGAAGGCATTTAGGATTCTTCTATCCTCATTTTCGGAATCACCCTCAAGTTCGGTGTCACTCAAAGTAGCAGCAAGTACCTTGCTCTTCCCGATGGACTTGAGATAAGTAGGGAACTCTTGTTTCATGTGACTGAAGCCTTGACACCTGAAACACTTAGGTCTAGAGGGAATAGTGCACTGACCATCATCCCTAGCATCTTTCTTCCTTTTGTCTTGGCTCTTAGACTGAGAAGAACTAGATTGCTCACGGTCCTTGTTAAAGCCCTTCGCATTGGCATTCTTCATGAACTTCTTGAATTGCCTTGTGATGTAAGACTTCATTTTAGAAACTTCATTCTCTAAAGACTCATCTGTGTCACTATTCTTGGCCTTCAGTGCCATGTTCTTACCTTTACTTGATTTCCCAATTCTTGTCAAACCCAACTTGTAGGTTTGCATATTGCCAACCAGCTCTGTCAAAGGATTTTGTCGATGTCCTTTGACTCCTCAATAGCGGTGATCTTGGCATGAAATCTCTCAGGTAGAGATCTAAGCACCTTTCTCACAATCTTGGGTTCGGGAATAGTTTCCCAAAGATTAAAAGCTAAGTTCACTATGTCCTTGAGCTTGGCATATAACTCATCAAATAACTCATCCTCCTCCATCTTAATCTCTTCGAAGCTAGTAGTCAGCCTCTGAAACTTTGAATCCTTGACAGCCTTGGTTCCTTTATAGGTTGTCTAGAGAATGGTCCATGCTTCCTTTGTAGTTTAAGTGGAGGATATATTCTTGAACTCCTTATTTGTGATTGCACTGAATAAAGCATTCAATGCCCAGCTGTTGAAGTTTTCCGCCTTGATCTTAGCATCATCCTAATCGTCCAGCGCTTCCTTTGGCTTGGTCCAGCCTATCTCCACAGCTTGCCACACTTTCTCATCTAAAGACTGCAAGAAAGCTCTCATGCATACTGTCCCGTATGCAGAGTTAGTACCATCAAATAAAGGAGGAATAATGAGTGACTGTCCTCTATCTATGACAAGCAGGGGTCAATGGATCACACAACAAAGATTAAACCCTAATCAAAGTGCACTAGCTCTGATACCACTTGATAGGCCAAGAATGTATTGACCCCTTGTGATGAATTAATTGATTAATTAGTCAAGTTTATGAATTAATCAAATTAACATGCAATGTACTTGGTAGCATGAAAAAATCACCAACTAAAATAAAATGGAGTAGAAAATAAAATTGACAAGGTGATTTGTTTTTGAATGGGGAAAACCTTCAAGGCAAAAACTCCATCGGGTGATTTCAAGGTCACTACTCCCGAGAATTTACTATTATCACAACAAGCGGTTACAAGTAAAGGAATCTCAGTACCTTATACCAACCTATAGTTGAACTCTTACCCCAATACCTAATTGGACTTTTTCTGTAGTGACAATCTCTCCTTTTAATGCACGACTCTCAGTATGTGACTAACCAATAGATGCGCGGATCCTAATACATGACTTGATCACCAACTTAAGAAGGATGTTGGCTGCAAAGTTCTTCAGTTCATCACACGATGAAGATCACGAAGTTGCTTGATCACAAAACTCTATAGTGTACAAACACAGCAGCTTCTTCAAGAAGAACTAGGGCAAACTAGGTTTCCAGTCACAATTTGCATGAACAACTCTTTACTTCACACTCGTGCAATTGTACTCACTATGACAGTCCTTAAAATAATCCTTATGTATGTTTAAGGTTGTGAGAAAAGAAGGCCTAAGCACATACTCACAGATTGGAATGAAACCATAACTAAAAATCTGATTTTTATAATTATTGATAGATACCCTATCTATCGAGTAGCTGTCAAGCTTCGGGCTTAGACAGCTTTTTAAATCTCGATAGATACTAGCTGTTGAGTTAGCTGTCAAGCATTAAAAACCAGCACTTCATCACTTGATTCTTGGACAGACTTGAACTTGAACTTGAAACCTTATTCCTTGAAGCATTAAACACATTCTAGATCTACCCAATTAAAAATAAGTGAGTTTTGTCAAAAGATTAGCCAACACATGATGACATATTTTCCTAACATGAATCATATATGTCCTAACAGTATGCTTGCACAAGAAGATGATGAGAAGAATGAAAGGGTTATAAACTACTTGAGCAAGAGATTCCATGATTATGAGGCTAGGTACACTCCCATAGAAAACTCATGTTTGATAATGCCTTAAAATGTATACTTGTTATATATTTATGTGAGTGTTATCTTCTTTTTACTATGCTTAATTTGTATAATTAAGTCATGATTTGTATTAGTTCCTATTATTTATCTTTACATAATTTCTTGAATAAGTACATTGCGTGTAATTTTCTACTTTCAGGAAATCATGTGAGAAAGATGAGTTTACAAGAATTTGTGAGAGAATAGAGGCCAAACTAGAATTAAAGTGGAGCTAAAGGACCATGCTTAAACGTCTAAGGAGGTGCAGCTAGAGTGCTTGGATCATCTACCATGTTTGGAAGGTTCAAATAAGAAAAGAAATCAAAGAGATAGAATCTGAAGGAAAAATCATATTTGAGCACTGACCAGTATTTTGGGTGTATCTCTCTTCTCAAAAATTCAATTGACACAAGACTAGATGGCTTGGAACCGTGACTTAAATATCTACAACTGTCCAGTTTGCGTTTTTCAAAATTTAAAATATTTGAAGGCTAAAATTAACTCACACATGTAAATCTAGACAAAAATTAAAATAGTAAAAGTTTTATTTTCTTTTGACACTTTGATGTTAGGGTTTTGAGGGAAGACTGTGTAGAATGAATTTGGCAGAGAAAACCTTGTATTTTTTTTTCCTCTAATGGCAGTATAAACTCTTTGCTAGGACTAGGGGTTATGTTTCTTCGATACAGTATGAATATTCAATGTGATTCTTTCTAAGATTTTAGATAATAATACATTTGATTGTTTTAGATTTCTTTTGATGTATTAGTTCTTCCATACTTTCAATAAGTTCAATCATGTTTTTCTTATTATTTAGATGACTTTCTCAATCATGTTTTTCTTATTGTTTAGATGAATTTCTAATAGTTTCAAATAGAAATCATGTTTTAAAGTGAATGAGTTTTTCCGAAAACTATTTTAACTGCATTATCAATCGAGGTTATCATGCATTCTTCAATTGTCTTAGTTCAACCAAATCATAAGTTTTTAATTGTATAAGAACAATCAATTATGAAATATATGTTTTCTTAGATCACAAAGAATCTCATATCGATAGAGGGAAACACCCCGATGCCTTAGTGTTTACATTATTGATTTAAATAAGTTTTTATTATTATTCTTTTTAACAATCACCTAACAAAAGTAATTTTTTTCTTCACCCAAATTTTTGTTTAATTATATTGTCTTTGAATTTACCCTGCTCCTTATGGTTCGACCTTGGTACTCTAAGAATTATATTGCTACAATCTCCACTACTTGGGAATGAGCAAACAATGCTTCACACTTATTTGGGTGGTACAAAAATCGAGACACATCGTTTTACCCTTTGAAATATGGGTGGTGGCAAGAATGGACTCATTGAGGTACCTCTTTAAGAAGCCCATCTTGAGTGGAAGATTGTCAAGATGGTTGATTTTGATGGTACAATTCGACTTGAAGTATGTGGCTAGGATAGCTATCAAGAGAAGCATTGTATCGTATTTTTGTGTCGAGAATCCCATAGAGGGGGGAGATGGCAAAGAGGATTTTCCAGATGAATATATTTTGGATGTTGAGGTAGGGACATGGAAGATGTACTTTTATGGAGCCGCAAACTAATATGGAAATGAGATAGGAATACTCTTGGTCATTCCTGAGGGATCTCACATACCTTTGGCAATCAAATTGAACATTGAAGCGACTAACAACATGGCTGAATATAAGACTTGCATTACCAGAATGGAAGCTCTTTGAGAATGGGGATAAAAGAAGCTGAAGTCTTTGGGGATTCAACTTTGGTTATAGTCTAAATGCAAAAGTTGTGGAAAGTGAAGGAAGAACACTTGAAGCCTTATCAACAATACTAAGAAGACTTGACCAAAAGATTTGATAAGATTGAATACACAATCATCCTTAAGGCTCAAAATCAATTTGCGGATGCCCTGGCTACTTTAGCCTCCATGGTTGAAATACCTGAGGGAGTATGGACATGACCCTTAGAGATCGAACAAAATTATGAGGAAGTGCACAAAGGGAAGACCGAATCTTCAGTAATGGCCGTAGAGGAAGAGGAAGTTCCGTGGTATTATGACATCATGAAGTTCTTGGAACTAGGGGCATAACTGGGTAGTGTCGATAAGAAGGAATGTCATTCCTTTAGGATGATGGCAACCCAATACATCCTATGTGGAGGAAAACTCTATAAAAGGCCCTATGATGGTGTACACATTCGTTGTTTGAAGAGGGAAGAAGCTAAAGGGTAATGGAAGAAGTTCATCAAGGAATTTGCGGTCCTATATGAATGGAAGAATGTTATCCTAGAAGATTCTAAGGATGGGGTACTACTAGAACACGATGGAGACTGATTGTGTGGAATATGTGAAGAGCTGCCATGATTTCCAGACACACCAACTTCAACCATGTTCCGCCTAGTGAGTTATATAGCATGACCTCTACATGGCCATTCTCAGTTTGGGGCATAGATGTGATTGGAAAAATAGCTCCTAAGGCTTCAAACGGGCATGAGGTGGCAATTGACAACTTCACTAAGTGGATGGAAGTAGACTCCTATTCTATGTTGAAGGCTAAGCATGTGGCTCGGTTCTTAGAGAACAACATCATATGTCAGTTTGGGGTGCCCTAAGAGATCATTTCCGATAATGGTTCCTACTTTGAAGGTGAAGTCTGAAGGGGTTATAGGACTTCTATTCGTGCATCAATTGGGCCGAGAAGCTTCCATTTGCCTTAAGGGGTTATAGGACTTCTATTTGAACATCGATTGGGGCAACACCTTACTCCTTGGTCTATGGTAGTGTGGTGGTACATCCAATTGAGGTGGAGATACAATCTTTGAGGGTGTTGGCAGAAGCTAAGGTCCTAGAAGAGGATTGGGCTAAGGCGAGATATAAACAATTGGTTTTGATAGATGAAAAGAGGGTTAGGGCACAATACCAAGGGTTGCTAGATCATTCAATAAGAAAGTGAAATCAAGAAACCTTAAAGAAGGGGACTTGGTCCTAAAGGTGCTTAGAGATGAGACTTTTGATCCAAGGGGAAAAATGAAGCCAAGGTGGTCTAGGCCTTTTATCATTAAGAAGATCATGTCTGGAGGTGCTACAAGATTCATAGATTTGGATGGGGAAGGTATGCTTCATTCCATTAACATGGATAGACTCCAAAAATACCACATTTGAAAGAAAAAAAGGGAAAAAAAGCCTATTAGGTTGAAAACTCGAAAGGGCGGACTAGGCAAAAATTAAGGCAAAAAAACCCTACTAAATTAAAAATCCGAAAGGGCGGTCTAGGCAAAAGTTAGGGGAAAAGACCAAGAGCATGGCAAACATTTCGCAAAAGACGTCATGGGAAAAAATTACATGGCAAAGGAAAAAAGGAAGAGATAAAAAATGAATAAATGAGATGACAATAAGCAAAGCTAATAAAAAAGGGTTTAATTGCTCAGATTAAAAGATGATAATTTTGTTTTCATATGGGATTTGGAACATTCCAATCCTTTATTAAATTAAAAAACAAAACATGATAATCATAAAAGTGTAGAAAAGTAAAGCATAGTGCATATCAAGGTGGTCACTCAATCCTTCTTATCTTCTTGATAGTCTTCACATAAGCCTTCTCATTCTTCAAAATCCACTTCATGTCATCCTCCAACCATCGCTTGTATCTTGCAGTAGGGTAGATGTATTTTGGAGGGATAATGTCTTTCGTCACCTTATAACGTGGCCAAGCTTCACTAATCCTGCCCAAGATCCTATTGGTGAACACGTGTGGAAGGCACCCTCATCATTAGAAGCTCCTTGACGATCACCAAATTGCCTTGAGATATGGAAAGTAGAGTAGTAAGAGCAACAACGAAGCCCAACTAGAGTCACACAATGGTCCTTGCAGCAACTGTGAACCATGCTTGAGATATGCCACCATTCCACGACCCACTAAATGTCAGTCTCCTTAAGGTGACCAATAAGCTCCATGTACGCTTCAAAGCCCAGGACATCTTAAAGCCAGCAATCCCTAAGATGCTTAGGAAGGTAGGTGCTATAAGGCACAGTAGGAGGATGAAGTAGCCGAAGCCTCTCTTGTAGCCAAATCTTAAAATAAAAAAAAAAAAAAAAAGAGGAGGAAAGAAGAGAGGGGGAAGAAAAGAAAAGAGAAAAAGAGAGAGAGAAAAAAAAAGTGGAGAGCATGAGTGAAAAAAGAAGAAGATAAAAGATGATATAAGGTGCTTTGATGGGTTGAAAATCACAAGGCAATCCATGTAAAATTAGAGGGATCCTGCTGGGTTGTGAACCCAGGCAAAAGTTAGGGATCATACCTGAAGAAGAAGAGGACTTCCCGTAAAGAAGTTTGCTTCCCTCCTTTGAAAGGCATTTAAACCATTAAGATTTTCCATCAATATCAAGCTCACTAGATTGTCTTTCTTTAACTCCTAAGCCACCATACACATCCGAAGGTCCACACAATATGACTGTTAAACCAAGAAATACCATGCAAGGGCACATAAGCAAAAGGCACGAACGTAGTATGATCGTGGCCTCTCACCCTTAGGAAGGCCCAAACTGGAAAAATAATTAAAGACCAACCTAAGGTTGAGTTCACCAAAAGCACACCACCTATTGGTTGTGGTTTCAGGGACACTCAACATAACTCACAACAAGGAAGGAAGGTCCCCACCCATGGTAGGAAAGATGAGATCATCAATCTCTGGTTCACTCATGATAGCAACAAATTCCTCAATAGTGGGGCATAGTTCTATTCCGTTGAAGCGGAAAAAATGCCGAGAAGGAACCCAATATTTGGCAGCAACACGAATAAGGGGCTTATCAATTCTAATTTGATGGTAAATGAAGATGCAAGAGAGGTCATAGGAAGCAACAGAATCCTTGAAGTCAGGACCTAGCTTCCTAATCCAAGTGAAGACATCAAAAGGAGAGTTTTTTGCCATTGGAAGACCTCAAAAAAGTGTTCTTTGGGTTGGAAATACGTTGGTAAGGGTTTTGGACCCAAACAATTACTTTTATACCTAAGTAAGTCAGTTAGGGTTTTTCTGATTCGCAGCCCACGTACATGGAATCAACCCTACGTATGCAGGCTCATCTCCACGTATGCATGGTGCTTGGCAGAAGACCATGTTCCCCTATTTTGAGTAGAATTTTTCTACTCCCAAGCATTCCTAGGGTTCATGTGACCTAAAGAATAATTCAAGACATATTCCAAGCACAATATTGCAAGCATTAAAGAAGCAAAATTGTATAGAAACATACAATTTATCATTATCTTGTAAATTAAGTGTTAAGTTCCAATTAAAAGCATAAATGTTAGGGTTTCTTCAACATGTTTGGCTCCTTTTTGTTTGGATAGATAGATAAGTATGTGTTTAGGGTTAAAGATGCCATGTTGTTTGTTAGATGCATGTTAGAGTGTGCGTATGAGTCTAGAATACAAGTATTTAAATAGTTTTTAATAGGGTTAAGATATAAGACACAATGATGGGAGGTCAACCTTATGGTTGGGCAATCTTGGGTGCCTAACACTTTCCCAAGAGCGTACTTAAACTCCAAATCCAAACTCTAGTAGTAAGATCAAAAGTCATTCCTCAAAAGAACGCTACATTCATAATTTTTAGACCATATAACTAGGTGGTGACACCATCCATATCCTTTCCCTTGCGCCCACTATTTGTATTCATCTTTATAATTTTTCTTTACATAATTGTGTTTTACCCATTAAAATTGTTTTTATCTAAAGAATTGGAATGCATTTTATTGTTTTAGTACATGACCATTTGCCTCCCATTTGTTTATTTTACTTTTTTATTGGCTTTTTAGTTTAAAAAATTAAAAATTAAATACTACATAAATTCTTGCTAATTTTCTTTAATCTCATCTAAATTTATTCTAATATTTAACTTCTTAGGATAACTTGGAAGAGGAAACAAAATATTATGATTGATAGATATGGACTGTATGGTCCTCTTTTTCTTTGAATTTGGGATTATAACTTAGCTTTATATGGTTATTTTCATTATTTTTTTTGGAACATTATGATGTAATGGTTTGTACTGGATTTTCTTTTCTAGGGTTGTAAATACCATGTTTCTTTTTTTCTTTTTTGAATTTTCAATTGATAGTCTATTTCTTTGTATTCATGTTTACAATTTTTCTTTACATAATTATGTTTTACCCATTAAAATTGTTTGTGTCTAAAGAACTGGAATGTGTTTTTATTGATTTAGTACATGATCATTTGCCTCCCATTTGTTTATGAACAAAATTTAGTTACAAAATTGGTTGTACTCTAAGACTACCTTACTCAATATCTTTTTTTTGGAAGTGTATTTTGACAAATCCACAATTGGATTACATCATCTTATTATATCTTCCATCTTTGCAAAATTTCTAGAAAATTAAAGATCAATAATTATCTCATCAATAAATTTTTTAAATTACAAGTTTTTGTAATTTAAAATTATTCATAAAATATTAACTTATAGTTCATATAATAAATAGTCTCCAATTAACACAAAATTGGACATGTGTAATAAAAGCTTAAAGAACATTCAATTCAATAGTTAGATTTTCAAAATATGTAATAATATTTATTTTATTGAGTAAGGTTGTAGTCTTAGGCTACAACCAATTTTGAAGCAAAACTTTGCCCTTTGTTTATTTTATTTTCTAAATATCTTTGTAATTTTTAAACTAAATACTGCATAAATTCTTGCTAATGTTCTTTTAATCTCATCTAAATCTATGCTAACTTCTTAGTTCTTAGGATAATTTGAAAGAGGGAACAAAATATTATGATTGATAGGTATGGACAGTATGGTGTTCCTCTTTTTCTTTGTATTTGGGATTATAACATAGCTTTATATGGTTATTTTCATAGATTTTTCAACAAATTATGATGTAAATTACATTATTGTAATTTAGACATACTAATTTTTTTTTTTAATTTATAAAAAGATCTAATCACTAATTCTTACCATTTATCTTCCAAAAAACAAATCTTACAATTTATAATTTTTAAGGAAATAACTTTGGGATGCTTATAGTGTTTGACTATTGCATCCATTATATGACTATGGACATGCATGCACTATTGCTTTATGTTTTCTATGGTAATACTAATGTTCATTACTTTGGAATTAAAAAATTCTCTCAATTGAAGCATATACCTCGGTGTGATCTCATTCTTAGAAAATCCTGCAACTTAATTCAAATCATGTTAACCAATATACATAAACAAATAGAATGATTTTGTACAGTCAAACACGAATTAAACCATATTATCTTAGTTAGCTTTTTTAAACTTATCTAATTCTTGAGAAGAAAAAAAACCTTAAACTTATTTCTTATATCTTATTCTGAGTTCAATTTGGCTATGACAAGTTGCGCTTCAATGCATAATATTGCTTAAATTTCTTTTGTACTTAAGAAATACAATAGATAAATACAAAAAAAAATCAACGAGGCATTTCTTTGGTACTTAAAAAAACTTCTTAAATGCATACTGTAAAGTCCACTATTATAATAATTCTTAAATAATATGTACTTAAATATTCACTATTAGCTCTTTTAGATATGTAATCAATTGTTTTCCCCTAAATGGCATACTTTTGCTCTTAAATTATTCCTAGGAGGTATATATATATATATATTGCAATGAAAAAGTCTTCTTCTTCTTTTTTTTGTGGGAGGGGAGGGGGTGGAAGTAACCTAAATGGAAAGAGTTAAAACAATTAATTTCTACGTACAATTTCCCATATCGTATAAGGACACAGATTTATGAAATGAATATGGTATAAGGACAATTTCTTCGTACAATTTCCCATATGAAAAGTGACCTGGATGTGGAGGTGGAAGAGCAATGGAGGAGAAAGAGAGAGTAGAGAGAAACGTACAATGGAGGAGAGAGAGTAGTATACTTTTTTTTTGGTGGTTTAAAGATAGGTATGAAATGTCATAAATAAGGGATAATAAATGAGATCCTAATACGAATATCAGCATTAATAAGTGTCTTTTTTTACCATTGGGTCTACTTAAATCCAATGATTTAGAAAATGTGTAACTTGAATCCATCTCGTATATGTGTGTGTGTGTGTGGCTAAAAAGGCTTTTCTGTTTTGGGAGGGGAGGGGGTGGAAGTAACCTAAAAGGCAAGAGTTAAAACAATTAATTTCTACGTACAATTTCCCTTTTGGTATTTTTTTTTGGGGGGGGGGGGGGTGGGAGCCGTTCCCTACCTATATATTTTTTCTATCTAATTGATAATAATAAAAAAAGACCATAAAATTCTCATTTATGAAGGAAATATTTTTCTCCAATAAACACTTTTGGGAAGATAATGAAGAATATGGAAAGTCTCAATTTTTTCATAAACTTATATGGTAGCCCAAGAATCCTTTATTCAGACTTACTATTATGTTACCACATTGGATTTGATGAGTTGTTATTTATAAGAAATATATATATATATATATATATATATATATATATATATATATATATATATATCATCACATTAACTATGCAATTTACTAGTTATAAATACATTTTTCAATTGCCAAAACATAAAAAGTCTCTTCCTCTTCCCCATCCTTCCCCTCCCTCAACACTTATGTATAGTATATACCTTTTCTCCCTTCTCCTACATAATTTTATATTTATATATATTCTCGTTTAATCTCTCTTAAAACCAGTAAACATAGTATTTGTGCTAGAAT
Source organism: Castanea crenata (assembly GCA_020976635.1). Lineage (NCBI taxonomy): Eukaryota > Viridiplantae > Streptophyta > Magnoliopsida > Fagales > Fagaceae > Castanea > Castanea crenata. The sequence continues at coordinate 3,322,749 of JAGHPS010000031.1, read as the reverse complement.
TTTTTTTTTAAAGTATCACTACATGTTTGTTTTTTATATCTACTATCAAAGGTACCTCTCTTTCTCTATCTCTCTCATTTCAATCTCCCTCTAATTTTGACCTTCTATTTGTTAAAATTTAGAAAATTTAGAAATTTTTTTGACTTCATCCTACTAGGTTCTTTTTCATGATCATTGGTTGATAGGTTGTGAGTTGGGCTAAAGCTAAAGACTTGGGAGTTATCAAACAAGATGTAGTTGCTACATGAAAATTATAGAAATCAAGAGTGTTAATACACACACACACACACGTAGACATTGTATTTTATACCCCTTACGACTCGGTCCCCCATTCCCCAATGATACCGAAATTCTAAGACCCAAGGTTGGTTTATAGCCCAATCAGATTACAAATTGACTTGAGAGGTGTTAAAATGGAAAGTATAACTTTTTAATGAGCAAAAAATTTATTTTTGGAAAAGAAAGGCCAAAGAAAGCCCTTGGCCTGCATACTTAGGCATGAACTTGCATATGCAGCCTTTAAGCATGCGTATGTAGACATGAGCCTGCGCACACAGGTAGGGTTTCAAAAACATAAAAAATGCAAGTTTTCTACATTAATGTTGAGGTTGTAATGAATTCCCATCGTTTGAGATCCGTTCTAAACCTCCTTATTTTCACAATAATAAATAGCCTACATGTATACTTTTTCAAAATACACAGAGAAATTCCTAAGGGAAAAAACCTAAGATTTGCTAGAAAATAGTGAATAAAAAAGGGAGTTGTTCACAAAACACCCTTAAGTTATTTTAATTGATTAGGCCTATTCTGGTTATGATCCTTGAGTTTTGAAGTTTACTAATCTTTCTTGTGGTTGTGAATAGATTTGATTGAGGTGAATCGTCAAAAATCAAACCTAGGAGCTTTTTGCTTTAAGGTATATATTTCAAACTCCTTTCTTTTCTGCCTTTAGTTGTGTTTAATCTTACTTATTAGCTTGTTATGTTATAGCATGTTTGTTAGCATAGGCTTAGCGTTAGTTCTGTTTTAAAGCAATGTTAGGGTGTTAGATTTACAATTTTAAATATTGCCCCTATTACGTGTTGTTGTTTTTGGGTTAGGGTTTTGAACAACCCTGTGCACGTAGGTATTTGGCCTGCGTACACAGGCTTCCATATTTGTACATAAGTTGTTGTCCAAAACCCCTAATTTACATTTTTCTTTGTTTTCTTTATTCGTTTCACATGCTATATTCCCGATTTGATCTCCCATGTATCTGTATATAGTTTTGAGTCTTTGTTTCACATGTTGGTTGTTGGTTTACCCTTAACATGTTTAAATTAGGGTTTGTTTTCATTTCTTTGCTTAAATGCTATGAACACGCATTCACACATTCATGCATTGATGCTATAGGTGTTGTGATGTGATGAGATAAGTAAGGTAAGTCATGCATTCACATGTACGTTCATTTGTTTGGATGTAATCTTGTTTTAATGAGCATGATATAGTGGTTTGATGAGTATGTTTTTGTTCTTGATATTTTCAATACGATCTTTTGATGCTGTCATGTTTATGCTTATGCCTTAACATTTTGTATGTGTGTTTTCTGCCTTGAATATATATGATGCTAGATATATGCTAGGGTTTATGAGTTGACATGTCTACCATGCTAAATGGATGTTAGGGTTTATGCTTTGATATGAGATGCCATGCTAGATCTATGTTAGGATGTTTTGTGAAGCATGATAGATGTATGCTAGGCTTGGGTTGTGATATAGCATGATGGAAGTATGATAGGTGTATATTTAGAGATGTTTGATTGTTAGATGTATGTCAGTGTGTGTGTGAGTTAAATAAACAAATATTGGGCATGCTTTTAATAGGATTAAGTTGCAAGACACAATGAGAAGAAGCCAACCTTAGAGTTGGGCAGTCTTGGGTGCCTAACATCTTCCCAAGAATGTACCTAGACTCCGAACTCATACTCTGGTAATAAGATCAATGGTCCTTCCTTAAAAGGACACTATATACATGGTTCTTGAGCCATTGCAAAACTAGGTGGCAACTCCTCCGTTGTGTCCACAATATATATATATATATATATAACAATTATAGTGTAAATACATTTGCTTTCCCCTACTCCTTTTATATTATTTATTGATTGACTAAGGTCAACTACACATTTAGCTTCTTTAGTTTTTCACATTTTTTTAAATTGTATGGAATGGAAAAATAGAAATTAGTATATGTTTTGGGAAGAAATATTTTTGTAATAGTTGATTCTCATATATGAGTTAAGTAATTATGAAAATACAAATTGTTATAACTTTGTTTAATAGTTCTTATTTGATAAAATGGAAACAAAGTTTAAATAAATTGCTCATTAACTTCTTAAAAAATGCAAAATAATGTTGGCTTTCATATGAAACCATCAAGATTCATTTCTATGTTCTAATAAAAATTATATATTTTCCATTTTTTAATTGTGTTGTGTTTTGATGCATATCTCGCTCTATTATAACGTACTACAAAATATTTTATCATATATAATAATTGAAAGTAAAATGCAACATGCTTCCTTGCCAAAAAAAAATATATTTATACAAATAATCAAGATATAGACTTCTTTACTTGCATAAAATATATTATATATATACAATGTAATCACATTATTGTGAGATGAGTTTGTGACTTTTACTTATAATTCTCAACTGCTATTTTCATTCTTTACTTAACAATATATATATATATATATATATATAAAACATCAAATTTTCTTTGCGATTAGTTGTTTAATAAGTATTGACTCCAAGGGGAAAAATTGGGTTATACAAGTAATCTAGTTGGGCCTAAAGCCAATAACACTATACACGTTAACACTTTTGTATCTAGTTGTGTAACCTCTTGTGTTAAGTTGAGAAAGATGATTCTCGGTTTGTTAATTTTCAGGGAAGACATCATTTTTTGTAATAAAATGTTTTTTTTTTTGTTAGCTTACAAAGATGATATCTGTTTCCGTTGAGTTTTAAATTTGAGAAAATTTATGGACACAACTTTTTTGCTAATACTTTGATATGATTAATTGTGAGTGATAAAAAAATATATAAGAAAAATGAATTCATATAAAAGTAATAAATAATCACTTATAGCCACCGGTAGCGCAATTATTCACTAATGGAGATTTGGTGATAATGTCGTGGAGAGGTTTGGAGGGTCTATGGTTTGCTTCCTTTTATTCTGCATTTTATATTTCTTTGTTTATGCTTTAGTTGATATATATGGTTATGCATGCAGTGCAAAATTTGTTAATCACTTAGACATGACCTAAATTGTTGGTTTAGACTAAGAGTGATTTAGCAGTAAAATTGGATATTGTGGTTTAAATATTTTCTAGGTTGTTAGTAGCAATTTCTCAGCCCAAAATCTTTTTTCAATCAATCTTGCTATTTTGAATTTTTGCTTTCTTATAACACGATTAGCCCGTAAACTGATGAGACCTAAGCAACAATTAATCCTCATACATACAAACTATAAAGAGACAAGAAGACAAGTACGCCAATATATAACCTGTTCATTATTTATTTATTTATTTTTAAAAAAAGCCATGATATGCTGCTCGAACCTTTTCCAGTTTTCCCCCTTACATCCCAAAAAATACGAATGTTTATTGGTAGTGGTACACTGGTACATGTTCACTGAAATATAGTCCGTCAGCTTATGTGGACATCATTCTCAAAAAAAATAAAAACAAAAACAAAAAACAAAGCTTACATGGACCACTACCAACTAAATAAGAGGGCCCGGAGCCGGAGTACTGCCGACGACACAACATGTAATTCATAACAGAAAACTGATTAAAGATCGGCCACTTTCTATGCAAGCATATCGACCAGTAAGATGGCTAATAAAGCAAGAAAAACCAGGCCACAAATCCAACTTAGATAAATTTGAAGATCAATAGCAATCGTTGATCATGTCCACGACCATGTTTTTTTAAATTTTAACCCTGGCTTGTAAGCCGATCACGACCAAAGCTACAATTTGAAGTATGCTGACCCTGACTTGTAATGAGCCGATCACCAAAACTAACAAGCTTCGATCTCTCTTTTCTTTTGAACATGCTGGTCTTAGTCTCCTTTCTTCACATAAGTAATAGGTAGCGGCATCGAACAAATCAGATTCAAAACAGCCCCTTCCTCCACTTCTGTTCCCATCTCCAGTCTGTCCCCTCGATTGTGAAAAAGAGCCGATCTCCGAAGATAAAAATACAATTTCAAATGTGATGATGACAGATGGTTTTAATTTGGGCTTGTAAAGACGCCAACGATCTCTCCCTTCACCCGTATTCGCAGCACCACTCTGTCCCCTTGATTGTGGAGAAAAGCTGGTCTCTAAAGATACAATTCCAAGTATACAATTCCAAGTATGCTGATGTAGACACATGATTTTCTTCGTCCGCAATCAACCTTCTTAACAACCGTATTACGAGAATTGAAAGAGTTATCCATCGTAAAAAATGCAAATGAGAGTTACTGTAGTATTTGTTTAGCAGAGAACCAAGAGGCCAATTGAAATTTCTCCGATTTTCTCTCTGTGACTTCCTTCTTGTGGTACAAAGAGAAAAAAGAAATTGGCTCAGTTCCTTCCATTTTCTTTTTACTTTTTATTTTTTACAGAGATATTTCTCCGCTTCAACACTGTACAGTAGAGTTCGTCTCGATTAGAATCGAGTGCAATACTTAGATGTAATACGTATGGTATTGCACGGGGGCAATTCACCCTTTTCCTTTTACAAAATATTTTCATTTTTCATTTATTTTATTGTCAGTTTTTATTTCTCTTAATTGTTTTCTTAATTTTTTTTTATTCAATGGTTGAGATTGAATTTTCTTTTTAACAACTATCAATCTCAACCATGTATAAAAATTGCATCAGGTGCAAATATTGCACCTGATCTCAATTCCTTCTTATACACGCGTGAACTTTAGAGTGAACTTTAGATAAAAGTTATCATCTCAGTGCTTCCTAACCTTTTTCTCGATGAAAGACCCAATATTTAAAGAAAGAAAATTGCAATATTTATTTTATGATCTGTCTCTCCGTAGTGGAAGGGTAACTTATTTAATACTTTCAATATCTAGAAGGCAGCGAAAAACATCATCTTTATAGATTTCTAACCATTGTCACAAAAGGTTCCGCACTTGTGTTCGGCAACCCATAATTTTGTTTCAGACACAGTAGCATGAGGAAAGAGAAGATGTTTTTAGTATGCGTCATCATCCTTTTCATCTCCTCCAACATGCCTAAAATTTTAAGGGTTTTCCCACAAGTAAAGGTGGACGGAGGAGGTCCAGTTCCAAGCATCTTCAGAGACCAACCGACGTACTATCATACGTTTCTAGTCTGCACCATGTTCGCTTTTATGGGCGCTTACAGCGCCTTGGTGTTCCAACCCAAGCACAGGCCAAGGGTTGAAAGATTTTGCACGATTTATGCCTTGGCTTCAATGTTTTCAGCACTAGCCATTGTACTGTATGCTGCAGCTCTCTGGTTTGTATTCCCCTCCCCTCTTTAATATAGCAGTGGATGCAGAATCCATCCCTTTCCCCTGCGAATCTGAATAAGATTTCTGTTTGCTTACAACGTATTACTATTGCTATTTGTTTACAACGAATTCAGATAAATTACTCATTCTGTTGGAAACACTCTGTGATTGTGAAAGTAAATATTTGAATTTTTGAGTTGTGTAAGAGAAAGCCTCTGGTACCAAGTTTGTCAAAATCAGAATCCTAAGTAGGATTTCTACGTGGGGAGTAGGTGGTATTGTGGATCATAAGATCGAATCATAAATCGGAAAATCTTATATTATTTGAGAAAAAAAAATATTGGTATCTTAAATAATCACATAAATTATACGTTCTTTTATAAAAAATAAAAAAAAATAAAAACCAAAAAATTGCATCTATTTGATGTAATTACCATACATTACTTCAATCATTTAGTAAGCCGAAAACATCAAAACATGGCACTCTACTGCAATGTTATTTTTTATTTGGGTCCAACTAACACTATATTAGAATAGCAAAACCTAATATATTGGGATATTATTTTTCATTTGGGTCCAACTGCGTTTTTTGTCAAGTTAAAGAAGAACTTACAATCCTAAACGATCGTTTAAATTTCTAAGACCAGATACTTGTCAGCGTCCTTGGTTGTCTGTCCACCTTGTAGGTAGGATTGGGTTTTGTTTGCATGGTATATGGTAAGGGTAGAGAATGGAGTGCCATTTCTGATAATGCATCCATGTTTAATTATTAATAATAGAAAGAGCTAGAAAGAAACTTAGGGAGTGTTTGGTACATACACTTAAAAATGTATTTTGTTGTTTGAAAATATGTGTATAAATACGTGTAATGTTGTTTAAAAACTGAAAATTGTTATTTAAAATGGTGTACCAAACACCCCTTAATATCTTTAGAGTCTTCAAAATGGAAAAACATTCAACTTTAAAAAAAAAATGAAAAGAAAACAATAAAATAAGCTGCATCTGACTACTACTGGTAGTACTTCCTTAAGTGCTCTGTGTTCTACGGGTGATGGAGCCTCTGCCCGTCAGGGGTTTCCAAGTAATAAGTTCTCTTTCTTCAATCGACAATCTTGTAGGGTCCTTCCCAATTGGTGTTCAACTTACCCTATGTGGAGTCTTTGGTGGCCGTTGTTACCTTCCTCATGACCAGGTCCCTGACCTAAAAATGACGAGGCCTGACTCTTGTGTTGTAGTGCTTTGCCATAAGGTCCTAATAACGAGCCATCCTCTGTTTTGCCATTGCTCTGACTTTGTCAAGGAGATCTAATTGTAGGCTTATCCGTTCTTCATTCTTTCCTTTATCATGGTGGGATACTTGATAGTTGGTTAGTCCCACCTCCTCGAGATGACGGCTTCGTGTCTGTATGCAAGGCGAAAAGGCATCTCCCCTGTAGGTGTGCGAGTTGTTTTCTTATACGCCTACAGGACACTGGGTAACTCATCTGGCCATATGCCTTTTACCCCTTCGAGCTGAGTCTTGATTATCTTAAGCAAGGATCGATTTGTGACTTCAACCTGTTTGTTGGCCTAGGGGTGAGCGAGAGAGGAGTAGTGGTTCTTGATTCCCAGCTGTTGGCAGAAATCTCTGAATGCATCATTGTCAAATTGCTTTCCATTGTCAAAGATGAGAACTCTAGGGATTCCGAAGAGGCAAATGATGTTTTTCTAGACAAAACTTCGAATATTTTTCTTCGTGATAGTGGCCAAAGGTTTGGTCTCAACCCATTTGGTGAAGTAGTCGATCCCCACGACAAGGAACTTAACTTACTATACGGCAATGGGGAATGGTCCTACTATGTCTAATCCCCATTGAACGAATGGCCAGGGGGCACTTATTGGCGTAAGTTCCTCGGTTGGCTATTGCATGACATTGTTGAAGCGTTGGCACTTGTCACACCTCTTCACATAGGACTGGGCGTCCTTCTGCATAGTAGGCCAATAGTATCTAACCCGTATCAACTTGTGCACTAGTGAGTGTGCCCTTGAGTGGTTCCTGCATATTCCCTCGTGCACTTCTCTCATTACATAGTCCACTTCGTTAAGGGTTAGGCACCTAAAATATGGACTAGAGAAGCCCCTTTTGTAAAGGACATCCTTGGTTATCATGAAATGTGACGACCGTACCTTCAGTCTACAGGAGGCGTTGAAGTTTTCTGGCAGTGTACCTTTTTTAAGGTAGGATACGATCGGTTCCATCTAGTCGGTTCCTGGGGGAATGACTTGTAATTCTATTGTTTCAATGGTAGGGGCATAATGGATGAAGTATAGTACTTGATTAGAGGTAGACGCATATTCTGCGGATGTAACTTTGGCCAAATGGTCTGCTTGCTCATTTTCTTCCATTGGAATCTGCATAAACCTGGTTAAGAATCCCTCACTTGCTTTGTTTTTTACCATGCTCAAGTATTTTTTCATCTGTTCCCCCTTCGCTTCGTAGTTGCCGTTGATGTACCCATCCATAACTTGAGAGTCATAGTGTATGATTGCTAACATAGCTGCTAGTGCCTAGGCCAAGTCGAGGCCCAAGAAGACTGCTTCATACTCTACCTCATTGTTGGTCGTTGGGAATTGTAGGCGAATCGCGTACTCTACCATATTTCATTCTAGCAATTGTAGTAGGACCCCAGCTCCTCTGACTCATTGATTAGATGAACCGTCCATCCATATCATCCGTGTCATTGGTTTCTCCTCTTCATCTTCTTCTGTTGTGAACTCGGCAATGAATTCTACCAAAGCTTGTGCTTTGATTGCAGTTCTAAGTTGGTATTGGACTTCGAATTCACCAACCTCTATTGCCCATAGAACTAGTTGTCCAATTGCCTTCAGGTTGTTCATTGCCTTTCATAGCGGCTTGTCAGTTTGGACCACTATGGTATGTGCATAGAAGTAAGGCGTGAGTTTCCAGGCAGCTGTGATTAGTGCAAGGGCCAGCTTTTCCATTGGGGTATATCTCACTTCGACTCTGCGAAATGCTCGGCTAGTGTAGTAGAAGGGTAACTACACTCGATCTTCCTCCCGTATGAAAGCGAATCTAATGGCCATTAGGGACATAGCCAAGTAAAGGGCGAGCTCTTCACTTGGTTTGGAAGGATTGAGCAATGGCGGGGATGCGAGGTATGTATTTAGTTCTTCAAAAGCCTTCTGGCACTAGTCATCCCACTCGAAAGCCTTCCTTAATACTTTGAAGAAGGGTAGGCATTTATCCGTTGCCTTGGAGACGAACTTGTTGAGGGCCGCAACCTTACCATTCAAGCTTTGTACTTCTTTTGCATGCTTTGGAGGAGCCATTTCCATCACTGCCCGAACTTTGTCGGGATTAGCCTCCAAACCCTACTATGATACCATAAAGCCCATGTCATGTCAGGATTAACCTCCACATCTAACTCCACACTGAAAACACATTTTTTCGGGTTGAGCTTCATCTCATAAAGATGGAAAGAGTCAAACGTTTCCCGAAGGTCGTTTAAGTGGTCAACCTCTTTCACGCTTTTTACGACCATGTCATCCATGTATACTTCCACATTCATCCCTATCTGTCAGGCGAACATCTTATTAACAAGCCTTTGGTATGTTTCCCGTGCGTTCTTTAGACCAAAGGGCATGACTTTGTAGCAGAAGAGTCCTTGGCTTGTGAAAAATGAGGTCTTTTCTTGGTTTGCTTCATCTAGCCTAATCTAATTGTATCTAGAGCAGGCATCCATGAAGCTTAACTAATGGTGGCCAGTCGTGGAATCCACGAGGAGGTCGATATGTGGGAGTGGATAGCTATCCTTCAAGCACACTCTATTTAGGTCGGTGAAGTCCACACACATTCTCCATTTGCCATTCTCTTTTTTGAACATGACCACGTTGGCTAACCATTCAAGGTAGTAGACTTCCTTAATGAAATCTACCTCCAGTAACTTGCGTACCTCTTAGGCTATGGCTTTGTCCTTTTCTTGAGTAAAGACCCTTTTCTTTTGTTAGACTAGAGGAAAGGACGGGTACACATTGAGCTTGTGGACCATGGTCCTCAAACTGATCCCTGGCATGTCCTTGTGACTCTAAGCAAAGATAGCCCAGTTGTTTTTTAAGAAGATTGCAAGCTCCTTGCGAACTGAAGGGTCGGCTTGGGTGCCGATACGAGTGGTTCGGCCGAGGACATTATCATCCAAGGAGACTTCCTCTAGGTCCTCCGTTGGCTCTACTACTACCCTCATTTCTTCAATATTCAACACTTGTAGGTGGTCATCTATTTCTAGCATGGCAACATAACAATCGTGGGTGGCCATTTGGGTCCCTTCGCGCTTCTCCTATCACGTACTCTGTCGGGAACTTTACTAGCAGGTGGTGTGTGAAGGTAGCTGCCCTCCACGTGTTAAGTGTTGGTTGGCCAATAATGGCATTGTAGGCAGAGGACCAGTCAACTACCAGGAAATTGACTTCTTTAGTAAGTTGCTGAGGGTACGTCCCAATGGTTACCAGCAAGGTGATGGTTCTAATGGGGAAGACCTTGGTGCCACCAAACCCTACTAAAGACGCGTCAATGCGTAAGAGGCATTTTTTGTCAATCCTCATCTGCTAGAACGCCGGGTAGTAGAGGATATCTGCTGAGCTCCCGTTGTCTACTAGAACTCGTTGAGTATTGAAATATGCAATTGACAAGTTAATGACCAAAGCATCATCATGGGGGTTATGTAGTTGTCTAGTGTCATCTTTTGTGAAACTGATGACGGGGCTGTCAACCCTTGTTGCCTTAGGGGGCCATCCAAAAATTTAAACACTCTGCACCATACGTAAATACGTCTTCCTTGCCTTCTTAGATGACCCTGCCATAGTGTTTCCTCCTACGATCACCCTTATCTCTTTAAGCAAGGCTCTAGGTCTTTCTTTGACTCGTTGGTTGGTTTCGAGGTCCCTTGGTGGGTTTTCCCTACCTTTGACGAATTAATGCAACTTCCCTTGCTTAATGAAGGCCTCGATCTACTACTTAAGGTCGTAGCATTCTGAGGTGTCGTGCACGTGGTCTCAGTGGAAGTGACAGTATTTGTTCCAGGTTCTTTTGTTTGGATCACCTTTCAACTTGTCTGGCCATGTCAATGTTGCATTGTTTCTTATCTTCATGAGTACTTGATCTAGTGGAGCATATAAAGGAGTGAAGCTCGTCACTCTCCCCTATTAAGGCCTCGACCTCCTTTCATCCCTTCGGTTGCTCGTTTGGGCTAACTTCTTGCTTTTGTCTGGACAAGGGTCATCTTGACACTATCTTTTCCTTGGCTCGTCCCCCTAGGCTATCATTTCGTCTTCGACATTCATGTATTTTTCGACTTTGTATAGTGTCTTGGTCATCGTCTTTGGGTTGTTTTTGTAGAGGGAGAAGAGAAATTCCCCTCGCCGTAACCCTTGGGGTGAAGGTCATGACAAGGACTTTATTGTCAGCTTTGTCAATCAGTAGGGCCTTTTTGTTAAAACGGGTCATGTATGACCTTAGGCTCTTATCTTCCCTCTACGTGATGCTTATTATGGCTGCTAAGGATCTTATGTGTCTCTGTCCCTCAATGAAGTGCGCGACGAAATGTCCACTCAACTCTTTAAAGGTGGAGACATTGTTCAAGGTAAGCTTGCTAAACCATACACTCGTTGGCCCCCTTAGTGTGGTGAGGAAGACTCTACATATGATTTCATCTGGAACTCCTTAAAGGTGCATGAGGGTTTTGAAGGACTCCAGGTGGTTGAGCGGGTCCCTTGACCTGTTGTACACTTCTATTTGCGGAATCAGAAATTTTGCTAGAAAGGGGAAGAAAGTCATCTCGGCAGTGAATGGGGGAGTCCATCCAGTGGATACCCATCCCCTCAGGGTGTTCATCATCATATCCATCTTCTCCTTCATCATCTGCATCTCTTGGGCCATCCGTATCGTGCCTGCTTCTATTTCGAAGGGGTGGGTGGTGTCCCTTGAGTCGTCCCTGATAGGCCAAAAATGTATTGACCCCTTGTAATGGATTAAGTTGATTAATTACCCAAGTTATTAATTAATCAAATTAACATGCAAACACATGGTAGCACAAACAAATCACCAATAAACTAAAGTATGTAGCGAAAAATAAATGACACGGTGATTTGTTTACGAATGGGGAAAACCTACACGGCAAAAATCCCACCGGGTGATTTTAAGGTCATCACTCCCGAAATTCCACTATTATTACAACAAGCGGTTACAAGTAAAGGAATCCTAAGTACCTTACCAACCTATAGTTGAACCCTTACCCCAATACCCAATTGGACTTGTTCTATAGTGACAATTTCTTCTTTCAATGCACAGCTCTCAAGTACGTGACTAACCAATTGCGCGGATCCCAGTACACGACTTCAATCACCAACTAGAGAAGATTGTTAGTTGCAAAGTTCTTCAATTCATCCACACGATGAAGATCAAGAAGATGCATGGTTACAAAACCCTACTATGCAAAGACACAGCAACTTCTTCACAAGAGAGATGAACTAAGGCAAGAACTTTTTCTCAAGTCACTACTTGCTCACTCGCAAGTGTAGGAGATCATAGCAATATAATTCTCGAAGTACCGAGGTCAAACCACAAGGTGCAAGGTAAATTCAAAGACAATATAATTAAACAACAATCTAAGTGAAGAAGAAAAGTACTTTTGCTAGGTGATTGTTAACAAGAATAATAATAAAAATTGATTTAATTCAATAATGTAAATACTAGGGCATCAGGGTGTTTTCCTATATTGATATGAGATTCTCTGTGATCTAAGAAAATATTTACTTCATAATTGATTGTTCTTATACAATTAAAAACTTATGATTCGGTTGAATTGAGATAATTCAAGAACGCATGATAACCTCGATTAATAATGCGGTTAGAAAAGTTTTTTAGAAAAACCCATTCACTTTAAAATCCGATTTCTATTTGAAACTATTAGAAATTCACCTAAACAATAAGAAAAACGTGATTGAACTTATTGAAAGCATGGAAGAACTAATACATCAAAAGAAATCTAATTGAACAATCAAATATGTCGTTGATAAAACCCTAGAAAGAATCACATTGAATATTCATACCGTATAAAAGAAACATAACCCCTAGCCCTAGCAAAGAGTTTAGACTGCCATTAGAGAAAGGAAAATACAAGTTTTTCTCTGCCCAAAATTCGTTCTCACCGCCTCCCTTCCAAAACCCTAATGTCTAAGTGTCCCAAGAAAATAAAACTTTTACTATTTTAATTTCCGTCCAAGTTTACAGCAGTAATGTGTGAGTTAATTTCGGCCTTCAAACCTTGTGAATTTTGAAAAACTCAAAACTGGAAAGTTGTAGGTAATTAAGTCACAGTTCCAACCCATCTAGCTTTGTGTCAATTAGATTTTTGATGAGTGAGATATACCCAAAATACTGATCAGTACTCAAATTAGATTTTTCCTTTTCAGATTCTGCCTCTTTGGTTTCTTTCCTTATAAGAAGCTTCCAATCAGAGTAGACAATCCAAGCACTCCAGCTGCACCTCCTTAGACATTTAAGCATGGTCCTTTAGCTTCACTTAATTCTAGTTTGGCCACCATTCTCTCACAAATTCCTGTAAACTCATCTTTCTCACATGATTTCCTGAAAGTAAAAAATTACACACAATGAATGGCATCTTATTCAAGAAATCATGTAAAGATAAATGATAGGGACTAATGCAAATCATGACTTAATTATACAAATTAAGCATAGTAATAAGGAGATAACGCCCACATAAATATATAACAAGTATACATTTTAAGGCATTATCACACCCCCCAACTTAAATCTTGCTAGTCCCTAGCAATCCACAAAGCACCCATGTCTACTAAAAGTGGAAAAAAAAAAAAAAAAAAAAAAAACTAAAATACAAGCCACTTTCGTAGGCTACACGACTGCATTTTCCATGTGTAGCAAGTCTTTGAACCCCTAGGTCACCCTAGTGGATGAGTTTACTCTCATGGGGGTTTGCAATGACTCTACCCACAAAATTCAATGGTTTCCTAAAAATTTCTGCAGCAAATGTTAGTTTGCTTTATCATTATATCATACAAGAACAAAGTTTCTCTCCAAACTAGTTTGGAGAGAAACCCTTCAAACTTATCATATATCTTTTTTTTAGGTATGAATTTTGAAAATCTAACCGTTGAATTTCATGTTCCTTATGTTCTTAACATGCATATCAAATTTTGCTCAAATCGGATTTTATTTACTATTTAATCAATGAACTTATTTTTTATACACAATTTTAGATTACAAAAACTTGAAATTTTAACATTTGTTTGATGATATAGCAATTGATTTTTGATTTTCTTGAAATTTTGCAAGCATGAATAATATAATAAGAACATGCAATCCAACGGTTAAATTTTCAAATTTCACACTCAATATAAAAATATTTGATAAGTTTGAAGGGTTTCTCTCCAACTTTTTCCATCATACAAATGAACTTTCAATTTTTTTGAGTTGGGATACTATTCATCATATTAAAGAGTTTTCACTAGTTTCACTTTTGGAGTGTGTGTGTGCATAGCCCATGCAATCAAACCGGCTTTTCCAAACATGCATAGACCAAGAATAATCTAGATTAGAGCCTCTACTCCAAAACCTCTCTTAAGTCATCAACACTCTAAAAGAACACACATAGAAGTAATGGTTTCTCTCTTCAAATCACATGTGAATAAAAAGGAAAGAAGAAGTTTTAAGAATATCACATGTGTATACAAAAACAGCTGCTAAAACAACGGAAAAAGATCTCTTGGAATGGATGTTGAATTCCTGAAAACATGAGGTTAATAGCTTTCTCCTCCTTAGTTTTTATCCCAAACACATACTAGCCATGCACCTTTAGGATCAAGTAGGACTTTAAGCTCAGTGGTAGCATAATCTTATGAAGGCAAACTGCTCTCTTTGAAATATGAGGTATATGAATCATATGTAGAAAATTCAAGCCAAACCCAACTCATAGCGATGACAACCAACTTGAATCAAAATTACCTTTACTCAACCATATAACCCTTCTGAAATACATGAAAGATGTGTAAGACACCAATGATTTATTGATTGATTATGTATGACTCCTCTTTCTTTTTCTTTTTTCTTTTTTTGATCTTTCTTTTCTCTTTTTTTTTTTTTTTTTCTTCTTCTTCTTTTTGATTTTGATTTTTTTTTTTTTTTTGAAGAAAAGAGAGACAATGATGGTATCTAAACACATCAATTGCTCAAAACCTGAACCCCTATGAAAATACCCATAAATAAAAAATATTTTGTGGTATTGTAGAAGTATTTCCCATGGCTCAAATGATGGTGACAATGGTTAATGTAAAGGTAGGCTGAATATTTGTTTAGCTGGCGACAAAAAATTGGTGGTCTTAGGCTCTCATCTCCTAAAATTTCACATAAACCAGCATGCCTAAGGACAAAAATAAGTAGGATCATGGTATATTTTCCCATAATGTTTCCAGTAGTCAACCAAAAAATATAGAGATATTTTACAAATATTAAAGCATATGAAAGAAATTTAAGAGTTCAAACAAAGATATACTCTCACAAAGAAAACTAAGGCTTAAGAACTCTCCATATGGGTTGAGTTTCAGCTTTTATCTAGCTTGTTCATGATTCATGCATAACCAACATCCAATCGTCCACTAACCTGGCTATTGTGCTCAAAAGTTTCCAATTGTGCTCTTCATGAAAAAGTCTTAATATAGCAAATAGTATAACCAACTCAGCATTATTCATTTCATCACATGATATAAAAATAAAGCATATAACTCTTCTGCATTCAAATTCAAGGTTTTTTTTTTTTTTTTTTTTTTTTTTAAATTTTAAAGAAAGAAAGAAAAATCATGCAAGGTGTAGCAAAAAGTTTAAACCTCTCCCCGCAACTAAAATATTGCATTGTCCTCAATGTTTCAAAGCCAAAATAGATTCAAGTATAAAGGGAAGAAGTTACCTTAAGCATTTAAATTGTTTTTTTTTTTTTTTTTGAAATTTCTTTCATACCTGCAAATGTTAGCTCACAAAAGAAAAATAATAACAAAATAAACAAAAAAGTAAAAAACAAAAACAAAAACAAAAACAAAAACAAAAGGCAAAAAGAAAAAGGAAAAAAAAAAAAAAAACACGGTACAATTTCATATGGCCCTTTTAGATTTCATGTAGCATCCCAAAAGGCAGGGATCTCAAGTGGCATAGTCTCCTCCTCTGTTATAACCCCCTCTAAGTATGGTTTTATCCTTTGTCCATTTATTTTCAAAATCCTACCATCTCTAGGGTCTTCAACTACTATAGCTCCATGGTTAGACACTTCCCTTACAATAAAAGGGCCATCCCACCTAGGTTTTAACTTACCTGGGCCTAAATATGCATATTTAAGACCACTGGGTAGTAGCTTAGGCTCCAGCTATGGTGCCTCTTCACTTGAATGCACGAGCTTTTTTTCATTCTCTGGTAGCTCGTTAAAGCAAGGCTTCCATCCTTCATTAACTACCATCATCTATTGTTCTTTCAAAACATGTGAGAAATCCAACAAAGAAAAATTTTCAGATACATGAATATCACATTCTAAATCATAAGAACCAACAAAAGTATTAAGAAGAGTTTCAAGAGGATCAGAAAAACAATTCTTATTAAACTCTTCTTGAACCATTGCCCCAATGAGGTTCACATAAGCACAATCATCATCCTCATGTGGTTGTTTAGCCACATGAAATATGTTTAGCTCCAAAGTCATGGAACCAAAAGTGAGTTGCATTCTTCCATTCCTGCAATTAATTAAAGCATTAGATGTGGCAAGAAAAGATCTACCCAAAATAATAGGGGTATGAACACTAGGATGTAAAACAGGTTGGTAATCTAGAACAATAAAATCAACAGGATAATAAATTTTTTCAATTTTCACCAACACATCCTTAAAAATTCCTCTTGGTTCCCTTATAAAGTGATCAGCCAACTGTAAAGTTATTAAAGTAGGTTTCAACTCACTAAGTCCAAGTTTTTGATATACACTAAAAGGGATCAAATTAACACCTGCCCCAAGATCTAGCAATGCATGCTCCATGATGTAATCTCCAATAGTACAAGAGATCATAGAACAACCTGGATCCTTATACTTTGGTGGGGTCTTATGTTAAATAACTGCACTTACTTGTTCTTTTAGGAATGCAGTCTTTTTCACATGATGCTTTCTCTTGATGGTGCATAAGTCCTTAATTACCTTGGCATATGCAGGCACTTGCTTGATAACATACAATAATGCCAAATTTATCTTGACTTGATGCAAATGCTCTAATATTTCAGATGTGGTGTCCAATTTCCTAGGTAATTTTAAGGCTTGTGGAAATGGTGGAGGGATTGGGCATTGTTCAATGTCATTAAGCCTAAGTGACTCAGTTTCAACCTTCTCTTCTTCAACTAGAGTCTCCTTAGATTTCTTAGTTATTAAAGGAGCACTTTTATCAATTCCTCTACCACTCCTCAAAATGGTCACAGCTTTTACTTCCTCATGTTTATCCTTAGAGCCAATTTTTAGATTTTGATTGATGGGATTGGGTTGAGTTTGGGAAGGAAGCTTCCCTCTCTCTATCCCACTCAATGAATTTGTAAGCCTAGTTATATGACTCTTGGTCTCTCTCACCTCTTCATCTAGCCTAGTGAACATGGATTCAAACTTTTGATTTTACTCACATTGCCTTTGAATGAAAGTATTAAGTGCATCCTCCAAGGAGGGTCTAGATGATGATGATGATGATGCATGTGGTGAATTAAAATTCCTTGGAGCAGAAGGATTCAACACATTGTCACTCTTATAACTCAAATACGGATGGTTTCGCATATTTGGGTTATAATTGTTAGAATATGAAGAATTATTTGGCCAATATGAATTAAATGCATGTACTTGTTCTTCTGGCACATTTAAAAATGATGAAAGTGCTGCACATTCATTTGTAGCATGGTTTATCTCATGACAGATTTTACACACCTCCATTAGGTCCTCTCTAAAGGTAGCACTAACACTTAAACTTCCTTTCATTTTGAGTGCTTCTATTTCTTTAGTTAATATGTTGATTTTTGCACTCATGTTATCATCTTCCCTCAACTTGAAAAACACTTCCACTAGAAGTTGTAGTGTTAGTTCTAGTCCTATCAGTGGAGTTCATAGAGCTAGGTCCAGTCCATGTGTTAGAGCTTTCAGCTATCTCATCAAGATAATCCATTGCATCTTCGAGTTCTGTTTGTAAAAAGTCCCCTCCGCATGAGAGTTGAACAAACTGTCGATCCCTAGGTGTAAGCCCTTCATAAAAATAACTAACCAATCTCCAATCTTCATACCCATGAGTTGGGCAGAAATTGAAAAGATCTTTGTACCTTTCCCAAGCTTGGTATAAGGTCTCATTTTCTCCTTGGACAAAACTAGCTATCCTTCTTTTTACTTGCTGGACTTTGTGGGGAGGAAAATGTTTCTTAAAAAACTCTTGGGCCATCTCCCCCTAACTACCTATAGACCTAGGTTTCAAGGTGTAAAGCCAACTTCTTGCCTTATCCTCAAGTGAAAAAGGAAAGAAACGTAACTTAGCAGTCTCAATAACATTTTGTGTATGGAAACTACTAATTACCTCTTTAAAAGCTTTGACATGGACATAAGGATCTTTCATTTTCTTGTCCCCTAAAGTCAGGAAGTATTGCTAATAAACCTTGTTTCAGTTCTACATGTGGTGCATTAGGTGGAAACATGATGCATGAAGTAATGAATTTTTTTGTGGGATGCAAAAATTCATACATAGTTCTTCTATTCTCCTCATGATTATTACGTGTTTCATCACCTATGATTGATGAAGAAGGTGAAGGCAAAGGTGTGTCAAAAAGATTACCAAAGTATGTTTCAAAAATTTCTAATCTGCCTCTCTCATTTCTAACCCAAATGCTCATGCAACAATGAATACACAATCAAATAAAATAAAATAAAAACAACAGAAAAATAAAAACAAAATAAGGGGAAAAAAATGGAACGAAGTACCAACAGAAGAATTTCCACCAGTTGTGCTTTGCTCCCAAAAAATTGCCTTTGAACTCGCAGCAGCTCCCCGGCAATGGCGCCAAAATTGCTTGCTCACTCCTAAGTGCAGGAGATCGTAGCAATATAATTCTCAGAGTACTAAGGTCGAACCACAAGGAGCAAGGTAAATTCAAAGACAATTTAATTAAACAACAATTTAAGTGAAGAAGAAAAGTACTTTTGCTAGGTGATTATTAACAAGAATAATAATAAAAACTGATTTAGTTCAATAATGTAAATACTAGGGCATCAGGGTGTTTTCCTATATCGATATGAGATTCTTTGTAATCTAAGAAAATATCTACTTCATAATTGATTGTTCTTATACAATTAAAAACTTATGATTCGGTTGAACTAAGACAATTCAAGAACGCATGATAACCTCAATTAATAATGCGGTTAGAAAAGTTTTCAGAAAAACCCATTCACTTTAAATCTTATTTCTATTTAAAACTATTAGAAACTCATCTAAAAAATAAGAAAAACATGATTCAACTTATTGAAAGCATGAAAGAACTAATACATCAAAAGAAATCTAATTGAACAATCAAATATGTCGTTGATAAAACCCTAGAAAGAATCACATTGAATATTCATACCGTATAGAAGAAACATACTGATTCCCTAGTAAAGAGTTTAGGCTGCCATTAGAGAAAGGAAAATACAAGTTTTTCTTTGCCCAAAATTCGTTCTCACCGCCTCCCTTCCAAACCCTAATGTCTAAGTGTGCCAAGAAAATAAAACTTTTACTTTTTTAATCTCCATCCAAGTTACAGCGGTACCTTGTGAGTTAATTTTGGCCTTCAAACTTGTGAATTTTGAAAAACTCAAAATTGAAAAGTTATAGATAATTAAGTCACAGTTCCAACCCATCTAACTGTGTGTCAATTGGATATTTGATGATTTAGATACACCCAAAATACTGATCAGTACTCAAATCAAATTTTTTCCTTTTTTAGATTCTGCCTCTTTGGTTTCTTTCCTTATTTGAAGCTTCCAATCAGAGTAGATGATCCAAGCACTCCAATTGCACCTCCTTAGACATTTAAGGATGGTCCTTTAGCTCCACTTAATTCTAGTTTGGCCTCCGTTCTCTCACAAATTCTTGTAAACTCGTCTTTCTCATATGATTTCTTGAAAGTTAAAAATTATACACAATGAATGACATCTTATTCAAGAAATCATGTAAAGATAAATAATAGGGACTAATGCAAATCATGGCTTAATTATACAAATTAAGCATAGTAATAAGGAGATAACGCGCACATAAATATATAACAAGTATACATTTTAAGGCGTTATCAGTCACCATTTGCATGAACAAGGATTTCTCAATGCTTGTGCAACTTGTCAACTCTTTGACGGCCCTTAGAATAATCCTTTTTATATGTCTAGGGTTAGGAGGAAAAGAAGTCCCAAAGACACATACACGGATTGGAATGAAAACAGAACTCAAAATCTGTTTTTCTTAAACCTCGATAGATAGAGGTATCAAGATGCTGTCGAGCCACGGGATTGGAATAACTCTTTAAACCTTGACACATGGTAGCTGTCGAGCTTTAATGATCTGGCACTTTTCAGCTTGTTCCTTGGACAGACTTGATAACTTCAACACTTGATCTTGAAACACGGTTTCTTGAAGTATAAAACTCATCTTAAACCTATCCAATTACAAGTAAAGTGCATTTTGTCAAAGGATTAGCCAATTACATAAATGAATGACATATGTTCTTAACAAGTGAAACACATATATCCTAACAATCTCCCCCTTTGGCAATCCATGACAAAACTACAACTAACAAATGAACATATGAGAGAAGTCATAAATCACTCAACTCATATTCACTTGTTGAATACAATAAATATGACCTAACACAAACTCTTGAAAAACTTTGCAAGAAGAGAGTTTATGGCAAGTAGACTTTGACAACCTGTATTTTTGAAACACTTTAAACAAAACTCATCAAGGCATCTTAGTGTGAACCAGAAATAATAGATTGCATACAAATGAAGAAACACATGTATAAAGAGAGAAAAGAAACAACAGATGTAGAGATAGGTGAAGAAACATACATTATCATATATATATATATATATATATATATATATATATATATATATCAAAGATAAGCACAATGTATGTAAAAAGGGTCACAAGACCTACGTACAAGAAGAAATGTATCTAAAGTAGAGAAAAGAAAAAGATACAAATAATCCTCACTACATCCCTCAAACAAAAACACTCCCCCTATAAAAATGTCCACATACAAGCTCTCCCCCTAAGTATGACTACTCTCATAACCCAAAACTACTCCCCCTTTTTGTCACGAGTGACAAAGGGTAGAATGTCAAGTAGACATCTCATCAGTAAAGCTAGCATCTCCATCATCATCATCCGAAGCATCATTGTCATCACCATCATCATCCTTAGACATAGAAGCCATAGGAGGTGGTAGAGGAGAAACCTCAGAAGCAAAACCACCCATGGTCGCTTGTCGCTAAGCAATGTGACCAACACGAACATTCACCTGATACAACTTTGTAGAGAGTGTATCGAGGCGAGCATCCATGCACTGAGCTGCACCATGATGTCTCCTAATGACACATCGCTCGTAGAAGAAAAGGGAGTGGATGAGGCTCAAGCAGATCTAGATGGAGCAGAACGGGAGGAAGGAGCTACTGAATCCATCTGTCGTGACCAAAACTGTGCCTCACTATGTTTTACGGTAGCGGAGTCTATGGCAACCATGACATGAAAAGGGTTGGAGAAGGGAAAAGGGATGGAAAAGTGGCATAAAATCCTTGTGATAGCGGAAGGAAAGATGAGCTTATCACAGGTAGCCAAATCCTTATACACATCTATGATAGAAAAGATGAAATGTGGAGGAAAGTCAATGGTAAGATCCTCAAGAAGAGATAACAGAAAACGAGCACGAGGCTCTATGATAGAGTAGTAGTGAGAGAGAGGATACAAAACGAAAGTCATCACCATGTTTAAGAAACGAGGACCTTTAGCAAAAGGTCGACATGACGTAAAATGGTGCTCACCCCAATTAGAAGGGCACTCACAAAAGCAGTGATCATCTCATCTTTGGACACAGTCCGTAGACACTCACAACTGGGGTAATCAGGATGCGCAACCCTTGGAACATGAAGCACATCGGATACCAACTCAGTGTGACAACTATGCGCGTACCTCAAACGCAAGTGTGAAAGAGAGGTACTGAAGAATCAAATCCATGCATGTTGGAGTAAAACTCTTGGATAAGCATGGAAGGACATGTGACCAAGACGTCACACAGTGACTCCCATTCCCATTTGTGAAAGACATCGGGAAGGTTAGTGTTAGTGAAGTCCGCCAGAACAACTTGGTGTTCTGAATGAACACCTCATTTAGAAAAGTTCTCCGAGAAGTCTTGATGGGCTTTCTCATCACAGAACCAAACAGAAAGAGGAGTAGGATCACAATAAGAAGAACCCCGAGAATGTAGAGGGTTTTGGGACGAAACAGACTTACGTTGTAGTGCCATAGACACTACTAGTGTAAACAAAAAGAGAGGGGGGGGGGGGGGGAGAAAGAAACACTCAGAAAATTCCCAAAACAATTCAAATATAAGAACTACACTGAAAAAAGAGAACGTATGTATGGGAAATGCATGAACATGTAACATGCAATATAAAAGCATCATGGGCTCATCCCAATCCAATCCTACCAGCACACAAACAGTTTGCACACATCTAAATGTATGAGAATACTGTTAGAATGCTAATGTGATGCAATGCATGGAGTTTTAAAGATCAAATCTACAAAACCCATCCCAAAATTTCAACAATAACTCATCAATTTTAAAAAACCCCCAAAAATTTTCAAAAACCCCCAAAACCTAGGTTTCAAAACATGAAATGCATGTAAATGAGAAGGATTAGATGCTTACCAAATGAAGAAAAACTTGAACAAGCATGAGGAAACCTTGGGTAGAGGTTTAGAATGAGAGAAAGAGGTTTAGGAGATGAAGAGACAGAGCTATCGAGAGAGAGATCAATCGAAATGAATAACTAGATCGCACAGAGCCTTTAAAAAGAGGTTTAGTAAATCTCGATAGATACAGGTGTCGAGAGGTATTGAAACATCTGTCGAGGAAGGTGTTGAGCAAAACATCGTCGATAGATAGAGCTATCGAGAAGGTGTCGAGGAACAAAGCAAGGACACGAGAACAGAAGCTCTATTGATACTAGAGATCACTTAATCTTATTTATCACAAACAAAAAGCTACAAAGCTCACTTGCTTAGTTGTGCATAGGAATGCTCATCTAAGCTACAAGTGATGTAAATTTAGAAAACTCTGTTTCAAAGGCCATTTTAAGGTTCACAAGAACTGAAGTACACAAACACACACTATTTTTGTATTTTTCATTTTTTTTATTTAACCGAAAAGAAAAATAAAACAAAAAGTAAAAGTAAACAAAAACATGTTAAACAAAGCAAAACAATGCATAAAACTAGATGCAAATGCATGAGGAGGAAGGAAAGAAAAGGAGATTAATCCATGGAGATGACATCGATGTTTTGACGAAGAAACTCAAAACGTTTACTATCCAGAGGTTTGGTGAACAAATCAGCCTTCTGGTCATCAGTGTGAATAAACTCAAGGGTGAGAGTACCATCTTTGACAAGCTCTCTAATGAAGTGATGTCGAATCTCTATATGTTTAGTTCGAGAATGTTGAACTGGATTCTTAGAGATGTTGATGGCATAGGTATTGTCATAGTAGATGGTAAGATGCTCTTGAAAAATACTATAATCATGGAGGAGTTTTTGCGTCCAAAGGAGTTAGGTGCAACAACTACCAGTAGCAATGTACTCAGCTTCAACAGTGGATAAAGAGATGGAGGTTTGCTTTTTGCTCATCCAGGAGACAAGATTATTACCCATATAGAAACGACCCCCTGAGGTACTTTTTCTATCATCAGCATTCCCAGCCCAATCAGTGTTAGAACATCCAGCTAAGACATCATTTGTGTCCTTGCTGTACCACACACCAAAGTTGGTAGTAGTTTTGACATATTTTATGATTCTTTTCAAAGTAGTCATGTGTGACTCTTTGGAATTAGCCTGATATCTAGCACACACTCCTACACTGTAACTAATGTCAGGTCTACTAGTAGTAAGGTAAAGAAGACTACTTATCATGATTCTATAAAGTGATGAGTCTACACTTTTACCTAACAAGTCAACAGTGAGTTTAACATTTGGGCTCATAGGGGTTCTAACAGAACTAGCAGATTCTAAACCAAACTTTTTCACAAGATTCTTAGTATACTTAGATTGAGAGATGAATATATCTGAATCTTGTTGACGAATCTACAATCCAAGGAAGTGAGATAGCTCTCCAATCATGCTCATCTCGAACTCAGCTTGCATGAGTTTTGAGAAGTCAGGAGCAAGTTCATCCTTAGTTGATCCAAAGATGATGTCATCAACATAGACTTGAGCAACCATCACCTCGCCATCTTCCCTCTTGATGAAGAGAGTCTGATCAGCCTTTCCTTTTGTGAACCCATGTGACACCAAGTATTGGGTTAGCCGATCATACCAAGCTCTAGGTGCTTGCTTTAATCCATATAGTGCCTTCTTAAGGTACAACACATGATTGGGAAAGTGTGGATCAATGAGTCCTTTTGGTTGAGCGACATAGTTGAGAATTCCATTTAAGAAAGCAATCTTTACATCCATTTGGTAAAACTTGAATTTTAAGTGACAAGCTAAGGCAAGGAGAATTCTTATGGACTCCATATAGGCAATTGGGGAAAATGTTTCATCATAGTCTACTCCCTCCATTTGTGAGTATCCTTGAGCTACCAGTCGAGCCTTGTTGCGGATCACATTGCCCTCCTCATCAGTCTTATTGCAGAATATCCACTTTGTGCCAATGATATGCTCACCCTCCGGTTTAGGAACTAACGTCCAGATATCATTCCTCTGAAACTTAAGTAGTTCATCATGCATTGCTTCAACCCAACTTTCATCCTGAAGAGCTTCCTCAACTTCAGTGAGTTCAACCTGTGACAAATAACAAGAATAAGACACAAAGTTAGCAATGCATTTATCAATTGTTTGTTTCCTTAATGTGAGTGCATTCATGTTTCCCACAATAACTTTTGGAGGATTATTTAATTTGATCCTGGAGGAAGGTCTTTCTTCTTCATGAGATTCAGAATCTAGTGAAGTAGGCATATCTGTTGACTCTTCCACAATACTTGGAGTACTTGGAGATGTGGGCTCTTGTTCAAAAATTTCTTGAACTTCTCTAGTTTCAGTAGGAAGAATTTCTTTAGGAAGTTCCTCATTAACTTTTTCAGAATAAGAATTCGAATAACAACATTCACCGTTTCCATAACCTTCATAGTTCTTTTGTTATATACTCGATAAGCCTTACTAGTAAAGGAGTATCCCAAAAATATCCTTTCATCACTTCTGGAATCAAACTTTCCCACATTCTCTCTATTCTTTAGGATGAAACATGTACTTCCAAAGATTCTAAAATATTTCACATTTGACTTTCTTCCTTTCCATAACTCATATGGAGTCTTTTTGGTACCGGGACTAAAATACACTTTATTAACCGTATGACATGCAGTGTTAATGGCTTCTCCCCACAAGTTTCTAGCCACATCCTTATTATGCAACATGGATCTTGTCATCTCCTGAATAACCATGTTCTTTCTTTCTACTACACCATTCTACTGAGGAGTGATAGAAGTAGAGAATTCTTGTGATATACCTGATCTTGCACAAAAGGACTCCATATACGAGTTCTTGAATTCTTTACCATGGCCACTTCAAATTCGGTCAATTTTCAGGCTCTTTTCATTTTGTAGTCTTGTACACAAAGCTTCAATGTGCTCAGGAGCATCAGACTTGGATCGTAGAAGAATAACCCAAGTGTACCTAGTGAAGTCATTTACCACAACCATGATATATCTCTTACCTCCAAGAGACTCGGTTCTAGCTGGACCCATAAGATCCAAATGTAGTAGCTCCAATGGTCTAGATGTAGCTGATGTCTGAGTGCCCGGATGCTTAGCTTTCGTCTGTTTCCCAAGTTGACATGGTCCACACACCACATTGCTCATTCTACTAAGCTTTGGTATCCCTATAATTGATTCATGCTTAGATACAATGGAAAGATGTTTGTAACTAGCATGTCTCATTCGTTGATGCTATAGATCTTCATTTGGCAACCAAATGCTATTGCACACAATATCAGCATCAGGAACCAATCCATAGCAGTTGTCTAGAGTGTGAACACCACTTATGAGTTTCTTTCCAAACTCATCCATGACAAGACATTTTCCCTTGGAGAATAGCACCATGAAGTCTTGATCACATATCTGACTTATGCTCAATAGGTTCACTCTCAGACCTTCCACATATAGAACATTTGCAATATTTGGTAGACCAGGTAAAGAGATAATTCCTTTCTCTTTTATCTGTGATTTGCTTCCATCACCAAAAGTGACATTGCCACATTTTTTAGACTCGAAGACCTTGAAGAGGGATCGGTCTCCAGTCATGTGTCTTGAGCAACTGCTGTCAAGGTACCACAAGCATGTGTCCATAACTTTGAATTTGGACTTCATCATAAAACACACTTTGTGCTTAGATGACAGATCAGTAGGAATGATGTTTTCTCTCATCTGCCTTTTTCGAGCTAGACCTTTAATTTTCACTTTTCTTAAACAAACTCCTTTGCACATTTTCATTCTGAGATAGTCTAGTTTCTTCTTGTTCAAACTGAGATCTTTACTAATAGTCACCCTAAGAGAATTCAATTAACTTTTAGACTTGTATTTTCTAAGACACTCAAACAAATAGAGATTAGAAAAACAAGATGTATTTGAAAACAATGATCTCTTCAAGCCGGTTACAGCCATGACAACAGGAGTCAATGGATCACACACAAAGATTAACCATAATCAGAGTGTGCCTGCTCTGATATGACTTGATAGGCCAAAAACATATTGACCCCTTGTGATGGATTAAGTTGATTAATTAGCCAAGTTATTAATTAATCAAATTAACATGCAAACACGTGGTAGCACAAACAAATCGCTAATAAATTAAAGCATGCAGCGGAAAATAAATGACACGGTGATTTGTTTACGAATAGGAAAAACCTACATAGCAAAAACTCCACCGGGTGATTTTAAGGTTACCACTCCCAAAATTATACTATTATCACAACAAGCGGTTATAAGTAAAGGAATCCCAAGTACCTTACCAACCTACAGTTGAAGCCTTACCCCAATACCCAATTGGACATGTACTATAGTGACAATTTCTCCATTCAATGCACGGCTCCTAAGTATGTGACTAACTAATTGCGTGGATCCCAGTACGCAACTTCAATCACCAACTAGAGAAAATTGTTGGTTGCAAAGTTCTTCAATTCATCCACACGATGAAGATTAAGAAGATGCTTGGTTACAAAACCCTACGGTGCAAAGACACAACAACTTCTTCACAAGAGAGATGAACTAGGGCAAGAACTTTTTCTCAAGTCGCCATTTGCATGAAAAATGATTTCTCAATGCTTATGCAACTTGTCAACTCTTTGACGGCCCTTAGAATAATCCTTGTATATGTCTAGGGTTAGGATAAAATAAGGCCCAAAGTCACATACACGGATTGGAATCAAAACAGAACTCAAAATCTATTTTTCTTAATCCTCGACAGATAAAGGTATCGAGATACTGTCGAGCAGCTGTCCAGCCATGGGGCTGGAATAGCTCTTTAAACCTCGACACATGTTAGCTGTCGAGCTTTAATGATCTTGCACTTTTTAGCTTGATCCTTGGACAGACTTGATGACTTCAACACTTGATCTTGAAACACAGTTTCTTGAAGTATAAAACTCATCCTAAATCTACCCAAGTACAAGTAAAGTGCGTTTTGTCAAAGGATTAGCCAATTACATAAACGAATGACATATGTTCTTAACAAGTGAAACACATATGTCCTAACAGTCCCTTCTGCTGGGGACATTACTTTCAACCTGGTTTTCCCTCATCAGTCTTTCCCCCATTGGTAGGTGACTACCGTTCTGCTCATTAACATCCCGCTTGTTGTGTTGGCCTTGCTTGTTCCTTTGGTTCAACTACTGTTCCAACTCTTAGTTGCGCTGGGTGAGCCGCTCCACTGCTGCAGCTAGGGTTTGCACCTTTCTTTTAAGGGCGTTATAGGAATTCCCTATTTCTTGGTTGATGGTAGCCATTGAGCAAGTCTGGACCATGCAACTCTTCTGTCTCAGAAGTGGTGGTACAGTTAATTACAATCGTAGTTCTCACAGACAATGCCAACTGATGATGAGCTAAAATCGTCAATTAGTTGTAGGCTCCAAACTGCTCCAATGGGTACCTATGGAATAAGAACAAATGGACAAACAGAAGGTATTAGTGTGGTACCGGCTAAGAACCCTCCAAAGGTCAAGTCAATAAATAAGAAATCTCTAAGAACTCTATAGTGAGAGAGCTAGAGATTTTCTACATACCTGCGAAAAGTGGAGGTCTGGTGAATCAAAATCCTTTCAAAGTAAGGATCTTTCCTTACTGGGAGGGCTTGGCACTTAGGGTTTCCAAGATTTTAAGGTGCCTTTCTATAGGGGAGAGATATGGGTGAGTAATGAGTTTTATTTTGCATGTTATTAAAGATATTTCCATATATGGGTATTCGTAGGGACCAAGAAAGGCCACGCTGGATCCATCAGCTTCTCCTCCCCATCATCCTTTTGTTCGTTCGAGGGTTCCCGTCGACTTATAGAGGTGTCCGTTGAGTTTCATTTCGGGGTCATCGCTTACGGTGTCGTCGACCTAGGTCTTCTGTTGGTTTCCATGGAGTTGATGGGTATGCAAGTGCCATCGTCTTCCTAGAGTGACGTGTCTGGTGGTATCAGATCTTTGTCACAAATGCCCCTATCATTACTCATACACCCTTGTTAAAAAATGATAGTCAATTAAAACAAAAGGTGACAAACAACCCCCCTGCCAAAAAAAAAGCAATCACCCAATTTATTAAAAAATAAAAATCATGTCCCAAAAATAAATCATGTCTAGCTTAAAAAAAAAAAAGAAAAGAAAGAAGAAAAACAAAACAACTATCACACCTACAACCTAGGAAATAAAAAAAAAAAAAAAAAAAAGGGAATGTCCAGGAAAGAAAAAAAGAAGGAAATAAAGAGGCAATGTGCCCACTCACAGCATAGGAAATGAAAAAATGAAAGAAAAAAAAAACTCAACATGGGCATTTTTTTTCATTAAGCAACCTCATTTTCTCCCTTTAGTTTTCTCTCCATTTTGAGGAGAAAACTTTTTGGTGGGCCTGGGGAGAAAACACCTAGACCGCACCATTTATTTTCATTTCTTTCCATCCAACCAAATACACTCCAAAAAAATTTCATTCCCATTTTCTCTCTACAGTTTTCCATTCACCCTATTTCACCTCCAAACATACACATCCTAGGGTAATGGAAAGTTTTGACACTACTTTTGAAGAAAATAAAAAAAACTATCAAAACATTATTTAATTTTTTTTTTCTCTTTTCATAAAACCTTTCTTAAAATGGTTTGTTAACAATTGGACATCAGTTAATATTTCACTTTTTTTTTAAAAATATAGTCCCAAACCTAATTTACCCATATCCGGATCTGCTAAAGGACATGCCACATTGCCACTTAGTGTGTGTTTGGATACTAATGAAAAACTAAAATTATTTTACTATTCAGCTTATTTTTTACTACTATTCATGGGCCCCACTACACTTTTTGGTACTATTTATGGATCCTACTGTACTAATTCAACTAACTTTTACCTTTTTTCTACAGTATTTTTAGCAATAAGTTTTCAGTTTCAGCAAAATAAGCGATATCCAAACAGTAGTAGATTTTTTATTTTTGCAGGCAACATTACGTAGGCAAGGGTGAATGTTTTTAGTTGAACTAAGCTAAGCTAGATGTTCTCTTTAACTGAAGAAATTACAGAGGCACAAGGGAGATTTTTTCTTGCGTTGGAATTTGGAACTATTCGAGTAAAGTCTTTTCACAAAATTTCTCTTAAGAATTCAAAAGCACAAATTAATGGAGTGAAAATAAGGACTTTCAAAGATGAGGACAAAAAGATTTCAATATGGAATATTGCTTGTTCATGGGACTTCTATTCTCTCCATGATCTCATGTTTTGGAGGCAAACCCATAGTGTGTTTTTGTAAAATATTTTACTGAATTTTTAAAAGTATTTACAACTTTTTATAAATGATTTTACGGTCAACGAAAAATATTTTATAAGTTTGACCACATTTTGTATACAAATACTTGAAAATGGAAAAAAAACATTTTACTTCAAAACAAACATTGAAATTGAAAAGTTCATTTAAAATTTCATGCACTAAAAACTCTAAACTTTATCATGTATTTGGGTGAAGTATTTGGAAATAGGATTTGGGGAGAAGCTAGAATTGGATGAAGGAATTTATCAAATCCTTTTATTTGGCAACCTTCTTAAATGAAATTGCAAATTTCTATGTGCAATTTTTAGCTGGAATTTAGGGATCACAAATTTGAACATCAAATCCTGTCTGATTAAGTGTAATTTTAGAAATGAAAGAAGGATAAAGTTTAACTACAAAATTGTTTGTAACTTAAGACTATAACATTACTCAATATCTTTTTATTTGAGGCTAATTTTAACAAATCCACCATTGAATTATATTTTTTTCTTATATTTTCCATGCTTACAAAAATTTTAGAAAATTAAAAATTATTAGCTATGTCATCAATATATTGTTTAAGGAGAAATTACTCTTTGCCCACCTATGGTTTGCCTAAAAAACACTTTGCCTACCTGTGGTTTAAAAATTGGCACTTTACTCACCTAAGGTTAGCTCTGTTTGTTTCCCGTTACCTGCCTCTGTTAAAAATAGGGGAAAATTTGTATTTTTGTTACTCTTTTATGTCTTTCTCTTCTCAAAACGTAAAAAACTAAAAAAATCAAGGGAAAAGAAGATCTAAAAGCTAGATTTTGTAAAAATTGAAACCTTTATCAACTTTTAGTCTTCTATTTTAACAGATACAAAAGGATATTACAACAATAGGGAGATTACAATAATGGCACATGAGATCTCTAAACAAAGAAATAGACAAAACCCAAATACAACTTAGTTTTTCTCTCACAAAAGTAGATGGCAAGAAAACCTTGGCTGCTGCAGCTTGGAATTCTCACGCACTAGGTATTCAATAAGCTAGGTACATATAGATACTATACAATAGTTGGCATTAAAGCTGTTGGCTTATATCAAGTAGTATAGGAATCCTTTTGCACTCAAATTCGGTCAATGACTTGACTAGCATTTGTGGGAATTCAAGGCACACATCACCAACATTTTAGTTGTTGAAATTGTATCAAGTTGAGTAAGGTAAGATTGTAGGAACAAATGATTCATAAGAAAACATCATATTCTATCACCTACCTAGATGGTATATCTAATTTCCTACACAGGCTTCAAAATGTCCAGAATTAGCAGCATTCAGGAAGCTTAGAATAAATCAAATTCAAAATTCTTCTTGCTTATGATGTAATGCTAATGGAAACTGATAGGCCAGAAATGTATTGACCCCTTTGGAAAATTAATAAATTGATTATTCAAGTTAATTAATTAAGTCAATTTAACATGCAATAACGTGATAGCACAAACAAATCACCAATTAAACTAAATGCAGTAGAAAATAAATTTAACACGATGATTTGTTTACGAATGAGGAAAAACTCCGAAGCAAAACTCCACGGGGTGAATTTGAGGTCACCACTCCCGAAAATCTACTATTATCAATCACAAGCGGTTACAAGTAAAAAGAATCCCAGTACCTAATACCAACCTATAGTTGAACCTTTACCTCAATACCCAATTAAACTTGTATTGTAATTGCAATCTCTCCGTTCAATGCACGAATCCAAGTATGTGACTAACCAATGATATACAAATCCCAATACGTGACTAACACACCAACTTGAAGAAGATGTTGGTTGTAAATTTCATCAGTTCATCAACATGAAGATGAAGAAGCTTCTTGGTCACAAAACCCTTGGCACAAAGATGCAGTAGCTTCTATAAAGAGAATGATGAACTAGGGCAATTTCTGTCTCCAGTCATAATATGCGTGCATTCTGTTTTCAATATGCTTGCATCACTTGTGACAACTCTTCAACTAATCCTTATATATATGTTTAGGGTTGTAAAAAAAGAAACCCTACACAAATACTCAAGGATATGCATGTAATCAAACCTGAATAGTCTGATTTCATAATTCTTGATAGATATAGCTTGTGTCAAGCTTCAACATTAAATCTCGATAGTTAGGCTTCTGTTGAGACATTTGTCGAGTTTTAATGAACAACACTTCTTCACTTGTTTCTTGGACAGATTTGCATGGCTTTAACACTTTACTTGAATAACATATTTTTTGAAGTCTTAAACCATCCTAGATCTACCTAATTACATCAAATATATCCCTAACAGAAACATGTCTTTGAGAAACAAATCTTTAGAGGGATTTGTGAATAATCACTTTATCCCCTCTCACATAAAACTTCATAAACAATTACAAATTTTTTATTTAATTATTATAAGACAATTTACAACTGGAAATGTTATTCTAAACAATTGTTGGCCCCAGAAAACTTTCCTTATGTTCTGTTCATATGAAAATAGATTTATAAACTTTAATTTCTTTAGTGAATGCTATTCTTATTGGCTTCCTATTTGTTGCTTGAATAGATTAGAGTTGAGAGATGAGTGGAGGTTAGAGAATCATAGAGCATTTGCCACCATATGATCAGATATGGTATTTGGGATTTCATTGTTCATTCTTTTATACTTCAATCATACTAAAGTAAGTTACCATTTGCCTATTGCACTCCCTACATGAATCTTTGTCCATGAATTATTGCAGATAGCATTATTCATTGATTTAACTTTCTGTCTATTGGCTATACAACAAAAATAAGGTTCCCGCTTTTGCATTAATATCCTTTTGTATGTGTTAAAATAGAATATCTAAAAGTTGATACATGAAAAAAGATGTAAAAGTTAGGTTTTAATTTTTACAAAACCTAACTTTTAGATATTCTTTTCCCTTGATTTTTTAGTTTTTTTTTTTTTTTTAATTTTTTTTTTATAAGTTTTGAGAGGAGAGAGACATAAAAGGGTAATAAAAATACAAATGTACCCCTGTTTTTAATAAAGGTGGGTAACAGGAGACAAATAGAGCCAACCTCTGGTAGGTAAAGTGCCAATTTTTAAATCACAGGTAGGCAAAGTGTAATTACCCCATTGTTTAAATTGCAAGTTTTTTGTAGTTTAAAATTATGCATAAAATATAAACTTATAGATCATATATTAAATAATATTTAATTGACACAAAATTTGACATGTATATTATGGGCGTAAAGAACATACAATTCAATGATTAGATTTTTAAAATATATAATAATGTTTTTTTTTTATTGAGTAAGGTTGTAGCCTTATGCTACAACCAATTTTGTTACTAAATTTTTTCCATGAAAGAAATGCGGGACTTCATATTTGCATGGGTGCTCGACTCATTTTTTTATTTTTTCTTTGCTCGTCTTATAGATAATTCAACCTCCTTCAAACTTTAGCAATTTTACAATCTTTGGATTCAGTTGCTAAATTTTGTCCATGAAAGAAATGCGGGACTTCATATTTACGTGGGTGCTCGATTCATTTTGTTATTTTTTCTTTGCTCGTCTCATAGATAATTCAACCTCCTTCAAACTTTAACAATTTTACAATCTTTGGATTGAGTAATCTCTCTCTCTCTCTCTCTCTCTCATTTCATTTCTTGCTTTCACTCTATATTTATACCATTCAGTACTTTTTTTTTTAATTTTAACTTTTACCCTAGTTGCCTTGGAGTTTTATTACATGGTGTCAAACTCTATGATCAAACCAGTCCCCAAAATTCATGTTTTTGTAAGTAGTAAAACCATTTATGTGTTAGGGTTTGTGCCCTAAATCCAATTTATTGGCATGTTATAAATAATTAAATTGTTTAATTATATGAAACTATTTACAAATGAACTAATGAGACATTATCATACTCCTTGATATTCATTGTATGTGATTTAGTTATAAAAGATATAAATCACAAGTTGTTGGTAAACTCAAAATATAGTTCGTAGTCAGTGTTGAAATTGAGTGTTTCATCTGCAAAGACTATAACTCATCAACTAAGATGGTTTATCTTGATCATGGAAGTAGAGACTTCTAGTTGATGTGTTGATATGTCTTAAGTGTGTAAGACATAGTAAACTGGATCGCTATGAGATTAATTATTTAATTAACAACTGTCACATGAAGAATTAATCTCACAACCTCTAATTATATAGACCCTTAATCCTGAGATGATAGCAAACCCGATCATGAAATGTAGGTTGCTTTGATATATCAGGAGTGAGATCTAGTTTAACAATCAAAACCTTAGTATGTTGGATAACCACATGTAGTGTTGAGGGAACACATATTCTCAATATGGAATCCATAATATCTTTCCATAGAGACACAAAATATCCCCTTGAGATAAGTTTAATGGAACTAGTTATTCAGGACCGACCGCTTTAGTAAGAGTTACTAAAGTTTATATTTATTGAAATTAGATTTCATAAATATGAATAACTAAAAGATTAAATTGGGTACTTTAGGAATAAATTAGTTGTTTACAAAGTGAATGTTTATTATGACTTTATTCACAATGGATATTTCATGGAGGGGTCAAATGATATCATATTAGAGTCTTGGGAAATAATTTATTAATAAGGCCTAGAGTGAAATTTTATTTCCATAGTGGTACTTGTTATATAATTAATGGTAACTTTGAGTTTTTCAAGAGTTGACAGATAAGTCTGAAGCCCATTGGAGCTAGAGCCTTATTAGTCCATTTGGTCCCTCCCAAGCCACATACTTAAGCCCAATTGAGCTGGCCCAAAAGGCCAACCCAATTAGATAATCAGTTTTTATTTAATAAGAGTTATTAAATAAAATAACTGCCAAGATAGTTAAAACATACGTATAATTAAAAGAAGAGAAAACAGTTTTTCTCTACAAAATATTGGAAATACACTTTTCCAAAGGAAAATTTATGTACACAATAACTGATTGAGGGACCACTCATGTTGGGCACTATGTGGAATTGGGATGAAGAATAAAGGTATTCTCAAGTCTTGGTTTTGAATTTTACTGCACCAAAGTACGCTTTTTCTTCTTTGTTCTATACTTCAAGGTTACATGTTATCTCTCATAAATGAAGTAGATTCTTGTGTTGCTTCTGCTGTGGGTTTTGTATGAGATGATACATCTCCAAACTTAGTCTGAGTTGTTGAGGCATACCACCTGTTCGACTAAATGGTTCATAGAGGACTGGGGTCGTGGAACCTAAGTCAAATGACCTTGACTTGAGCAACTCTTTAGTAGACAGTGTTGCTCGTGGAACTTAAGTAGAATGACATTGACTTGAGCAACAATAACTCTTTTGTAGACAGTGGGGTTTACGAGTTAGGTTGATGTGTGATACTATATTTAGTTAGCTGATGTAGTAATCCAAGTAAAAAAATTGGTCCACTTTTGGGTTGGATTCAAGTTGAGCTTATATAATGTACTTTTTCTTAAATGTTTTAATGAGGACATAAAAATGGAGAAATGTTGATTTAAAAAAAAGGAGAAATTTTGAAAAGAAATAAAAATGCCCATTTTGTTAGCACGATTCTTAACCATTTATGACCCATATTGTATTGTAATGTGAAGAATTCCCATCATTTTAAATTTTCTTCAAATACATCCCAACAAAGAAATTTATAAATGATGGGGATGTGAATTTAATCATTATTTGACAAATTCTTCATCCAAACACACGCTAGAAACTATTTTGGCAAAAAAAATTTATACTTAAAACAATATTTTGCCAAACGATTCAAGATGAGGACCTTCTCTTTACAATCACTAGTGGATGTCCCTCGCGATATGCGTGTTCATTATTAGTTATTTCATAATACTTATATGTGTTATAATGTTTGGAAAATTAATTTTGATTATGTATTATACGTTTCTAAAATGATGAATGAAAAACAATTGTAGCACAATATAGCCGTAAGTAACCATAATTAATTAGTCTCTAAAAATGCCACAATATGCCCTTTTTAGTTTGATTAGATGTACATGTATATTTAGTTCTTCCATTTGACCGTTTCGAATATAAATTTTTTTTTTATTTCCTTTTCTTTGTTTAGAAGTATTTTTTTTAAAGAAAACACATGAACTTTTGAAGACTAAACATCTAAGATTTAAGGTTTATTTTTCTAATTCGCAAAACTAAATATACATGCCAAGAGATTAAAAATAAAATAATAATTGAACAAGGAAATATAAACTTATACTATTTCATATCTTACATTTAATTTAGTTACATTTGAGTAGTTTAATCACTTACAAAGATTTAAACACTTTCCAAAAATATAAATAAAGACAAAGAACACATACCTTTTAAAAATCCACATGCTGTTAAAGCATTGTGTCAAACTTTGATAGTGTTGTCAAGAAGTTTAGATCATATGTACCTGCAACCAAAGCCAATTTCGTACTCTTGTTGACACTAATTTCTCACTCTTTGTCTCTCTATCTCTCTAGTCCTATTTTTCTTTTGGCCTTTTGATTTTTTGTGAAACTAGAATAAAAGAACATGAAAACTAACATTGAATGGAGAAAACCTTTCAAATTTAAAATTAATGAAATTAAAAGTGGAAGAGTTCAAGAAGTTGGAAAAGGGAGTAGAACCAATCTTTTAATTTTCTGCATTTATGGCTTAAACTAATCATTGATAAGATGGTGAGAGGTAAAAGACTAAAGGAAAAAGTACTCATACAAAGTGCCACGTGGTAGAACCTCATGTACTTTCGCATGAGGTCTCTTTTATATATATATATATTAATGATTGATTTGCCAACTTTTTTTTTTTTTTTTGAGAAATTGATTTGCCAACTTTTTTTTTTTTTTGAGAAATTGATTTGCCAACTTGAATGAGTTTGATTAGCTTGTAAACTTAATCGGAGCTAAGGAACAATTACGTCTCATTCATACTAAATATAAAGAAAAGAGAAAATAAGAATGGTTTCATTTTGCTAAACTAAACATCCATCCGCCTACATTGACTTGTGCATACGAAATATCGACAAGAAAGATGGCCAATAAAGCAAGAAAAGCCAGGCAAACAATCCAGATTCGATAAAGTGGAAGGTTAATAGACATCATGTATGAACCCCAGAACAGCAAGAGCAGATCCTGTACTGCTCAAAATTTTGGCAATCCTTGGGTTCATATATGGTTGTCGTAAGAAGAACCATGCAACAAAGGAAACCTTGCTAAGTTAATGATCATTGCAAGATATCCTATGAACCTGTTCGTATCGGACAGCTCAGAGTCAATGAGTTCCAAGATAGCACCAATTCTAAACAAGAACAAGAGGAACTAATTACTTGATCTTAATTAACTCATTGAGGGAATACAAGATATATGACTTATTGAGGGAATACAAGATATACTTAACTCATTGAAGGATACTTGATCCAGCAACAGAACTTAGAAAAACTTGATCTAGCAGGGGCAATACAAGATATATGACTTATTGAGGGAATACAAGATATACTTGATTCATTGAGGGATACTAGATCCAGCAGCAGAACTTAGAAAAACTTGATCCAGCAGGGGCAATAGGGTGTCAATATGAATACAAATCTCGGCCAAAATGGCCAGATACCACCATTTGGCAAAATACATAGGAATCTATCACTATTTTGAAAATATATATAGATGTACTACTCTTTTGAAAGTTGAGTTTATGAAACTAGAATTGGATGTACCACTCTTTTAGAATTCAAGTTTGTGAAACTCAAGTTTGCCGTGTAACTTAAGTTCCAGGAACTCAGTTACACGGCAAACTCGAGTTTTACAAACTTGAGTTCTAAAAGAGAAGTACATCTATATCTATTTTCAAAATAGTGATAGATAACTACATATTTTGACAAATAGTAGTATCCGGCCATTTTGGCTAGGATTTGTATTCATATTGAATTACATATGAAAACTAACCAATATCGACCATAAAAATTGCCAATAA
This sequence comes from Castanea crenata, assembly GCA_020976635.1. Lineage (NCBI taxonomy): Eukaryota > Viridiplantae > Streptophyta > Magnoliopsida > Fagales > Fagaceae > Castanea > Castanea crenata. Next base: position 3,284,892 of record JAGHPS010000031.1, on the reverse strand, counting down.
AACAAGAAAAGTCAGGTAGATAATACAACGAATATAAAGTGGAAGGGCAATAGCCATCATTGATATGAATCCTAGAACAGAGAGCAGATCCCATACATCTCAAAATTCTAGCAATCCTTGGGTTCAATAACCTGGCAACCCTTCGGTTCATATAGGGTTGCCTACGAACAGCCGCGCAGCAAATGAAACCCAGCAAGTTAATAATCATTGAAAAAGATCGTATGACCCTGCCCGTAGTAGATCGCTGAGCGTCATCAATGGCCATGATAATAGTAATTGATTGCAAAATGATTGTAAGGAATATATTTTCTATTTCCTCCGGCCTCGGATTCCCAACGTTTTCTACATTACCAACCATGTGTCCCTCGTCATTGTCGTCACCATCTCCATTACCCCGTCTTTGTCCACCACCACCTATGCCACAACATCTCCCTTCACCAATACCACGGCCTATTCTTCCATTTTCGTCCCCTCCTCCACCTCTGCTTCCACCCGCATTCCCAGCTCCACTTCTCCCAACTGGTCCACTCGAACTTTGACCTTCACCATGTTTTTTAACTGTGACTTGTGAGCCGTTCGCAGCCAAAGCTACAATTTTAATTAAGTTAACCCTGACTTGAAACGAGCCGATCATCAAAGCTACTGAAGAGACGATCACCAAAGCTACATTTTCTAATAAACTTCCTTCTCTCCTTTTGCCCAAATATCACTACAAAACACGCGGGTCTATAGCCACGTTTTTTTTAGGCGCGTTTGCAAAACCGCAGCTATAGCTATCCCATAGCCACGTTTTTAAGAAATGTGGCTATAGACTTAACCTATAGCTGCTTTTTTAAAATGCAGCTATGAGTTAAGTGTATAGCCATGTTTGTAAGTAGTTTTAGCCATGTTTTTAAAGGAGGACCTATTGCCACGTTTTAAAAACGTGGCTATATATATATATATATATATTTGACTGAACCTATAGCCACGTTTTTTAAAACGTGGCTATAGGTAAAAAAAAAAAACTAGTTGAATGGGTTGACTTCAGCGTAAACAAAAAATGGAATATGCCATAGAATATTCCTAGAATATTCTATGGCATATTCCAAAATATTCAAAAAAAAAAAAAAAAAACTGAAGATTTCAAATTAGGAAATCTCAGACTCTCCCTCTTGTCAAAAGAAAAGAATGATAGTTCTCTTAGTCATTCAAAAAAAAAAATGAAAAAGCTCTCTCATATTAATCTTACAACTCTCTCAATCTCTCTCTCATATGTGCATGATGTCATCAATCTATGTTGTCGAAGATCCAAAAAGTGCTGACCCACACTGTTAATCCCTTTTTCCCACTAATGCTGTATGAATGGGTTTGTGAAAATATGAGGTTTTGTTCATTGTTCTTTGAGTTTTGTTCATTTTTGTTCCCTTTAACTTTGTCTCTCTTTGCAGTAGATCTGAAGGTTGAGTCTCTCTTTGCTATAGACTTGAAGATTTCAAATCAATGAAGCTAAAATGCCTCTAAAAATTATCTCTGTTTGCTTTATGTTTCTCTAACCGATGGCAAAAAATTATTTTCTTTTGTCTGATTGTGTTTTGATTAATTTTGGGTTTGAGCATATGCACTCTTTTTGGACCTGTTTCTGTTATAGAGATTTTTGTATTTTTGAGCTTGTACTTTTGTTGAAGGAGATGTTTTGTTTGTGTTCTTGCACTGTTTTCTTGTATTTTAGAGCATGTTGTGTTTGTATTGTGGGCATGTTGTGTTTGATTAATTTTGAAATTTTCTGGGTTTTTGTCTAAATTTGAATTTGTTGGATTTGTATTGTTGTTCTGAATTTCTTAATTTAATTAAAATTTAAATTTAAAATTTGAAAGCATTAATTTTAAAAAATAAAATTTTAATTCTTTTTTTTAAATTTTGATTACCGAAAAATGATTTTTGGTAATTAAATTTTTTTTTTAAAAAAAATATAAGGGTCTATAGCCACGTTTTTTAAATACGGCTGTAGGTTGAGGATTTATAGCCGCATTTAAAAAATGTGGCTAGAGTATGTCCTATAGCCGCGTTTGAAAAAATGTGGTCATAGACCCCTTAGGCCTATAGTTACGGATTTAAGGCCACGGTTGAAAATGCAGTCTAAAAAAAGGCAGCTATAGGCCAAATTGAGCTATAGTCACGTTTTTCTGAGCTATAGCTGCGTTTTATAAACGCGGCTATAGAACTTTTCTTTGTAGTGTATTCTGGTGGTTGTCCTTTGAATTCATCAAAGGCATCGAGATTAGCAGAATAAAAAGGGCAACACTTCTAGCATCGAACATCTTTTTAGCTGGTTTAGCGAACCTAGCAGATTCACCAGTATTACTCTTTCTAGCTCCACTCAAGTGTGCAAAAAATTTCATCAACAAAGATAGAATTCCAAGTATGCTGGCCCAGACTGGTGATCGTTAGAGCTTGTCAAATTAAGGAGTGATCCATATCAGGCTTACACAAGTATGCTGAACCTCTAAGAAATATTGTAGAATTCATTTAGCAGAGAACCAAGATGCTATTTCTGTGTATTTGGGTTGGCATTTTTCAACGCGTCCGCACTCCAGTTAGAGTTATCATCATCTTTCCCCTTCTTTCTTTTTAATTTTTTATTTCATCTTTCTTTTTAGTGGGTTGAAAATGAGCATTTATTATGTCCGGACACGTGTCCAGCAATCAAACAATTATTTTTTTATTTTATCTTCCATTAATGAGCATATACTGTGTCCAACAATCAAACAAAAAGTCTATCAGCTCAGTGCATGCCTAACCTTTGCAATCAAACAATTATTTTTATTTTATCTTCCATTAACGAGCATTTATTGAGTCCAACATAACGATCAAACAAAAAGTCTATCATCTCAGTGCACGCCTAACCTTTTTCTCGATGAAAGATCCAAAGGAAAAAATGGTAAAATATGGATTCATCCAATTGTTGCAAATTTAGTTGATCTGTCCACTTTATCATATTGTTTGATTTGATGGGTTAGTGGAGTCCCTGATCAGTGCTCCCGGGTGGGATTGTTTAACGAAATTTCCTGGACGTATCATATTATCAAAAATCTAAAGCAGTCACAATCAGTCTGAACTTCTCTTCTGTTTGGCATTTTTGTTGGGGAAACCGTAGCGCTCCATCGGAAGATCTACATCTAATTTTGCAAGAGGAAAGATATGAAATCAGTTTCAACGGAACCATCGCTTCAAAAAAGCCTTCTGCCCTGTTCGGACGAGGTTGGTCTTTCAAATTTCCATAAATGCGTCATGAAATCAATCCTTTACGCCTCCTCCGCTACAGCTACATTATTAATGATTCTTCCACAAGTAAAGGTGGACGGAGGTCTAGTCCCAGCCTTTTTCAGAGATCGACCGAGGTATTATCATATGTTTGTAGTCTCCACCGTGTTCGCTGTTATGGGAGCTTACGGTGCCTTGGTGATCCAATACAAGCAGAAGCCAAGGGTTGAAATATTTTGCAGGATTTATGCCATGGCTTCAATGTTGTCAGCACTAGCCATTGCACTGTACGCTGCTGCTCTCTGGTTTATAGCCCCCTCCCCTCCCCTCCTTTAATGTAGCAACAAAACAATAAAAATCAGAAGAAGATGAACAATCTCCACGTTAAGAAGAAAGAAGAATTACAACTTGCGGTGTTGCTGTTGCAATGCTAGTTACTGCAGAATTAATGCTTCTAAAGCTACAAGTCGTTTTGTCTTTATGTAATAAGTAGTTCACAAGCTACAAGTCGTTTTGTCTTAAGTAATTGTCATGTGCTGCACGTGCAAGTGCTACTTTTTTTATTTTTTTTTTATGGTTAGTGCTACTTGTGTTAGTGGGCTAATTTGTTTCTGTCAGCATTACTGTTAGTTATAGCTGGTACCAGCTTTTGGGTTTATGTATGTAAACTTAATCTCATCAATAATAATCATTATGCATTCTTCAACATCAATTAGTTTCTCTTCTGTTTTCAATACTCCACGTATGCGACAGGGTTTCCATTTATTTACAACTTACTTAGCTAAATTACTCGAAGCTATCTACTATGACTTTTTGAGTTTTCTTTTGTTTCGTGTTTCACCTTGTTATTTAAAATGGCATTTTCTGTTGGAAACACTCTGTTTAATGTGGATCAGTGGATTTATATATTTAGTTGTATAAGATGAAGCTTTCTGGTGCTCTCTCCCTAATATATTTTGAGGTCAAAGACTACATATATAATACTAATCAAACTAAAATTAATTTGACGAACTATGTTAAACAAATCAAAGTCAATGTTATATAGAAAATAATATTATGATTGCAAGCATCTGGTCTCATAATTCCACCAAATTCGTATTAGCCACTACTTTCGTGGGACGAACAGATGTGCTGACAGCCTTGTTAGAATATGAGCTCTTCAATCTCAGGATATATTTACTCATATATAACATTTATATATTTATATTATGTAATGATGATATTAAGAACGTACATTTTTTTAATTTTGTAATTAATAACTTGATATGGTATAATATCATGTGATGCAAATTTATGTATATAAATTTTGTAATACGGTAGGTCAAAATAGGTTGGTACCAAAATGTTATATTGTAATGGACAAACTAGAACGGGTCCAAAACAATATTTAAAACATTGTTCTTGAATCTAATACTACTGGTTGCTACACTAATTCCAGATGCCTCTCCATCATAAGGCCCAATAGGTATATTGATCTCCAGCACCTGCCCTTTCCGAAGACTCACTTCTTTCTTGTGTTCTCGCACATTTTGTGTGTTTGCACATTTTGAGAGAGAGAGAGAGAGAGGTTAGTTACTAAATACGAGAATAAAATGATTTGTTACATTCAAGAAAACAGTCAGTGTCATAATACCCTAGGATTTTTGGTTTGCTTCTTGCGCTTTCGAGTCAGCCCTCTGCTCTTCTCCAACTGCAGCAAATTTGAAAGGAAATATATGATGAGAGTTTGGAGACAAATATTATAGTGAAGATCTAACAAGCTGGTGAAAATGGGGGTGTGCTCACCTAGTAAGCGATGGCATTTCCATCAATGGGATCAGGAGATGGGAATGCCGAGGTACTGCAAAAGTAGAAATATTTTTCGTAATACAAGACTACCAGAACTAGGAAGAATCAATGTGTGTAGCAACAGCAATTAAAGATTTTACTGGCACTCATAAACCATAAAATTGCAAGACAACATAACAATAATGATAATAATACTAATAATGAAACTTACGAACACAAACATACAGACAAATAGAAATCTATATTACACGAGAGTAAATCCGCACCCCCATAAACCTCAAAAATTGTCAACTTCATCCCCAACATCATCCTCAGATTTGATTCCAGCTCCAGCCACCACTCGAAGCTCATGCTTTCTCCTCCTTTCTCCAACGTTAACATCATCCCTTTTAGGTAAAAATCATCACCAGAAACAACCTTCCAAATAGATTGCATACAAATGTTATTTAAACTAGCTGCAAACCTATTGCGCATAATAATCATTTTTATGATAATTTTATTAATTTTTTTATACAATTTAAACTAATCTAATAAAGAATAATGTAGTATTAGAACAATCATAAATCATAAATATAAACTTTATTGTACCAAAATGAAAACAATACAATTTTTCTCAAAAAATCAGAAGGCAAAATAAGGAAAATATTCATTTTTTAATAAAAGTTATTTATAACATTTTGTGAATCACTAAAAAGAATATGAAATTTGGAAACTATTCTTTTAGTTTTTTTTAAAAAACTTTTTCAAACCTTATCTTTTCTGCCTACAATCCAAAACATAAAAAAACCGCAACTGAGAAAATTAATAAACTCAACAATGATTAATTGGACCAATTAGAAAAAACAATTTGTTGTTGATAATCTATTAAAGTTATTTTCTTTGCAAAAATTGTAACGCCATCCACCCAAAACATATTATCAAATAAACAATTATTAACAAAATCTAAGAATTAGATTTCTATATATGCATTGTTATAAAATAAGAATAACGATTAAAGTAAAATTGCAAAAGCTAAAATTTGTCACCCATATGATTATTTTCATTTGGCTAACCTTTGATTTTCTCTAAATTAATGGAAATATAGAGTACTTTTAATACAACTATTAAGAGTACTTTATCTACTAGAAAGGGTTAAAAAATAAACAAAAATTATTAAAGTCTCATAGTTTAACATCTAAATTGAGCACCATAAAAAATCATGATGTGTAATAGAATAAATACCAAATTATCCAAATCATGCTATGTAATAAAATAATATTATATTTTTTATATACTATATTTAATTCTTTATAACGCAATGGGATAAAATTTAACAATCAAAGAAAATAAAAAACAATTTAAAAACTAAAAAAAGAAACAATAAATACCAAATCATGCTATGTAATAAAATAATATTATATTTTTATATGCTATATTTAATTCTTTATAACATAATAGGATAAAGTTAACAATCAAAGAGAACCAAAAAAACATTAAAATTAAAATAGAAAAACTAGATTGCATTAGCCTAAAATACAGTTTTAAAGAATATAAAAATTATCAACCTAAAATAGAGATACAAGAAAAAAAAATCCACCAAAAAATTGAGAGAGAGAGAGAGCCTTTTTTTGTGAGGGAAAATTATGCATAGAATGGAAGAGAGTAATGAAGAATTTATAGTAAGAAGGTGTGAATAAGAAGAGACAAAAATAAAGGAAGATGAAGGGAAAAAGGAAGAATGATATTAATGTAGAAGGTAGTGAGGAGATGAAAAGATAAAGGAGGGAGAAAAGTTGGAAAAGTAGTGGAGAGATGAAAAGGTAAGGGAGGGAAAAAGGTTGGAGAAGTATAAATATTAAAAAAAATGTTAAAACAATTATAAAAAAAATTGAAAAGAAAAAAGATAATGACGTGGACTCTAATATGACTCGACTGGAGCGTAGCAACAATAAATATGCGCTTCAACTTTTGGATATATATAAATAACAATACTTTTAAACTTCTCAAGAAATCAACTGGTGATATGGTTTCCCTAAGTTGGGTATTTTTCTTTTTCTTTTTCTAAGCTAGTAGAATATTTCATCCGAAAAAGGAATCTCCTAATCACACAACACATTCAAAAGTTTCCCCAACATATTACAACCTAAAAGTCAATAGATCCAAAATCACTAGGCCATGATACATAAATCAACTATCAAATCATCCACACAAAAAATGTAAAACACTATTATTGAATCAGCCTGCCAATGTTGACGATCCAACCACACCACAGCCCACAACCCTCCAACGCCTTTGAGCCTAGTAACCCACTGACGCTGATGAACCTAGCCACCCACCCACCCTTAAGACTGATCTACCCACCACCATGATCCCACCCATGAGAGTGAGATGAGGGAGGTGTTGGAGAGACAAAAAAATTAAAAATTTAAAAAAAAAAAAGAAGAAGAAGAAGAAGAAAGGAAAGAAGCTGGAGAGAGAGAGAGAGAGAGAAAACAAAGAAAAAGAGAAAATCTTTTTTTAATGAGAGAAGAGAAAGAGAAGAATAAACAATGATTCTCTCTATAGTAAATAGCTACTCTTGACTGTTTACTGTAGCAAGAAGGCAAAAGAATTTACCTTTGACTCCGCCAATATTGTACTCTAATCCGAGTTTGTGGTGTTGAAAATAGCAATTCAAACTGTGTCTACTTAAGCAAAAATCATGTGCAAGTCATGTGTTAGTAATTTTTGTTTAACTTAACAGTAAAACTGAAATTTTATTTTTAGGAGGAAACCACGTAAGTTGATTTTATTCAGTTAAGCCTAGTAAATCGTCTTGAAGTACATCATGAAATTGTAGAAGGATATCCTCCATCCAAAGTAAAAAGTCTGGAATGCCAGTGGCATGTCTAGCCAAATTATGAGCTAAATTATTACATCCCCTCTTTGTATGAGAGTAAAGTAATTCTTCAAAACGTTGGGACAGCTGTTCTGCATCCTTAATGAGCAAACCCAATGGTACTAGCAAACTTTCTTCCTCCATTAACCCTCTAATAACAGTCAATGAATCACCCTCCAAGATAGCCCGTTTCACTCCCACGTCCAGTGCAAAAGAAAGAGCCCAACTTGCTAGTTTTGCCTCAATATCTTCACTGCATAATGCTTGGTGCACCAGTTTTGAGCATGATGCAATCACTTGTCCTTGGTGGTCTCTTATCACAACGCTTATGCCTGATTTCTTAACATGTGAGAAGACAGCACCATCAAAGTTTATTTTGAAGAGCTCAGATGGTGGTGGCCTCCAACGTGTTCTGGGACGGTGAGTTCGCTACACTGGTGTAGGTGAACATACTTGCCTAGCATGGTATTCAGTGAGCTAAGTCTTCGAGAGGTTAGGAATCTGCAGTAGTGAGTCCATTGGCTAGTTGGGACGAACCCGGCTCCGCTAGTTCCAGATTGTCCAAGCCATGACTACGAAGAGCTCAAGCTGGTGGTTGTTTTTAATTAACCATGATAACAGCTCTTTGAAAGTCACGAACTAAATTGAACCCCGAAAACTCCATAGCTCCATATCTAACCACACCGACTCCAATTCATGGCAAGACCACAAAGTGTGCAAGGCATCTTCTGAATGGGCTTGGCATCTGACACACAATGAATTTGCTATGATGCTTTGATGGAACAACGCCTTCTTTGTAGGCATAGCCTCACGGCAAGCATGCCATAGCATCATTTTCACCTTAGGAGGAACTCGTAAGGACCACACTCCATTCCACAACTACTTTTCATCAGTTGTAGACACCTGTGATTCACCATTCAGCTCCTCTTTCATTTTTAAGAACCTGTAACCGGTCTTGCAATTGTATTGTCCATTGCTTGAGTGAGACCAGAACAAGACATCCTCTGATGCCTCATTCCTTAAGGGAATAGTCTTGATCAAGTTAGCTTCCTCAGTGTTGAATAGTCCATATAACATATCTTCATTCCATTACCTCCTATTTGGGTCGATAAGGATTTCCACTTTAGAATTCTCCAATTAGGCCAATGTAGAGGATGACACATGTGGAGGGTGCTTTCTTGGCAACCAATGATCTTGCCAAATTCTGATTTTTTTTCCCATCAGCAACTCTCCACCTAGCCCCTCTTTGAATAACATCCCTTCCTATAAGTATACTCCTCCAAGCATAAGATCCCATTCTTGAATCCTTGGCCTCCATAATCGTTGTGTTTGGAAAAAATTGAGCCTTGAAAACTTTGTAGAATGGGAAGTTGTGGTTATGCAAAAGACGCTACGCTTGCTTTGCTAGCAATGAATCATTGAACTTTGCTAGATCTCTAAAGCCCATGCCACCCACTCCTTTAGCCTTGGTCAAGTTATCCCATTTAACCCAATGGATTTTCCTACGATCACCTCGTTGTCCCCATAATTTTTTTTTAATCATGGTCTCAATGTCATTACATAGACCCATTGGAATTTTGAAACATCCCATGGTATGTGTGGGAATGGCTTGGATGACTGATTTTATCAATACCTCCCTTCCTACTTGTGAGAGTAATTTTCCTTCCCATCCTTGAATTTTTCGCTACACTCGCTCCTTAATGTAGTTGAAGCTTGCTTTTTTTCCATTCCTCACAAAAGATGGTAGACCCAAGTATTTCTCGTATTGCATAATTTCTGGTACACCCCATGCTTCTTTAATTTGGTCCTTCATGGCATCATCAGTTGCTTTGCTAAAGAAAAGTGTTGTTGTGTTCCTATTTATTTTTTGATCAGAAGCAACTTCTAGGCATTCAAAATGTCCAACACTTTGCCACACTCCTCCATTGCTGCCCTGCAACAAAGGAGACTATCATTTGAAAACAACAAATGTGTTAGTTTTGGGCCTCTTCTACATAGGGAGAAGCCATGGATATCCCCATTCTCTTCTGCTTTTTTGATATGCCCATTCAACCCTTCAGTGCAAAGAAAAGATAGGAAAGGGGAAATAGGGTCTCCTTGCCTAATACTCCTTGTTGGGTGAATCATACCACAAGGTTCTCAATTCACCAACATTGAATATGTAATAGTTTTTACACACAACATAATCAGATTTATTCATCCTTCATTAAACCCCATCCTCCGCATTATTCCTTCCAAAAAAGGTCATTCCACCCTATCATATGCCTTACTCATATCAAATTTAATTGCCATATAGCCGTGGGAGCCAGATTTATATCTTTGTAAGCAATGTAAGGTCTCAAATGCCACCATTATATTATCAGAGATTAACCTATCTTTGGAGAAGGCAAATTGGTGTTCTGTAATGATGGAAGCTAGAACTTTTTTTAAACGGTTACACAAGCTAAAACTTTTGAGTAAATTTTATACAACACGTTACACAAGCTAATGGGGCGAAATTGGTGGGCATGTTCAAGGGAGCTAGTTTTAGGGATTAAGGTGATAAACGTATGGTTAAGAGAAGGCGACAAAGTACATGAATTTAGCAACATGAGGACGGAAGAGGTAACATCATGACTAACCATTCCCCAAAAGTGTTGGTAGAATAATGGTGGCATTCCGTCTGGACTAGGGGCTTTTAGGGGAGCCATTTATTGCAAGGCCACTTCAACTTCATGTACTTCAAACCTTCAGCTTAGTAGGTCATTTTATCTCCTCAGTAATCACCCTAGGTACACACTCCCACACCTGTGAAGACTCCATTTGACCCGTAGAAGTGAAGAGTGATTGGTAGTAACTTACAAGAATTTCTGTAATGTCTTTCAGGTTGGTTTTCCATGAGCCCTCTTCATCTCTCATACCTTCTATCAAATTTTTTTGGTATCTTTTTGTAGCACAACTATGAAAGTACCTCAAATTTTTATCCCCTTCCCTTGCCCATAATAGTCTTGACCTCTAAGCCCACATTGTAGCCTCCTTATCATGCCACTCTTCAATTTCTTTTTTAATATTCGAACCCTAGTATTGTCACCCCGTAGGATAGCCTCCTCTTTGGCCTTAGGTAGATAATTCTTCCAACTCCCTTCTCACATTCCCAAACACATTCTTATCCCACCAACTCAAATTTCTCCCACATTTTTCAGCTCTACTTAAAATCTCATTCATAGGTTCAGATTTACACCTATTCCATAAGGCTTCAACAATTTCAGAACAACCAGGATTCAACAACCACATTTCTTCAAACCAAAACACTTCTTCCTTTTAGGAGGATCCAATCCCAAAAGTAGAATGAGAATTGGGTTGTGATTTGAAGAATCACACCGTAAATGGTGAACCCCCGTACCAGGAAACTTTAAAAACCAATTGTTGGTGGCTAAACCTCAATCTGATCTCTCCCAAATTGAGTGCCATTGTCAAAGTGTCTAGCCCATGTGAATTTTGGTCCTACATAACCCAAATCCATAAATTCGCATTCGTTAAACACTTCTCTAAACAATTGCATTTGATTATGGGGTCTTAGTGCTCCTCCCACCTTTTCATCTTGTCTAATTATCTCATTAAAGTCCCCCATACATAACCAAGGGATTTCAGGTTGAGAATTGAGATACCTGAGTTTTTCCCATGCTTCTGACCTTCTTGTTGTTTCAGGCTCACCATAGAATCCGGTTAAACACCATTCGTTTTTTGAACCCCAATTTATGATAGCATCAATATAATACTTGCATGATCCCACTATCATCAGATTTATTGAAGACTTCCAAAACGGGGATAAACCACCACCTCTACCTTCCTTTGGAACCACCCATCAATGATCGTGTTCAATGCTTCTTTGTATAATCTCCAGCCTTGCATCATCTGTAAGTGTCTCAGCCACAAACACTACAGAGGAATCTTTTACTCGTGTGATTTCCACAAGCTCTCTCCCTGTACGTAGGCTCCCAAGCCCATGACAGTTCTAAGTTAGGCAACTCATTGTTCTTGGCGGGGCTGAATTTCAACCTCCGCCAATATACTAGATGCTTCCCCACCATTTTGAGAAATTTGAAGGCGCTTTAAAGACACCTCTACCTGGTCATCTGAATTCACATGCTCTCTCTTCTTCCCTGTAATTTTTTCTGTTGGTGTTTTCTGATTTTTGGTGGTCGGCCTAGACTTGCGTGTCCAAGAAGGGAGGACACGTTTTGCATGGTTAGAAACCCTATCAGTCACATGAATGATTTTTAAGTTGTTTCCTTATATTTGATTCTCACAGTTAAGTCCCTCACATATCTTTGATTCCACCTCTGAAATTTTTTCCTTTCCTGACACCTCAGCCTTGTAACCTTCATCTAATTGCACCGTTTCAACACTTGTGGACTTCTCTACATTGTTGGCTTCTTCTAGCAAGTCATTAAGTGTGGAATCATACGCATGTTTGATAGGTGGGATTGCAACATTAATGGGTTGTTAATCACTGTGACCGTTATTGATTGAGAATTAACTCTCGGCTTGTAATGGTTCACAACTTGTGGTTCGCTCTTCGGCATGGTGATCGGCTCGGAATGATGGGGTTACATAGGTCTGTCTTTCTCCATCGGATTGTCATCTATTCTTAGGTTGGTTTTCTTCATGTTCGAATAATAGCCCGGCACATAAACCGTATTTCTTTTCGATACCACAAATGGTTGTGCTCGCAGACTAAGCCCAAACTCCCTCTGCTCACTCTTAAGGGTCCCTTCACTTTCAATCCAAAGCTCGCAGTCTCGATCGTCATGTGTGAGACAACTACGCCAGTAGCAGATATTGGGTAATATTTCATACTTAAAAGAAATCCACACTTGCTTCTCAAAGTTGAAGGAACTAGGCGACCCCGACATATTGGCTTTGTTATATCCACTGCAACTTTAACCCGAATAAAGTTGCCCCCATTGTAGAGTTTCGGATCCAATTGAATGATAACCTCCCCCATGACTCCATGTATTTTTTTTGCTGCTGCAATAGTCATATACTTAATTGGGAGTCCAAGGACTTGTACCCAAAAGGTGGTCCTATCAAACTTGATATCCTTCAACGATAGATCATGATCATAGCGTTGCATGACCACCAAGTGCTTATTGAAGCTCGATGGTTCACTACTAAGAATTCTGTCAACCTCTTCTTTAGTATCGAAGGAGAATAGCATCTCATGATCTCCAATCTTTTGAATCCCAAAACCATCTTTTGCTCGCCACAAGGGAGTGAAGGTCCTTGCTATCGAGTCAACATTGATAACTCTCTTCATTGTGAATCTTGCAGCAATGGAGAATTGTTTGGCCCTCTCCTCTGCCATTAGAGAACAGCCCGACCCTTCCCTTTCTGATAGAGAAAGGCATTTCTAGGATTGTGCCAAATCCTCCATAGACTTTTTTTTCCAAACTCACCTCTCAAAAATAGTTTCCCAAACCCCTTGAAGAAAAAAAAACCAACAAACCGAGGAGTACACGTGGGACTCCAAGGAACCTAATAGCTCCTTCACAAGAAGGGACAATCTATTCTACTGACATTAGAGGGCAAATTATAATAAAGGTCATAGTTTAGGGTGCAAACTACAAAGTGTGCATTCAAATAATTTGTGGTGCAAAGTGTAATCTTGTGTATAGTTTAAAGTGATAAAGAGTAATTTACACAAAAAATAATAATAACATAAAATTTCATAGTTCAATCAAGCACAACAATTATGCATTTAAAAAAAAAAAAAGCCCAACAATTATGATTTTGAAAAAAACAAATAAATATTTACTATGTTTTTTTTTTAGAGTAGACTTTATCTGTTTTGAGACAAATAAATAGTGATGTTTATTTTATCTTGTATACAAGATGATGGATAATTTAATTACAATTGTAATCTAATTTCTAATTTTAATTTTGGTGTTAAGTGAGAGTTAGTAATTGTTTCGTATGTGACCATATGGAAAATTAAATAACTATTTTAACGGAAGCTAATAATTTGACACATTTACAATATATCTTGTATCAAGCAATTTTCCAAATTTCCATTTCAATCATTAAAACACTAAAATAGTCATAATAATTATTTGAAGTCTTAATATGGAATGCTAGGAATAAATATTATTTTGAAAAGCTCCAGGTGCAACCCAAGAATTTTCTAGAAGGAGCTCTTGGTTTCCTAGAGAACTACCAGAAACTTAGGGAAACAAAGTTTTTCTCCAAACTAATCTAGAGAGAAACCCTTCAAACTTATCATATATCTCTTTTTCAGGTGTGAATTTTGAAAATCTAACTGTTGGATATCATGTTCCATATGTTCTTAATATGCATATCAAATTTCATTCAAATCGGATTTTATTTACTATTTGATTAATGAAATATTTTTTATACACAATTTTGAATTACAAAAACTTGAAATTTTAACATTTGTTTGATGACATAGCAATTAATCTTTGATTTTTTTTGAAATTTTGCAAGCATGGAGAATATAATAAGAACATGCAATTCAACAGTTAGATTTTTAAATTTCATACTCAATATAAAAATAAATGATAAGTTTGAAAGGCTTATCTTATTTCCAAACTAATTTGGAGAGAAACTTTATTCAACTCAGGGCATCACAGAGAGAGCCATAACCTTAGGCACATATTGCGCTCTACTTTTGCTTAGCGTTATTCTCTGGTAGGGGTTTTGGTATTCTTTTTTATTGTTTGTAGGGGCTCACGGGTGGCAACAGTGTTTGCTCTATTCTTTTTTTTTTTCCTTGGAGGGTGGAGCCATGCCCAGGACTTTTCCTTGTATACTTTTACTTACATTTTTAATTCAATTTTCTATCTTTTACCTCAAAAAATTATTTGAAGCCTTGAGCATTTCCTTGAATTATTATGTTAGTTTGATATAAGTCTATATATGCCATATCAAAATTTGGATAGGAAGCACAAATTAAGGTAGAAATTGAAGCCAAAAAATAATATAGTTTTGCATTCCACTCCATTCTGCCCAAAACGATCACAATTTTTCATTCCAATTAGTTAACGGATACGGATCACCCCCTATTCCATACCATTTTTAATTTAGGTCCGTTCTGTTTCGATTCATTTTATTAAATTCCACATTGAATGGCAGTTTTGGTCAGCAAGTAAACAATTTTTTTTTCTTCTAAAACCCTTTTTTATTACTTCATTTACATA
Organism: Castanea crenata; assembly: GCA_020976635.1. Classification (NCBI taxonomy): domain Eukaryota; kingdom Viridiplantae; phylum Streptophyta; class Magnoliopsida; order Fagales; family Fagaceae; genus Castanea; species Castanea crenata. The sequence goes on along the minus strand of JAGHPS010000031.1, from coordinate 3,269,808 downwards.
TGACATTTTATTCTTATTTTCCTTTAAAAATGTGTCTTTCTTGTTTACTTTATTTACATATGACATGATTTTTTTTTCCTTCGTTAATATATATATATATATATATATATATATATATATATATTTATATATATATATCTATTTATATATAGGTTGGGTTCAAGTTATACTTTGTGTAACTCTAAGTAATGTTATACCATCTAAGAAATTGTTATTGAATTCATATTTTTAAAATCTTAAAGTTGGATTACATGTTCTATATATTCATAATATGCATACCAATTTTCATGCTAATCGGATGTTATTTTCCATTTCATCCATAAACTTATTCTTTGTGCATTATTTTAAACCACAAAAACTTGAATTTAAACAATTGATTGATGACATAGCTATTGATATTTGATTATCTTAAAATTTTGCAAGCATAGAGAATATTTGAAGATAATATAATCTAACAGTAGATTTGTCAAAATTGGCATCCTATTAAAAAATACTGAGTGGTGTAGTATTGCTTAAACTTATACTAAGTGTAACTTAAACCCAACCTATATATATATATATATATATATATATATATATATATATATATATATAACTTTAATAGTAACTCCAAAGCAGTACATGAAAATAGGTTGGTGCCAAAATGTTATATTGTAATGGACAAACTAGAATGGGGTCCAAAACGATATTCAAAACATTTTAGTTCTTGAATCTAATACTATTGGCTGCTACATTAATTCCAGATGGCGCTCCATCATAAGGCGCAATAGGTGTCTTGATCTCTTGCACCTTCCCTTTCTGAAGATTCACTTCTTTCTTGTGTTCTTGCACATGTTGAGAGAGAGAGAGAGAGAGAGAGAGAGAGAGAGAGAGAGAGAGAGAGAGAGAGAGAGAGAGAGAGAGAGAGAGAGAGAGAGAGAGAGAGAGAGAGAGAGAGAGAGAGAGAGAGAGAGAGAGTAGTTACTAAGGCTGTGTTTGTTTTGGGTGTAAAAAGAATATGGAAAATGTTTTACACCATGATGAGTGTTTGGGTTGGCCGGAAAATTCAGCCAAATGGAAAATCTTTTCCAGTGATTGTAAAGTATCAACCCTTTAGAGGTAAAATAAATCACATCTCTAATTTACCTTCAAACCACTTGCACCTATTTTCCTCTTCTACTCAAACTAAGAGAGAGAGAGGAGAGAGAAGAGAGAAGAGCACTTACAATGGAGTACAGAGAGAGTAGGAGCTACCAAAAAATGGATCGGTCCACCGTGTCGACCCAATGAACGACCCACCCCTGAGCTTATTGGACTGCTATGAGCAACCTACCCTTCAGTTGATTTGACCACCATGTGAACAATCCACTCCTAGATCGAACTACCACGGGTGGCCCACGCTTAGATCAAGCTGTCACCTTTAGATCGACCTTTTGTGTCCATGTTGCCACTACCGCCGCCGCCACTAAGTCACCCATGAATCGATCTCTCTCTCTCAGGATCGGTCATGTGATTTTGATTCTTTTGTTTCGTTTTGTGTTTATACATTGAGATTTTCTATAATAACATTTGTTTGGATCCTAGGAAAATGTGAGAAACCTCATAAAAATGTGTTTTCTAGAGCATTTTCAAGAACACAACCAAACATCAAAAAATATATTTCAAAGCATTTTTTAGAATCCAACCAAACACCTGAAAATGTTTTCCTTTCTGAATATTTTCACCTGAAAATATTTTACACTTGAAAAATATTTTACGTTGAGCCAAACACAACCTAAGTATGAGAATAAAGTGATTTGTTACATTCAAGCAAACAATCTGTGTCATAATACCTTGTACTTCATTGTAGGATTTTTGGTTTGCTTCTTGCGCTTCTAAGTCAGCCCTTTGTTCTTCTCCATCTGCAGCAAATTTGAAAGGAAATATATGATGAGAGTTTGGAGACAAATATTATAGTGAAGATCTAACATGATCACCTAGTAAGTGATGGTGTTTCCATCAATGGGTTCAGGAGATGGGACTGCCGAGGTCCTACAGAAGCAGAAATGTTTTTTGTAATACAAGACTACCAAAACTAGGGAAAATCAAAGTAAATAGCAATAGAAATTAAAGATTTAACTAGCACACATAAACCATAAAATTTGCAAGACAACATAATGTTAGGATGTGTGTTCTTAAATCCTATTGTATGATACTATGTATGACTTAATGTCGTGATTAATAAAGTTGTTTTATTATTATCTAAAAATAATGGTAACATGAATATTTGGACATTATCATATAGTCCATGAGATGCATAGTATGAGATTTATGTGAAAAGTCACAAAAGATATAAATCATAAGTTTTTTGTAAATTTAGAATTTTAGTTCGTAGTCGGTGATGAAATTAGGCATTTCATCTGCGAGGACTATAACATATTAATTAAGATAATTTTTCTTGGTCATAGAAGTGGAGACTTCTAGTTAATATATTGATATGTTTTAAAAGTTAAGACATATTGAACTGAAGCGCTGTGAGATTTATTATTCTCCTAACGACTGTCAAATGAATAATAAATCTCACAACTTCTATTTACATGAACTCTTAATCCTGAGAAAATAATGGACCTGATCATGAAGTGTAAGTTGCTTTGATATATCAGAAGTGAGATCACGATCACAACATCAGTATGTTGGGCAATCGCATTTAGTGTTAATGGAACATATATTCTCAAGAAGGAATTCATAATCTCTTAACAGAAATATAAAATATTTCCTTGAGATAAATTTAATGGATTTGGTTATTCAGAGTATTAGGTCGAACCACTTTATGATGAATAACATAAATGATTAAATCAGGTACTCAATGATTAAGATGTAGTAGTTTACAAAGTGACAGTTTACATTCATGACTTTGTATTACTATAAATCTATACTATTATTTAAGGGGTTGCCCTTATTTGGACCGGATTTTTTTTTTTTTTTGTTCCAAAATACTCCTAAACTCCTAGGTTTAAGTAGAGACAAAACCAAAGGTTTAAGTACAAGGGGTTGCCCCTATTTGGACCGGATTTTTTTTTTTGTTCCAAAATACTCCTAAACTCCTAGGTTTAAGTAGAGACAAAACCAAAGGTTTAAGTACATGTCTAACTTGCACTAAATCATTACCTACAAAATAGGAACACTCTGCCATTAACCCACTTCTTCAAAGTAACTATACGTTTATTTTTTATTTTTTTAAATAGAAAAATAAGTTAAACAACCCATTTGCTGTTGTTTTGTTCCTTTAAAAAAAACACAGATTTTTTTTTTTTTTTTTTTTTTTTTTGCTAAGAAAACAAAAAAAAAAAAACAAAAGAAAGCCTCATTGCACTAGATTTTTTTTTTCTTCAAAATACCCATATTTTCCTAAGTTTAAGTAGAGATGAGACTAAAGAATAATTTGCTAAAATAGACAAAAAGAGCACTCCTAAAATTTGGGATTTTTTTCTTCACGTTCTTTTTTTTATCCCCTAAAATTGAGCATTTTTAAGAAGTAGGCTCAATGTCAAACACTACCAAATTTCAAAACACCTGAAATCTTGCTAATAATAACAAACGTTCCAGCAACAACCCACTGCCTTATGTAATAATAATAAAAAAAAAAAAAAAAGAGGATGGTCACCTCTCCAGTATTCAAATGTCTACTACATTCCTATCCGAAAAAAATAATAATTAAAACTTCTTTGTTTCCCTCTACTAATCCGTTTATCCATATACCTCTCTTTCATCTCCCACTCAACTCAGCAGTTATTATTTAAGATAACTACTAAAAACTGAACATTTATATTCACCATTTTTTTCAACAGAAAGTGCCAAAAATGATTAATTTGAAAAAAGAGAAAAAATGGTACTCCATAGTTAATCCACCCTCTCACAAATCACAATTAGGTAACTCTCTCTCCTCTTGCACTCACTTTCTTTCGATTTCATTTTCAACTTTTTCTTTCTTTAGTCATTTAGATAAAATTTTCTTATAGTTATTTTTGGTTCATGCATTTTTCTGAAGGATATTTTTTATTGATGCATCTTGACATGGAGAAGACACATTTTGAAAAAGATTAAAGGGTTCTCTACAGTTAATCCACCCTCTCACAAATCACAATTTTAGGTAACTCTCTTTCCTCTCATGCTCTCTTACTCTTAATTTCATTTTTCAGTTTTTTTTTTTTTTTTTTGTGAGACATATTGATATAATTTTTTTAAAGGTTGTTTTTTTATTTATGTATTTTGACAAGGAGAAAGCGCATTTTGAAAGAGATTATCATTGAGTGATTAGATTGATTGTGGAATAGTTGACGATGGTGATGAATCGGAGACACGATTCTACATAAGCACTTATTAAAGAGCCCAAATGAATGCAAAGGAGTATGAGACATCTAATCTCTTATTTTTTATTTTTATATCTTCATCTATTGTTGACTTATATTCTTTGTTGGATTTCGTGAGGAAAAAAAATTGTAATTCTTTTTATTTATAAGTTTATTTTGTTTCCAGTAGGTTGATCTAGAAGATTAAAAAGAGTAATTGGGGTGTATAAGTTACAAGTTGTAACTGTGTATATATTTCAATTTTCAAAATAAGGCAACATGCTAGGGATCCTAAAGTTTTTTCTTTCAATATGAATTTGGCAATATTGTTGGGGCTCCACTAGATTACCAACTAAATGCATCTTCTTCTTCTTTCGTTTTCTTTTTTCCCCCTTAGATGGAGTTGTTGAAAACTTGGATTTGGGTGGTAATGCACAATTGCATAGGATAGGTCTTCACGTGTAGAGAGTTAGGAATTTTTTTTTTTTTTTTCGAGAGAGATTTAGGAAGTTAATCATGAAAGGTACAATAGTTTAAAAAAAAAAATGATTTTATAGTGCCCATTTGAAAATTACTTATTTCGGATATATAGTTTATTTGCATATGTGAGACAAAAAAATAAAATAAAAATTTGACTTATTTCCAAAAAAATTGAAACTTAAACTATTTGAAATAAAGTTGAGACTCCCAAAAAGTATATAAAATATGTGAAAATGCTGTTCATATATATTATTTAAATAAATCACACAAATCATTAAAATAGTCATATGACTAAAATTATACATGAATAATTTTTTCAATTGCCACATAGTGAGTTTGAGAAAAATTCTACCAAATCCATTTGGAACAAAACCATTTCCTAAAATAAAAATTATATCAATATGACTCACAAAATAAAATTAAAAATTAAAAAAAAAACTGAAAAATGAAATTAAGAGTAAGATAGCATGAGAGGAAAGAGAGTTAGCTAAAATTGTGATTTGTGAGAGGGTGCATTAACGGTAGAGAACCATTTAATCTTTTTCAAAATGTTTCTTCTCCATGTCAAAAATGCATCAATAAAAAATATCCTTCAGAAAAATGCATCAATCAAAAACTAGCCTCTGAGCACGCGCTCACGCGCATGCTCAGAGTCTAGTATTTTTTGAAGGGGCTACATATACAATAAAGTCTTAAGATATAATTTATTAATAAGGTCTAGAGTGAAATTATATTTATATAGTGGTATTAAATATAATTAATAGTAACTTTGGACTTGTCAAGAGTTGACAGAAAAACCTAAGGCCCATTGGAGCTAGAGTCTTATTTGTTTTCTTTTGGTCCCACTCCAAGCCACACACTAAAGCCCAATTGGAAAGGCCCAAAAGGTTAGCCCAATCAAATAATTAGTTAGATACAAAGGGAGAAACATACAGAATTTTTATGTATAAGAGAGACACTATTGTGAAATAGTGTGTATGTGTAAGTGTATGACACTCTATTATTCTCCTTTTAGAAACTAATTGAGAGACCACACTTCTTAGGCGTAAAGTGGAATTGGAGTGAAGATTAAAAGTGTTCACAAGTACTTCTGATATTTGTTTTTGAATATCACCACACTAAGGTACGCTCTCTTATTCTTGAATTCTAAAATTTACATAGTACATATTATCAATTGCAAATGAAGTAGATTCATTAATTTTTCGCTGCGTATGTTTTGTATGCGATACAAACATGTATTTATCCAACACATAACAATAATCATAATAATACTAATAATGAAACTTATGAACACAAACATATAGACAAAATAGAAATCTTTATTACATGAGAGTAAATCAGCAACCCCATCAACCTCAAAATTGTCAACTTCATCCCCAACATCATCCTCAGATTTGATTCTAGCTCAAACCACCACTCGAAGCTCATGCTTTCTCTGCCTTTCTCCAACATCATCCCTTTTAGGTAAATCATCATCACTAGAAACAACCTTCCAAAAAGATTGCATACAGATGTTATTTAAATAAGGACACTTTTAAACTTCTCAAGAAAATCAACTAGTGATATTGTAAGAAATAGAGACTTCGCAGCGAAATATAAACAATTGGTTTTTCAACGTACCTATCTTGGTCTAAACTGATGATCACGCAAGAGCTTTGAAATTGTTCTACGCTATCTAGAGCCAGCCTCCACACAGACCAGCTATTCAAACACATTCTGAATTCCGGTTTGTATAACCCATGAAACAAAACATTTCTCAAACAATGTTGCACTCTACTAGAGTGATACAAACATAGCCCACAACCTAAGAGCCTCACAACACTCTATAAACACTATGAGAGAAATGCAAAATTTGTTCACTGTTCAATGGGTACCACTATTGGTGCATACACACCACTCCATTAATATTGAGTGTGAAAGTGGGCATAGTGGGGTAGCGTAATGGTTCAAGCTATTACTCTTGGTGAGGTATATAGAGGGACATGTGCGCTTTGGATGTCCTTCTATAGATACGGTTTCCCTAAGTTGAGTAATTTTCTTTTTCTTAGCTAGTAGAATATTTCATCAGAAAAAGGAATCTCCTAATCACACAACACATTCAAAAGTTTCTCCAACATATTACAACCTAAAAGTCAATAGATTCAAAATTACTAGGCCATGATACATAAATCAACTATTGAATCATCCACACGCAGAAAGTGTAGAACACTATTATAGTAGATAAATAGTCAAATACAATAAAGTTGCCAAGTTGCCATATAAATGGCTATAAATGGCTATAAATGAACTGAGTAAAGCAATATATTGAAAATTCAGGATTGTAAAATTAATTTTATTTTGAACAAAATTCAAGCTCAAATTCATTACCAAACTAGATTACATGTTCAAAATGATTCATTTTCTTGTTGAAAAGGCTTATGATTAACTTACTATTTTTCTTCAAGGACCAAAATATTTTATTCCTTCACAAAAAAGAAGACAAAATTATATTATTTGAGTTAATTAGATAGATTTTTTTTTTTTTTGTTTACAAACTTTTAAAAGTTAGATCCACCAATACTATATTGTTAAAAATTACAAATAATTTTTATTATAAAATGGTTTGTTTATATTATCTAGAAATTATAAACAATAATTTGATATATTATGAACTTCTTTACAAACTTACACAATCCAATCTTAAGTCCATATAAGTATATTTTTACACGTTTACATTACAAACATATAATATATACTTAAGTCAAACCTCATATTCATGAGGTTGTTCACAAACATGTTATAATGTTTGAGCTCATCTTGTTTAATAGTCATAAACAACCTAGTTCATTTATTGGCATTAAGGCATAAATGACTGATTGTTGAATCATTAGGGATATTAGGCAAAAAGTGTCATATTTTAGGATTGAGATCCCATGCAATAGCACAAATGTCAGCTGTTGAAGCCATCTAATGGCTCCTATAAAGTGCCAACTCATCAATCCTTGTGAAGGTGAAAAATTCCTAACTAGCTGCATCATCTGTTTCAAAAACAATCTCCTATCCGATAATAAAAAAATAAAAAAATAAAAAAGCCTCCCACTTCACCAGTCCTCCTCCCCTCTGCTGTCACCGCCACGCTTAGCTTTTGCTTCTTACCTAAACCACATCCGCATGCCCACCTTCATCTCTGCTCTGACTCTCCTCTTTCTCTAGTTGACGAAGCGAACTTTCAACCATTCATTGTTTTTGTGAATCTTTATTTTCTTCTTTCTTCCAAACTTGTGTAGAGAGGGAAAATTCCCGACCTATCACAAGCTGACACATCATACTATTAAGTCCACAGAATACAACCAATTACAAAGCGCCACGTACTGCTGCTAGGTTTTGCCATCACTATTCAAAAACCAATAGAAATTCGCCAAGTGTCATTGAAATGAAGGTATGAAACTGCATCAGCAGGTGTAAGCGATGACACAAGCAGCCTTGCACGTGTAAGCAGTGACACAAGCACTCAGCACGTGTAAGCGATGACATAAGCGGACCAATCAAGCTGTGACAAGTGTCGCCAATCAAACTCCGCCACGTGTCGCTCACCTACCCCTAAACTCCTATAAATAGAAGCCTTCCCAAGACATTAGAGAAGACAGAACAGAGAGAAGGAAGAAGATATCTTGAGTTCAGAAACCCAGAAGCTCTGCCAGGATCAAACCTCAAAGCCTCCAAGAATTTCAAGAACTTCAACCTCGAATACAAACAACATTCGAAGAAAAATCATCCAAACTACTCGTCCAGATCTCAAAGTTCACTGGAATCAAGCTCAAAAGCCTCCAGAAACCTCAACAAACCATAAATCAACGAAGCTCTACGGAATCAAGCCTCTAAAGCACCGAAGAACTTCCACCACAAACCTTCAAACACGAAGAACACGAAGAACACACGAAGAACATACGAAGAACACGAAGAACAAAGAATTTCTAACAAGCTCATAGCCAGAGATTCATTGTAATCCCGCTTCAAAGATCTTCGATCCATTCCTCAGCCAAATTGAAGAATATCTTATGTTCAAATCAAAATCACATTACCACAATTCCAATCAATAAATCTTTCAAGGAGATCGAATCAGAGGATCACTCCTTTGTAATTACAGAGAATTGTACCACACATTTATCAATACAAATTGGTATTTGTGAAACTATTTTACTTGTTTGATTTATTTCGAACCAAGAAATTTAGTCGTCTACAAATTCTGGCACGCCCAGTGGGACCTCTCTGCCTCTCATCTCTTTCTCCTTCAAAAGAAAAGAAATTCGATCTGCTACTAGCTTCGATGGCTTCCAACAAGAATGCTCAAAAATCGGTGATGGATGCTTCCGTTGCAGATGATTATGTCGGCCCAATCACTCGTAGCCAATCCAAAGCTCTTGATCAACCGCAACCCCAATCAACCAAAGAAAGCAAGCTTCATAATATCATCTCTCTAGACTTTCTTGCAAAAAGGAAAGCCACCACTAAGGATTCATCTGTCTCGAAGGATTTTGAAATCAATGATGAATCATCCTCGACAAAGACCTTTTCTATCAACTCTTCACCCATGATGAGAAGCCTAAGGAACAAAATGCCTTTGACTCATCCTGTCTCATCGTTTTCTCCATCATATCTAGAGGTCATGCCAGTGATGATGACCAACACCTCTACTGTGGAAGAAAAGATGGCTGAAATGGAACAAAGGGTCACCCTTCTCACAAAAGCACTTGAGGATAAGGATGTCCAAATTGCAACCCTGATGAACAAACTGGAAGTCCAAGATTCGGGTGAATCAAATCCAGACCTTGAGCACCCTCCCGGCTTTACCTTGAAGGGAGAAAACGCTAGGGGTGATAAGGGGAAAGGAGGTGAAGGCACTTCTCAACAAGGACATTCCACCTCAATGGCCTCGATATCTGTCCAACAACTGCAGGACATGATAACAAACACCATACGAGCACAATATGGAGGTTCTTCCACACATTCTCTCATGTATTCAAAACCATATACGAAGCGCATTGACAATATGAGAATGCCAAATAGGTATCAACCCCCCAAGTTCTTGCAATTCGATGGCAAGGGAAACCCTAAGCAACATATTGCTCACTTTGTAGAAATATGTGAGAACGCAGGGACTCAAGGAGGCCTCTTTGTAAAGCAATTTGTTCGTTCACTGAAAGGGAATGCCTTTGATTGGTATACAGACTTGGAACCTGAGTCAATTGATAGTTGGGATCAGTTGGAAAGGGAGTTCCTTAACCGGTTTTACAGCACGCGCCGCACGGTAAGCATGATGGAGCTTACCAATACTAAGCAGTGGAAAGATGAACCCGTTGTTGACTACATCAGTCGGTGGCGTTCTTTGAGTTTAGATTGTAAGGATAGACTGTCTGAAATATCTGCTGTAGAAATGTGCATCCAAGGCATGCATTGGGGACTTCTGTACATCCTACAAGGGGTAAAACCCCGAACATTCGAAGAATTGGCGACTCGTGCGCACGACATGGAATTGAGTATCTCTTGCCATGAAAATGTGAAACCTCCCGTACCTGAAGAAAAGAAAGAAAGGCGAGAAATAAGGAGGAATGACAGGAATACAAAAAGTAATGTCAAACACTCTATGAATGTCAACCCTGCCCCAGTCAAAATTTCAATAGGAAATGTAAAGGCTAACGAGAAGAGGCCCGAGGGAGGTCAACGACGCGAGACGCGTCGCTCATCACTCAAGGAATGGGAACAAAAGGTGTATCCTTTCCTTGACGCTGATATACTCGAAATGTTAGAACAACTGCTCAACTTAAAATTAATTGAATTGCCAGAATGCAAACGACCGGAAGAAGCGGGAAAGGTTGATGACCCGAACTATTGTAAGTATCATCGCATCATAAGTCATCCGATCCAAAAATGCTTTGTTCTTAAAGAACTTATCATGAAGCTAGCCAAGGAAAGGAAAATCGACTTAGATGTTGGTGATGCTGCTCAGTCAAACCTTGTAACATTTGCTTGCGGGTCGCCTAGTTGCATGTCTCCAACTACTAAGCAGAAGGTGAATACCACGTTCATCCGATTTGGTTCTTTGGAACCTGTTCAAGTTCAGCTCTCACAAAAAGCATCTGATTATAATTCAAATGATGATAAAAAGTCAACAATGGATGAGGAAGAGGGTTGGACGTTGGTTACTCGTAAGAGATGGAAGAAAAGTCGAGTATTCCCTCTTCATTTGATCACCCAAGAGTCCAGAAGAGCACAAAACCAAATTTAGCCGCAGTCAAGAAGAAATAATGATAAAAGGAAAGAAAGACTAAGAACGGAAATATGTGATGATTCGACATAAACCCAAAAATCTCGAAGTCTTGTCACATTGGAAGAAATTTTCCCCATAAGATTCTTTCAAAACAAGTCAGCGGAGGCTGTTCACACGGTCTCTCGTTGTGAAGTTGATGAAAAACAAAAAGGTGTTGATCATGGTAGTTCAAATGAGACTTCATCATCTTTAGAACAACTCAAATCTCAAGTTGATAAAGTGGAACCCTCGCAATCTTCCACCTCACCGAAAGAAGGGATCATCCAAACTCTTCAAGAGCCAAAGATTTACACTCCTTGTACCAATACACTTCAACAAACACAAGAATGTTTCGCGTGCTCCCCAGACTTGACTTTCACTGACGAAGATCTATTGTTAGGCCCTAAGCCTCACAATCGTCCACTTTATGTCTCTGGTTATGTTCGTGAACAAAAAATTGATCGCATTCTCATTGATGGAGGCTCAGCTATTAATATACTACCGAAAATAACAATGAGACGACTTGGTCTTGCTATGGAGGAATTATCACACAGTCGCTTGGTCATACAAGGTTTTAACCAAGGAGGACAACGCGCCATCGGCATGATACACTTGGAGTTAATTATTGGAGAATTGACAAGTAATATTTTGTTCCATGTCATTGATGCCAAGACAACCTACAACATGTTGTTAGGACGTCCATGGATCCATGGGAACGGAATAGTGCCGTCAACTTTGCATCAATGTTTCAAGTATCTTCAAGGTGGAATAAAGAAAGTAGATGCCGACTTAAAGCCTTTTTCTGAAACTGAAGCTCACTTTGCTGATGCGAAGTTTTATGTAGAAGATGATATTCCTAATGAAGCTCTCCCAGTTGAAGTCCCGTCCACGAAAAGCAAGCAGGGTGAAAAGAAGCATGTTAAATTCATCACTAGAAAGGATATTCCTTCCCCAAAGGAAGATCCAAAATATGGGAATAACCAGTCTAGTGAGTCTACTAGCAATTCAGAGAGAGCAGGTGAAAGTTCTGCAACTTCCAATAACCCTCCATTCCTCCGTTATGTACCATTGTCACGCCACAAAAACGGACAATCACCATTCACGGAATGCCTTCAATCTACAATGGATATGCGAAGACCTCCTACAAAGCTCACGACGAAGGATGTAGCCATGTTGAAAGAAAATCATGTAATGCCTTTAACCTCATCCACAAATCCTTTGCCCTCAAGGCCACTAAATGGATTCGTGAAGTCTTCACAAAGTCTGACAGAGCATGGTATTCTACCAAGTGAGCAGACGAAAGAATGGTTTGACCCAAAGGCGTATAGGCTATTAGCCAAAGCAGGCTATGATTTCTCAAAACAAAGCGGCCTAGGGAAACTAATTCCAGAAGCCACTGGAGAAAAGATGCACGGCCTTAGTAAAACGCAAGGAAAAATGCGACTTGAAGGGCATGAAATTCCTATCCCAAAGACCGGAATAGGTTATACTCCAGAACCACCAGCTCAAATATGGATCAATAAAAGAAGCAATGCTTCAAGTTCCCAATACATAACAATAGAGGTTGATGAAAGCTCGAATCGGAGAAAAGATCACTCTTCATCACGCATCTCAGTATTCGATCGCATTAAGGCTTCATCATCACGAATTATAGTGTTCAACAGGTTGAATACGGCTTGTTTAACGCAAAGTCGGGACACTTTTGCGTGTGGATCAGTCTTTAATCGATTGGGGGCAACAAAAAGGCCCATTGATACTTGCTCTGAAAGTTTAATAAACTCTGAGGACCAAAAGGAGGAGAAAGCTAATGAGGAGATACGCAGTAGTATTCCTTCACGCATAAAGCGTAACTTTATCTTGGATATCAGCACTGAAGGAGCTCTCAAAGTCAAAAGACGAACGATTGTACACACAAGTCAGTCACTCGTCCACAATGAGCAAAATGAAGAAGTATCATCCTCGTTTCACATTACAGTAGAAGAAGATACACTGTCAGATGATGAAGCCGCAAAGAATAAGGTCGATGAAGCTCCCCTGGCCTTGGAAGATGAAGTACAGGCTACAGTTGATGAACTTAAAGAGATCAATTTAGGAACTACTGAAGAACCTCGACCAACTTTCATTAGTGCCCTTCTCACTCCTGCAGAAGAAGAAGGATACCTCCGGCTCCTGGTAGAATATAAAGATGTGTTTGCTTGGACTTACAAAGAAATGCCTGGGCTCAATCCAAGTATTGCTTTACACCATTTGGCAGTAAAGAAGGGCGTGCACCCAGTAAAACAAGCTCAAAGACGCTTTCGGCCGGAGCTTATCCCTCAAATAGAAACTGAGGTTAATAAGCTAATTGAGGCAGGCTTCATCCGTGAAGTACAGTATCCGGAGTGGATCGCTAATATCGTCCCTGTCAAAAAGAAGAATGGACAAATCTGAGTGTGCATTGACTTTCGTGATCTGAACAATGCATGTCCCAAGGATGATTTTCCGTTGCCTATCACTAAGATCATGGTTGACGCCACTACTGGTCATGAAGCCTTATATTTCATGGATGGCTCTTCTGGTTACAACCAAATTCGAATGAATCCTAAGGATGAAGAGTTCACAGCTTTTCGTACCCCTAAAGGTATTTACTGTTACAAAGTGATGCCTTTTGGATTAAAGAACGCTGGTGCCACTTATCAGCGAGCCATGCAAAAGATCTTTGATAATGTACTTCATAAGTATGTAGAGTGTTATGTCGATGATCTGGTGGTTAAAACAAAAAGGAGGGAAGACCATCTGGTAGACTTGCGATCCATGTTCAACCGCTTAAGAAAGTATCAGCTTAAAATGAACCCTTGCAAATGCGCTTTCGGCGTAACATCTGGGAAATTTCTTGGTTTCATTGTAAGGCACCGCGGTATTGAAATTGACCAGTCCAAAATTGAAGCTATCCAGAAAATGCCAGAGCTTAAGAACCTGCGAGAACTTAGAGGCTTGCAAGGAAAACTAGCTTACATACGACGATTCATTTCAAACTTGGCAGGTCGATGTCAACCTTTCAATAGATTAATGAAGAAGGATGCACACTTTCAATGGGATGAGGCTTGCAGCAATGCTTTTGCGTGCATCAAAAGATACTTGCTTAATCCTTCAGTTTTAGGTGCTCCTATCCCGGGAAAGCCTTTGGTGTTGTACATCGCGGCACAAGAAAGGTCTCTGGGTGCTCTTATGGCACAAGAAAATAAAGAAGGGAAAGAAAGAGCCCTTTATTATTTGAGTCGGACTCTCAATGGAGCTGAATTAAATTATTCTCCTATTGAAAAGATGTGCCTCGCTCTTTTCTTTGCCATAGACAAACTGGAACATTACATGCAAGCACATACGGTCCGTTTGATAGCAAAGGTGGATCCAGTTAAATATGTCCCCTCCAGGCCAGTGGTTTCAGGTCGCATAGCTCGATGGGCAGTCTTGCTGCAACAATATGACCTTACATATGTTCCGCAAAAAGCTATCAAAGGACAAGTATTGGCAAATTTCTTAGCTGATCACCCAGTTCCATCTGATTGGGAGTTTTCTGATGATTTCCCAGACGAAGATGTGTTTTACATTGAAGTAATGCCACCATGGATGATGTTTTTCGATGGGGCTGCACGTCAAGAAGGAGCGGGGGCAGGTGTAGTGTTTGTCTCTCCACAACGACAAATACTTCTATATTCGTTCTCATTAAGTAAACTTTGCTCTAACAATGTAGCCGAATATCAAGCATTGATCATTGGTCTACAAATGGCCATCGAAATCGGCATATCGCATCTCGAGATCTTTGGGGATTCCAAATTAATTATCAACCAAGTCTTGGAGCAGTATGATGTCAAGAAAGAGGACCTTGTCCCTTATTGCAAGTATGCGAAGAAGTTGCTCGCGAATTTTGAGGCAAGTACATTGTAGCATATACCGAGGAAGGAGAATAGACAGGCTGATGCTTTAGCTAATTTGGCTACCACCTTAGCATTATCCCAAGAAGAGACAGCCAAAGTTGCTGTTTCCCAAAGGTGGGTGGTGCCTTCCGTGGTTGAAGAAGAAAAAGAAGAAAAGCAGGCCAACGTCATTTCTGTATGCCTTGTCGAAAAGGAAGATTGGCGACAAACGCTCATTGAGTACCTTCAACATGGAAGACTCCCAGATGATGTACGCCACAAGATTGAAGTTCGGCGAAGGGCTGCTCGATTCATCTATTATAAAGAAACTCTCTTCCGCCGGTCATTTGATGGTTTGTTTCTCCGTTGCTTAGGAGAGGAAGAGGCTAAACTAGCCTTAGAGGAAGCTCATTCTGGAATATGCGGTGCACACCAATCAGGTCCTAAGTTACACTACAGGATCAAGCGAATGGGTTACTATTGGCCTACAATGGTGCAAGATTCCATGGAGTATGCTAAGAAGTGCGAAGCTTGTCAATACCATGCAAACTTCATCCATCAGCCACCAGAGCCTCTACACCCAACTGTAGCTTCTTGGCCTTTTGATGCATGGGGACTTGACGCGATAGGACCATTACCAAAATCATCTGGTGGCCATTTGTACATCTTAGCTGCAACTGACTACTTCTCAAAATGGGTAGAAGTTGTGCCTCTTAGGGAAGTAAAGAAAGAGACGGTGGTCAATTTCATCCGAACACACTTGATCTATCGGTATGGTGTCCCTCGATATATCATAACCGATAATGGCAAACCATTTCAGAATAGGTTGATGACAGAGTTGTGCGAGAAATTTGCATTCAAACAGTACAATTCTTCTATGTACAACGCCCCAGCAAATGGATTAGCCGAAGCTTTTAACAAAACTCTTGGCAGTTTGTTAAAGAAAGTGGTATCCAAAACTAAGCGAGACTGGCATGAAAGAATTGGAGTAGCATTATGGGCATATCGAACAACATTTCGAACGCCTACTCAAGCAACCCTGTATTCTCTTGTTTATGGAGTAGAAGCTATCCTTCCCTTAGAACGCCAGATCCCATCACTGCGGATTGCCATTCAAGAAGGGTTAACTGAAGAGGAAAATGCCAAGCTTAGGTTACAAGAGTTGGAGGCACTGGATGAGAAAAGGCTCGAAGCCCAACAACGCCTTGAGTGTTATCAAGCTCGTTTGTCAAGCGCATTCAATAAGAAAGTTAAACCATGATCATTCCAAGTTGGTGACTTAGTCCTCGCTGTTCGAAGACCTATCATCATGACTCATCGTACAGGCAGCAAGTTCACCTCGAAATGGGATGGACCTTATGTTGTACAAGAAGTCTACACTAATGGAGCTTACAAGTTGATTGACCAGGAGGGTGTAAGGATCGGCCCCATCAATAGGAAGTTCCTCAAACGCTTCTATGCTTGAAAATCAAGAACTGCTCCTCGGTAAGAGTTTAAACTACCCACTGCAGCATTACAAGGGTACATGATGTTTTTCCATTACCTTTGAAAGTGCACAAATAAGGAGAAATTAATCCCACTCTATGTCACCAATTGTGAGTGTGGCGTAGTGGTTGGATGTCCATGTCACCCTTGAGGCCAAGGTCTCGGGTTCAATTAGTGATGATACCCACTATTGCACAATTGGTACCCATGAAATGTCGTGGGGTGTAGGGCGAGGATTACACACGTGAGCCCTCCCTTTTTGTAAAAAGAAAAAACAAAGCAAAAAAAAAAAAAAAAAAAAAAAAAAACAAAAAAAAAAAAAGCAAAAAAAAAAAACAAAAAAAAAAAAAAAAAAATAAAACAAAAACAAAGAAAAAAAATCATAAAAAAAAAAAAAATTGTTTGGTTGAACTACGTAATGACTTGATCCCTCTCCGGGGTACGTAGGCAGCTTAGTACTTTTCACTAAGTTCAGTCACATAAAAAGAAGAAGGACTGCCAATCTAGCTTGAAGAGTTTGTCCAAAGGTCGTCAACATGCTTACAAGAACCCTTTGATTGGCAAGGCGTCGCTTAAGATCAATCAATTGCTCACTATATGATGTTCAAAGATCATTGTGGTAGAAAGTGATAGCTGCAAAGAATTGGTGTTACGTAGCTTTTCTTGAAATAATGATAACTTGATTCTCGGTTGTGGAGTAAAATAAAATCTTCAACCTCTGTTGCAAGGAATGGAGTCTGCATGGCATTGCTCATCTTTTGTGGACATATTCCTATGTCTCTGAAGTATACTTTGCATCACTTATCTCCTGGGGGCATCTTTTTTGTACCTTTCAAGTCTAGACTATATTGTCTCTCTTCTAGGATATGCCACTTCACAACTCTGAAATTTGAACCACATCATCTCCCTTCTGAGTGGTATTGTTTCACATCATGTCTCTGAAATCTGGACAACGTCACCTTCCTCCAACATCTGAAGTTGATGTTGCATCATCTCTCCTCTAAGGGCGTGTTCGTGCAATGCCAAAATCATGGCGGCATTCTTCTCACATCTTCAAGGTTTTATTGGCATCTCTTTGCATCCTCAAAGTCTTGACGGGAGCTTCTTGAAACTTCAAGCTTCATTATAAAGGCCAATATTAGTGTAGCTTCTGTGCAAATGAAGTGTTGACACGACTGCATGACAAAAATGGATGTCGGCACGACTTCAATATAGATGAACTATTGGCCCAGCTTCGATGCAAATGAAATGTTGACGTAGCTTCATGTAAAAAATGGATGTCGGCACGGCTTCGGTGCAGATAAACTGTTGACATGGCTTCATGGTGAAGATGAATGTTGGCACGGCTTTGACGCAAAGGAAGTGTTGACGTTGCTTCATGGCAAAAATGAATGTTGGCACGGCTTTGATGCGAAAGAAGTGTTGATGTTACTTCATGGCAAAAACGAATATTGGCATGGCTTCGGTGCAAATGAAGTGTTGGCGTAGCTTCATGGCAAAGATGAACGTTGACATGGCTTCGGTGCAAATGAAGTGTTGGCGTAGCTTCATGGGAAAGATGAACGTTGACATGGCTTCTGTGCAAATGGAGTGTTGACACGACTTCATGGCAAAAATGAATGTTGGCACGGCTTTGATGCGAAGGAAGTGTTGACGTTACTTCATGAAAAAAAATGAATATTGGCATAGCTTCTGTGAATGAAGTATTAACGTAGCTTCATGGCAAAAATGAATATTGGCATGGCTTCTGTGCAAATGAAGTGTTGACGTAGCCTCATGGGCGATAGCATTATTGCCTAGCTGAATATCCTTATGGAAACGTCGTTGCAAAGACGAATATCACTAAAAGATTGTTGATGCAAGAAAAGAATGTAACAACATGAAAGCATACGTTCTTGCAACGTTGCTATCAATGAAATACAGAGTCACCAAATGAAGGCAAACACTTCTATGAAAACGTCAGCGTGAAGTTTGATGTCAAAACCCAAAGATCAAGGAAACTGAGTTGCAAAACAAAAACAAGCAACAACAAAAAAATGTCAGAAGAAAGTCTCATTGCATAGCTAAACAAAGGGAAAAAAAAATCTTAAAAGCTGGAGAAGAAGACTGAAGGCTGAGAATGCCCAAATGAACGAAGCCAATCTCACCTCTTATATAGAGAATTTCTGCTAAACTAGCAGACAAAAAAAAAAAAAAATGAAGAAAGTCAGCAAAAATGGTTCTACCAACCGACCAATAAAAAAATTTTACATTCACATTTCAGAGATGTGAAAACAATTGGAACTCAAAGTCAAAATTTTGCAAACTCAAATGCACTTAAAATCAGAGAAGGCTGCGCTGAATTTTGAAATGAAAGAGCATCTTTAGCCATAGAGATAGAAGATCATGCAAGTCTGAACTCATGGCAAGTCTGAATTTCCGCATCCTGTCAGGCCGGCCACCACAAAATTAGACCAAAGAAAAAGTCCAACAAAGACCCACGACTTTCTCGTCCAAGTTTGTGAAAATCCAGACCTTATTTCACAAATCTGACACCACAAGAGTCTTCTACAACCTTCGATCCACCAAACCTGAAAATTTCAGGCCCAGATACCAGGCCACGCGCCGCCACACATGGCCAAGAATTTTCAGCGACTCGCGAGTTTCTCATTCAAATTTGCGCAAATCTGAGAACAATTTTACAAAACTAATACCACCATTAGAGCTACCGGCCTTCGATCTACAAAACCTGAAATTTTTAGGCCCAAACGATCAGCCACGCGCCACCACGCGCCGCCACAAGCTCGCAATGACCACCGGTTTAGTCCATCAAAACTGTGCAAATCTGTGTACAATTTCACAAAACGGACCACATAGCAGTCTCCTACGGCCTAATATTTACAAGATGTGAAAATTTCAAGCCCAAACGATGGTCCACGCGCCGCCACGCGCCGCCAGAATCTCCGACAAAGCAGCACGCGCCTCCAACAAGCCCCACGCGCCGGATCAACTCCCACACGCGCCACATGCGCCAGTTCGCTGACGTCATGGATGACGCCATCATGCCCGGCCCGGTTCAACCCGGAAAACCCAACCCGGATCCGGACCGCCTGAAAAAAAAAAAAAAAAAAAAAAAAAAAAAAAAAAAAAAAAAAAAAAAAACTTTAGCAAAGTGAGACTTTGACTTTGACCAAAAAGTCAAAATTTTCAAAGCGGACCTATCCCACTCAATTTTTCGCGTACTTTCCAATTTTGGGGTCTGTTCCTTCAACCGAGACTCAAAAATTGCACAACAGTCCAATTTCTAAAAAATTGACTTTTGAACAAACTTTGACCAAAAGTCAAAATTTTTAAAGATTGACCTGTCTTGCTCAATTTTTCGCGTACTTTCCAATTTTGGGGTCTATTTATTCATTTGAGATTCCAAAATTGCTCAAAATAGTGTGATTCTACAACTATGACCTTTGAGGTAAACTTTGACCGAAGATCAAGATGGTCAAGCAAAACTTGTCCTATCAGGATTGCGCAAAGATTTTGATTTTGAAATCAAGGAATTTGTTTTGGACTTAGAAACTACATCTGCTTCTCCAAAGTACTAGCGGTGTCCAAAATTTAAGCTCTCAAGATCATAATTTGAGATCCATCCATTTGGTTTGGATTCCCTCAAAATTATCCTCCAGACTTGATCGAGGCTCTCCTTTCAAAAACATAGGAACTCTCACAAGTATGTCTCAAGATTGAAATTACACTGGGTCACTATTTCAGCCAATTATTTCCGTCGGTGCCTACCAGTCTTCAACCTAACGTTCCCATTCGGCGCCTACCATTCCCATCCACCGTTCTCACCAAAAAATCTCGTCCGCCATTCTTAACCATCCAGCTACCATTCTTCATCTCCTTGCTATAAATAGAAGGGCCGGATCCGCTAAATCCATCAAGAAAAAAAAAAAAACACATACACTGAGTCATGAAATGAAGATTTGCTTCTTTCAAATTTTCAAATCCTCCTCTCACAGCCAGTTCTCACTATGGCATCGTCATGCCCGATACCTAGCAACCAAGATCGCTTCATGATCAGTCTGAAATCAACCCCTTCAGGGTTCAGTAGTAACCCTTCTCACAACATCATCACTACCTTAGGATTCAAACAAATTTTGTTTCCTCACATAATGACCACGTTGGTTCATAGAGTTACTCACAACAAGGTCTGCATCGACCTCCCATGCCTCCGTGGAATTGGTTGGCCAGGAAACCCAAGTCCAGCAGAGACACCTGTTCCTAAAAACAGGGCTTCCATAGTCTCTCTTCAACTGTTTGGTCTCCCAACAGAAGCGGTAGTTCGGAACAAACAGCAACTTGGCTGGTTTCTAAAACCAGGATCACAAGTTAGCTCCATCTTTCATTTGTTATGCTTTCCCAATAAAGTTGCATCAAGTGAAGATGATAAAAAGTGTTGGAGTATCCTACAAATTGTCTCCCATCCAACACTTGTGCTGACCTCCAAGGTACTAGCTCATCAGAAATTAACCTTTGGTGTCGGTGAAGGGTCCCCAAAGCCTCATTCCATGTTTCCACCAGCATGGGGTCCAAAGGTCATCATTGCTGGTACCACAAAACACACTTTCTGGAACTACTCCAACTTAAGATCAGCTTGAAGAATTTCAGAAAATATACTTCTGAAATTACTTCAACTTAATGTCCGTCAGTATGGTCCAGTTACACAGGCACATTCAACGACTTGCTGACGGACCTCATTCAACATGCAGGGTTAGAGCCATAATGTCATATATCCCACCCATCCACTTGGCTTCATCACCATCTTCTTTACTACCACCACCAACACACCCAAAATCCCTTCTGAAATTACCTCAACTTAACCTAAGTGATGCGATTACGCAAGCACATTCAACTACCCTCCCATACGTTCTCTCTGTGATCCGAAGAATACCCTTCAGATATAACTTCACCAGAAGTTCTTAAAAATAAGAGGCTAGCTCCAGAGCTCTGCATGTTGTACCCAGCCAACATCCTCACCTCTTCTCCATCTTCAACACCCTATGATCGCCACCAACAATCCGAAATACTCTTCCGAAATTACCTCAGCTTAACATCTACCGAAATTTTTCAATCTTGCGAGTACATCCAACTTCTTGCAAATAACTTTCAGCCCCACCAACCCATTCCAAGTACCATTAAATACCCTTCTGAAATTACTTTGACTTAACCTTTGCTCAGAAAGCTCGGTCACACGAGTACATTCAAATACTGGCAGACCCCTTCTCGGTCTCATCAAAGCCTTTCATATGGGTGGGTCTACTCTTCTGCGATTACTTCATCCTGGTAAAAGCTCCACCACCATCAGCTATTTCACTAGAAGAGTCAAGCATAAAAATCCATTTTTTTTCAAGACTCATTCGCTCACCACACTCCAAAACTGTGTGCACGAACGAGTCTCGAGGGGGCATTTGTAGAGAGGGAAAATTCCCGACCTATCACAAGCTGACACATCATACTATCAAGTCCACAGAATACAACCAATTACAAAGCGCCACGTATTGCTGCTAGGTTTTGCCATCACTATTCAGAAACCAATAGAAATTCGCCAAGTGTCATTGAAATGAAGGTATGAAACTGCATCAGCAGGTGTAAGCGATGACACAAGTAGCCTCGCACGTGTAAGCAGTGACACAAGCACTCAGCACGTGTAAGCGATGACATAAGCGGACCAATCAAGCTGTGACAAGTGTCGCCAATCAAACTCCGCCACGTGTCGCTCACCTACCCCTAAACTCCTATAAATAGAAGCCTTCCCAAGACATGAGAGAAGACAGAACAGAGAGAAGGAAGAAGATATCTTGAGTTCAGAAACCCAGAAGCTCTGCCAGGATCAAACCTCAAAGCCTCCAAGAATTTCAAGAACTTCAACCTCGAATACAAACAATATTCGAAGCAAAATCATCCAAACTACTCGTCCAGATCTCAAAGTTCACTAGAATCAAGCTCAAAAGCCTCCAGAAACCTCAACAAACCATAAATCAACGAAGCTCTACAGAATCAAGCCTCTAAAGCACCGAAGAACTTCCACCACAAACCTTCAAACATGAAGACCACACGAAGAACACGAAGAACATACGAAGAACACGAAGAACAAAGAATTTCTAACAAGCTCATAGCCAGAGATTCATTGTAATCCCGCTTCAAAGATCTTCTATCCATTCCTCAGCCAAATTGAAGAATATCTTATGTTCAAATCAAAATCACATTACCACAATTCCAATCAATAAATCTTTCAAGGAGATCGAATCAGAGGATCACTCCTTTGTAATTACAGAGAATTGTACCACACATTTATCAATACGAATTCGTATTTGTGAAACTATTTTACTTGTTTGATTTATTTCGAACCAAGAAATTTAGTCGTCTACAACTTGTAAGTGATTTTTTTTCCCAAGATATCCTAGATTTTACTTTTTGTTACCTAGATGCAAGTTTTTTATAATCTGAGAGTAGAGAAAAGAAATAAAGATAATAAAAAACTTGTATATGGGTAACAAAAAGTAAAATTTGGGATATCTTGGGAAAAAAAATCACTCAAAAGTTTAGAAGAAAGAAGAAAATAAAGATTCATAAAAACAATGAACAGTTGAAAGTTCACTTCGTCAACTAGAGAAAGAGGAGAGTTAGAGTAGAGATGAAGGTGGGCATGCGGATGTGGTTTAGGTAAGAAGAGAAATTGAGCGTGGTGGTGACAACAGAGGAGAGGAGGACTAGTGAAGTGAGAGGTTTTTTTAAGTTTTTTTTTTTTTTTTTTTTAATTTTTATCAGAGAGGAGATTGTTTTTGAAAAAAAGAGATGCGGCTAGTTAGGAATTTTTTCACCTTCACGCGGATTGATGAGCTGGCACTTTACAGGAGCCATTAGATGGCTTCAACGGTTGAGATTTGTGCTATTGCACGCCGTGCAATACCTAGGGTATTGCACAGGATCTCAATCCTCTCATTTGTGCGTAGTATGCGACATTGCCAGGACCTTTTTAAGTTGTATACTTTGTTTACTTACACATCAATAAAATTCTATTTGTTATCTAAAAAAAAAAAGGTGCTTGAAAGGTGTATTTGTGGAATACGAGAGCAGGAGATTTGAGAAGCTGCTAACCTTAATTAAAGCTAATCCAAGCGGTCTAGAAGTCATTCTTGATCAAATATGCTAGAGGCAGAAAAATAGAGAATCTGACAATGGGTAGAACCGTAGAAGATGCAAAATTTTGCCAGTGTTTTATCCTCAATTGTATTACCAATCATTGAAAAATAATGCAAACTACAAATCAAAGTTTTCTACTCCAAAGCCATACTCCTATCTCCATTAACACTAAAACTACACTTAATACATAACTTTCACTTGGCAACAAGTCAAAATAAATCCAAAGAGAACAAATGTACTCCTCAAAAATAAAATAACAAACAAAAGAAACTTTGTGTCATGATAAATGTCACTTGGCTTCAAGCCAATAATTTGTGCTGGATTTGTAAACTTCGGTCTTCCCACTAGAAACATATAAAAATCATATTCGCGTATTGAATGGAACAAAAATGAATAAATTAACAGTTAAAAAACCATTCTAATTATTTTGTATTGAATCAATCACACTTAAAAACCTAACCCCAATTAAAATCATCAATAATGAAGTATACCTTTGGAACTCTCTTATCTAGAGACTCTTGGATTGCCCCAACTCTCTTATCTACAATACAATAATTATCTTATGTGTGCAATTTTTTATGTGTTCTTAAAGGCCTATGGTATGCTTTATTACAAAGCTTCCCCACTTCTAGGCACAAATATAATAAGAAATTAGACATAGTTACTGTGGGGCACAAGAATTTGATAAGGTAATAGTGACACGTGTCGTACCCGAGGCCAAGGATGGAAATGCAGTTCTGAGGAGGGCCAACATCAGGGGAAAGAGGCTATATAATGTAAGAAATCCTCCAGGGGAAAGGAGGGGGAAATCATCTGAAAAATGGTGGAAAAACACACTGTAGCAACCAAGAACTAAAATTGTAACCAAGTCTGAAGAAAGATATTCATGAACTACTCTCCTCGGACTTTGCCGAGGAGGGATTCTCTTTGCGCTCAGCTTAATTTTCTTTACTTTCTTACTGTCCTTAGTCCATTGTGCGTGTTGCTCAATCCATTGAAGCCCAGTTCATAAGCCCACTCCTTACAAATTTATTGTGTTGGGCTCTCTAGGCCCTACCCTTGTTACTTTTTGGGCTTAGGATCCAAAACTTGCCCTTACAGTTACTAATATAAAGATGAATATATTATTTATTCCTATCATATTATACACACACACACACACACACACACGTAAATTTAGTATATAATAACCAAAACAATAAAAACATATATCACTACGCATATTTTATTTAGGAGCAAACACCTTTATATATATTGAGAGAGTTTATATTTTATTTGGGAGCAAACTTATCACAACAAAGCAATAAATTCATACCTCAATACATTTTTATATGTTTTATTTGGGAGCAAACATATCACAACAAAGCATTAAATTTTTCACCCCAAAAAAAAAAGCATTAAATTCATACCTCATTACATTTCTATATATTTTATTTAGGAGCATACATATCACAACAAATCATAATACATTGTTTAAAAAATGAAACAAAACATAACAAGACAAAATAAATTGTAACTCCATTTCTTTGAAAATTGGGTTCTTCCATGCTTATGTGAACAAGATTTTGTCTCTTTACACTTGAACTTTTCACTTGATTTCACAAAAAATCACTCATAGTAACATTTGTTTGTGGTCACACTATGCACTTGTTTTTTGTCGGCACTAAGGAGTATGACCTTTTGGCTTTTGTTCACAAGAGTGAGAACCCTAAAAGGTTCTCTTTGTCCTAAATGCCCATTTGTTTAAGCTTTTAGGGGCTAAAACGCAGCTTTGTTTAAAAGCTGGACAGAAATGAGCGTTTGGTTCAGCAAAAACACAACTTTTGGGTAAAAGTTGCGTTTTGGGTCAAGGCATAAAACGCCCAATCCAATTATGGAGCTCTGGAGGTCCATAAACAAAAACTCCATGCGCATTTTGAAGCTATCCGTTGGGAAATCTTGAGCAATTACCAAATTACCCTTCAATAAATATGTCCATTCTTCTTTCTTCGTCTTCTTCAACACCTCTCATCAAGCTCACTCACGCCTCTCATCTCTTCCTCTGTATTTTAAAAAATAATAATAAATTATTTGTCTAATCTGATCAACACAAAACAACTTAAAATCAAATCAAACCCCATTGGAAAACCCATCCCAAACCCAACTCAAAATCATCCCAAAACAAAATCAACTCAAAATCAAACCCAAAATCCACAAAAGAAAAAAAAAAAAAAAAAAAACCCAAAATCCCAAATTCCTTATGTTTCAATCATCTTCATCTTCTTCATCATCATCTTCTCTGGAGTGTGAAAAAAGAAAAGAATAAAGAAGGAAAGACGAAATAAGGAAATAAAGAAAAAAGACGAAAAAAGAGATGCAGTAGCTTTGTGGACGGATGAGTTCTTGCAGTAGCTCTGTGGACAAATGAGTTCTTGCAGAGAAAAAAAAGGACAGAGGAAGAAGGAGAGCTCTGTGGAATGTTCTGTAGGATATGGACAAAGTGTCTAGAGGATATGGCTGGGAAAAAGAGAGGAAAGAAGTAAAAAAAGGAAAAGTGTAATACATGGGTGGAGGAGAAAAAAAAAAAAAAAAAAGGAAAAAAAAAAAAGGAAAAAAGAAGGAATGCAGTACATGTGTGGAGGGAAAAAAAATAGGGAAAGAAAAAGGAAAAAAAAAAAAAAGAAGAAGAAGGAAATGCTATCATAAAATTTTCACAATAAATTTTAAGTTGTAAGTTATTATTGGCTAATATTTTTTAGAACAAAATAATTTTTATAGAAAGAAAAAAAAAATTTAATAGTACATTCAAATTAAAATCAGAATCAATTTTTATCACAATATTTTCACAATAAATCTTAAGTGGTAAGTTATTATTAGCTAATATTGGTAAGAAAATAATATTTTTTATAGAAAGAGAAAAAAATTTTTTTAATATTACGTTCAAATTAAAATCAGTATCAATTTTTATCACAATATTTTCACAATAAACCTTAAGTGGTAAGTTATTATTAGCTAATATTGGTGAGAAAACAATAATTTTTTTAGAAAGAGAAAAAAATAATTTTAATAGTACGTTCAAATTAAAATCATTATCAATTTCTATCATAATATTTTCACAATACTTTCATAATAAATATTAAGTGGTAGGTTATTATTAGTTAATATTAATGAGAAAAAAATAATTTTTTAGAAAGAGAAAATGTGATTTAAGTATATGAAGTAGTTGATTTAAGTATGAAATAAACTCCCTTATATATACATTGTCCTTTTTGGTAATTTATCCCTCAAACTACAATTTTTATAAGTATTAGCCAAACATTCAGTTTTTTCAAAAAATACTTTTTAACAGCTTTTACCAAACACTCAGTTTTTTAAAAAAGCAGTCTTTCATTATGCACTTTTTCAAAAAGCCGAACCAAACTCACCCTAAGTCTCAATTGGAAAACAGCTGGCTAGCTTCTTTATATATATATATATATATATATATATATATATATATATATATATATAAATATATATATATATTTAATAACTAACGTTAACAGGGTTGTCTAACGTTGGGGACTTAAAGACTAGCATTCACCATTGTTGATGAGCTATTGATGAGCTAGCTATACTATTTAAATGATGTCATATATTTTTAGTTACATGTCTTCGACTGAACTCCAAGCTCCAAATAATACTGTTGGGACATGTCTTAGATATCTTGTCACTATTCTCTAGGACTACAAGATCAACTTGCTGACCTTGTAGTCCAGGACCATCTAGGAATTTCCCAACTCACACGTACAAAGAGGAGGTACAATCAAGTTTTATACCTTGATTGTGCTCAATGAAGTTGTGTGACCATTACTGAATCTAGTAGGCCCCACATTTATAGCATCATCATCAATATCATCATAAGTCATGAGTCGTCTGTCCCACTCAAGCTCCAATGAATTAGTACTAAAAATTTCAGAAAGAAGCAAAGACTAGAGAGCTTAGGCAGAAACAATACCCAATGATTGGCTTCAGACGTTTCTAGGTATTATCGGCCTTTGGAACTCTGGAATTAAGAAAATTCTCTTGTTTCAATATTTCTTCAAGAACAACTCTTACTTTTAACATTTCCAAGCTTTGCATACCAACTCGATCACTCTACCATATTTTAACAGTTGCACATCAGCCAAATTGCAGCGACAAATATTTGTGTTAAACCCTTTGGGACCCCTATGGGCAGCTTTGGAGGAAATTATGGCAGCTAAACCTTCCTGCAAAATAAAAAACTTTTCTTGGAGGGCCTGTGGAAATGGTCTCCCCACCCTTGAGAACATCAGTAAAAGAGGGATTAACAGCAGCAATGCTTGCCCCACCTGTGACTTGGAACCGGAGGACATACATCATGCTCTCCTCCACTGTAAAGCTGCCTTCCTTGTATGGAGTCACTGGTCTGACCATCTCTAACCCCCCGAGTCACAAGTGGACTTTCCTAGACACGATCTTGCACCTAATTGAAACAAATTCCTCGCAGGTCATGGATTTTTTTTTTTGCCTTAGCTTGGGCTATCTGGTCTAATAGAAACAGATTTGTGCATAATGAACCCCCCCCCCCCCCTTTCCCCATCACAGGTTTGGCAAATGGCAAATTGCACCTTAGCGGATTTTAAAAAGGCCACTTCTTTGGACCTTCCACCCCCCCCCCCCCCCGCGCGCGCCAAGACAATCACCAATCAGATCTGAAGCTCCTCCCTAGGGAGTTTTCAAAGTCAATGTTGATGGGGCAACTTTGGAACAAGGAAGAAACTCTAGCATTGGCGTGATCATCAAGGATTGCAAAGGCCAAGTTTTGGCAACCCTCAGTAAAAATCTGCAAGGCGGATTTCCTGTAGAACAGGTGGAAGCTTTGGCAACGGAGCAATGTGTGTTGCTTGCCTAGGAAATGCAGCTACCTTGTGTCTTTTTTGAGAGTGATGCTCTTGCTGTGATTCAAGCTATCAATGACAACTCCACAGGAAGCGACTTGGGCCACATTTTCCAGGGAATCCAGCTTGCCCGTGGGTCCTTTGAATTCTGCACTGTTAAACATTTGAATAGAGACCATAATGTAGTAGCGCATGAGCTAGCTCAACTTGCGCGTAGAAATGCAACAACCTGCATTTGGAAAGGGGTTACACCCCCAACTGTGTCTCTGTTAATCCATAGTGATTTGTTTTAATTGTCCAGCATCTTGTTGTATTTGTCCCGTTGTTGTACTCCTTTATGGTTTTATGATATAAAAATTCCACTTCAAAAAAAAAATTTGTGTTAAAAGAAAAGGTAAATGGGGACATGGCCTAGATAAGGCCATGTAGCATAAAAAGCAACATGTACCAGACTCGAAATAGTCTTAGCTGTGTTGGATTGAGTTTAAAAATAAAAATAAAATGAACAGAAATGATTGATATCAGAAAAGAAACGTAAAAACTAAAATGCATCAAAACTGAGAATCTGAAATTTGTTCAGGAACACATCAAGTTCAGATGGAAGATTCTCATTAAGTTGTTTTTTTTGTTTGGTGGAGAAAACATTAAAAAGCTGCAAGTTGTCAGGGAAACTAAACTCACCTCTGAAATAACAAAGCAGTGCACCTCAATGACAAGAACTGTTGTAATCATCTTTATGCAAAAAAAGAGAGGAAAAAAATGGGTAGAACAAAGGTACTAGTATGGTCACAAAGGTTAAACATCATAACATATAAACAATTTTGAGAAAATAATAGTCACAGCACATTAATCATATACTATATATAATAACAGAAGTCTTTTCCTGCAATTAAGGAGGTGCTGCCATGTAGGGAAAATGTCCATCTAAAATTCATCCACGTAAAAGTTAAAAAGTGATAAATTATATTGTTTCACAATGTTAACACTGTTTGATAGTCTTTGTGTGTGTGTGTGTGTGTGTGTGTATAATTGGTTAAAATAAAATAAAAAAAGGTTTGCTACTAAAAACAAATAGCGATACAAAGAAAGGGAAGGAGAAAAAAAAAGCTTACGATACAAAGGAGATAGAGTTCATACGCCCGGCCATCACCATCCCTTGCCAGACTTAGACCACCGCAACCGGCACCGGTAACCTAAAGGTGCAAGCAGGAATTGCGATATGGAGATAGACAGAACTACCACCGGTCACAATTAAATACGATGAAAGGTCCAAGAGGTATTGATATATGGAAATAGAGAGAGGCAGATACAAAGAAATAGAGAGACATAGATACAGTTCATAAGCGAATAGGGATTGAGATCGAGAATCGGCACTACTCCATGACCAACAAAATCGAAACTAAACATAGATTGATGAAAGGTACGCATCACTTCTTTGTGTTCAAATTTGAATTGAAATTCGAATGCTTATTCTCTTTCTTTAGATGGTTGTCAATATTAATTCTTACAGTATGGAGAAGAATGACAAAAACCTAGAATCACGAGAGGCCATCTCCAAATGACGGGGCCATGAGCCATCATCAAACCCTTGCCCACACCGTGATGGGGATGGCAAGATACGCCACCTCTTGTTCAACATCATCCTCATCAGAGGAATCACCTGTTCTCCCATTTATGGTTTTGAGAGCAAGTGATTTGCTAGACTTATGAGAGGGAAATCCGAGCTTATAGGTTTGAAGAGAGCCAACAAGTTCTTGAATCTTAATTTCATCCAAATCTTTGCTCTCCACAATGGTGGTGACCTTGGCCCGGAAGCTTTCGGGTAAGGATCACAAGACTTTTCTCACCACTTTGGCATCTTCAATCTTCTCTCCAAGATTGAGCTTGGTACTAACTATGTCATTGAGTCTCCCATAAAATGAATCAAATGACTCATCGTCACTCATCTTCACTTCTTCAAATTGAGTAGTGAGCATTTGAAGTCTGGTGTCCTTAACCTTGTTGGTTCCCTCATAGGTGGTCTCAAGGATGGTCCACACCTCTTTGGTGGTCTTCATATGAGAGATCCTATAATATTTATCAGTAGAAACACCACAAAAGATAGCATTAATAACTTTGCTTTCGGCATTTGCCAAAGCAACTGTAGCCTTATCCCATTCGACTTTGGATGTTGTTGGTCTCACCCAACCATTCTTAATGGAATCTTAAACGGTCTCATTAATAGCACATAGAAAAGTACGAATACATCCTTTCCAAAAAGCATAGTTACTCCCATCAAAGTGGTGAAAGCACAATAATAATGAAATCCAAAAAATGTATCCGTTCTAATACCAATTGAAAGCACAATTTAGTGTGAAAACACAAATGCTTGTTCAAACTCCAATTTACGGCTAGATTGCTTTTACTCTAACTTATCAAAGTGCGGAATAAGAGTATAGATACACAATAAACCGGTAACGCTACTCTAAGCCATATTTAACCACAATGAACAATAAAAGAAAAGTTTAAATAGTAGGGAAGAGACATGCAAGCACTTGATAACTCGGTGAAAAAACTCTTTGCAACCCTTTAAGTTGAAATCAATCCACTAGTGAATAAAGTTGGAGTACACGAATAAAAAAAGACCCTCCAAGCCTAGTTTACGCCATGTACTTGAGCCCTCCAAGCGCCGCTGCCAATGGACTTCTCGGAGTATTGTATTCACTAGCTTTCTAGATCCCGCAATTCAGCCTGATTGCATCCGCCACTAAATGGCTCCTTCCAACACTTCCTAAAAGCACCAAAACTTGACTCAACACTCAAATTGAGTGAGGTAAGTGTTTGGATTAAGAACCTTTTAAGATTGTAGAGATGGAGAGGTAGGAGTAGAGGAAAACTAAGAGAAAAAGTGTAGATGATTGTGGGTATAATAATCTCTAACTCAAAAAGTGTTTTTGCTAGGGTTTTTTCTTTGAAAAACACTCTTTACATTTCATGGGTAATGAGGGTATATATAGTGTGGGTAAAGAATTTGGTAAAACACTTTTTCTTTTTGCCAAATAGAGAGTTTTGCGGGTACCTTGCGAGATGGCCTTTCTCGCGAAGTACTCGCAAATTTAACAGCTTGGCATGACTCCTCAGCTTCTAATCATGTGCTTCACACGTGGCCTTTCGCAAGTTACTCTTCTCGCGAGCTAGTCGCATACTGCACTGATTCTTCTCTGAAGTTTGATTATTCACCAATCACTCACACTGAAAATCACTCTTTACATTTCATGGGTAATGAGGGTATATATAGTGTGGGTAAAAAATTTGGTAAAACACTTTTTCTTTTTGCCAAACAAAGAGTTTCACGGGTACCTTGCGAGATGGCCTTTCTTGCGAAGTACTTGCAAATTTAACAGCCTGGCATGACTTTTTAGTTTCTAGTCATGTGCTTCACACGTGGCTTTTCACGAGTTGTTTAGACCCCAAATTAAAAAAATGCAGCTAGATTGACTTTACTCTAACTTAAACTAAGTGCAGAAACAAAAGTAAATGAGCGCAATCAACCGATATTACTCTAGTACATAAACATGAACAACAAACAATAAAAATAAAGCACAAGAGTAAGGGAAGAAGGATGACAACACAAGATAACACGCCGATGTGTTATCGAAGAGGAATCCGAAAAACTCGATGAAAAACCTCTTCGCCGCCCTCCAAGCGGTAAATTGATCCACTAGAGTATAAAGTTGAAATACACGAATAACAAAAGACCCTCCAAGCCTAGTCTACCCAATGTACTTAAGCTCTCCAAGCTCCTGCTACCAACGGACTTCATGGAGTCATGTCTTCTCTAACTTTCTGGCTCCTGCAATACTCTCAATTGCATCATCCAAGCCTCACCGACTTCTTTTGGCAAATCCCCAAAGCTTCCTAAAATCCAAAACACTCTCTACACTCTGAAAATGTGTGAGTTGTGTTTGGGTACAAATCTCCTCTTAAGGTATGGCAATGGGAGAAGGAAGGAGAAGATGCTAGAATGATTTCTCACTAAGGATTAGTAGCTCTCTCTCTAAAAGATGAGTGTGTATGTTGTTGAAAACCTATCTAGGGTTTTTCTCTCTAAATGGTCTCCTTACATATTTGTGGGTAATGAGAGTATATATAGTATAGGTGAAGGGTAAGAAAATCACACTTAAAAAACCTCCAGACAAAGAGTTTCTCAGGTATCTCGTGGGAAGGTCTTACTCTCAAGACACTCGTGAAAACGACAACCTAGCATGACTCTTCAGCTTCTGGCATGTGCTCCTTATATGACTTCTAGCTATCTTGATCAAATCTCTGTCACTCAATATTAAACTCATTACAAATAAATCCCACAAAAATACAAGAAAAAAAAATTAAAGTAACTACAACACTTTTAGTCATGGAATAAAGCCAATATAAAATATAGCTATAAATCACAACTTTACAATATCCCCTTTGGCTATTTTGTGACAAAACACCCTATAACAAACTCTAGACTTAAACTTGAGTTTGGGAATAATGGCAAAACTCACTCACACCTAAATCTAAAAGCTATAAAGCACTTAGAACAAAATACCTATAACCTGATGTGAATCAAGTGATAAAAAGACAAGTATAATGTAACAAGTAAAATGCAATAAAGTAAATATGATGTGAAACATATGAGCAACTTGGTCATACACCAAAATAGTCATATAGAAATGAATACAATGATCATATAGGAAAGCAAATGATCATCCGAACATGCAATCATTAAAGCACAAAGACATAAGGATATATGCATGTTCAACACATAACCAATGCAAAATACTAAAGTATTTGCATTAAGGATATACAATCTAACAAGGGCACAAGAGCACATAACCAATGCAAAACGCAAAAGGTATTAGCATTAAGGATACAAAATCCAACAAGGGCACAAGTGTGTTCCAACACATAACCACGATGCAATGAGAGCAACAAAGCATAGATACTAAATGTAACTCAAAGCATCATAAAGCAACGAGAAAACAAGCATAATGTAAAACAAACAGAACAAGATTTTCTCATAAAACAAATGTCTTCTCCCCCTTAGTATATGCATCTCTCCTATGACTTTCTCCCCCTAAGAATGTGCACATGAGTCATATAGAAATGACAAAACACATCGGTATACTCTTTAGTATACTCTCCCCCTTTTTGCCACGAATAGACATGTGAAGCAAGAGGAAAGAAGGAAAGAAGAAAATATGAACAAGGGTATGATTCATGAAAGGTGCAAGATGAATGAGAAAATGAAGCTCAAACAACAAATAAAACATCTTAAGAAGACAATGCTACAAAGCATAAAGTAAACATGATATGCTAAGGATAATGAAACATGATATAGACCTAAGCATGACATAGACACAAGAACATGTTATGTGTGCTAAAAGGTCTAAAAAGACTTAACTAGCATGCGTGAAGTGCAAAACATGTCAAGTGTTAGAGTGTATGCAACAAAGGTGCATCTAGTATGCATGTGAGATGCATGACCAATGCATGAATAAGAACTCACGGGGAAAAGTGTATAAAACACACCACCAATGATCAAAACATGATAAACATGGATAATTATGGTGATCTCCAAAGTTTGGTACTCATCGGAGTCCAAAACAACGAGAAAATGTTATTTGGACATTTTATGTTTTTGAGTGCACACACTACACATGTATGTTAAACAATGCAAGAACATATAAAAATCTTGCCTAAATACATGTTATTTTTGGCATAAGGGGCCAACATCCAAAGCAAATCATCATTTAAAACAAAGCCCAATCAAAAAGATTGACAAAAAATAAGTTTTTCAACTCCCTTTTGAGAAAATCTCAACTATGAACATAAAACCCTCAAAAACATAATTTAAGGATTAAAATCAATGAAAAAAGTTAAAGATTATTTTAGAGATGTTTATGGAATGTAAAACACTTGAAATTAGCTAGGTTTTGATGTTGAAGCATTAAAATAGGAGTTTGCGAGAAGATGAAAGAAGTTTAAAACAAATGTCCCTCGAAATGCCCTTTAAAAAGCTGATCTGTGAATTTTCATGGGAAGCTGACTTGCGAAAGTACTCGTGAAAATTTTCGCCGGTAAATCTTACTCACGAGCTACTTGTGAAATAGTTGCGAAACTTTCTGTCTAAGGTTGAGAGTTGGACCATTTAACTCCTAGTTGACCTTACACATGAAAAAGGATTACAAAAACACCCAAAAAACATGTTTTTCACACAAAAACAACTTGAAAAAGTTTGAAAAACATGAGTGATACAAATCACTTTCAAAAGCAAACAAAAAGAACAAAAATATTTTTAGTTTGATCTACATAAGGTTGAGCACATACACATCACATTTGAACATGTACAATCACACAAATGAAATAAGTATTCATTGAACAAAATCTTGTGTGTTGTGTGTGAGTATCAAATGTGGAATAGTCCTTAGTCTAGAGTGAAATTTCAATGATCAATTCAATCAAGTCATACACAACTTATACTAAGTCAAGTAGACTATCTCAATTATAGAAATGAACATATATGATCTCGCACAAGAATGAGTACAAAACTTTGATGCTTTTTATTTGGCTTCTTTACAATAATAACATTTGATCATTTTTGAACAAAGTACATCTCATTTTGAGATCAATGCCTGAACTTTTGATATTTCAACTTTGTAAGATATTAAGCCTTTCGCTTTTTGAGGCACCATACATTTAAATACAAGTCGTTTTTCCTTTGTTCTAGTCGAATACTAGTATGTATGATGGCTTTTGCAGCTCAATATTTCTTTTCGAGATTTGACATTTAATGAGCTCTTTAAGCAAAAATATTTAAAAAAATGTGGGAAAAGATATAGGCATAAGTCTATGCATGTATCAAAACCAACAAGACTATTGACTAATCATTCATGATAAGCTTAAAGATCGATTTACAATAATCATACATAAATTTCAAGATTTGTCCCACAAAGATAGATGTGCATACAAAACAAGCTAAACACGTAAATGCACTACGTCATTAGTACAAAAGTACTAGGCCAAATTCACGTGTGAAATGTTCTCAAACATATATGATCAAACTTTTTCAAATTTTCACTTTTTATGTGGTTTTGGATTTTTACACACACAAAATAAAGACATAAAAGTAAGATCAAATGCAAAAACAACAAAAACAATGCATATAAAGAGATGCATGATGCACAAATGCATGACAATGAAGCATCTAATGTATGAAGAGTCCTACAAAAATTGAAATAATTAGATCAAGGACCAAAAGAGCAAAAACTCAACCATAGAAACCCTTCCTCATCCAAACGGAACGATTGTTTGGAATGAGTGTCTCATGAGAAGTGAGACGAGAGTTAGAAGAATGAGAACCGGAGCTATACATAGACAAGGAGGTAAGAACATTAAAAACTTTATTTATCAACTTACCATTTTCCCCCAAAACCAGTTTAGCACCACTTCCAAGAAGTTCAAGTTTCTCTTTTCATTTAATTCTTTTAGGAGCTTGAAACTTAGAGCAATGAGGTCTTAGATGACCAAAAGCACCACAATGGTGACAAACAATGGGTTTAGATCCACTAGGCGTTTTAGGGAGGGATCTAGCAACATGGTTTTGTTCTCTCTTCAACTTGGGACATTGGGGTCTTATATGACTAATCACACCGCAATGGTAGTAAGTTGGAACAAACTTAAATCCATCCAAAATCTTAGGTTGAGACCTAAATGGAGGCTTTGGCTTAAGAGCCTTTCTCTCCACTTTTTGGTTTCTTTTGTGTGAAGGAATGTACATCAATTTGTCTTTAGAGGTAGAACTCACAATAGGCACAAAATCAAGTACCACGACATGATTGCAACGAATATTTTCATCATTTTTAGCAATAGATTCAAAAATCAAACACTTAACATACATCTTAAGAGACTCATTTTCACATTTTAGCTCATCAACTAGTTTGTTAGATAAAACAAGTTTAGCATCCAAGTCCATATTCAAACATTCAAACTCTTTCAGCTTTTCAAGAGAAATTTCAGCAAGCTTCTTATACTTTTCAACCAATTTATTGGATTCATTGAGCTTAGCAATCAAATCATCCTTTTCACAATGAAACTTGCTCGAATTCTTATGAAACTTTCTTCAAGAGTTTGATGTTTAGAATATCAAAAACATCCAAAGATTTATGTAACATGGCATCACAATCATAAGGATAAACACTTATAGAGGCATTTTCACAAACACATAGCATGTTACAAGCATCTACAACCAAAGAAGCATACAAAACACTATCCATGGCAAAACACACAAAAGGGTTAAGGATCACACTTAGTTAATGAAACCAAAACAAGTGAACCCACTTTGATACCAATTGAAAGCTCGGATTTGTGTAAAAAATACGAGCTTGTTTAGATCCCAAATTAAAAAATAGGGCTAGATTGATTTTACTTTAACTTAAACTAAGTGCGGAAATAAGAGTAAATGAAGCTCAATCAACTAATACTACTCTAGTGCATAAACATAAACAACAAACAATAAAAGTAAAGCACAAAAGTACAGGAAGAAGGATGCAAACACAAAATAACACGCCGATGTGTTATCGAAGAAGAAACCGAAAAACTCAGCGAAAAACCTCTCAGCCGCCTTCCAAGAAGTAAATCGATCCACTAGAGAATAAAATTGGAGTACACGAATAATAAAAGACCCTCCAAGTCTAGTCTACCTAATGTACTTGAGCCCTCCAAACTCCTACTACTAACGGATTTCATGGAGTCATGTCTTCTCTAACGTTCCGGAACCCGCAATATGCTGGATTGCATCTGCCAAGCCTTATCGGCTGCTTTTGGCAAATCCCCAAAACTTCCCAATATCTAAAACACTCTCTACACTCTGAAAATGTGTGAGTTGTGTTTGGGTACAAATCTTCTCTCAAGGTATGGCAATGGGAGAGGGAAGAAGAAGAGGTTAAAATGATTTATCACTAAAGATTAGTAGCTCTCACTCTTAAAGATGGGTGTGTGTGTTGTTGAAAACTTATCTAGGGTTTTTCTCTCTGAATGGTCTCTTTACAGATTTGTGGGTAATGAGGGTATATATAGTATGGGTGAAGGGTAAGAAAGTCACACTTAAAAAACCTCCAGGCAGAGAGGCCTGACCCACGAGACACTCGTGAAAACAACAGCCTAGCATAACTCTTCAACTTCTGGCATGTGCTCCTCATTTGACTTTTAGTTGTCTGGATCAAATCTCCATCACTCAATACTAAACCCATTACAAATAAATCCCACAAAAATACAAGGAAACAAATTAATGTAATTACAACACTTTTTGTCATGGAATAAAGCTAACATAAAACATAGTTGTAAATCACAACTTTACAATCTTTTACTTTAATTTTGCCCCCTAATAATGAAGCAATATTTGTGTAGTTTTGCAAGTTTAAATTTTAGGTTATTTATGATGGATAACATTTAAAAATGTAGTGGTCATTGATCTAAGAATTTGTCTGATATGAGTAGGAGATTTAAAATTTTATAACTTTTACCTTGGTCTTTTCATAATGTTGCATGGAGTCAAAATGGTATGCGGTTAATTTTGAGAATATTATTTCCTTAGGAATTTCTAGATATTGATGTGAAAGCCATTTTAGTAGTTATGTCTCTATTTAATGCTGCTTTTAGTTGCTTATATCCCACTTTGAACACTATTTTTTTTTTTTTAAATTATTAGTTTATTACATACCTTGTGTTGGTTTTAAAACTAACGTTTGATAGTTAGTTTTATGTCATTAGTGTGTTACCTAAGCTTTTGATGATAGATTTGTCTATTTCAATTAAGAGTTTCTAATGGATAACAGAGTATACTTGGATTAGCAACCTCTATATCTCTTTATATTGTTGTGATTGGTGACATTAAGTAACAACCATATCTTAACATCAATTATATACTATTTTGTTCTACCAAATAAAATTATTGATTTGAGTTGTCTTTCTTTGTCATAGGGGTTAGTTTATCTACTGATTGGCTTTCATTATGTCACTATTGAAATCAAACTAAAGGTCATATATTGTTTTTGGTATTTTTTTAATTTAAAATTTTGTGCCTCAAATATTGTTAAATATAGTATATATTTTCTTTAACAAACATGATCTAGATTTGGGTATTTTCTTGGGATAGATTATGATTTAGGCATTTGGATTAGATAAAGGTATAAAGGTTAGAATTCGTTATGTTTTAGATATTTATTTGAGTTAGATTTTGTTTGGTTCACTAAACCATGTGACTTGCTTCAAAATTGTACATACTGTGTATGATGCAATTGAGAAGGATACATATTAAGTCAACTTTACATACATACTAAACAAATAGTAGGTATGGAAATAAACATTACCTTTATGAACTGTATGTGCAATAGAGATATTTACCATTGCAATAAACATTACCATTATTTGTGTTGCCTTTGATTCCATGTGGAATTTACTGATATTTTGCAGATAAGCTTTGGCTTTGGTGAAAAAAATTTCAACTAATAAAATGGTCCAACCTGACATGATCCTTTGTACTAATTTCTTACATAAGTGATTGTGTCTAATGTTTCACCAAATTATTTGACCTATGAAGATTGTGGCTATATCAGATCTCTATGTTGGTGTTTCAACCGTGCATGAAGCTCCAAACAAGTTCATTTTATAGATATCATATCATATGCCAAGGTTTTGCATCTTCAATGGATTTTTTTTCCTATTGGATCTAAATGCAAAAAATATATTATTGCATAGTTATATTTCTTTTCCACTTGCTGTAGTGTGCATATATTGCACATTTTTTTTTGAAATTGTTGCTGCTTTCTAGGCAAAGATTTTTGTATGATTTTGATTCAAGAAGTGGTACAAATTCAAAATATGGTTATCTTCCTTCAGTAGTTTGCGTAGAGTTTTATTTTTACTTGATATTAATTTAATTTTTATTTACTAATTCCGTGCATAACACGGGTTAATGTCTAGCTGATACTAAAGATAAAGAAAAGATAAAATAAGAATGGTTTCTTTTTGCTAAACCAAACATCCATCCGCCTACATTGACTTGTGCTTACGAAATACGGACAAGAAAGCTGACCAAAAAAGCAAGAAAAGCTAGGCAAACAATCCAGATTCTATAAAGTGGAAGGTTAATGAGCATCATTGGTATGAACCTTGGAATAGAAAGAGCAGGTCCCATATTGCTCAAAATTCTGGCAATCCATGGGTTCATACAGGGTTGCCGTAAGAAGAACCATGCAACAAAGAAAACCCGCTAAGTTAAGGATCATTGCAAGATATCGTATGGACCTGTCCGTATCGGACAGCTCAGAGTCATTGAGTTCCAGGATAGCAGCAATTCTAAACAAGAACAAGTGGAACTAATTACTTGATCTTAATTAACTCAAAGAGGGAATACAAGATACATAACTTATTGAGGGAATACAAAATATACTTGACTCGTTGAGGGATACTTGATTGTAATAACACTTGCTATAATTACTTGAGGACTCATTGAGGGAATACAAGATACATAACTTATTGAGGGAATAAAAGATATACTTGACTCGTTGAGGGATAATTGATAGTAATAATACCTGCCACTAGGCCTTGTAGCCTAGTGGCACCCGGTGTCATTGTATACCCCTAGCTCGGGGGTTCTATCCAGCCAAAAAAAAAAAAAAAAAAAAAAAAAGAGAGAGGAGAAGATAGTACTTGAGGCAACAAGGCGTATGCCAAATAGTGGTATCTGGCCCTTTTGACCAAAATTTATACATATGAAAACTAACGAATATCAACCATAAAAATGGCCAATAAAACAAGAAAAGTCAGTCCGATAATCAAACGAAAATAAAGTGGAAGGATAATAGCCAACATTGATATGAATCCCAGAACAGAAAGAGCAGATCCTATACCGCTCAGAATTCTGGCAATTCCTGGGTTCAATAACCTGGCAAACCTTCGGTTCGTATGGGGTTGCCTCTGAACAGCCGCGCAGCAAATGAAACCCAGCAAGTTAATAATCATTGAAAAAGATCGTATGAACCTGCCTGTAGTAGATAGCTGAGCGTCATCAATGGCCATGATAATAGTAATTGATTGCAAAATGATTGTAAGGAATATATTTTCTGTTTCCTCTGGCCTCGGATTCCCGCCGTTTTCTACATTACCAACCATGTGTCCGCCGTCATTGTCATCACCATCTCCATTACCCCGTCTTTGTCCACCACCACCTATGCCACAACATCTCCCTTCACCAATACCACAGCCTATTCTTCCATTTTCGTTCCCTCCTCCACCTCTGCCTCCACCTGCGTTCCCAGCTCCGCTTCCCCCAGCCGGTCCATTCGAACTTTGACTTTCACCATGTTTTTTAACTCTTGACTTGTGAGTCGTTCACGACAAAAGCTACAAGTAAGCTGACCCTGACTTGTAATGAGCCGATTAGCAAAGCTAGTGAAGAGACGATCACCAAAGCTACAGTTTCTAATAAGCTTCCTACCCTCCTTTCGCCCGAACATGCTGGTGGTTGTCCTTTTAATTCGTCAAAGGCATCGAGATTGGCAGAATAAAAAAGGGCAACACTTCTAGCATCGAACCTCTTTCTAGCTTGTTTAGCGAACCTAGCAGATTCACCAGTATTACTATTTCCAGCTCCACTCGATTGTGCAAAAAATTCCATCAATAAAGATAGAATTCCAAGTATGCTGGCCCAGACTGGTGATCATTTGAGCTTGTCAAAGAAGTGATCCATATCAGGCTTACATAAGTATGCTGAACCTCTGAGAATTATTGTAATATTCATTTAGTAGAGAACCGAGATGCTATTTTTTTGTGTTTGGGTTGGCATTTATCGTGTCGGGACATGTAGGCAGCAATCAAACAATTATTTTTTATTTTATCTTCCATTAACGAGTCCAACAATCAAACAAAAAGTCTATCAGCCCTAAACTTTGCAATCAAACAATCATTTTTATTTTATCTTCCATTAATGAGCATTTATTTTGTCCAACACAACAATCAAACAAAAAGTCTATCATCTCAGTGCACGCGGCACGCCAAACCTTTTTCTCGATGAAAGATCCAAAGGAAAAAAAAGGGGTAAAATATGGATTTTTCCAATTGTTGCAATTTTAGTTAATCTGTCCACTATATCATATTGTTTGATTTGATGGGTTAGTGGAGTCCCTGATCAGTGCTCCCGGGTGGGATCGTTTAACGAAATTTCCTGGAAGTATAATATTATCAGAAATCGAAAGCAGTCACTACGGTCCGCACTTCTGTTCGGCAATCCATAATTTTTATTTAGTGCTTCTTCGAAAGATCTACATCTAATTTTGCAAGATGGAAGAGATGAAATTACGTTCACATGATCCATGGCTTCAAGTAAGGCTTCTGCTGTGTTCGGAGGAAGTTGGTTGTTCAAATTTCTAAACATGGCTCATGAAATTAATCCTTCACATCTCTTCCATTACAGCTACAGTTTTAATGATTCTTCCACTAGTAAAAGTGAACGAAGGTTTCGTTCCAGTCTTCTTTAGAGATCTACCGACATACTATCATATGTTTGTAGTCTCCACCCTGTTCGCACTTATGGGAGCTTACAGTGCCTTGGTGATCCAACACAAGCACAAGCCAAGGGCTGAAATATTTTGCAGGATTTATGCCATGGCTTCAATGTTGTCCGCACTAGCCATTGTACTGTACGCTGCAGCTCTCTGGTTTGTAGCCCCCTCTCCTCCTTTAATGTAGTGAAAAAAAAAAAACAATCAGAAGAAGATGAACAATCTCCACGTAGGCGATGGGGTTTCCGTTTATTTACTATGTGTTGTTGCTAATTTACTCGACGCTATCTACTATGTCTTTTGAGTTTTCGTGCGTTTCTTGTTTCACTTTGTTGCTTAAAATGGCATTTTCTGTAAACACTGTTTAATGTGGATCAGTGGATGTATATATTTGTAGTTGTATAGGAGGAAGCCTCTGATGCCCTCTCCCCAATATATTTTGAGGTCGAAGACAATATATTTATTTAATACTAATCAAACTAAAATTGATTTCATGAATTATATTAAACAAATCAAAGTCAATGTCATATAGAAAATAATATTATGATTGCAGGCAACTGGTCTCACAGTTTCACCGAATTCGTATCAGCCACTGCTTCCGTGAGTCGAACAAATGTGCCGACAGCCTTGCTAAAATAAGAACTCTTCAATCTCAGGATTTTACTTTATTTGACAGTCCTCCCGTGAAAGTAGTCTTTGTTTTTAACTCAGACGGTATTGGCATGTACCTAAACCGGCTCTGCCCTGTGAACTCCACTCTTTCTTTTGGTTTTGATGAACAACTCTGCTCTCAATTTTAATATTATTGTCTCATTTACTCAAAAAAAAAAAAAAAAAAACTTTTATCATTCTAAACTATACATTAGATTATTCTTTACACTTCAACTATTCAAATGTATGTTTTGCACCCTAAATTATGATCCTTATTAGACTTTGCACCTCAACATTAGTTTTACAGTTAAATTAGACAAAAATTAATAGTGCATGACTTGCATGTTATTTTACTTAGATGACACACTATTTAAAAACCAAAGCATCATTTTCAAAAAACAATTAAATTTTCTTTTTTTCAAATTGTAATTTAATTTGAAAAATGGTATTGGGTGGTACCGTGTAACTTATCTATTTTGGGTTGAAAATTGAATGGGTTTTGAGATTGACATTAGTGCACTCTGTACAAAAACTTACCCTTGTCCCTTAGCATAAAAATGATTGGATGATGATTCTATTAGGTTTTGTGGAACCTAGTTGTGTTTGATCCGGTTGATAACCTGACTCGACCCGAATAATGTTGCATGGTTTTTAATGGGAGATTTTCTAAGGCTTAGTCCATGGAGCAAAAGCTTAGTCCTTCTGAGTTTAAAAACTATGTATACGGTTTGATGAAACATTATGAAGTATCTTCTAAGATTTTCTTACCTAAGAGCAGCTTCATGAATTGGTGGGGAAAGTATAGAGAAATTTTGGGAACATCTTATAGTGAACCTTTCACTAAATATACTAAATATTTAGTATATTTACTTTCAAATTGCTTTATCCACTTATAAATTAAATTTTCAAAATAAAAATTAGATATATATATATAAAATAAAAACACGTTTTTTTTTTTTTTGCTACAAATAGAACCACTAAAAAATAGCCTCACTTTTAAATTAAATTTTCAAAATAAAAACACTTTTTTTTTACTACAAAATAGGACCACTAAAAGAAATGTTTTACATATCCAAATTAATTGTGTAAGTTTTGTTGATAAGTTGGAAAAAAATTATTTGATTTACA
This sequence comes from Castanea crenata, assembly GCA_020976635.1. Classification (NCBI taxonomy): domain Eukaryota; kingdom Viridiplantae; phylum Streptophyta; class Magnoliopsida; order Fagales; family Fagaceae; genus Castanea; species Castanea crenata. Next base: position 3,225,939 of record JAGHPS010000031.1, on the reverse strand, counting down.
GTTTTACATATCCAAATTAGTTTAGTTGAAGAATTTGTTGGACTAGCTATGTAAAATGGAACAAATCAAATAAGGTAAAAAAGGCATGTCTCTAAATAATTTAAAATAGAACATAAGCTTATTTTCATATGTTGTCCAGATTGTAAGTTTTCGTGCAATATGGTTCAAAAGTTAACTCACTACAAAACACGCGGGTCTATAGCCGCGTTTTTTTAGCTGCGTTTACAAAAACGTGGCTATAGCTCACCTAAAGCCACGTTTTTACAAAATGCGGCTATAGACTTAACCTATAGCTGCGTTTTTAAACCGCGGCTATAGGTAAGTCTATAGCCACGTTTATAAGCGATTTCATCCACGTTCATAAGTGTGGCTATAGGTCCAACCAAATATATATATATATTTAAAGGAGGACCTATAGCCGCGTTCAAAAAACGTGGCTATAGGTAACCTATAGCTGCATTTTTAACACGTGGCTATAGGTTAAGTCTATAGCAGCGTTCATAAACGTGGCTATAGGTTCATTCAAATATATATATACATTTTTTTAAAGGAGGACCTATAGCCACGTTTAAAAAACGTGGCTATAGCTAACCTATAGCCGCATTTTTAACATGCGGCTATAGATTAAGTCTATAGCTGCGTTCAAAAACGTGGCTATAGGTCCTGCCAAATATATATATTTTTAAAAGAGGACTTATAGCCGCGTTTTTAAAACACGGCTATAGGTTAAGTTTTTAAAATATTCAGCTAAGTTTGAATTCATCTTCACGTGACTAGTCACGTGAAGATGAATTCAAACTTAACATCCAGGATGTTGACACGTAAAACAATAAAAAATATATAAAATTATTTTATTCAAATAAATTAATAATAAAGGAGATGTATTCAAACTTGAATTCAAACGTACTGGATGTTAGACACGTAAAACAATAAAAGAAATATAAAATTAATATATTCAAATAAATTAATGATAAAGGTGCTAAAGTTGGGTAAAGATGTCAAGCACATAAACTCAATGGACAAAATAAGAGAAATTGAAAAGCCAAACTAAAACAAAACAAAAGCCAAGAAAGAGGTTCTGGGAAATTTAACGTAGAAGATAAAGAAGTGGGAGGAGAAGGAGATTAGTGAAATGGGACTCCAGCAACGTGGCGGTGATTTTCTGGCAGCGACAGCAGTATAGTGAGAGACCGTAAGTTAATGTGTTACTAAAAGAGGGGAGAGAGATATTGGATCTGAAAATTTTTCTTTCTTTTTGATTTGAAAATCATGTTCCGGTCCGGTATGATTTTTGTCCACTGGGTTGAAGGTATCAGAGTTTTCAAGGCCAGTATAGTGAGTTTTTGGTTTTTTTTTTTTTTTTTTCTTTAATTGTGAATATTTGACTTTTTTATTTTATAGAAATATAGAAATTTGATTGAAAAACATGATCATAGATGTAATATATGAGATGTTGACTTTGTTTGACGTGGGATTAGCAAATTATCTTGTTTTTGAAGCATGTTCTAATATAGTTTTGGAGACTTTGGCTGGAAAAATATTTTACTGAAAAATTGTTGGGAATTTTATTATTAATTATTTTGTTATTATTGATATATTTTTATGTGATTTTGATGTGTACGTTTGGACTTTTTCCTTTTGATTTTATCTTCACATGACTTGAAGGGTTGTTCCTTAAGAAACTCTTAAACGGAAAAGAAACGTAAATTTGGGGAAAATTTTTAATTTTAATTTTTTTTTACTAAATATATATTATTCTTTTTTTTTTTAGAATGAAATATATATTATTCTGGATAGTCAATTGGGTATTCATGCAATTGTGTAATTTGATGGTTTAATGTTGAATCTACTAGCTAATATTAAATGATAAATAATAAAAATTTGAAAAATGAAAATTACCGTGATGTATTTAGAAGATTCTAAATACATCACAGTAATTTGGGAATGCTGTAGTTTTTTTTCTTTTTTAAAAAAAGACAAAATTAATGTATGGTTATTTCTAATACGTATTAGAAATAACCATACATTAATTTTGTCTTTTTTTTTTATATAAAAAAAATACTATAGCCATGTTTTAAACGTGGCTATAGATTGCCCCTGTAGCCGCGGTTTCCAAACCGTGGCTAGAGTATTTCCTATAGCCACGGCTATAAAAACGTGGCCATTGGTCATGGCAATAACCGCGTTTGAAAAAATGTGGCCATAGACCCCTAAAGCCTATAGTCACGCATTTTAGGCAAGGGGTAAAAACGTGGCTTAAAAAAACGCGACTATAGACCAAATTGTCCTATAGCCACATTTTTTTGACCTATAGCCACGTTTTAGAAACAAGGCTATAGAACTTTTTTTTTGTAGTGACTTACAAGTTTCTACCATTCCAAGCCTGCTCCCCACTGGCTATTGGAAGATTGATTTCAAAAGTTGTGTTTCTTATTCATATGAAGAAACTAATGTTGATTTAATTTATGCAAACTTAATTGGTAGTGATATTAGTTTTAGATAATGTATCATTGAGGTGAAGTTATATATGCTGAATTTATTAGGAAGTTGTATTTCATTATTTTCTTATAGGAACTTTTCTTTTTTTGGGTTTTGACATAATTGTATATTTATATTTCTTGTTACACTGGTTAGTGTCTAATATTCATAGTTACCATGGCACAATAATATTTAAAAATGTGTACAATATGTTATATAAGTTTTATTATTATTTTTATTGAACTTTGAGAATGACATGAACAGTTATACAACATGAGTTGTATTTATTACAGTTTTTTTTTAATATAATACAGCCCAGAAAAAAACTAAAAATATTACTTAACTCACAATTTTCATGTTAAAAATTGTGACTTCAACTCACCGTTTTAGTTTTTTTTGCTATGTTTAAAATTGTGTAAAACAGTTTTTGTACAAGTATTTCCCTATATATTAACATGGTACGATTCATATCATAATGCAGATGGCCAATTCCAAACCATTAATTATCACTGGAAACTCTCTAGGAAGATCTGTTACCTCTCTCTTCACCTTATCATTGCTAGAAAAAATCAAATTTTCAAACACCAAATGCCCACTTTGCATCACTTTTGGTTCACCCCTTATTGGTGATGAGGACATGCAAGAAGCCATATCTAAATATGCGGCATGGAACTTGTGTTTTTGCTTGTAGTTTCTAACTAGGATCCAGTTCCCAGAGTCTTAATTAATGGTTACCAGCCTTTCGGCACATTTCTCGTGTTCAAAGCTGGGTTGTTCTTGTTTTGAGGATCCTCGAACCATTTTGGAGTTGTTGAAGGCAACCTATTCAAGGAGTCCTGGAAATTAAGATCCTAATCCAGTTTTGGACGTCTATGGAACATTTGTGAAGGATATCAACTGAAAGGTAATTTGTAAGGATACTACAAAGTTGCCTGAAAGGACTACAGAACCATCAAGGGCATGCTTTATTATACAAATAGTAGCAACCGGACTGATGCAACCAGAGGTAACTTCGTTACAATTCTTTTATTGGATTGTATATAATTAAAATGCTTACTTGAGCTATGTCATTGTATGTTACATCTATGTTACACCTAGACAGTACACTAAATAGAATAGTGTAATGAATGAAATGCTCATCGATTAACAACTAATTCCAAAGTCTCTAATGTTTCTTACATGGATAAAAACTACTACAATTTGAAGTCTGTCTTTGTCGTTGTGATCTTTTAAAACTCCACTTCTTGTCCAACTCATTTTTACAAGTTATTGCAGCAACAACGACAGAATGTTGATGTCAACATTATCATTGCAGAGACAGAAAAACGGGAAAAAATGACGGCAATGCTGAATAGGGAGGCTTTTGATCCCACCAAGGGGTTGAATGACATTAAAGTGTATATGGCCTACCTAGAACAGTATAAGAAGTTGTCTAAAGACGGCGGAATTGGACACTATGACAGATATAAGATTGAAAGCCGTATTGCAACCAAGGCAATTGATATTGAACAGATAAAGAATAAGAATTTCCTCTCAGCTTACTGGAAAGATATGGTTGATCACGCAGAGAAAAGGCCCCAGACAGTAGGTGCCTTCCTTAGTACCCGCTCGATCTTTGGGGGAAAGGATGATTGAACCACTGGATATATCTGATTACTACAACATTGAGGGCTCAAGAGACTAAAGGAAAAATGGAAGGTCCGTTCATTACAAAAAATTTGAGCAATGGCTAAAAGAAACTGAGAAACCATCAAGTTCAAGTGGTCCAAATGATTTGAAGAAACAGAATGTGAAATTAAGTCTGACGGAAGATTCTTGCTTTTGGGCACATTTTGAGGAGGCTCTCATTTTATGCGACTCGCTGACTGACAGAGAATCAAGTGTTATGAACAAAGAATCATCAAAGAAGAAACGAAAATCAAGTGCTATGGACGAAGAATCATCAAAGAAAAAACTGGTTGAGTTTGAAAACTATGTATACGGTTTGATAAAACATTATGAAGTATCTTTTTAGATTTTCTTACCTAAGAGCAGCTTCATGAAATGGTGGGGAAAGAATAGAGAAATTATGGGAACTTTTTATAGTTCACCTTTCACTAAATTAATTAAGAATGTCAAGAATTACGAGGAGTGTACTGTTGGGTTAAAACGAATTTACCCCTTGCAAATTAATTAATTAGGTTCAATTACATGCAATAGCGTAGTAGCACAAACAAATCACCAATTATACTAAATACAATGGAAAATAAATTTGACACAGGTGATTTGTTTACGAATGTGGAAAACCACCAAGGCGAAACCCCACAGGGTGATTTTAAGGTCACCACTCTCAAGAATCTACTATTATCAATCACAAGCGGTTACAAGTATAAGAAATTTTACCAAACCCTTTGGCCTGTTTCGAAATAGCAACCTACAGTTAAACTCTTACCCCAATACCATTTTGTAAGACTCGACATAAACAGCTTGTGTCGAGCTTCTGTTAAGCTTTAATATTAAATCTAGATAGAAAATCTTACTGTCAAGATTGCTGTTGAGCTTTAATGAACAGCTCTTCTTCACTTGTTTCTTGGTCAAATCTTCGTGGCTTTAACGCTTGGCTTGAACAATATGTTTCTTGAAGTCTTAAACTCGGCCTAGATCTACCTAATTACAAGTAAAGTGTATTTTGTCAAAGGATTAGCCAATTACATAAAATATGTTCCTAAAAATATCTCCCTTTATCAATCCGTGACAAAACCCAACAAAACAAATAATCATGAGAAAAGTCTTAAATCACTAAACTCATAACCACTATTGAGAAGGGTGTCACTATTGAGAAGCAAACATGTTAACTAAGGGTATCACTATTGAGAAGTTAAAGCTGTGTGCAGCTTCAGTTGGTCTTCTAGCTTGAGGACAGGAGGATGAGTTGCAGGATGAGGGATTGTTTTTTTTTTTGGAAGATAGCGGCTGATGTTGGTGATTGAACTAATCTCCAAGTGGGAGATTTGTTGGGTTTTGTGGAGCCTAGTTGTGTTTGATCCGATTGACGACTCAACCCAACCCGAATAATGTTGCGTAGTTTTTAATAGAAGATTTTTTGAGGCTTAGTCCATGGAGAGGAGGCTTAAAATTTTTTGACCCGTTTTGTAACCATTGTGAATCCTGTCCGCAGGATATAAAAAGATAATAATAATAATAATAAAGCGTTGTTTTGGTTATTAGGTTATGTTGTTGTTTTTGAGAGAGTAAAAAACTATAGCCGTACTTTATATCTTTTCCTGATAATAGTGAAATCTTCATAACTCCGTGGATGTAGGCAAATTGTTGAACCATATAAATATTGTCTTGTGCATGTGATTATTTTTCTTTGGCCTACGTTTTTTTTTTTTTTTTTTTTTTTTTTTTTTTTTTTTTTTTTCTATTTTTGCTTCTCATAGGTTGGAAATTTTGTGTTAATTCCCTGCAAATTCTTTGTTGGACCGATATTCCAGCAATATAACAAGGAAGAAAAAAACTTAAAAACCATCGGCAGATTAGGTCCAACACAGAGAATGATCTTGAAATGTTTTGTAGCAAAGGAGAATAAATAGAGGAAAAATAGGGATGATAAAGGCCGTTGTAGATCTGATTTTTTTTTCCTTTGAATTTCTTGCATGTATGTAAGTAATTTTATTTTACCTATAAGTGAAAAGGGTGTTTTGATCTTTAAATCATGTTCACTTAAGCAAAAATCATGTGTAAGTTATGTTCTATTAATTTATGTTTAACTTAATAGTAAAATTAATATTAGGGTGCAAAGTGTAATAAGGTTCATAATTTAGGGTGCAAATTGTAAAGCGTGTATTCAAATAGTTTAAGGTGGAAAGTATAATCTTGTGTATAATTTTAGAGTAGTAAAATGTAATTTTCGCAGAAATAATAATAAAATAAAATATTATAGTTTAGTCAAGCACAATATGCATATAACAAAAAAGAGCACAACAATTATGATTTAACAAAAACAAATAAATATTGTGGCAGGTAAAAAGTAAACAGGTCAATATTAAGTCAAAACTTGCTACTTTTGCTCACACAATTAATTTTGAAGAGATGGGATGCTTAATCAGCCTTGAGTACTCGTAACAAGATGAAAGATTTAACAAGAGTTGATGGAATTAGCTTTAAGTGTAAATGTACGCACATTGATGAGAAACAGCCTCAATGGGCCTATATTTAGCTCCTCAGGTTTAGTTTGAGGTAGTGATTACAAATGGTTTAAAATTCTAAAAAGTCCAACCCCCTCCTCCAGGGGTTTCTCTACCTTATATAATCAACCAAGGTGTATCTAAGCCCTACATCTAGAGGGTCAGGATTCAATTCCCTTGATACTTGTCTCATTAGAGCCTTATGAGAAGGTTTCCTCACTGAGCTATGAGCTGTGTTGACACTATTCAGAGGTCATTTCCTCATTAATGCAGCCAGCTAAGTGGAAATAGAGTATTGAATGTGGAGGTAATGGTTGCTTTATCTGTCTTCTTCCCTCCCTTCTTAGCTTGATGACAAATCTTCCTCCTCATCCTCGGTTTGTGCCCTACAACATTTAGCATTGGTTCTCAGCCACCCGAGCATGTTGGTATCCTCGGCGTCCTCGGGCATTGTAGTCTCCCTGTGCCTGCAGAGGGTTGCTCATATTTTCTCAAGGATGTCCTGTTAGTGCTTTCTAATGTTCGTACTCCTAACATTGTTCTAAGACTAATACCTATATTCTCAAATTCTCGTCCTCCCACAAATATTTACTATGGTTTTTTTAGAGGTAGACTTTTTCTTTTTTGAGACAAATAATTAGTGACATTTATTTTATCTTGTATACAAGATGATGGATAATTTAATTACAATTGTAATCTAATTTCTAATTTCTAATTTTAATTTTGGTGTTAAGAGTTAGAGACTATTTAGTGAGTGACCATATGAAAAATTAAATAAAAATTTTCAATTTTAATTTTGGTGTTAAGTGAGAATTAGAGATTGTTTAGTGTATGACCATATGGAAAATTAAATAACAATTTTAAGGGATGCTAATGATTTGACACATTTACAATATATTTTTTATTAAGCAATTTCCTAAATTGCCACTTTAATCATTAACAACACTAATGTAAGGTTGAAATTTATCAACCATTTTGTTGGCTTTATTTCGTGTCAATTTGCATGTAATTCAGCACTTAGAAACCTTTTATTTAGGTGGGATTCATGTTAGGGTAATGAGTGAGAGAGTGTGAAGAAATGCTCAAGACTGTGTAGTGAAGCAGGGACTCGCGGCTAGATCTCACAGCTGGATCTCGCGGGTGGCTTGAGGCTTGCAAGCCACCAGATGATACACACGAGTGAAGCATGCAGAGAAGATGAACAGTCACGCCAGCTGGAGCACTATAGGACAAAAAGTCTAGTCTGGCCATTCTATTTGCTCGCAGCTTGAACTTGCGACTCAGTCAAGTCATGAAGTCAAGTCGCCAGCCAGCTCTGTTTGGAAAAACCTGACTCTTCGCATTCCATTCTTACTCTAGTATAAATACCCCTTATACCCACAAAATGTAGAGAGCTTCTTAAGAGAAGTTTGAGAGAGAAACCCTAGAGAAAAATAAGATTGACTCATCCACAATCTTCACATAGAGATTCTTCAAATTCCTCTACTCTCTTCCTCTCCATTGTTACATCATTGAGAGGTCCATAACCAAAACATTTTCTCACCATACCCATATCTGTGAGAAGGCTGTTTGGTGCTTTGAGAAGCAGTTAAGAAGGGACCAATTTCATATTGGTTGATGCAATGGGCTATAGCGGAATCCAGTAAGCTAAAGAAGAAATAGGTTCGGCGTAACCTTGTTGGAGTAGGAACTTAAGGGGCTTAGGTACACTGGGTAGATTAGGCTTGGAGGGTCTTCTATTATCCATGTATCCCAACTATATTCTTTAGTGAATTATTGACCGTTTGGAGGGCAGCGGAGAGATTTTACGCCAAGGGCTTCAGTTTCCTCTTCGATAACACATCGTTGTGTTGTCCTTATGTTTGCATCTCTCTACTTTTAATCTTTGCCATTTAATTTTTGCTGTGGATGTGATTTTATTTAGTTTAGATTGTTTATCAATTCTATTATAGGCTTATGTTCATTTTCCGTACATACCTTATTTGATATTAAGCTTGAATTGGTATTTTGTAATTTGGGGGTCTAAATGTTCAAAGGTGTTTTACATGCTTTTTGAACTTTCAATTGGTATCAGAATGGGTGCACTTTTTATGGTTTAAACACCTTAGTGCGATCCTTGGCCCTGCATTGAGATGGACCAATCTCAATCTTTGAATGCTCCACCATATTTTGACGGTAGCGACTATGCCTTTTGGAAGGTAAGAATGAGAGCATTCTTATGTTCAATATATGAATCTGTTTGGGATGCTGTTGATGTCAGCTGGACTAGGCCGGAGGTAGACAATTCCACATGGGATAAGGCAGCCCTCGCGGTGTCTAATGCAAATAGCAAAGCACTTAACACTATTTTTTGTGGTGTATCTCCAGATGAGTTCCACAAGATATCTCACATAACCATTGCCAAGGAGGCATGCCAAATATTGGAGACCACGTACGAGGGAACGAAGAAAGTTAAAGACACCATGTTGCAGATGTTGACCACTCGATTTGAGGAGTTGAAAATGAGTGAGGATGAGTCCTTTGACTCTTTCTATAGTAAGCTAAATGAAGAAGTCATTGGCAAGTTTAACTTGAGAGAGAAAACAGAGGACTCAAAAGTTGTACTAAAAATTCTTCGTTTTTTGCTAGAGAGCTTCCGTGCAAAGGTGACTACAATTGAGGAGAGCAAAGACCTTGATGAAATCAAAGTCCAAGAGCTGATTGGCTCTCTCTAGACATATGAGCTTTCATTTCCAAATCAAAGAAAGAGCAAATCACTTGCTCTTAAGACAATAAATGAAAGGGTAGAAGCACACAACTCATCGGATGAGGATGTAGTTGAAAAGGACGTAGCATACCTTGCAAAGAATTTTCGCAAATTCCTAAAATTCAAGAACAGTGGAAAGTTTGGTGATAAAGGGAAATTCACAAGTTCCGGAAAGGAGAAAAAGGACATAAAAAAGAGAGATGGGAAGGAGTCCCAATCTACCCCAGGAGTCACTTATTTTGAATGTAATGGGCATGGCCAATTCAAAAAGAAATATCCTAATTATTTGAGATTGAAAGGGAAGGCTTATGCCACCGTTCTCAGTGACTTAGATTCTTCCACCTCTAATTCGGAGGATAGCTGTGATGAAGAAGGGAATTTCTCAGCGTTCATGACTATTGCTCGTGTTGAGTCCTCAGAGGACTTGAATTTGCTTGTGCAAGAGCTTGGGAAGCATAGTGAGGAGGAATCCATGAGAATTTTAGAAGAATCGGATGCTAAAGAAGATGAAGATACAAATGGTCTTCAAGAGAACTACAATTTACTCCTTGAGAAGACGGGAGAGAGTATGCAAGGGTGGCTAAGGCGGTTGTAAAGAAGATGAAGAAAGCAGAGGAGAACTATCGAAGTCTCCTAGTGAGATACAAAGGGGACAAGTATGAGATTGAGACGCTAAATGGCGAACTAATCGAAGCCTACACCAAGGTGAGATTCCTTGAGCTTGAGGTGGTTCAAGCAAATGCCAAAATAGAGAGCGTATCCACAAAGAAGCTCGATGATGTCCTTTCCTCTCAAAAAAATTTTTTTAGACAAAACCGGATTAGGATACATTAGAGAAAGTAGCTCAACTGTGAATACCTCCAAAGAAGTGAAATTTGTGAAGGCCAAAGAGCTGGCTGTAGTTGCCCCTACTGTCGAAAAGGAAAAAGTTGAGAAGAAGAAGAATGTGGCTGACCAGCGGGTGTTGAAAAAGTCCTGTAATCAATCTGTGGTCAAGTTTGAAGCCAAAGCAAAATCTCTTCCACAATCACAACAAGGTTCTAGAATGAACCATGTGTGTCATCACTATGGACTTCAAGGGCACACCCGACCAAATTGTCATAAGCTGAAAGCATTAAGGAATACTAGTGATCAAAGGTCAAGAGGACCAAGAAACGACAAGACAGCTTGGGCTGTTGAACCATCAAGAGGTCAAAATGGTGATCTCGGAATGATAGATGTGATAAAGATGATTGGTGCATTCGCCAACTACTTGGAAAGCTTCATAAGAAGGTTTGAAAGTCCTAACTCTCGTACCCAATCCTATAGGGATATCACCCCAAATGCACGTGACATGTCGATGAAAAAGGGTACTCATGCATAAGCATTACAACATGTCCATGTATCAATTCTTCCTATGTCGTGTGAAGAGAACTTGGGTTGTTGAACCATCAAGAGGTCGAAATGGTGATCTCGGAATGATAGGCGTGATAAAGATGATTGGTGCATTCACCAACTGCTTGGAAAGCTTCACAAGAAGGTTTGAAAGTCCTAACTCTCGAACCCAATCCTATAGGGATATCACCCCAAACGCACGTGACGTGTCGGTGAAAAAGGGTACTTATGCATAAGCATTACAACATGTCCATGCATCAATTCTTCCTATGTTGTGTGAAGATGCTTGTTTGTATGTTGATTGGTTGTTTGTTTGTTTGTTTTCACTTTAAATGTTTTCACATTGCTGTTTTTTATCAATTTTTTTTGTGTCAAAAATCCAAAAACACATAAAAAGTAGAAAATCCTAAAAGTTTGATCATCTTTGTTGAGTTATGTCTTAAAACATGTTTTGCCTTGTACCTTTGTACTAATGGCCTTGTGCATCTTCGAGCATAGCCCTATGCACTCATATCATTGTGGGAAAAATCTTGACATCTATGTGACTGTTGTAAATAGATCTTTAAACTTGTCATGAATGATTAGTAAATGGTTTTGTCAATCTTGAGACATGCATAGACTTGTACCTATATATCTTCCCACTCTTGTATTTATTGTTTTTAGCTTTCAAGAGCTCACCAAATGTAAATCTCCAAATGAAAAGAGATATTGAGCTGCAAAAGCTTGTCGCACATACTAAAATTTGACTAAGAAAAAGAGAAAGCGACCTTTATAAAAAATTGTATGATGCCCAAAAAAACCAAAGGCTATCTCATCAAACTAAAATAACAAAATTTCTAGCATCAATCTCACAATGAGATATATTGTTTCAAAAAAAAAAAAATCAAATGATGATGTGATGTATATGGAGCCAAATGAAAAGCTTCAATCTCATGCTATCAAGTTTTGTGGGAGGTCATATATACATACTTCTATAATTGAGATGGGTCACACTATCTTGTGCTAATTGTGTATGCCTTGGTTGAATTGATCATTAAAGCTTCACATTAGACTAAGGACTATCTTATCTTTGATACCCACACACATCACACAAGCCTATGATTAATGAATGTCATATTCATTTGTGTGATTGTACTTGATTAAATGTGTTTTCACATGCTCAATCTATGTTGATCAAACACAAAAAGATTTATGAGTGTTTTAAGTTGTTTTTGGAAAGTATTTTGTTCTTTCAAAAATGTCAAAATTTCAAAAACAGTGTTGCCCTGTTATGGGGACTCAGTTGCAGGTTAGTCCAGTCGCATGCCCCAGTCGCGAGCTCCTACAGAGATTTCTCGCGACTCACTGGCAAGTAAATGTCCCAGTTGGGAAAAATACTTAGAATATTTTTCAAATTTTGGGTCTTTATGTTTTTCGCGGCTCAAAATGGCAACTTACTCGTGGGTGAAGGGTCTAGTCATAAGGGGTACATAGAGATTTTCATGGCTTACTTTGCGACTTCCTCACGGGTAATACTTCTAGTTTCGAAAAACACTTAAACAAATTTTTCAAATTTTGACGACTTGCATGTGACTTGAATCAGTCGCGAAAAATGCGTGTTTTGCACTTTATGAACTGTTTTTAAAACAATTTCAATTTTCCCTCGAACTTTTGTGACTGTTTATTGTCTTCCCCATTTATACCTCTCTCAAACACCATGTTTCTCACAATAACCACCATTGTTCTTCATCATCTTATCTTCAATCCTCAAGAAAAAGGTATGGGTTTTCTTACTTTCTCTAAGTATTTCATATTCATAGCCTTGTTTTCTTGGATCTATGAGTTAATGTTGTGTTTTGTGATATCTGTTGTTTCGAATATGGGTTAGGTTCATGATTGTTGTGTTTTGGTGCTTGGGTTTGGTTGATCTTGTTTTTAGAATGCTAGTTATGGGTGTTATCATGTTTATGTCTTATTGTTTGAGTCTATATTTTGATCTGTGTTGATTTGTTCATCTCATACCCATTTTTGATATGTCCTATTGCCAAATTTTTTTTGTTTGATTTACTCTGTGTGTGAGTAAGTTTTGTTCTATATGGTTGGGCTGTGATGGTTGGATTATGATTTCTTTTGAACTTCTTGTTATCTTGTGTGTTGCTTCTACCTTGAGGATATTGTCTGCTCTGTGTTTGTTTGTTTATCTCATACTCATAAAGATATGTCTCATTGACATATGCTTTCTTCTAGTTGAATGTGGTTCACACTATTTCAATTACAACTGTTTATTGCATATTGTGGTCTGTGCTTGGGTTTGTGCCTTAGGGTGTTCTTGTTTGAGTAGGTGTGGTCACTTTCTCTACGCGTTTTGCATTGGTATTGTTGATAGGATGTTCTATCCTTTCTGTTCTGAGCCATATCTTTCATTGTTTGAATATCAAATGAATATGGACTTAATGATGTCGTAGTTTTATACTATTTTCCGTTATACTAACCATGTTACTAATGGTTGAATCTCCATCTATTGTGCTTTGTTTTTGTGGCCTTTTCTACTATGTTTGCAAATGTCTCCTACCAAGAAGAAAACTATTGCCAAGAAGGGTGATAAAAGGCTAAAATGGACAACACCAAGTTTAGATCAACTCAACACTTTGAGAGATATAGAGACTTCTTCATAAAGGCACCCATCATTCAGGAAAGATTTGTAGATTTGGTGGATTTGAAGGACATTATCAAAGAATTTTATGCAAATGATGTACTGAGAGAAGATGAGTTGAACTGTTGGATAAGAAGAAAGGAATTCTTGATATTAGTAGGTGATATAGATGAGGTGCTAGGTCTTGAAGAATTAGATGACCAGGACTTCACCAACTTCAAGGACAAGATGCTATCCATAGAGACTGTTCAAGCTCACATTGGTGGAACAAGAAAGGGGAAATGCCTTAACACTACTACCTTCCTTGCTGACATGAGGTGTCTAACCACCATCATGATGTTCGATTTATATCTAGTTAGGAAGCTAACTACAATCAATAATGCTAGAGCTATATTTCTCATGGAGCTCAAGGAAAACACATTCATGGACATTAGCTCTCACATCTTTGACACCATTGTGGATGAGACTAGAACAACTACTAGGGCCAAGCTGATTTTTCCCAGCCTTCTTATGAGGCTTTTTAGACTGAAAGATGTTCCCATCCCTCAAGATATCAATCCCAAGTTTGTACCCTCAACCATCAACAAACTGACCATCACAAGGATGCAAGTTCGTCTCCCAGGTGATGAAAAAGAAGGTGAACAAGTTGAATGTGAACCCATGGACACTGAGATAGAGGCTATAGGACAAGCTTCAAGCTTAAGAGGTCATGGCAAGAGGAGCAGAGCTTCATCTTCATTAGTTGTACCTTTAGATGCATTCCAAATCATCCTAGAGAGGATTGATGGGATTAGAGATGTCCAGAATGAACAATCTGACAGGCTGACTACACTTCAAGATCAGATGAACATCCTCTCAGTAAAGTTTGATAGTTTTTCCTCTCAATAATGACCTTTTGGCCATTCCGGTTAAAAAAGGGGAGAATTTTTTTTGAAGGGCAGTAGCTCTTGAAGGGGAGTGTCAATTTGAGGGGGAGCATGCCAAAAATTCAGTTTCCTTTATGTTTATATTCTATAGTTTCTGGTGTTATGTTTTGAATATTTTATGGGTTTGCTAAATACTTTGTTAAATATTTTGGTTTTCTCTTGTTGTTTTAAACTCAAAGATCATATTTATATATTTAAGATGTTTTTCAGTTTTGAGTTCTATACCCATGTGCTTTTGTAAGCTTTTAGGGTTTGTTTTCTATGTTTTGTAGGCTTTTATGGTTTGTACCATGCTTATGTAGCCTTTATGTTTTTGTACCTATGCTTTGTATGTTTTGCTATGCACTGCTTTAAGTACATCACTCCTGTGCCCTAGTAGGATCTTGTTCCTAGATGCATATATTTCGTGCATTGTGCATTGGTTGAGTGTTGAACATGCAAATGATTCTTTGCATTTAAGCTTAATAGCTTGCATGTCCGGATGTTCATTCCAAGTATGAATGAGCATTGTGGTCACTATTTTATAGCGATTGCCTGTATGGTCAAGCTTTGGTTTATTACTTTACTCCATTGTGCTTAATCACATTGTGCTTGTCTCATATGCATTACAAGTTTTTCTGCATGCAATGATCATATTATGTTGTTGTGTTTCAGGAGACGCTTGTTCTTATGTTTCAAGAGCTACACAGATTCTAGAGTTAGGTGTGAGTGAGTTTTGTTCAACTGTTCCCAACTCACATGTTAAGTCTAGAGTTTGTTTTAGGGTTTTGTCACGGAATAGCCAAAGGAGGAAATTACAAGGTTGAAATTTATCAACCATTTTGTTGGCTTTATTCCATGCCAATTTGCTTATAATTTAGCACTTAGAAACCCTGTATTTAGGTGGGGTTCATGTAAGGGTAGTGTGTGAGAGAGTGTGAAGAAATGCTCAAGACTGTGCAGTGAAGCAGGGACTCACGACTGGATCTCGTGGGGGGCTTGCGGCTTGCAAGCCGCCAGATGATGTACATGAGCGAAGCATGTAGAGAAGATGAACAGTCATGCTAGCTGGAGCACTACAGGACAAAAAGTCCAGTCTGGCCATTCTGTTTGCTCACGGCTTAAACTCGCGACTCAGTCAAGTCGCGAGGCTAAGTTGCCAGCCAGCTTTGTTTGGAAAAAACCTGACTCTTCACATTCCATTCTTACTCTAGTATAAATACCCCTTATACCCACAAAATGTAGAGACTTTCTTGAGAGAATTTTGAGAAAGAAACCTTAGAGAAAAAAAAGATTGACTCATCCACAATCTTCACATAAAGACTTTTCAAATTCCTCTACTCTCTTCCTCTCCATTGTTAAATTCTTGAGAGGTCCATTACTAAAACCTTTTCTCACTATACCCATATCTGTGAGAAGGTTGTTTGATGTTTTGGGAAGCAATTAGGAAGGGACCAATTTCATATTGGTTGATGCTATAGGCTATAGCGAAATCCAGTAAGCTAAAGAAGAAATAGGTTTGGCGCAACTTCGTTGGAGTAAGAGCTTGGAGGGTTTAGGTACATTGGGTAGATTAGGCTTGAAGGGTCTTCTGTTGTCCATGTATCCCAAGTACATTCTTTAGTGGATTATTGACCTCTTGGAGGGTGGCAGAGAGGTTTTACGCCGAGGGCTTTGGTTTCCTCTTCAATAACACATCATTGTGTTGTCCTTGTGTTTGCATCTCTCTTCTATTAATCTTTGCCATTTAATTTCTACTGTGGATGTGATTTTATTTGGTTTAGATTGTTTATCAATTCTGTTATAAGCTTATGTTCATTTTCCGCACATACCTTGTTTGATATTAAGCTTAAATTGATATTTTGTAATTTGGGGGTCTAAATGTTTAAAGGTGTTTTACACGTTTTTTGAACTTTCAACTAAAATAGTCTTACTAATTATTTGAAGCCTTAATATGAAACGCTCGGAATAAATATTATTTTGAAAAGCTCCAGGTGCGAGCTCTTGGTTTCCTGGAGAACTACTAGAAACTCAGGGCATCACAGAGACAGCCATTAACCTTAGGCACACCTTGCGCTCTACTTTTGCTTAGTGTTATACTCTGGTAGGGATTTTGGTATTCTTTTTTCTTCTTTTTAGGGGCTCACAGGTGGCAATGGTGTTTGCTCTATTCTTTATCATGTGTGGGGCTTACGGTTTTTTTTTTTTTTCTTCTTCCTGGAGGGTGTAGCCATGCCCAGGACTTTTCCTTGTATACTTATATTTTTAATACAATTTTCTATCTTTTACCTCAAAAAATTATTTGAAGCCTTCAGCATTTCCTTGAATTATTATGTTAGTTTGATATAAGTCTATATACGCCATATCAAAAGTTGGATAGGAAACACAAACATGATTAATGATCCGACAAGCACTATGCAATTGAAAAGATAAAAATTGAAACCAAAAATATATGTATATATATAGTTTTGAATTTCATTCCGTTCCACCCAAATCGACCACAATTTTTCATTCCCATTAACTAACAGATAAAAATCACCCCCCCTATTCCATACAGTTCTAAATTTAGGTCTATTCCATTAAATTCGACATTGAATGGCAATTTCGGTCCGCATGTAAACTTTTTTTTTTTTTTCTATTACTTCATTTACATATGACATTATATTTTTATTTTTCTTTAAAAATGTGTCTTTCTTATTTACTTTATTTATATATGACATGGTTTTTTTTCCTTCATTAATATATATATATACATATATATATATATATATATATATATATATATATATATATATATATATATATAACATTGTATATATTTATATTATATATTTATAATATTAAGAATGTACATTTTTTTAAAAAAAAATTTGTAATTAATAATTTGATATGGTATAATATCATGTGATGCAGACTTAACTATATAAATTTCGTAATAAATATATATAACTTTAACATTAACACCAAGACGATACGTCAAAATAAGTTGGTACTAAAATGTTATATTGTAATGGACAAATTGTTATATTCAAAACATTCTAGTTCTTCTTTTTTTTTTTTTTTTTTTTTTTTTTTTTTTTTTTTTTTTTGTCTTAACACCACACACCAGACCCAAAACATTCTAGTTCTTGAATCTAATACTACTGACATTAATTCCAGATGCCTCCATCATAAGGTCCAATAGGTTTCTTGATCTCCTGCACCAGCCCTTTCTGAAGATTCACTTCTTTCTTGTGTTCTTGCACATTTTGTGTGTTTGCGCATTTTGAGAGAGAGAGCGAAAGAGAGAGATTAGTTACTAAATACGAGGATAAAGTAATTTGTTACATTCAAGCAAACAGTCTGTGTCATAATACCTTGTACTTCTTCCTAGGATTTTTGGTTTGCATCTAGCACTTCCGAGTCAGCCCTCTGTTCTTCTCCATCTGCAGCAAATTTGAAAGAAAATATATGATGAGAGTTTGGAGACAAATTTTATTGTGAAGATTTAACAATCTTTTGAAAATAAGGGTGTGCTCACCTAGTAAGTGATGGCGTTTCCATTAATTGGTTCAGGAGAAGGGATTACCGAGGTCTTGCAGAAGCAGAAATGTTTTTTTGTAATACAAGACTACCAGAACTAGGGAAAATCAAAGTGTGTAGCAACAGCAATTAAAGATTTGACTGGCACTCATAAACCATAAAAATTGCAAGACAACATATCATAATAATACTATTAATGAAACTTATGAACACATACAGACAAATAGAAATCTATATTACATGAGAGTAAATCAGCACCCCTATCAACCTCAAAATTGTCAACTTCAACCCCAACATCATCCTCAGATTGATTCCAGCTCCAGACACCGCTCGAAGCTCATGCTTTCTCCGCCTTTCTCCAACTTCATCCCTTTAAGGTAAATCATCATCACTAGAAACAACCTTCCAAAAAGATTGCATACAACTGTTATTTAAATAACGATTCTTTTAAACTTCTCAAGAAAATCAACTAGCGATATGGTTTCCCTAAGTTGAGTATTTTTCTTTTTCTTTTTCTTTTTCCTTTTCTTAGCTAGTAGAATATTTCATCAAGTAAAAGTTGTGATTTACAACTATGTTTTATGTTGGCTTTATTCTATGACAAAAAGTGTTATATTTGCTTTATTGATTGCCGAAACTTTTGCTAAAAAGGAAGAAAATATATGTTGCAATCATGTTGTGAGACCCAATTTTGTGCCTAATGTGAGTTCTATCTCTAAAGACAAATCGGTGTACATTCATTCACACAAAAGAAACCAAAAGGTGGAGAGAAAGGCTCTTAAGCCTAAGCCTTCGTTTAGGTCTCATCCTAGGGATTTAAATGGATCTAAGCTTGTTCCCACTTGCCACTATTGCGGTGTGATTGGTCACATAAGACCACAATATTCCATGTTGAAGAGAGAACAAAGCCATGTTACTAGATCACTTCCTAAAAAATCTAGTGGACCTAAACTCATTGTTTGTGATCATTGTGGTGCCTTTGGTCATCTAAAACCTAATTGCTTTAAGTTTCAAGCTCTTAAAATAATCAAAAGAAAAGAAAAGCTTAAGTTTCTTGGAAGTTGTGCTTTGCAAGCTAAATCGGATTTGATTGAAAATGGTAAATTGTTGAAGTATGTGATTAATGCTCTTACCTCCTTGTCTATGTGCATCTCCGATTCTCACTCTTCCAACCCTCGTCTCACTTCCCATGAGACATTCGTTCCAAACAATCATTCTGTTTAGATGAGGAAGGGTTCCTATGGTTGAGCCTATGCTCCTTTGGTGATTGATTTAATTCTTTCGATCTTTGTAAGACCCTTCATGCATTAGATGCTTCATTGTCATGCATTTGTGCATCATGCATCTATTTAAATGCATTTTTTTTTTTTTTTTTGCATTTGATCTTACATTTATGCTTTTGTTTTTGTGTGTATAAAAATACAAAAACACATAACAAGTGAAAAATTCAAAAAAATTGATCGTATATGTTTGAGCACATATCACATGTGAGTTTGGCCTAATACCTCCGTACTAATAGCGTAGTGCATTTACAAGCTTAGCTTGTTATGTATGCACATTTTCTAAGTGTGAGTGACATCTAGAAATCTACATATTGATTGTTGTAAATAGATCTTCAAGCTTGTGATGAATGACTAGTCAATAATCTTGTTTGATCTTTGATACATGTGTAGACTTGAGCCAATATATCTCTTCATTCTTTTTTCTTTTCTTTTCTTTTTTTTGCTTAAGAGCTCAACCAATGTTAAATCTCAAAAAGAAATAATTAGGTGAAAAAGTCGTCGCACAAACTAGTATTTCACTAGGAAAATGGGAAAGCAACATGTATTTATAATATATGGTGCCAAAGCCAAAGGCTATTTTGTAAAAAATAAAAATAAAAATAAAATCATCAAAAGTTTATGGCATCACTTCTTAAAAATTTGAGTTGTTTTTTATCAAAAGTTTGAAAAATGAAAGCCAAATGAAAAGCTCTCAATCAATTGTACTCATATTAGTGAGAGGTCATATATGTTCATTTCTATAAATAAGATAGGTCACTTGACTCCATATCAGTTGTGTATGACTTGATTGAATTGATTATTGAAGTTTCATACTAAACTATAGGCTAGTTCATACTTGATCCACAAACACAGCACACAAGCCTAAAGTTCAATGAATGCCTATTTCATTTGTGTGTTTGTACATATTTAAATGTGATGTGTGTATGCTTAACCATATGTGGATCAAATCAAAAAGATTTTCGTTCTTTTTATTTGCTTTTGGAAGTGATTTGTATTTCCCATATTTTCAAAGTTTTTCAAGTTATTTTTGTGTGAAAAACATGTTTTCTGGGTGTTTTCGTAACTTATTTCATGAGTAAGCTTAGTCACGAGTTTAAATGGTCCAATTCTCAAGTTTTCAACTTTGGACAGAGAGTTTAGCGAGTAGGGCTTACCTGCAAGTTACCCGCAAAAATTCTCAACTTCCTGCAAAAATTTCCAGATCAGCCTTTTAAATGGCATTTCTTAGGACAATTGTTTTAAACTTCACCTATCTTTTCCCAAACCCCTATTTTTATATTTTTACATCAAAACCCAACTAAATTCAATTGTTTTTCATTCCATTAACATCTTTAAGGTAATCTTTAACTCTTTTCATTGATTTTGATTATTAGATTTGGGGATTTTACGTTCATAGTTGTGAATTTCTCAAATGGGGGTTGGAAAATTTAATTTTTGTCAATATTTTTTATTGGGTTTTGTTTTATATGTTTATTTGCTTTGGATGTTGGCCCCTTGTGACAAAAATAACATGTAAGACAAGATTTTCATATGTTCATGCATTATTTAACAAACATGTGTAATGTGTGCACTCTAAATGTTTGATAAAATGCCTAAAAACATTTTCTTGTTATTTTGGACTCTGATGAATACCAATTTTCGGGGATTACCATGATTATGCATGTTTATTATGTTTTGATCATTGATTGTGTGTTTTACACATTTTGCCTCATGAGTGCTTACTCATGCATTAGTCATGCATCGTACATGCACACTAGATACACCTTTGCGCTACACACACTCTAACACTTGACATGTTTTGCATTCACTCATGCTAGTTAAGTCTTTTTAGACCTTTTAGCACTTATAACATGTTCTCGTGTCTTGGTCATGCCTTGGTCTATATCTTGTTTCCACATCCTAAGCATGTAGTGTTTACTTTATGCTTTGTAACATTGTGTCTTTAAGATGTTTTATCTTTTGTTTAAACTTCATTTTCTCATTCATCTTGCACCCCTAATGCATCCATACCCTTGTTCAAATCTTCTTATCTTTCCCTCCTTCCTCTTGACTCATTTGTCTATTCGTGACAAAAAAGGGGAGAGTATAGCGGAGTGTATCATCATTTCTATATGACTCATGTGCACATTCTCAAGGGAAGAAATTTTATCTCGTGCACATTCGTAAGGGGAGAAAGTCATAGGGGAGATGCATATACCAAGAAGAAGAAGACATTCTTTTTTTTAAAAACCTTGTTTGCCTTGTTTTACTTTATGCCTGTTTTCTTGTTGCTTGATGGTGTTTTGAGTTATGTTTAGCATCTATGCTTTGTTGCTCTCATCGCGTCATGTTTGTATATTGGACATACATACATCCTTATGCTATTGTGCTTTGTTGGTTGCATGTTCAGATGATCATTTGCTTTGCTGTGTGATCATTGTGATAATTTCCATATGACTATTTTATGTTTGATCAAGTTGCTCATATGTTTCACATCTTGTTTACTTGATCGTTCTTTACTTGTTACATTATACTTGTCATTTTATCACTTGATTTATCTTGTGGGTCTAATGTGTTTTGTGCAAATGTTTCAGGTTACTGGTATACATGTTCCAAGTTCAGCATAGGTTTTATATTTAGGTGTGAGTGAGTTTTGTCATTATTCCCAAACTCACGTTTAAGTTTAGAATCTGTTATAGGGTGTTTTGTTACGGAATAGCCAAATGGGGAGATTGTAAAATTGTGATTTACAACTATATTTTATGTTGACTTTATTTCATGACAAAAAGTGTTGTATTTGCTTTAATTTTGTTCCTTGTATTTTGGGGGATTTATTGTATTGGGTTTAGTATTAAGTTAGTAAAGAATCGAGCATGTATTGGATGAACGAGTGGATTTCGCGAGTATCTCACAAGAAGCCTACCCGCGAAAGAGCCACGTGAGAAACACATGCTGGATATTGAAGAGTCATGTCAAGTTGTCAGTTTCGCAAGTGTCTCGCGAGAAGGGTCAGCTTGCGAGATATCCACAAAACTCTTTGCTTGGAGGATTATAAATGTGACTGTCTTACCCTTCACTCATACTATATGTACCCTCATTATTCACCAATGTATGAGAGGCTATTCATGAAGAAAAACCCTAGATAAGTTTTCTACAATACAACACACCCATTTTTAGAGAGAGAGCTCTACTCATCCTTAGTGAGAAATCATTCTAGCATTTTTCTTTCCCTCTCCCATTGTCATACCTTGAGAGGAGATTTATACCCAAACACAACTCACACCTATTCAAAATGCATTGATTGTTTTGGAACTTGGGAAGTTTTGAGAATTTGACAAAAGAAGTTGGTTAGGCTTGGCAGATGCAATCAAGCATATTGCAGGATCCGAAAAGCTAGAGAAGACATGATTCTGAGAAATCCATTGGTAGCAGGAGCTTAGAGGGTCCAAGTACATTGGGTAGACTAGGCTTGGAGGGTCTTTTTTTTTTTTATTCGTGTACTCCAACTATATTCTCTAGTAGATCGATTTCAACTTAGAGGGTCACGAAAAGGATTTTCGCCGAGTTCTTCGGTTTCCTTTTTGATAACACATCTTGGTATTATCTTGTATTTGCATATCTCTTTCCTTACTCTTGTACTTTACTTTTATTATTTATTATTCATGTGTATGCACTAGAGTAGTATCGGTTCATTGAGCTCATTTACTCTTATTTCGCAATTAAATTAAGTTAAAGTAAAAGTAATTTAGCCGTAATTTTTTATTGGGGATTTGAACTAGCTCTTGTGTTTTAACACATATCCGAGCTTTCACGTCAAAAAGAGGAATGTCCTAATCACACAACACATTCAAAAGTCTCTCCAACATATTACAACCTAAAAGTCAATAGATCCAGAATCACTAGGCCATGATAAATAAATCAACTATTGAATCATCCACATAGAAAATGTAGAACACTATTATAGTAGATAAATAGTCAAATACAATAAAGTTTCCGAGTTGCAATATAAAGGGCTATAAATGAACTGAGTCTAGCATATATTGAAAATTCAGAATTGTAAAATTAATTTTTTTTTTAACACGATCGAGATTGAGTTCATTACCAAACTAGATTACACGTTTCAAGATTGATTCATTTAGTTATTGAAAAGACTTATGATTAACTTACTTTTTTTCTTCAATGACCAAAATATTTTATTCCTTTACAAAAAAAGAAGACAAAATTATATCATTTGAGTTAATTAGATAGATTTTTTTTTTTGTTTACAAACTTTTAAAAGTTAGATTCACCAATACTATACTATTAAAAATTATATATAATTTTTATTATAAAAGGGATTGTTTCTATTATCTAGAAATTGTAAACAATAATTTGATATCTTATAAACTTCTTTACAAGCTTACACAATCTAATCTTAAGTTTATATAAGTATATTTTTACACATTTACATTACAAACATATAATATATACTTAAGTCAAACCTCATATTCACGAGGTTGTTCACAGACATGCTATCATGTTTGAACTCAGCTTATTTAATAGTCATAAATAGCTCAGTTCATTTTATTTATAGGCAGTAAGGCATAAATGACTGCTTGTTGAATCATTAGAAATATTAGGCAAAAAGTGTCATATTTTATTTGAGTAGAACAATTAAGGAAAATCAGTGCTTTACAAATAACAATGTACATTCCAGCTCCAAAATGGGGAAAGAAATTTTTTAAATGTTGTGATTTGTAAACAATGGCAAAACTTAAAAGCTTAGGTTCTACTGAGAAATCTTAAAGCTTAAGAATGGCAAACAATTTTTGCAGCATGCACCGAATTAATTATTTTTTTCTATCAAAACATAAATCCTTAAGAAGCAAAAATTTATGATTAGACATGCGCTGTACTCTACACCCAACGTCATGCAACAGTTGAAAGGTCCAATGAAACGTTGATATCAATTTCTCTTTTGGGAATACCCAACATGAACGATCAAACAATGATGTTCGTGTTCAAAATATTATATTAAATTAAAATTTTAAAATAATACAATATCTAGCTGGCCTATTGAAAAGATCAACAGTATATATTAGATGGCTTTCTTTCATATGCACTTATGCAGG
Organism: Castanea crenata; assembly: GCA_020976635.1. NCBI lineage: Eukaryota > Viridiplantae > Streptophyta > Magnoliopsida > Fagales > Fagaceae > Castanea > Castanea crenata. The sequence continues at coordinate 3,201,740 of JAGHPS010000031.1, read as the reverse complement.
CTACTGTTGATTGAATCAGAAATTAATGTCCATATAAACTCACACATACAAAAAGAGGACGTACAATCAAGTTTTATACCTTGGGTTTATGTGGTTTAGCATAAACAATTTGGAAAAGTTTACTTGTGCTCGATGCAGTGGTAACTCCAGAAATTTTTTTTTAGAGTGTTCTTTGGGTAGGTAATTTTTTTATCAAATATTTCTCCAAATCGGTGACATCATAAATAATTTAATTAATAAATAAATAATTATAAAAAATAATAAAATTAAATTATAAGAATATAGCTACTGATATTTACTAAAAAATGATATATAATTTTGGAAGTATTTTCATGTTAAATTTAACTCAAATTAAAAGAAAAATAAATTATCATTTTTTAGAGGAAGAAAAAGAAGTTAACATAAAAGAATTACCAAAAAAAAAAAAAGAAGAGAATATGGTTTTAAAGTTTTATAATCATATATAATTTTCAGTATTTTTAACAAAACCATTATTTAATTTAAAAATATTTATCTATGTTAATATAATTTCACATCTAAATATTTCTTCTAAAAAATTTGTATTTATTATAAAAATATTTTATGCTTTTCTTGAAGAGAAATGATATGTCTACAATATTTTTACAACAAATTTTTAGTGGCAGGTTGTTACTGGTTGTTATTGTTGGAACAAAAAAGTAATCTTAGTGTCACGTTCAAATTTAAACTAATAACAACTAATCACCTATAATTTATTATAAAAATATTATAAAAATATTGTGAAAATAACATCTCCCTTTATTAAATATTGCAATAACCTTACTAGTGTATGAGCAAATAATTCAAATTCTTTGCCTTTGAATCTTTGATTGACCACTCAAACCCACCTAAGCCATATCACAAACGTATTTCTCATTAAAAAAAAAAAAAAAGTAAAGTAAAGTGGTTTGCCTCTCCTACCTAATCATCAACGTGGCCAAAAGATATCCACCCACATTTATACCATACTGTTTAAAAAGATGGTCCTCTCCTCTTCTTGTCTAAAAAGTCTAAACAAATTGGTCAAATTTCTTTCTCTCACTCTGAAGAAGGAGAAGGTATTACATGCAGTAGATGCATGTTACCTCTCTCTCACAAGGGGGTGGACCCCACAAGGGGTCCACCCCCTTGTGAGAGAGAGGAAACATGCATCTGCTGCATGTAGAAGTTTTTCCTGAAGAAGCAGCGTTAGAGCTACAGTTTCATCTCTTTCTCTGTTTCCTCCAAAGCCTAGTTAGGCTCCTCGCCCAAATTAAGAGATATTTCTTATTTTATAATCATTTTCTCAGATATTCTCACATGTTTACATTTTTTTTTTTTGTTTTTTTTAAGATTCTCTGTTACCATTTTTTTAAAGATTTTAGTTCAAAATTTGTTTGGCATAAAAAAAAAAAAGTTTGAGGGTGTTTCTAATTTTTGTGAGGGTGTTTCTAATTTTTTTTTTAAGGGTAAATAAATAAATAAAATTAAATTATTATACATAATTTTTTTTTTCAAGTCATGGTGTTCCTGGATCACCCTGAACCAGACATGGCGCCGCCACTGGCTCAATGAACTTGCATGACCATTACTACTGAATCTAGTAGGCCCCACACCTATATCATCATCATCAAAACCATCATAAGTCATCAGTCGTTGTCCCACTTAAGCTCCAATGAATTAGTACTCAAAATTTCAGAAAGAAGCAAAGACTAGAGAGCTTAGACAGAAACAGTACCCATTACCTGGCTTCAGACGATTCTGGGCGTTAGCCTTTGGAGCTCTGGAATTAAGAATACCCTCTTGTTTCAATCGTTCTTCAACAACAACTCTTACTTTTAACATTTCCAAGCTTTGCACACCAACTTGATCACTCTGCCATATTTTAACAGTTGCACATCAGCCAAATTGCAACAACAAATATTTGTGTTAAAAGAAAAGGTAAATGGGAACATGGCCTAGATAAGGCCAAGTAGCATAAAAAGAACCATGTAGCAGACTTGAAATAGTCTTAGCTGTGTTGAATTGAGTTTAAAAATAAAAATAATAATGAACAAAAATGATTGATATTAGAAAAGAAACATAAAAAGAATCAAAACTGAGAATCTGAAATTTGTTCAGGAACTCATCAAGTTCAGATGGAAGATTTCCATCAAGTTGTTTGGTCTATTTAGTGGAGGAAACATTAAAAAGCTGCAAGTTGTCAAGGAAACTAAACTCACCTCTGAAATAACAAAGCAGTGCACCTCAATGACAGGAACTGCTGTAATCATCTGTGCACAAAATGAGGGGAAAAAAATGGGTAGAACACGGGTACTACTTTGGTCACAAAGGTTAAACATCATCATATATAAACAATTTGAGAAAATGATAGTCATAGCGCACCAATTTAATTGATTTAAGAGGGGAATCTTTTTTTTTTTTTTTTTTCTCACAGTATTCCTCAAAGTTTTCAATCAGAGACTAATCACTATTCACGCTGAGTGGGCCACAAAGGGGTAAAGCCCAGGCCCAAAAAATTCTTTTCAAAGTGCACATAGCAGGACTCAAACTAGGGAGCATACCCATTCGAGCCCAGTATAAGCACCTTGAGACCGAGAGCCCAACCAACTCGGCTAACCCCCTGAGTTGATTTAAGAAGGGAACTTGATTCCTGGAAGAGAGGCAGAAATATAAAACATGTATATATATGTGTGTGTGTGTGTGTGTGTGTGTATTGATAAGTATTAAAAATATATTAAAAAGAAAAAGCGCGTCACCTAAGTATACATGAAGTATACATGAGGGACAAAAACAAATCAAGTGCATAAAGTACAAAAGTCTATCAAACCATAGACTAAAGAAAAAGAATGAAAGCCTAATAGAGCAACCCAATCCAAAAGAGTCTTAAGAAAGAAGAGTTTAAGATCTGAAACTGATCTCTCTAAATACTCAAAATGTATAAAATATTATTGTACCATCAATAGCAAAGCATAAGCCACATTGCATACGCCTTATGCACGTACCAGCTTTTTTAAAAGGAAATTGAAAGTTATAGCTTGCCAATACGAGAGAAAAAGAAGCTGATTCACCTCCAAATAACGCACTCCTTTTTCCATCATGATTTTCTCCTTTTTAACCTTCTTACAACATGAAAGCATTTGCAATGCTGAACACTAAGAAACCAATCAGATGCCTTTATACATGTTATGACCTTTGTCTGTGTGTGTGTGTGTGTGTGTGTGTGTGAGAGAGAGAGAGAGAGAGAGAGAGAGAGAGAGAGGGGGGGGGGGGGGGGGGACTGCAAATGATAACTGGTGTGAGGACTCTGGCAGGATGCAAAGGGTAAAGAGTAAGAACCACAATTATATAAACCCAAAACTTTGTACTGGACGGTTGGGACAACATAATGAGTCATATCTACAAGCAGATACCACATAATCAAAAAAAAAAAAAACCATAAACCCGTCCAAAAGGAATAATTCAGAGCTAAATCTATTCATTTCCAGGTTCACGCCATCTAAATCATCCTTAATGGAGCAATGCACATTATACCACTTAAAATAATCAAAGAAGAACAGATAATACCATGCTTAGATTTCTTTCAAGTTGTTCAATTGCATCATTCAACTCAAACAGCAAGCCAACTAATTCTGGAGCAGAACTGTGGGATAAAAACATTATTAACCAAGAATGCAGAAGCAGAAGTTATCACTGCTAGTGATGAAAAACCGAGACAGACATTTATAGCAAAAAACATTATTAGACCCTGTTGCACCAGATGATTCCAAAAGAACCAAAGCCAAATGTCATATGATAACACATACTATTAAATGTAAGTCTCACCTCTAGTAACTGGATGGAGTGCTTATTTATTTATTTTTATATACTTCTAATGATGTTATTCTTTGACTTTGTTTTCCTCGACCTATTTTTGTTCCCTCAACTTGAAACAAAATTACTCTTTCTCACCAGTGCATAAGTCGCTATCCTTTGAATATGATTAAACCATTTCATGCGACTATCCCTCATCTTTTCACCACTATGGGTAACCCCTATCTTTAAAGCGAATTTCCTCATTTTGAATCAGATCTTTTATTGTATTTCCACTTATCCAAGATTCAAAATCCATTAATCTAAAAAAATTGTCAACCCACATATCCCAACACCTTCAGGTTTACTATGTTTAGTGCATAATGGTTGCCTAGTTGAGATCAAGCAGTAGTTGCTATAATCCGTTGGAATTTCATATCACCTGTTAAAAACTTAATTGCAAGTAAAAGGCCCACTAATAAATCCCTTAGACACCCTTAGTTCCATTCTTAGAAAACCCTTCCCCTTCCCCACCCCTCAAAAATAGATTCAATTTCTTATATACATGAACCAAGATTTTTTTCTATAGATAATACAATTGCAAGCATAAATTTTCTACACAATTTGGAGCTGGCAAAGCATAAGATAAGGGGAACCTTCCTAGTTGAAGGAAGCAAAGTAATACTGCAGAACCATAAGCAAATATTCTTGTCGAATGTCATATGTCGTTAATTTGAAGTAAGAAGAATGGAGAGGCCAATCTGGTCATCATGTTGAAAGATACAATGAATCTATTGTGCTTCTTGTATTAGTTCCCTTCAACAGAATTCTACAAAGTCTTAATCAACCTTTGTTTTTCTCTAAGAGAGCTAGACTAGGTCAACAAGATAAGTTTCTATGGAAAAGCACCACACACTAGGCTTCATCTCGGATCATAATGTTATTACATTTCTAAGACCACCACTCTTTTTCAGCTCTGGAATAGCTGTTACTTATAATGCTAAAAAACCTTTCTCCTTATCATTCTTTTCTAAGTTTTATTGATGCAGAACAATGTAAGAAAATAAGGATAAAAGGGAAACAATAGGAAAAACAGGACAAATCCTAGGCTTCACCACCAAACACAGGGAACAAAAGAGGAGACATATTCTCAACTCATCATAAAATTCTTATTCAAAATCATCCGCCCTTTTCACCATTACAGGAGTACTAGTTAAATAGGGTTTAGGGATAACACCAATATGGAAAATACCTAATCAAATTCCTTAAAACCCTCAACATTAAAAACCTGATTCAAAATTTAAATTAAAAAAAAATTAATTTCACATTCAAAAATAAAATCTTAAATGATTTTAATGCTCCCTGCATCATTCACATTTCAGCCTTGAAGCAGTAAAACTTTTGTTCAATATTCATCATTTACCTCTACATCAAAATTACAGTCCCTTGTATGGAATGGTGGGATTTTATTTAGCCCATGAAATCTTACAAATGTAGGTGTGATTCTTCTCTACTAATTAAAATTGCATACCATTTTCCTCACTTTTTTTTGTCAATATCACCAGTTTCATCATTCTCACCATCATCTTCACCTCATCATCATTGATACCCTATAAGCAACCTTAGGATTGCCAAGTGGGAAAGAATAAAGGTAAAATGGAAAATGCCACCACTTGCTAAATGCTTATGCTCAATCAAATAAACTTACAAATTAGGAATTTTGCCTTAACATGTTTGTTTCAGTTATGCAAAAGAGATTTATAAAGTTCTGATGTGTAGAAGGTTCTCCTTCTCTTAAAGTTTATAATTCTTTTTACCATTCTTTTCTAAGATCCTTTTAACGTTTAAAACAGTAACATGCTTTCAAAAAACTAAAAAAAATGCAACCTAGATCCTACTTAACACATGACAAACATTTTTATTCTAACTAAAGTAAAAAATTTCAATTGAAAAAAAGTATATGGAGAAATCTGAAGTCATGAAGTCTAAGGCAATTCCCTTAGCCAACTTGTAAAACCACCTTAAATCGCTATCGTTTGCTTAAATTAAATACACTTACAGTAAGCACATCATAAAATAATTACCTTGCTAAATTTCTATCATCAAAATCTTTTTGTTTTTTCTCTAATAGTCTTCCCCACCAAAGACTGTGCAGTTCTACAGTGCCAGCAAAATTTTGTTTTATGGGTTCACATCAGTGTCAACAAGAAGAATTTTTTTGATAAGTAATAAATTTCATCAAAATTCTTAGTATACAGGATGTATGTAAGAGATACACCCTTTGAAAAAAAATAAAAATCTAATATTAAGATAAAACCAAGATGAAGTTTCATTCAAATTACTTATGTTTCTAGCAGAAAGTTCTAACATAAAACTATCGAACACCCAATGTTGTCAATTACAATAATCCATTTCAACTCTAAGAGACCGAACCTGTGCTAATCTATAAGTCTAGTAAATCATCATATACACTTCTTCATGCAAATCACCATGTAGAAATGCATTATTGACATCTAATTGGTGGAGAGTCCAGCCTTGCACAGCAGCTAAAGCCAAGAAAAGCTTGACAGTCACCATCTTGGCAATAGGAGAGAAGGTTTCAATATAATCCAAATCCTTTTGCTGAGTGTAGCCCTTGGCAAGCAACCTTGTTTTGTACCTTTTTACACTGCCATCAGACTTGTACTTGATTTTGGAATACCCATTTGCAACCAATATCCCTCTTATTGGAAGGCAAAGGAAAAAGAGACCAAGTGTTAATAAGTTCTAAAGCCTAAATTTTAGTTGCCATGGTAGCATCCCAATTTGGATCACCAACTACTTGATGGTAAAACTTTGGTTCTTGAAGGGCAGATATACTATTGCAAAAATGGGAATAACGAGAGAGTTTGTGACTAGAGATATAATTGGCAATGGGATATTTTGTAGAAGTAGCATTGCATGTATAGGCCTGAAGGTAAGTAGGTGGTCTAGAAATCTTAGTAGACCTCCTAGGTAAGGAATCACTAAGGATAGGACTAGTTGGAGTGGGAGCAAAAGTATGGGTAGACTCAATAACAGGGACAATGAACAAAGAATCAGGTGCATCAGTAATGTCATTAGGAATAAAAACAAATAAGTCCTCAGGGAGATCAATAAAATGATCTTCAAGAATAGTGGAATCAGTAGGTGCTGAAGGATCTATGAAAAGAGCAGAATGATGAATAGAATTAGTAACAGGCAATGGTGGAGCATCAGGAATACAATCATGATATAAGGGGCCAGATTGAGACAAAGGAAGAGAAGAGGGAAGAGATTTAAAAGGAAAAACAAATTGATTAGGTAACATCTCTAGAAATGAAACAAGATTTGGTTTGTAAATTCAAGATCTTATATCCCTTAACTCCATAAGGATATCCTAAGAAAACACACTTAAGGGCTCTAGGATCAAACTTGCCTCTATAATGAGAGAGAGTAGAAGCAAAACATAGATACCCAAACACCCCGAGATGTGAATAATCTAGAACTTTATTGTAAAGAAGTTTAAAAAGAAATTTATTATTCAAAAGAGGATAAGGAAGTCTAGTGATAAGATGCACAACAGTGAGTATGCAATCACCCCAATAAGCAATGGGAATATTTGATTGAAGTCTTAAAGCTCTTGCAACACAAAGTATATGCTGATGTTTCCCCTCCACAATTGAGTTTTGTTGTGGAGTGGCAACACAGCTATATTGATGTATGATGCCATGAAGCTTAAAAAAAATAAACCATTTGAAACTCAAGTCCATTGTCAGTCCTAAGGACCTAGATTTACCAAATTAAGTTTTAATCATGGTATAAAAGGATTGTAGAAGAGGTCTACTTTTAGATTTAGATTTCATAAGATAAACCCAAGTTGATATACTACAATAATCAACAATGGTAAGGAAATACTTGTGACCAGTAACAGTAGGTACCACATAAGGAGTTAAGGACTCCAAATGTCACAACGAATCAAATTAAAAGGAAATTTAGAAACATGATTATGGTAAGGTGAATGAAGCCTTTTATGCTAGCAAGAGGACAAATCTCACAACTTTCATTAGAAATAGGAGTGATATCAAGCAGTGCATTTTTCAAAACAGAATTCTTAGCATAAGAGGGATGCCCAAGTCTTGAATGCCGTATAGAAGTTGGAATTTTGACATTATTGATTACATGGGTTGATCAGTATTGAAAATAGAATGAAAAACAGAATTAAAAACAAATTGGAAGGATGGAGTTGCTTGGGACAAAGTTGGAATGGCACAACTATCAGAAGGGCTATGTTGAAGTAGATACAACCCATCAAGAACTTCGCCCACACCAATCATCCTCCAGCAATTAAGGTCCTGAATAAAATAGAAAGTAGAAAAAAAATGAGATAGCAATGCATTTTCTTGGTGATTTGACTAACAGATAGGAGGTTGAAGGAAAAGGATGGAACACAAAGCACATTGGTTAAGATCAAGGTTTCAGTAAGCAATATAGAACCAATATGAGTCACCAAAGCAGTTTCACCATTAGGAAGTTCAACCATACAATTAATAGTAGTAAAATCAATCAATAGATGAATGGAATACACTATATGGTTTGTTTTCCTTGTGTCAATGACCCAAGTATCACCATCAAAAGCTATTCTATTTATGATCTGGGTAGAAAAGATTGAATGCCTCAAATCAAGACAAGTAGAATCTAGCATACCTGCCACGGTGAGAGCATTTGTGGTATTAGAGGAAGAAGGAATAGCTTGATTAGGCTTAACCACATTGTTGACCATGTGTGCTTCCTTGCTGCCCATGTTAAACTAACTATCCTTGCCACCAATGTAAAATTGAGCAGCTTGCATCTGAGTGCCCAACATGGTCAAGACCTGTTGAAATTGATCTTGAGTGAAGGGAAAATGAGTAGATGTTGAATCCTTATCTTCACAACCTTCTTGAGCATTGACTTGATTCACCATAAAGTTCTTGCCTTTAGGTTTGAAGCGTGGAGGAAAACCATGTAACTTGAAGCATTTTTCCATAACATGTCCTAGCTTCCCACAGTGAGTACATATGGGTCTGTCTTTCCCTTTGGAATTCTTTCCTCTAGAAACACTAGAATTGCCAGAAAATCTAGGGAAATTAGAGCTGAAGTTTGGATTAGAACTTTTTACTCCTAGAGTAGTAGACTCTATGTGAACAAAATTGCCATGTGCCACACTCCTTTGTCTCTCTTCTTGGATCAACAAGGAGTAAACTTTGTTAATGGATGGCCGTGGATCCATCAACAAGATTTGTCCTTTGATCAAAGAGTATGGATCATTGAGCCCCTTCAAAAATTGCATCACTAATTCTCGAAGATGAAGATCTTCAAGCTTCCGAGTCAAATTGCAAGTGCATTTTTCACAATAATAGATAGGAGTAGACCTAAAATTCTAAAGCTGATCCCAATAGACCTTCAGTTAAGTGAATAAGTAGTCATTGAAGAATCACCTTGACAGATTGAAGCAATGTCCTTCAATTTGTTGAAAAACCCTAGGTCCATTACCTTGGGAATGTGTATCTTTGAGATCATTCAAGATTTCCAAAGCAGTATCTTTGTAAGTAATGCTAACTCAAATCTGAGGTGAAACTGCCTTCATCAACTGAGAGCCTACCATATTATCACAGCGGATCCAAGCATTAGCTTCTATTGGAGTCTTTACCAATGGAGAAGAGAGAGTGATGCTACCATTGACAGAGCCAAACTTGTTCTTGGCAATCAAGGCCTTTTTCATTGAACTAGCCCAAGTATGGTAGTTCTCACCAATCAAAGTTTTAGACACAAGCATAGCTCTAGGACTTTCAGCATGATAAAGAAACAAAGGATTTGAGATATCCTCTACTAGTGTAGGATCTTGCACAGAGGAAGAAGGAGAAGTAGTAGTTGTCACAACCATTGAAGAAACTTCAAAGCTTTGAAGAACAAACCCTAAAAATTTGGGAGAAATAGTGTAGGAAGGCTTCATATCAATTTTGTTAAGGATGACTTTTCATTAACTTGAAGAAAAAAAATAACAATTACAAGTGTTTATATACAAACTGAGAAACTAACCCCAAGCTAAAACTAACTTAATTGATCTAACAAACTCTTAACAAACTAGTAGCTATGTACAGCTAATAACAATCACGTGCTGCTCACATGCTTATTAATCTAGACTAGACTACATATTGCTTTCACCTAGCATGCCTAAGCTACTTGTTGTTTAACTCTGTTTTTGTTCTACAGCTGCTATGGATTATGGAGTCGTGTACCTCATCCTGTTCCTTTTCATCTTTGATTTCTGACATATATATATATATATATATATATATATATATATATATATATATAAATTGGTTTGCTTCAAAATCTAAAATTCCCACTACCTAGATCTTGAATTGGCTTGCAAATGCATTTTTGGTTGAAATTTTGATCTAGGTCTACTTCAAAGTTTGCAAATTTTCATTACTCATAACTCGATCTCTTCAAAAAATTTATAGGGCTTCTTGGTTTGCTAGAGTTGCAATTTCAAGTGGGAATAGGAATAATTTGTTTTGTCTTAAGGCAAAGGAAGGAGTAAGGAAAGGCTTGTACTGGTGTGGCATCTCCACATTACTTGAGAAGTGATGAATCCTCAGCCATCAAATTCAATGTAATTCTTTGCATTTGAAATTTGAAATCACTCAATATTGTACTAATTGGAATGTATTGTTTTTATTGTTAATTGGTTTTGTGTTTGGATTGGTCCATATGCAAAAGCAATTTGTTTTATTTGTTAATGGTGTTCTCATATGCAAAAGCTGAAAAAAAAAAAAAAAAAAAAATCCATTTCTAGGATTATAGTATCCTTGGTCAAAAGTTTAAAAACTTTCACAATTTTACAAATATTACTTTTGATCTTGATTTTTGTTATTTTGTTATGTTTTTTTGTTGTTATTGTTGTTGTTTATTTATTTTTCTATCTTTATTTTTATTTTTTAATGGTGAGAAGTTGAGGTGGGTTACAAAGCCTAATAGTGAGGGTACTTGATCTCGGATGAGTTAAGTGATAAAGTTCAAAATAGGTGACCTAACACAGGTGGGTTAAGTCTAATTTCCCTTTGGCTTATCATTGTTTGGTATCTATTTAGTTGAACATATTCTAAATGTAGGGTCTAATTTGAGAAAACTCATAATGATAACAAAAACTTCGAAAGATCATTCCTCAAAAAGTAAAAAATATTTTAAAAGATAAAAATATTATAAATTGTCCAATACACAACACAATGTACCAAAACTAAATTCAGTTCCAAAACAATGTGCTACACATGTGAGGGATCTTCAACCTCTTCAGTTATTTCTTTCTCTTGTACTCCTCTGCTCTATGTTCCTGTGTTGTCTCCCGACCCTGCACATAGGTTGCTCCTCTGCTTGATTTTTATTCTTCACTATCTTGATCTTCGTCGCATCCATAGTTGATCATGGTGGAAGAATGTTAGTTGTTGCAACATTATTAGTGATGTTTGTCATCTTTCTGAGTAAGGAAAGTTTCTAAATGATATCAAATGGTTAGAATTTGTCGAACCAAGTGTAAATTGGGCTTTAGAATGACTAGCTAATGTGTTATTAGTGATGTTTTTCATCTTTCTAAGAGCATTTGCATTCGAGAATTTCATCCTATCCTATTTTACCATCTCCAAAAGCTACGTTATCATTTATATCATACCATTTTACAACACACCCAACATCCCAACCTTTATTTTCCTATTCTACTTATTAAAATAATATATCTACCCAATAAAATAATATATCCCAAAATCACCATCATTCACAATACAACACATTATTTATTCTTTCTCTCTCATTCTTTTTGTTCAAGAACAACCAAAAATTTACTGAAACCATCATCACCACAAGCCCACCATGCTGCACTACACACACTTGACACCACCACCAACAGCAACCCATAATCTACCATCAACACCAAAAAAAAAAAAAAAAAAAAAAAAAAAAAAAGAAAGTGGAAAGACTATAGCACCAGCCCACCATTAACAAAATCAACAGCAAATGCAGTAACTCACGATCCCCACCACCATGAACAAAACCCAAACCCATAGCAAGCGAAACCCAGACCCACGGTGGCAAACCCACGACCACAATCAATAAACACCACCAACCACAAACCCAAAACAACAAACTTGTCCACCACTCCACCACTCACCACAAACCTATACCATCGAACCAACCAACCAACCACCACCACTGAAAATTTGAAGAACACCACCCTCTCTGACCATTAACAAAAAAAGAAAAAGAAAAAAAAAAACCCACGATCCCCACAACTCGTTGTGGCAAACCTAGACCCAGACCCAGACCCATGATAAACCCACCCATCAAAACCCATTCCAAAAATCCAAACCATCAAAACCCACCCATCAAAACCCATTCCAAAAATCCAACACAATCCAACTGAACAAACCCACAAAGAAGATACCAAGCCGTTGCCACCCACTGGCCTAAAACCCAAACCCACAACCGTATTGATCCATGTTGCGTACTATCAACTAGAGAGAGAGAAAGCAAGCCACATTGCCACTATCAACCAGGCCGATCTGCAACGAGAAAGAGGATAAATAATAGGAGTGGTGGCTCGTCGTAATGTGGTGGCTATGAGTTTTGGGTCTAAAGAGAGAAGGAAGAGAGTAGAGAAATAACGAGAGGGAGAAGAGAGAGAAAGTATTGGAATTGTTTAATAAAAAATAGGAGAGAGAGAGAAAGAATTAAATAATAATATTTAAGTTTACCAATCAGCTCCAATGCAATTCTACATGTAGAATTGCATTGTAGCACAATTGCAAATATTTTTGCAATAGTTGGCTTTTACAAGTTCTGATGGAATGGGGATTTTGGGCTTAAATGCTAAAATATGCTTACATTTGGCCTTTGGCATTTGGGGTGTAAATGCTCTTAAGAGACAATGAGAGAACATTAGTCCTGAGAATGTGGTCTTAAAAGTTAAAAACATACCGAATCACAACAATTCAATTTGAATAATTGAATTGTTGATCTGAATAATAATTAAATTGACCCAAAATAATTTTTATTCTTGAAGTTCCAAAATTAAAAAAGAAAAGAAAAAAAACCCAAACTTTTTGGCCTCCGCAAACCTTTGGTTCTAGCTCCATCCTTGGTCCCCTCTTTGGGACCATCCCTTGCTAAGGGCTTCCTAAGGTACGACTATCTCCTGCTAAGGACTAGCTATGATACCGTGCTTCTATTAATGACTTGCCATAAGGTTTTAAATCAATACTCAAGGTGCTCTCAACAATTAAGTTTCACAATCAAATTCTCACTTAAAATATTTAGTATAACCTTTACAAACACAAATTTTAATATCATGAAACGGATTGTTGAAATGAACCATATACAAGTGAAAAAATGTGGCCTATGTTTGGGATCCAGTTTCTTTTGACAAAATGAATCATGCTGGATGTCTAGTGTTATTATTATCTCCAGAGATCTTAAACAATTATTCATCTCAAATTCTGGGAATTACTATCATTCTCAGTGGTGCTTGTAACAGCAACGAACAAAATGCATTCAGCAAAAATAAGTAATCCTACTACAAAGAATGCATAGTAGAAAGGAAGTATTCAACACTGTAATTTGTGCTTCCATCAATAGTTTTCAAAACTTGCATAACCAACACAGCCCACTAAAAAAAAAAATCACATTATTCACTCAATTATTGATCTCCTCCATGATACAACTTTGTTATTTTTTCCAAGAAATGGAAAGAGATGGATGCTTTAAAATAGTTAGTGATAGGCAAAAAATGTATTGACCCATTGTAATGTATTAAGTTGATTAATTAGCCAAGTTTAATTAATTAATCAATTTAACATACAAACGCGTGGTAGCACAAACAAATCACCAATAAACTAAAGTGCAGTAGAAAATAAATTGACACAATGATTTGTTTATGAATGGGGAAAACCTCCAAGGCAAAAACCCCACCAAGTGATTTTAAGGTCACCACTCCCGAAAATCTACTAATATTAAAACAAGCGGTTACAAGTAAAAGAATCTCAGTACCTTCTACCAACCTACAGTTGAACCCTTACCCCAATACCCAATTGTACTTGTTCTGTAATGACAATCTCTCCTTTTGATGCACTGCTCCCAGTACATGACTAACCAGTTGCGTGAATCTCAGTATGTGACTTCAATCACCAACTTGAGAAAGATGTTGGCTGCAAAGTTCTTTAGGTTATCCATACGATGAAGATCAAGAAAATGCTTGGTTATAAAACCCTATGGTGCACAAAAACAGCAGCTTCTTCACAATAGAGATAAATTACGGCAAATTTTGTCTCCGGTCACAAATTGCTTGAACAAACTTTGCTCAATGCTAATGCAACTTGTGTTCTGTTTGACGGCCCTTAAAATATTCCTATTATATGTCTAGTGTTATGAGAAAAGAAAGCCCAAAGACATATTCACGGATTGGAATCAAAACAGATATGAAATTCTATTTTTCTTAAACCCCGACAGATAGCATTTGTCGAGATGCTGTCAAGCCACGAGGCTGGAACAACTTCTTAAGCTCAATAGATGCTAGCTGTCGAGCTAGCTGTATAGCTTTAATGACAGACACTCCTTCAGCTTGTTTCTTGGACAGACTTGCATGACTTTAACACTTGATCTTGAAACCTTGTTTCTTGAAGTATTAAAAACATCCTAGATCTACCTAAATACAACTAAAGTGCATTTTGTCAAAGGATTAGTCAATTACATAAAATAATGACATATGTGCGTAACAAGTGAAACACATATGTTCTAACAATTGGCGCACTCCTATACTAGCACCTTTGTCGGGATGGATGCAGCTAATAGATGTTGGACACCATTTTTTACACCAAAACCTAATCTAGTTTCTTTCTATTTCGCGGTATGTGAAGTTTCGCACCACCATATCACTAAAAAGCAAACTGTAGTGAAAGCAGGAAATTGGCTAGGATTTACAAATTGGGGAAATAAGTATTGCTTCCATCATGCCATCAGCAATTTATCAATATCTTGATCACAAAAACCATAATGCAATTTTGCCAATAAGCTCTAACTCAACTAGCATCTCTATTGGATGCATGTTAAGCTTACCAATAAAATAATGACAATGAAATTTTGAAAAAAGTGCTCAGGGGTGATCCAAAAAATTAGCCAATGAATTTACCCCCTGAATATTAAATATTACCAATAACTTCAAGAAAATCTAAAAGAAAGCCTCAAAGCACATAAGGAAGTTATTTGCAATCACATCCATTTGCAATCGCAAGATAACTTCATTATGTTCCCATCATAACAAGGTACATGGGATAAATAAGTGTCTTTCTACTTTCACCTTTTCTTGTTTTTGGTACTCTCAACTTTATAAAAACCATGGAAATAGTATACGAGAAACTAAAGTAATTTTGTATGCTACTTCAAAACTCTCATCATAAAGTTAATAGCTCTCAAGCCCTCACAACTCTACATAAAAGAAAATAAGTAACTGTGAAGTATAAAGTGGGACTAATGAGGAAGTAGCTTTTGGTTGATTGGCAACATATAATACTCAGTCCAGTACCTTGAGAAATGCAAATGTAATCTGCTAGAACATACATGTACCCTGAGTAATGCGAGTTTAATCTGCTAAAAAGTATACAGAGAGATCTGGAGTAAAAAAATTCTAGGGCAATTCCTTTCGCCACTTGTAAAATCACCTTAGATCACTGTCCTTTGAATAAATTAAACAGACCGACAGTAAGCACATCATAAAATAATTATCTTGCTAAATTTCAATGTAAATATATATATTTTCCCCTATTAGCCTTCACCACCAAAGACAAAGCAGTTCTACAGTACCTGACATAATTTTGTTTCATGGGTTCACATCACTTTCACCAAGAAGAATTCTTTTTTGATAAGTAATAAACCTAATTAAAACCAGAGCAATAAGGGGTATAAACTTAGTAACCAGGATGTATATAAGACAAACTCCCAAAACTATAAAAAAAAAAAAAAAAAAAAAAGGGTGAAATACTATTTTGGACCTTAAACTTTACCAAAAAATTGTTTTTCATTCTTAAACTTTAATAAGTTCATTTTTTATCCCTAAACTATTGAAAAGTTCATATTTTGTCCCTAAACTATTGAAAATGTTTTATTTATGTCCTTAAATTTTACTAAAAGTTTGTTTTTCAACCCTAACTATTGAAAAAGTTCTTTTTTCATTCTTATTTTTGTCTCTATACTATTTAAAAAACTCTTTACAAAGTTTATGCATGGAAAAATAACTTTTTAAAGTTTAGGGACAAAAAAAAAAAACTTTTAGTAAAGTTTAGAAACCAAAATAGTATTTTACCAACAAAAAAAAAAACTAAGATTCAAATCAACTAAGAAGAATATAATTTTCTCAAAAAAATCTAAGATTCAAATCAAAAAGAAATTTTCTCAACTAAGATTCAAATCAAGTACTTCCTCCCCAATCAGAATAGCTCACAGTCACTTCAAAACCAACACAACAACACTACAAACAGAAAATTTAATATAATTTTCTCAACATTAAAAAAAATGAAAGACCCAAAACCTCATTGCTGAATCTGATTTTTTTAGGTTACTATTATTATAGTTCTTCTTTTACATGACTTTCAAAATAAAATATTGTAGAGGATTTTAAGGTTTTTATTATATATATATATATATATATATATATATATATATATTATTTTTTGAGACTATCGGCTCTGTTTAATTATCAAGAAAATGAAAGAAAAGAAAATTTGAAAAACTCAAATGAAGTGTGAAAGGGAACTACCCTTTCTATGATCTCAGAGTCTCAGACTCAAATGTTTGTTTTCTTCTCTTTGTTTTTCTTTTTCCTTGAAGACCGAAGTGCGAACGGACCTTTGCACTTTGTTGGAGTGATTAGAGTCTGAGTATTTTGGTATTTTTAGGCATATATGTTTATAATAAATTTAATACTAAAATTTAAAAATATTTAAACTTGATATTTAATTAAATAATAGAAGGAAAAAGTTAATAATGGAGATGGAAAAAAGAAAAAGAAAAAAAGAACAGAACTGGGAGTGAAACTGAAATCATAACAAATAATTTTCTGTGAATGGTGAACTCATATGATACAAGAAAAGAATAAAAGAAAAAGAAAAAAAGAATGAAAATTATCATTATTTTTTTTATGGGAAAATTATCATTTTTCATGGCAAAGAAATTAAAGGGGAAAATTACCATATATACAGTCTTATGGTTTTGGCCCTATCACAATTAAATTTATAAACAATTGGCCACTAAAATTAAACCGTTAAATACAACCACTTTTTTTTTCCTTCATTATTTTAGTAAAATACACAGTTTCATAAGAGAACTCTAAAATGGGAAAGTTCTGAATTTGTATTGAACAAGTTGGTAACTTGTGTATGCTCTGTTTGTTTCAGCATTAATGTTTTTTGGAAGATTGGTCATTTTTCAGAGAACATTTTTTTGGAAAATTATCTTATTTTCCAATGTTTGGTAATAACCTTGAAAATGGGCTTGAGAATGTTTTCTAGTATTTGATATGTACAAACATTATTTGGAAAACTATCTCATTTTTTTAGAAAACTAACTCATTGCAGCTATACCATTGCCATTTTTATGGCTCTGGAACTCAAAGCATCAATACCAAGTGAACATAAATACACATAGTGGCAAGAAGTGCTTAAGTTTTATCATCCCACACCAGTGTAGCAGATAGCTTTCTCACCTTCCTATCATGATTGAGCATGGCACTTACACTATTAATCACCAAAATTATGCAATCAATATCCAATAGTAACAATGGCAAACCAATCATTCCATATTAAAATAATTTTTAGCCAACAAAAGGACTAAAAGTTGCTCCCAGATCTACATGCCCATGAAACAAAAGGACTAAAATTCGCAAACCAATATCCATTAAAATGATCCCAAAACCTACAAACTAGACGCCAAATAGTTTGATAAATACCAAAATGCCAAATTGTCCAAATAGAAAAGCATAAATTCTAACAAAAATGCACCTACATAATCAAAATTAGCTTAAATAGTTGTCAAAGAAGTTCTGCAGCCATTGTCTACGGAGCTTGTCATTTTTCAACATGAATGACCTTGCTTGTTTTTCATCCCCATTCAAATGTTCAAATGTAGACGCAAGCATATTTTCTTCAAACCCATCCATCTTCATAACTTCTTCGTAAAGACTACCAAAATTTAGCTGATTTTCAGAAATCTTTTCTATTGCAGAAGCAACCTTACCAAGTTGTATGGACAAATCTTGGTAAACATCTTCAATCATAGTAGCATGACTTCATTTCCTGTGAGATCTTGTTTCATTTGAGGCCACATGTGGGGATCAACTTGCTTCTTTTTGGATATGTCATCAACCTCAGCATCAACAAGCGGAGGTGAGTCATCCAATGCTTCTACACCTATATCACCTACTCCCTTGGAAAAACCTCATGTAGCCATATCCTTACCCACAACCAAAGCCATCTCATCAAACATCTCAATTTTCTTGTTCAGAAATTGTGCATTATTTGGATGTGCCTATGTAAAGAAAGGAAAAGAAACAATTAAAAAAAAGAAAAGAAAGGAAAAGAGTCAAAAACTAATATGAGAGCAATAAGAATAATGAAAAAATTTAAAATTTACAATGATACAAACTAAAAAGTTTCTACCTATAAAATAAAAATAATAAAAGTTTCTTACCTCAACTTCTTCATCATACACTGTCCTATCACATGTGATCATTTTCAAATCATCATTCCATCCAAACCCACATTTCTTATTACGAAGTAATGCAATTATATTCCAATTAGTTTTGGGTGTTTTAAAGCGATGTTCCACATGCTTTGGAGTACATTCAGTCATAAATTTCTCAGTAATTACTTCAGCTACTTTAGCATATGATGCATGTTTAAATGTGTTGGATTGCTTATTTCCATGAAGAGCCTCATCTGCAAGTATCTCAAGTAATAAATTTTGCATTGGTTGTGACCACCTGAAGTTGGTCTTGGTGTCCTCGACTTTCTAAGTATCCTTTTTATTTCCCATTGCAATTCTATTGCAATGATAGTTACAAGAAAAATGAGACAAAATGAAAGAAGAATATAAATTATATTCAATACAAAATAATTGTAACATAAAAGTCTTGATAATATGAAACTAAAAAAATCCATTACACAACCAACTAATATAAAGAGTATGAAATCACTCCATAGCATTATAATCCTCCCACATTTTACGACAAATATCATCCCGTTTTTTAACCCATTCTCTATTTTCTTCTTGGACTTCCCTCTGTGATTGTTGGACCCTTCTACTAGTACTGTCATTTGCCAGTGGACTACCACGAAGCCCATTGCTCACAATTGAGTCTAAAGGGTCAACTCCTAGAATATGATTGTGAATTATGCAACAAGCTAAGACTACATCCACTTGTGTTGGGAATGACTAAAAATGTTCTGTATCTAACACACGAAAACGTTTCTTCAAAACCCCAAAACAACACTCAATGCTAGTGCATAAAGAAGAATGGCGAAGATTGAATAATTCTTTGTCATTTATTGGTGGGTTATCACTAAACTCTTTCAAATGGTAACGAACACCACGATAAGGGGATATAATTCCTTTCTGAACTCCATAACTAGCATTACCAAGATAATATTTACCCACACGTTCATAGTCAAAAGGAAAAGAAATCACTCCAAAAGCTATTATCCATAATAAAATCACTTTCTATTCCTATAATACCTTTAGGAATTTTTAATCCCCTTGTCCTAGAGAGTGCGTCATTTAAGACACGTGAATCATGTGCACTTCTTTCCCAACCAGCTAATACATAAGTGAATTTTAAGTCAAAGGTGGTAGCAGCGAGGACATTTTGTGTGGTTCCATCCTTTTGGCCACGAAACTTTCCTTGTACTTGAATTGGAACGGATGCATGAACATGAGTTCCATCAATCGCTCCAACACAATCCTAATTATGACCAATATAAGTTACATTTATCTTAGATTCTCAGCAAGTATAAGCACTCCCTCTTGTGTATTTTTAAGCTCTTAATCCAACAACTGAATGATCACCAAACTTTCGACATCAATCTTGATCTTGATAACCCTAAGTATATGTGAAGGCAAATACTTCTAGATCTCAATGGAGATTCACATACACAGCATAAACAACAACTGGAACAACCTTAAAACGTGGCTAGGGTTTACCCTTTTATACTTAGGGAAAAACATAAAACCCTACACGTCAAACCGGGCTTGGGCTGAGTTAGAAAAATTCTGCAGAAAAATAATCTACGCGAGCTTCGATCGGTCGAGTCTAATTTTCGATCGATCTAGCCAGGCAAATTTACACAGTAGATCTTGCAGTGCACTCGTTTCCAACTTTATACATAAACATACTTTGAGCAAGTCTAAAAACAAGACTAAACGTTTTGATCATGATTTGCCAACATTACAAAATGAAGTTCTAATACATTTAAACTTAAAGTCTTAGAGTATCGGTGCATTGGCTCAACTGATCTATAAAACCTTCCACCAACAACTCGAAACCTCACATCATGCCCAATAGTGTGTAAAAGAATTAACACTTGTTCTTTAATGGACATATGAATGGTCTCTTGAAGTAGATTATTCTCGCTCAAAATTTTACATAGCCCATAAAAAGCAATGGGTCTCACCCTTATATTATGTAGACAACGCGCATCACCTCTACAAAGACTATCATTCATAAATGTCTCTCTTTCATATTCTCGATTAACATGAGGTTCTCTAGGCATAACTCTTCTAGATCTTAGTCCTTTCAAAAGAACAACACCCAAAGCAATAACAGATGTAGCTGCCCCCATTATGGCAGCAGGTAGTGATCGGTTATCCATCTATATTTCCAAATAAAAAAAATGATGAGTATGAATTAAATGTGTACATATGGAAAGCATTCATATATACAGGTACCTAAAGAAAACACTTAATTAAAAAATGACCACTTTAAGTTTGATGAGACTAAACTATAAGGTAACAACAAATGCAGAGAAGAAAGTGCAAAGTTACTAGGCTGTCTAATACGAAATTGTGAGAGGCTAATACTTCCATACATTGCTCCAACATACAAGGTTTAATATGTCATTTATCTATTATGACATTTATCAAGATCTTTTATTCTTTTTTGTATCCAATCTCTTAATAAATGGATTTTGTTGTTCAGGCACTTGTGGCTAGGCTTCTTGAGGGCACTGGTGTCAATGCAAATAATGGCATTATAAGTGGAGTTGTTGGGGATCTTACTAGAGTGGTGAGCTATGTTCTATTTTTCCTAGATTGTCTGATTACTAAAGTGCTAACTTTGCACTTTCTTCTCTACATTTGCTATAGCGTGAAAAAATGACCACTTTAAGTTTGTTACAAGAGGCTAAAAATTGATAAGGTAAGAGATGGTGAAGGAGGGACATTTGCTCCTACCCGTTTTTTGAAATTTTTTCATATTGTTGTAAATTCGATTCATAGATTAATTAGTAAAGCCTCCTACCGGTTAGAAAAATTTGTATTGTGCCTAATGAGTATTAGACACATGATTTAGTTCATTATATAGAGTTTGGCGCCTTGCTTCACTTGGGTGAGCACCTTTTTGATAGCTCATGCCTCTTGTGACACAAAGACTTGGCACCTTAACTTTGCCATTTGCCTTTGACTATGCTGATTCAGATATAGCTTTATCTAGCAAACTAATTCTGCTAGTGATGTTCTACCTGAGATACTGAACAAGTATTACCTTAATTTGACAAGCCCGAGTCAGCTCACTCCTCAATTTCCAATTGGCAAATGAGGAACTTTCTTAATTCAAGGACGACAACAACAACAAAAACAACTCTTTAATAATTTTAATTCCCTAGACATTGAGAGAGGATTCTAATATTACTAATAGAGCATTACGCAATCTGTATAATTCACAGTGATAAAAAATAAAAGCAAGCTCAAAATTCTGCAATAGTCCAAACAGGAATCCATCAAACCAAGAAGAATAAAATCAAGTATACTGAAACACACACGAACAAGAACCAACCATGCAAATCTTAGGAGACTAAATTGTGAATAGAGTAGGCAGAACAACAAATTGTATCATGGAAAACAGTTATAACAATAATCACTAGATCAAAGCAAAAGTTTGCGCATAAGCGTGTAAGATTGTACATAAATTCAAACTCAAAATCTAGCACAATCTTCAATAGCAAACTTTCTTCATAATTTAAAAAAAATAAAAAAAAAATCTATTGAGATTATTAATTAGAATTATGGATGTCTGAGCATGCCCACATGCTTGACTGTCAAAATCATCAGACACAAACATCAAAAACCATATAAAACACCTAAACTATAGTCTATTTTTTCCCATACAAATTTCAACTCAAACTACCCCCACCCCACAACAAATTCCAAAGGTTATAAAATTTAATATTAAAAAACGTTGAACATGGGAATACTGTAATTGAAATCAAGAAACTTATAAAAACATGAAATTACTATATATATTATTAGCGACACAGAGAGCAAACTACAAAATTGGGGTTTTTGTAGAGAAGAATGAAATATTACCAGTGTAAGGAAGAGTTATTGACCGTGAGAGATAGATAGAGAGAGATCTATGAAAACTGAAAAGAGGAGAGACGAGAGGGGGAGAGATAGTGAGAATATGAGAGGAGAGAGAAAGGAAAGAGAAGGGAGAAAATTGAGAGCTTACCTTAAGACTGTGAAACAGAGTAGCGCCAAAATATTTTGTTTCCCGCAGCTACAGAGGGTAAAGAAAAAGATAAGATTTATAGGAAATGTGATGCGTGAGGGAGAGAGACTGTTTTTCCATTGACTAAAGATAGTTTTCCGTTGAATAATTTTTTTGATACTACCAAACATTGGAAAATGTGAAACACTATCTATATAGATAGTTTTCTACTGAAACAAATGGAGCGGTAATGTATGAAATAGTCTAACATAATATATTTTTCTCACTTTTTTTTTGTCTAAATATGAAATTTATTATGATCGTGTTTATATATAAAATTATATATTTTAGAATTGAACATTTATTATAGTTGTATTTGTATATTTAACTATATGATGTGTTAAGATACTGATTAAAATTTAAACATATAGTAGAATTTAAATGGGTAAATTATATAATTGATCTCTATCTTTTACACCAAATTTTCATTTGATCCTTAATCTTTCAATTGTGTTAATTTGGTCCTTAAGTTTTTAGTGTCATGTCAATTTAGTCCTTACTGTTATTTATTTAATGGAAAAATCTAATGTGTCAAACTAAATAATAAAAATTTGATTTTTCTTACCACATTAATAGCCAATGGTCACATCAAATTTTTTCTATTAAAAAAAAACCAAGTTTATGTTCCCGTGTGAGTTTTAAAGTACGTGGAAAATTTTAAAATCCAAAATTTCTTCTTCAATAGGCTTAACTTCATTTGAGATGTCAAATTTGACATAGGAAATAACAATTAGTGTACGTTTGTGTAGTGGCATTTCTGCATTTCTTGCATTTGCGTTTCACTTGGCTGGTCCCATGGTACTGTTCATGGACCAGCCAAGTGATGAAAAACGCATGAATAGTATTTGTAGAAAATAAAAAATATTTTGCTACATTTTTTCAGTAATAAATTTTCAATTTTCAGCAAAATAAGCGGTATCCAAATAGATTCTAAATGTTCTTTTAAAAATAAATTGTAACTTCCTCAGATCTACACTTTATGTCTTCTCTCTTTAGTATTTGTAATCACATAAAACCATTAAATCTAGAGGTAGAGATTCACAATCATATCTTAGAGAATTGAAAAAAAAAAAAAAACATTTGTTTAGGAAAAGAAAGAAACTGGTAGTGGCCATGTAAAGCTTGCTGCCTTGGCTTCCAAATAGAAGCAAATCTTTGGCTTTGTCCAAAGCTTCCTTGAAAATAATGAGAGCCTTAACAGGCTTTTTGGAGGTTTGATGTTGATTGCTTCCAAATCTTTGAACAAAGGCTTCAAGAGCCTCAATGTCACACCCCAAACCCAAAAGGGTTCAAAACATGCGAAACCAAACCTTAAAGAGAAGGCGTAGGGGATTCTTTTTTTTTTCTTTTTTTCTTTTTTCTTTCTTTCTCCTTCAATATGATAAAATAAATAAACATATTGATCTCTCCACGTCGATTCGGCATGATCCCCACGCCCCTCACAGACATCATCCACTGGTAAATGTTGAGCCTTCAAGTTCACCTATATAGGAAGTGAGTGTTTCGCTGCACGCCATATAAAATGCCGGATTTTATTGGGAACCTTCATCTTCCAAATCTCCTTCCAAACAACATGAGCATAAGCCAATGAGGATGAGCTAGGTATCAGGCAATCCTCGGCAGCAACAAGCATGTGGTAGGCAGTTCGAACACTATATCCACCATCTATTGTTAGAGGCCAAATCAACACATCCTCCTCCCCACCGACACATACCTGGATTTGTCTCACTAACTCGGCTTCCCAAGGCATAAAACAAAGAGTTAATTTACTCGGATCCCAGATTTTTGTGTTGGGGAGAAATAATTCACAAACCCGAGGCACAAAGGTATTAGCTCGAGGAAAAATAATCTTACTATGTGCACTAACATCCTATTGCTACTCACTAGTAGAACTTACTAACACGACCACGTGCAAGCTCTGAGACCCCAGACTCCTTCTTTCTTAGATTCTCTAGCAAGTACAAGCACCCCCGCTTGTGTATCTTTAAGCTCTTATGGCAGCAACTGAATGATCATCAAGCTCTCGAAGAAATCTCCTTCTTGATAATCCCAAGCTTGTGTGGAGGCAAGTACCTCTCAGATCTCACAAGAGATTCACACAAACAGCAATATGAGCAACCTCAAAAACGTATCTAGGGTTTGACTTTTATACCTAGGGCAAAACATAATTTAGATTGTACAATATAAGTTAGCAATAGGTTGGCATTTCAACTTGAACATAAACATAGAGTTATGTGTAAACCTAAACATATGGTCACCAACTTTTCTAGAGGCATCCCAAGAATTGCAAAGGTTCTGGGTACTGATTTACATAAATATTCATCAAATCAAACTAAAACAAAAGAATAAATCAATTTGAAAATTGACCATCGACTACCTTGTAGGCTTTAGGGAGCCTTTCGTCTAATTGCTTGGGAAATTAAATTATATACAATAATGGTACTAATTGGTTGGCACAAACTCAAATCCACTCCCAAATACCCTATACAATAATCTGTATAACTCAATATTCAGAATCCACGAGGTAGATTTCAACCCCGTGGAATGAATTACTAAGTAAATATTTAGGATAATTTGGGTGAAAATTGACCGCCCAAATTATCCTAAATATTCACGACCGACTACCTAACAGTTTTTAGGGAGCCCCTCGTCTAATGGGTTGGGAAATTAGATTATATACAATAACCTTACTAGTTATTGTACATATCACAGAAAAGAGGAATGAATTACTAAGTAAATATTTCGGATAATTTGGGTGAAATTTGAATAAAACTCAAAAGTAATGACAAAAAACAGAGGGAAAAAAAAAAGACACCACGAAGAGAATTAGGAGACCGCACATAATGCAAAACAAGGTAAGAAAGACTAAACACTTACATCCTAGAAAGTCTTTAAGGATTTCATTCATTAATGGAGCTAACGTACACAACCCTGTAAAAACTAGAGAAATCATTCGACCTATATTTATTTAACCTTTGTATTAGATAACTACATGCTTTCTGATGGCATAGAGATTAATCTGAACTAGGATAGAATAAATTATTTCGTTCCTAACAGTAGCGTCTCAAATCGTTGAAAAGAAATTGATTAGGAAACCACGGGGTAATAATATTGTTGTTTTATCAGGAATGCCAAGTCTCATATTTTCCATAACTGCATGAAGTTTGTTTCTATAATAAGTTCTCCTTACAGTGTCCCTGTCTACAAGTCCATGCCCAGGGAAACAAAATAATATATATATATATATATTGCACTGAAAACACATTTAAAATTATTTATATTTTATTATGCCTAAGTCCATTAAATATAACTCAAAACCATTTCAAATAAACTAAAATTTCTCAGTATATCCCACTTTTTAGTATAAAAGAACAAAATAATAAGGCAGAAAAAAAAAATACTTTTAGAAGGGTGTAATCCATAAACTTGTCCATGTAAGTTGAGCATGACAAAGTGATTGGACTGGTTGCCCATATGTCCTGGGCACTTGTAATACTACTATGTAGTTTTATGAATTTTCGATCTATTTTGAGGCTGAAATTTTTGTGCACAAAGAGGATTCCAGAAAGTATCATTGCAATCATAAT
The DNA here is from genome assembly GCA_020976635.1 of Castanea crenata. Classification (NCBI taxonomy): domain Eukaryota; kingdom Viridiplantae; phylum Streptophyta; class Magnoliopsida; order Fagales; family Fagaceae; genus Castanea; species Castanea crenata. The sequence goes on along the minus strand of JAGHPS010000031.1, from coordinate 3,175,523 downwards.
GGAGACAAATGAAAATAGGAACAACCTTTCTTCCTAAGTCTAAATACCACAAGAAGACCAAATACTATGCCAATAAACTTAGCAAATATAGAAACAAGCAAAAATGCACTAACTGCTCCAAAATTAAGGAATTAAACTGCAAAAGTAATTAATGAATTTGATTTTAGATTAGAATGTTACAGTTTTGAATAATTTTGTTTGATATTGTTTATAACAACTTTTAAGCATTAGAGTTGCAAAAAAATATTTTGGAGTTTGATGATATAGTACTGTTTAAACTTGAACATAAACATAGAGTTATGTGTAAACATAAACATATATGTGGTTACGTTTTGTCACCAATTTTTCTAGACGCATCCCAAGAATTGCAGAGCCTCTAGGTACTGATTTACATAAATATTCATCAAATCGAACTAAAACGAAAGAATAAATCAGTTTGAAAATTGACCACCGACAAACTAGCAGGCTTTAGGGAGCCTATCGTCTAATTGGTTGGGAAATTAAATTATATACAATAACGGTACTAAACTCAAATCCACTCCTAAATACCCTATACGATAATCTGTATAACTCAATATTCAGAATCCACGAGGTAGATTTCAACCCCGTAGAATGAATTACTAAGTAAATATTTAGGATAATTTGGGTGTAAATTGACCGCCAAAATTATCCTAAATATTCACGACTGACTACCTAACAGTTTTTAGGGAGCCCCTCGTCTAATGGGTTGGTAAATTAGATTATATACAATAAACTTACTAGTTATTGTACATATCACAGAAAAGAGGAATGAATTACTAAGTAAATATTTCGGATAATTTGGGTGAAATTTGAATAAAACTCAAAAGTAAAGACAAAAAACAGAGGAAAAAAAAAGACACCACGAAGAGAATTAGGAGACCACACATAATGCAAAACAAGGTAAGAAAGACTAAACACTTACATCCTAGAAAGTCTTTAAGGATTTCATTCATTAATGGAGCTAACGTACGCAACCCCGTAAAAACTAGAGAAATCATTTGACCTATATTTATTTAACCTTTGTATTAGATAACTACATGCTTTCTAATGGCATAGAGATTAATCTTAACTAGGATAGAATAAAATATTACGTTCCTAATAGTAGCGTCTCAAATCGTTGAAAAGAAATTGATTAGGAAACCACAGGATAATAATATTGTTGTTTTATCAGGAATGCCAAGTCTCATATTTTCCATAACTGCATGAAGTTTGTTTCTATAATAAGTTCTCCTTACAGTGTCCCTGTCTACAAGTCCCATGCCTAGGGAAGGAAAATAATATATATATATATATATATATATATATATATATATATATATATATATATATATTGCACTGAAAACTCATTTCAAATTATTTATATTTTATTATGCCTAAGTCCATTAAATATAACTCAAAACCGTTTCAAATAAACTAAAATTTCTCAGTATATCCCACTTTTTAGTATAAAAGAACAAAATAATAAGGCAGAAAGAAAAAATGAAACATACTTTTAGAAGGGTGTAATCCATAACCTTGTCCATGTAAGTGGAGCATGACAAAGTGATTGGACTAGTTGCCCATATGTCCTGGGCACTTGTAATACTAGTATGTAGTTTTATGAATTTTCGATCTATTTTGAGGCTGAAATTTTTGTGCACAAAGAGGATTCCAGAAAGTATCATTGCAATCATAATGGAGACAAATGAAAATAGGAACAACCTTTCTTCCTAAGTCTAAATACCACAAGAAGACCAAATACTGTGCCAATAAACTTAGCAAATATAGAAACAAGCAAAAATGCACTAACTGCTCCAAAATTAAGGAATTAAACTGCAAAAGTAATTAATGAATTTGATTTTAGATTAGAATGTTACAGTTTTGAATAATTTTGTTTGATATTGTTTATAACAACTTTTAAGCATTAGAGTTGCAAAAAAATATTTTGGAGTTTGATGATATAGTACTGTTTAAACTTGAACATAAACATAGAGTTATGTGTAAACATAAACATATATATGGTTACATTTTGTCACCAATTTTTCTATAGGAATCCCAAGAATTGTAGAGCCTCTAGGTACTGATTTACATAAATATTCATCAAATCGAACTAAAACAAAAGAATAAATCAGTTTGAAAATTGACCACCGACAAACTAGCAGGCTTTAGGGAGCCTCTCGTCTAATTGGTTGGGAAATTAAATTATATACAATAACGATACTAATTTGTTGGCAAAAACTCAAATCCACTCCCAAGTACCCTATACGATAATCTGTATAACTCAATATTCAGAATCCATGAGGTAGATTTCAACCCCGTGGAATGAATTACTAAGTAAATATTTAGGATAATTTGGGTGAAAATTGACCGCCCAAATTATCCTAAATATTCACGACCGACTACCTAACAGTTTTTAGGGAGCCCCTCGTCTAATGGGTTGGGAAATTAGATTATATACAATAACCTTACTAGTTATTGTACATATCACAGAAAAGAGGAATGAATTACTAAGTTAATATTTCGGATAATTTGGGTGAAATTTGAATAAAACTCAAAAGGAAAGACGAAAAAAAGAAAGAAAGACACCACGGAGAGAATTTGGAGACTGCACATAATATAAAACAAGGTAAGAAAGATTAAACACTTACATCCTAGAAAGTCTTTAAGGATTTCATTCATTAATGGAGCTAACGTACGCAACCCTATAAAAACTAGAGAAATCATTCAACCTATATTTATTTAACCTTTGTACTAGATAACTACATGCTTTCTGATGGCATAGAGATTAATCTGAACTAGGATAGAACAAAATATTACGTTCCTAACAGTAGCATCTCAAATCATTGTAAAGAAATTGATTAGGAAACCACGGGATAATAATATTGATGATGCAAAGAAAATTAGTAGGCTATCTGTTTCAGACTTGAAAGGATCATTTGCTCTCTCGATGGCTTGAAAAACAAAGAAAAGCGATCAAAGGTGACCGGGGTCGCCGGCCAAGAACCCTCCGATGGCAAAGTTAGTTTTCTTTCTATATTTTTGGAGTTCCAACTTTTTGAGAGAAGTAAAAACATACCTTTTTCTGGTCTGAATGGATGTTTATATAGTGTTCTAGGAATAGTTATTGGGATTGTAACCTCTCCTGGATTTAATGAGGTGCGAGGGTTCAGGGATAACTTTCACAACTGTTTAGGAGTTATATTTTCTCATACAACGGTCACTGGAAGTTATGCATAGGTTATGGAGTGGTGAAATGTTGTAAGTAATTCCAAGTGTAAAGGTCTTGTCTAGGGGTCCTCTTGTGGACGAACCCCTTCAAGACGGGGATGATAGCTTTTTCCTAGGACGAGTGTTGTGGGTGTGTTTTCGCCTATGGACGACTATGGGCATTAGCCTCGTCTTGGTGCTTTCTTTTGGACTGTTGCTGGTGTGGATGACCATGGACGGCCTTGGAGTAATATAATTTTTCTTCATTCCTCATCAAATAATGTTGTTTTATCAGGAATGCGAAGTCTCAAATTTTTTATTATTGCATGAAGTTCGTTCCTATAATAAGTTTTCCTTACAGTGTCCCTGGCTACAAGTCCCATGCCCAGGCAAAGAAAATAATATATATATATATATATATATATATATATATATATATATATATATATTGCACTGAAAACACATTTCAAATTATTTATATTTTATTATGCCTAAGTCCATTAAATATAACTCAAAACCATTTCAAATAAACTAAAATTTCTCAATAAATCACACTTTTTAGTATAAAAGAACAAAATAATAAGGCAGAAAAAAAAAATGAAACATAATTTTAGAAGGGTGTAATCCATAACCTTGTCCACGTAAGTTGAGCATGACAAAGTGATTGGACTAGTTGCCCACATGTCTTGGGCACTTGTAATACTAGCTAGTACATACTTGTATGAATTTTCGATCCATTTTGAGGCTGAAATTTTGGTGCACAAAAAGGATTCCAGAAAGTATCATTAGAATCATAATGGAGACAAATGAAAATAGGAACAACTTTTCTTCCCAAGTCTAAATACCACAAGAAGACCAAATACTGTGCCAATAAACTTAGCAAATATAAAAACAAGGAAAAATGCACCAAGTGCTCCAAAATTAAGGAATTAAAATGCAAAAATAATTAATGAATTTGATTTTAGATTAGAATGTAACAGTTTTGAATAATTTTGTTTGATATTATTTATAACAACTTTTAAGCATTGGAGTTGCAAAAAACTATTTTTGAGTTCGATGATATAGTACTGTTTAAACATAAACATAAACATAGAGTTATGTGTACACATAAACATATGGTTACGTTTTGTCACCAAATTTTTTGGAGGCATCCCAAGAATTGCAGAGCCTCTAGTTACTAATTTACATAAATATTCATCAAATCAAACTAAAACAAAAGAATAAATCAGTTTGACAATTGACCACCAACTACCTAGCAGGCTTTAGGGAGCCTTTCGTCTAATTGGTTGGGAAATTAAGTTATATAAAATAACCGTACTAATTGGTTGGCAAAGACTCAAATCCACTCCTAAATACCCTATACGATAATCTGTATAACTCAATATTCAGAATCCACGAGGGAGATTTCAACCCCGTGGAATGAATTACTAAGTAAATATTTAGGATAATTTGGGTGAAAACTGATCGCCCAAATTATCCTAAATATTCACGACCGACTACCAAACAGTTTTTAGGGAGCCCCTTGTCTAATTGGTTGGAAAATTAGATTATATACAATAACCTTACTAGTTATTGTACATATCACAGAAAAGAGGAATGAATTACTAAGTAAATATTTCAGATAATTTGGGTGAAATTTGAATAAAACACAAAAGTAAAGACCAAAAAAAAGAAAAAAAGACACCACGAAGAGAACTAGGAGACCGCACATAATACAAAACCAGGTAAAAAAGATTAAACACTTACATCCTAGAAAGTCTTTAAGGATTTCATTCATTAATGGAACTAATGTACGCAACCCTGTAAAAACTAGGGAAATCATTCGACCTATATTTATTTAACCTTTGTACTAGATAATTGCATGTTTTCTTATGGCATAGAGATTAATCTGAACTAGGATAGAACAAAATAGTATGTTCCTAATAGTAGCGTCTCAAATCATTGTAAAGAAATTGGTTAGGAAACCACGGGATAATAATATTGTTATTTTATTAGGAATGCCAAGTCTCAAATTTTCCATAACTGCATGAATTCGTTCCTATATTAAATTCTCCTTACAGTGTCTCTGGCTACAAGTCCCATGCCCAGGCAAAGAGAATGATATATATATATATATATATATATTGCACTGAAAACACATTTCATGTTATTTATATTTTATTACGCCTAACTCTGTTAAATATAACTCAAACCATTTCAAATTAACTAAAATTTCTCAGTAAATCCCACTTTTTAGAATAAAAGAACAAAATAATAAAGCAGAAAAAAATGAAACATACTTTTAGAAGGGTGTAATCCATAACCTTATCCATGTAAGTTGAGCATGACAAAGAGATAAGACTAGTTGCCCATATGTCCTGGGCACTTGTAATACTAGTACGTACTTGTATGAATTTTCGATCTATTTTGAGGCTGAAATTTTTATGCACAAAAAGGATTCCAGAAAGTATCATTGCAATCATAATGGAGACAAATGAAAATAGGAGCAACCTTTCTTCCCAAGACTAAATACCAAAAGAAGACCAAATACTATGCCAATAAACTTAGCAAATATAAAAACAAGCAAAAATGCACTAAGTGCTCCAAAATTAAGTAATTAAAATGCAAAAATAATTAATGAATTTGATTTTAGATTAGAATGTTACAGTTTTGAATAATTTGTTTGACATTATTTATAACAACTTTTAAGCATTAGAGTTGCGAAAAAATATTTTGGAGCTTGATGATATGGTACTGTTTAAACTTAAACATAAACATATGGTTACATTTTGTGACCAACTTTTCTGGAGGCATCCCAAGAATTACAGAGCCTCTGGGTACCAATTTACATAAATATTCATCAAATCAAACTAAAACAAAAGAATAAATCAGTTTGAAAATTGACCACTGACTACCTAGCAGGCTTTAGGGAGCCTCTCGTCTACTTGGTTGGGAAATTAAATTATATAGAATGACGGTACTAATTGGTTGGTAAAAACTCAAATCCACTCCCAAATACCCTAGCTATACGATAATTTGTATTACTCAATATTCAGAATCCACGAGGTAGATTTCAACCCCGTGGAATGAATTACGAAGTAAATATTTAGGATAATTTGGGTGAAAACTAACCGCCCAAATCATCCAAAATATCAACAACCGACTACCTAATAGTTTTTTGGGAGCCCTTCGTGTAATTGGTTGGGAAATTAGATTATATACAATAACCTTACTAGTTATTGTACGTATCACAGAAAAGAGGAATGAACTACTAAGTAAATATTTCGGATAATTTGGGTGAAATTTGAATAAAACTCAAAAGTAAAGATGAAAAAAGAAAAAAAGACACCACGGAGAGAATTAGGAGACTGCACATAATACAAAACAAGGTAAGAAAGATTAAACACTTACATCCTAGAATGTCTTTAAGGATTTCATTCATTAATGGAGCTAATGTACGCAACCTTGTAAAAACTAGAGAAATCATTCGACCTATATTTATTTAACCTTTGTACTAGATAACTGCATGCTTTCTGATGGCATAGAGATTAATCTGAACTAGGATAGACCAAAATATTACGTTCCTAACAGTGGCGTCTCAAATTGTTGTAAAGAAATTGATTAGGAAACCACGGGATAATAATACCGTTGTTTTATCAGGAATGCCAAGTCTCAAATTTTCCATAACTGCATGAATTTGTTCCTATAATAAGTTCTCTTTACAGTGTCCCTGGCTACAAGTCCCATTCCCAGGAAAAAGAAAATAATATATATATATATATATATATATATATATATTGCATTGAAAACACATTTCAAATTATTTATATTTTATTATGCCTGAGTCCATTAAATATAACTCAAAACCGTTTGAAATAAACTAAAATTTCTCAGTAAATCCCACTTTTTAGTATAAAAGAACAAAATAATAAAGCAGACAAAAATGGAAGATACTTTTAGAAGGGTGTAATCCTTAACCTTATCCATGTAAGTTGAGCATGACAAAGAGATTGGACTAGTTGCCCATATGTCCTGGGCACTTGTAATACTAGTACATACTTGTATGAATTTTCTATCTATTTTGAGGCTTAAATTTTTATGCACAAAAAGGATTCCAGAAAGTATCATTGCAATCATAATGGAGACAAATGAAAATAGGAGCAACCTTTCTTCCCAAGTCTAAATACCAAAAGAAGACCAAAAGAATAGGATGTTACACATAACTCTTGTAAAATGCTCACTCCAAAAGCTATTATCCATAATAAAATCACTTTCTATTCCTATAATACCTTCAGGAATTTTTAATCCCCTTGTCCTAGAGAGTGCGTCATTTAAGACACGTGAATCATGTGCACTTCCTTCCCAACCAGCTAATACATAAGTGAATTTTAAGTCAAAGGTAGCAGCAGCGAGGACATTTTGTGTGGTTCCCCACGAAACCTTCCTTGTATTTGAATTGGAATAGATGCATGAACATGAGTTCCATCAATTGCTCCCACACAATCCTAATTATGACCAATATAAGTTACATTTATCTTAGATTCTCAGCAAGTATAAGCATTCCCTCTTGTGTATCTTTAAGCTCTTAATGCAACAACTGAATGATCACCAAACTTTCGACATCAATCTCGATCTTGATAACCCTAAGTATATGTGAAGGAAAAAACTTCTAGATCTCATAAGAGATTCACATACACAGCATAAACAACAACTGGAACAACCTTAAAACGTGGCTAGGGTTTATCCTTTTATACTTAGGGCAAAACATAAAACCCTACACATCAAACTGGGCATGGGCTGAGTTGGAAAAATTCTACAGAAAAACAATCTGCACGAGCTTCGATTGGTCGAGTCTAATTTTCGATCGATCTAGCCAGGCAGATTTACACATTAAATCTTGCAGTGCACTCATTTCCAACTTTATACATAAACATAATTTGAGCAAGTCTAACAACAAGACTAAACATTTTGATCATGGTTTGCCAACATTACAAAATGAAGTTCTAATATATTTAAACCTAAAGTCTTAGAGTATCGGTGCACTGTCTCAACTGATCTATAAAACCTTCCACCAACAACTCGAAACCTCACATCATGCCCAATAGTGTGTAAAAAAATTAGCACTTGTTCTTTAATGGACATATGAATGGTCTCTTGAAGTAGATTATTCTCGCTCAAAATTTTACATAGCCCATAAAAAGCAATGGGTCTCATCCTTATATTATGGAGACAACGCGCATCACCTCTACAAAGAATATCATTCATATATGTCTCTCTTTCATATTCTCGATTAACATGAGGTTCTCTATGCATAACTCTTCTAGATCTTAGTCCTTTCAAAAGAACAACACCCAAAGCAATAACAGATGTAGCTGCCCCCATTATGGCAGCAGGAAGTGATGGGTTATCCATCTATATTTCCAAATAAATAAAATGATATGTACGAATTAAATGTGTACTTAAGGAAAGCATTCATATATACAGGTACCTAAAGAAACACTTAATTAAAAAATGACCACTTTTAAGTTTGATGAGACTAAACTATAAGGTAACAACAAATGTAGAGAAGAAAGTGCAAAGTTACTAGGCCGTCTAATACGTTATTGTGAGAGACTAATACTTCCATACATTGCTCCAATATACAAGGTTTAATATGTCATTTATCTATTATGACATTTATCAAGATCTTTTATTCTTTTTTGTATCCAATCTCTTAATAAATGGATTTTGTTGTTCAGGCACTTGTGGCTAGGCTTCTTGAGGGCACTGGTGTCAATGCAAATAATGGCATTATAAGTGGAGTTGTTGGGGATCTTACTAGAGTGGTGAGCTAGGTTCTATTTTTCCTAGATTGTCCGATTACTAAAGTGCTAACTTTGCACTTTCTTCTCTACATTTGCTATAGCGTGAAAAAATGACCACTTTAAGTTTGTTATAAGAGGCTAAAAATTGATAAGGTAATAGATGGTGAAGCAGGGACATTTGCTCTTGCTCGTTTTTTGAAATTTTTTCATATTGTTGTAAATTGGATTCATAGATTAATTAGTAGAGCCTCCTACTAGTTAGAAAAATTTGTACTGTGCCTAATGAGTATTAGAAACATGATTTGAGTTCATTATATAGAGTTTGGCGCCTTGCTTCACTTGGGTGAGCACCTTTTTGATAGCTCATGCCTCTTGTGATACAAAGACTTGGCACCTTAACTTTGCCATTTGCCTTTGACTATGCTGTTTCAGATACAGCTTTATCTAGCAAACTAATTCTGCTAGTGATGTTCTACCTGAGATACTAAACAAGTATTACCTTAATTTGACAAGCCCGAGTCAGCTAACTCCTCAATTTCCAATTGGCAAATGAGGAACTTTCTTAATACAAGAAGGACAACAACAACAACAACAACAAAAAAAACTCTTTAATAATTTTGATTCCCTAGACATTGAGAGAGGATTCTAATATTACTAATAGAGCATTACGCAATCTGCATAATTCACAGTGATAAAAAATAAACGCAAGCTCAAAATTTTGCACTAGTCCAAACAGGAATCCATCAAACCGAGAAGAATAAAATCAAGTGTACTAAAACACACACGAACAAGAACCAACCATGCAAATCTTAGGAGACTAAACTGTGAATAGAGTAGGTAGAACAACAAATTGTATCATGGAAAACAGTTATAACAATAATCACTAGATCAAAGCAAAAGTTTGCACATAAGCATGTAAGATTGTACATAAATTCAAACTCAAAATCTAGCACAATCTTCAATAGCAAACTTTCTTCATAATGTTAAAAAAAAAAAAAAAATCTATTGAGATTATTAATTAGAATTATGGATGTCTGAGCATGCCCACATGCTTGACTGTCAAAATCATTACACACAAACATCAAAAACCATATAAAACACCTAAACTATAGTTTATTTTTTCTCATACAAATTTTCAACTCAAACTACCCCCGCCCCACAACAAATGCCAAAGGTTATAAAATTTAATATTAAAAAACGTTGAACATGGGAATACTGTAATTGAAATCATGAAACTTATAAAAACATGAAATTACTATATATATCATTAGCGACACAGAGAGCAAACCACAAAATTGGGGTTTTTGTAGAGAAGAATGAAATATTACCAGTGCAAGGAAGAGTTATTGACCGTGAGAGATAGATAGAGAGAGATCTATGAAAACTAAAAAGAGGAGAGACCAGTGGGGGAGAGATAGTGAGAATATGAGAGGAGAGAAAAAGCAAAGAGAAGGGAGAAAATTGAGAGCTTACCTTAAGACTGTGAAACAGAGTAGCGCCAAAATATTTTGTTTCCCGAGGCTACAGAGGGTAAAGAAAAAGATAAGATATATAGGAAATGTGATGCGTGAGGGAGAGAGACTATTTTAAAAAAAAAAAAAAAAAAAAAGGAAAATATCCAATAGAAAATAAGCCTTGTTTTTATTAGGGTTTTCCATTGACTAAAGATAGTTTTGCGTTGAATAATTTTTTTGATACTACCAAACACTGGAAAATGTGAAAAACTATCTATATAGATAGTTTTATACTAAAACAAATAGAGCGGTAATGTATGAAATAGTCTAACATAATATATTTTTCTCACTTTTTTTTGTCTAAATATGAAATTTGATAATTATTAATAGATAGTTATTATGATCGTGTTTATATATAAAATTATATATTTTAGAATTGAACATTTATTATAATTGTATTTTTATATTTAACTATATGATGTGTTAAGATACTGATTAAAGATTTAAACATATAGTAGAATTTAAATGGGTAAATTATATAATTGATCTCTATCTTTTATACCAAATTTTAATTTGATCCCTAATCTTTCAGTTGTGTTAATTTAGTCTTTAAGTTTTTAGTGTCATGTCAATTTAGTTCTTACTGTTATTTATTTAATGGAAAAATCTAATGTGTCAAACTAAATAATAAAAATTTGATTTTTCTTACCACATTAATTGCCAATGGTCACATCAAATTTTATCTATTAAAAAAAACCATGTTTATGTTCCCGTGTGAGTTTTAAAGTTCGTGGAAAATTCTAAAATCCAACATGTCTTCTTCTTCAATAGGCTTAACTTCATTTGAGATGTCAAATTTGACATAGGAAATATCAATTAGTGTGCGTTTGCGTAGTGGCATTTCTGCGTTTCATGCGTTTGCGTTTCACTTGGCTGGTCCCATGGCACTGTTCATGGACCAACCAAGTGGTGAAAAACGCATGAATAGTATTTTTAGCAATAAAAAAATATTTTGCTACATTTTTTCAGTAATAAATTTTCAATTTTCAACAAAATAAGCGATATCCAAACAGATTCTAAATGTTCTTTTAAAAATAAATTGTAACTTCCTCAAATCTATACTTTATTTATTCTCTCTTTAGTATCTGTAATCACATAAAACCATTAAATCTAGAGGTAGAGATTCACAATCATATCTCATAGAATTAAAAAAAAAAAAAAAAAACATTTGTTTAGGAAAGGAAAGAAACTGGTAGTGGCCATGTAAAGCTTGCTGCCTCGGCTTCCAAATAGAAGCAAATCTTTGGCTCTGTCCAAAGCTTCCTTGAAAATAATGAGAGCCTTAACAGTCTCTTTGGAGGTTTGATGTTGATTGCTTCCAAATCTTTGAACAAAGGCTTCAAGAGCCTCAATGTCACAACCCAAACCCAAAAGGGTTCAAAACATGCAAAACCAAACCTTAAAGAGAAACCGTAGGGGATTCTTTTTTTTCTTTTTTCTTTCTTTCTCCTTCAATATGATAAAATAAATAAACATATTGATCTCTCCACAATATAAGTTAGAGTTCTATGACACATATACAAAAAATAAAAACTACAAATCATGGGCCTCCAAATTTTACATCAATATTCCAAACACCAAATGATTTAACATAAACTCCAATGTTCTCAAAAATAAGCAACCCCAGCAAAATTCTTGGGCTAACAAACCTCAAGAGAGCCCAACCTCTAATAGAATTAACTACTGATTCCTTAAAAACAACTAGATTGAATCACCAACTGTTAATGATATAAGTCTCCCAATTTAGCATAAAACTCCAATCACCACCAATAAAACGAGCTCCATTCTTGAGGTGTAGCTAATTAATCTGTAAGACTGTGAAAGAGTGGGATGAGCTAAAGCCCAATAAGTAGCATAATTAATGGGGCAGGGGAAATGCAAATTTAATGGTAATGAACATTTTACAAAACATGCAATAATTTTGGGAATTTTCATTTAAATTCTGTAAAATAAATTTCCTTAACAACACGATAATATTAATAGAAATAATGCAGCACTAAGCTTCCCAAAATAACTATGAAAGTACATATTATTTACTGTGAGCTATAAAAAATATCCAATACCATTTCAAAACCAGGAACCTCACCCAAGGCCACATGACAAGGTCGTCACATTGATGTGGCCGTCACATAGACGAGATTGTCACACAGATGTGGTCATCAAATAGACAGGCTCATCACACAGACAAGGTCATCACCTATGTCATCGCATAAGGGAAAAACCACATTTAAAGCTCATAGGCTAATGTATTCGAAATACACAATTCACTTCTAAGTAGTTTCATAAAACATTTCAATAATTAAATATCCACAATATTCTCAAAGTCCTAAAACCATTCCTTGTCAAAAATATTTTGCATAAATTTCCCAAATAATACAATGAATGCCATAAAGTCATCATTAAGGATGAAATCAAAGATGCTCATATTTTCCATGTCAACAATTCATGCATTTTACCATATGTAACACTAAATATGATGCCTTTTCATGAATAATCAGATGCATTAAGGTTACAACATAATGCTCTTTAGGAAAATATAGTTTTAAATAAAAAATTTCCCAAAATTTGTCTAACCCAAAAACAACATTTTATGCAATATGATTATTTTTCTGAAAATCCCATTAAGAAGCCACTTACCTCGGTAGTCCAATCCAAATGTACCTCAACCAGGCATTGTATTTAACCAATCAATTTACTAGGTCCATCGCCAAGTACCTTGGAACCTAGAAACACAAGTATCAAGCCTATTAATAACATGGCTTACTACAAATTACATTATCAATTTTTTCTCCATAAATCAGAAAGGATCCCCTCAAAACTCAAACCTAAGGCCCTGAAGCCTAACTTGACCATCCCAAAACAAGTACCCTTACCCAAATGGGAACCAAACAAGCATATAAGAATCTCATAGGGATATAACAGAACCAAAGCCTTTAATTTCCCTACCACAAACAATGTGCATTTACCAACTTGATACAAAGCATGTCACTACCAAATCATGATAGAATTAGCCAAAGTAAAGCAATTGTCCAAGAAAGAACATGTTAACTTACTAAAAGTCTCAACATTCCTAAACCACACAACAAAAGCTTGGAGTAAATTCCTAAAAGTCTCAACATTCTAATCATACTTTCTAATTAAATTTGTAGCAGGTCAGCCATTTTTATAAAATTTGTTCAGTCCACTTAGTTTTATCCCAAAAGCTTGAAATTAAATAGGAAGAAGCCCTTATATGTCTAGTATGTACCACCCAAAATTCCACTGAAAATAATTTTTCTATAATTTATAAAAAATCACGTAGTGCAACTTACTCAAAACTGTCAGGGATAGATTTAGAGTCCTAAAAGAAAATTACTATAATTTTAATTCTAAGCCAAAAGCTGTGATACTTGATTAAACTTAAAGCTACATGAGTTGGCACATATTAACAACTAGGAATGCATCCCATAATCTCATAGAACAATCATCACAATACAAGCGAGGAATTCAATCCCATAACTCATATAGGCAATTTACCAAACACTTGGCATGAGACAAGCAAATGCCCACATCCACATATGTCAAAGTCATTCAAATACAAAGGAACACACTTTAAATCAACTCACATCAACATATGCAACAAAAAGACCCATATGGTTGCTCTAAGAAACCAACCCTCAAGTATTCATTAGAAAACTGAACAACCAAAACCTTTTATCAAAGCATAAAATCTCAAATGATACGAAATTTTCGGATTTTAACAAAACCATTGCTACCCAAATCATCTTAACCCTCTAATATTTCATTATTCACCAAAACCCATCAAGTATTCATCATAATAATCATAAAATAGCAAAACCCAAAGGATTTCATTGAAGAAATTGAGATAAAAGATTAGATTTTTACCTTGGGTTTAATCCTCTTCAAAATCTCATGGAATTTTAGCTACTAGGAAAACCAATGGAGACATAATCCTCCCTAACAAGGAGGTCTTGACTAGAGAGAGAAAGAAAGAAATGAGGGAAGAGATATGGGAGCTTGGAGGCATCATTGGGGAAGAACAAAGAAGAATAGAGGGAGTGGGAGAGAGGGAGAAGAGGCTGACGAAAATAGGGGAGGGGGGTGGCTTACCGTATGATAATATATGGGTTATTATGGACCACTCATCACAAAAATATCTTCTTTTTTTGAGAAACCAGACCAAAAAGCCTGGGGCTTTATTCAAAATGAAAAACTTAATGAACGTCACGATACACAAGCAAGGCAATATCAACTGGCATATCACCTAACCATATCTGATCCCCAACCACTAACTTAGCTTTCTTGGCTAGAGCATCAGCAACAGAATTACAAATATGACTAGTATGAGAGAAAACAACAGACTGAAAAGCAATTACGTGCAGCCTAATATCCTCTAAGATGTTACCATAGTTGGCCACCTCACCATTCTCATGAATAAGAGCACTAATGATGACGGCCGAGTCTCCCTCAAGAACCACACAAGTAAGACCAAGCTTAAGAGCAAACTTGATAGCTCTCAAACAAGCTAAGGCCTCTACATCGGCCACTGATTGGGCTAGAGGAATGGATGAAGACAAAGCTCCCAATGCTGCACCTTCACAATGACAAGCAATAACACCTATGCCCGCCCTATTTGAATCACGAAACACTGCAGCATCAAAATTCACCTTGTAGCAATAGGAATCAGGGGGATGCCACTAGTACACAATGGGAATTCGGGGTGAGGCTAGTTCCTCGGTCTGGGCCTGAAGAAATTCTTGCAAATAGCTACATACTTTACTGCAAATACTGGGCATTGGAAGGGCAGGTCGACCAAAATGAAGGGTGTTGCGCCTGTTCCATATCAACCAAGCTGCAATTACGAAGATCTCAGCTCGAAATTCTTCACGGTAATACAGAAACCTGGAAAGCAAATCACTAAAACAAGAAGGAGGAGATGGTACCGATTGGTGGAACCATTCTAGAGAGGTCCATACGCCACTAATCTCCTTACAAAACCAGACAGCATGTAAGATATCTTCTGATTGATCATTGCATAGATCACAACTAACATTTGAGACAATTTGACGCCTATGGAGATTCACCATAGTTGGCAAAGCATTGTTGCAAGTGCGCCAAACAAAATGTTTAATTTTATAGGGAACCCGAAGCTGCCATATGCTCTTCCAGAATTTACCAAGAACCCTTAAATTTCTTGTCTTCCTTAATCCTCACCTAGCCCATCACCACAAAATCACTTAAATGTCATCACATGCTTTTAATATTAAAAAGACCTCTAAAAAAATAATTAACAGCCTTATTGAAAAACATAAAATTCACTTGAGATATTATTCACATTGTAAAATTGCTTAAAAAGGTTTGGGGTGTTACACTCAATTTCCTGTTGAGATTGTGACATTGCCTCCTAAAAATGAATCTCAAGTATGAGATCTTGGAGATCTAGTTCTCAGCGTCGATGAGATTATCAAGTAGCACAACTTTTGAATTCTCCATTCAGAGTATAGGAGTGGCTTTGCTTGGTGCCATTTTTTGTTTTCTAAGTTCTAAAATACTAACATAGGCTTGTAATTTTGGTTAAGGAGATTGCGTATTTTTTTAACATACATAGGAACAGAAATTTGGGTTTGTGTTTTTATTTTTTATTTTAAATTTGACGTGGTTGTACATTTGGGCTTTGATGTGCAGGGAAAATTAATTTTTTATTATTCCGTTTGACATGTCAGATTTTTCCATCTAAATGATAACGACAGAGGCAAAATTGACAAGACACTAAAATGTTAAGGACCAAATTGATACAATTGAAAGATTATGGACCAAATTGACATTTGGTGTAAAAAAATAGGGATCAATTATGTAGTTTATCCAATCTAAATTTAACTAAAAAGAAATATTATAATAATGACATATAAAATTGCAAAAGAACAAAAATTTATGTAGCACAATATTATAAGGTCAATCAAAAGCCAAAATTCTTTTTTTTTTATGTGTATATATAAATATACATACACACACTGAGATAGATGTTAAGCTCATAATTAATGCACAACGAGTTCAACATAATCTATCTATAAGGGGAGACAATTTAGCTACCCAACCTAAGGGATCTTGTCCATTAGGTCAAAGTCTACGAGTTCTAGCAACTCGAATCCAAAATTCTGTCTTAAGTTGTAAGTTTTAGTGTCTAGAAGAGTGGTTGAAGGTTTACATAGAAGACGTAAGAAACTGCTCAAAAGCTATTATGTCTTCTATGTAGCTAGACTACAAGCTCAACTCTCTAGGAATAGAGCTCCATAAAGCTTGACTCTAGTTGATTGGTTGAACCTTAGGCTGTTAGGCAAATTGTTTTTCTTTGTTAGGACATATGTGATTCATGTTAAGAACATATGTCAACATTTTATGTAATTGACTAATCCTTTGACAAAATGCACTTTACTTGTATTTGGGTAGATCTAGGATGCGTTTAATACGTCAAAAAACAAGGTTTCAAGTTCAAGTGTTAAAGCAATGCAAGTCTATCCAAGAATTAAGAATTGAAGTGCAGGATTTTAAAACTCGACAACTAGTATCAATCGAGGTTTAAAAAGAGTTGTTTCAGCCCGAGGCTTGACAGCTGCTCGATTGATAGGGTATCTGCTGAGATTTATGAAAAACAGATTTTTAGTTTTGATTTTCATCCAATCGATGAATGTATGTTTGGGCTTTCTTTTCTCACAACTATAAACATATATAAGGATTATTTTAAAGGCCGTTATAGGTTGCACAGTTGCGCGAGTATTGAGCAAAGTCTTGTTCATGCAAATTGTTACTAGAGACAGAATTTGCCCTAGTTATTCTTTCTCTTGAAGAAGCTGCAGTGTTTGTACATTGTAGGGTTTTGTGACTAAGTAACTTCATGATCTTCATCGTGTGATGAACAGAAAAACTTTGCATCCAAAATTTTTCTCAAGTTGGTGATCAAGTTGCGTACTAAGATTTGCGCATCTATTGGTTAATTACGTACTGAGAGTCGTGCATTAAAAACGAGAGATTGTCACTACAGAATAAGTCCAACTGTGTATTAAGATAAGGGTTTAACTGTAGGTTGGTATAAAGTACTAGGATTCTTTTACTTGTAATCGCTTGTTTTGATAATAGTAGATTCTCAAAAGTGGTGGCCTTAAAATCACCTGGTGGGGTATTTGCCTCTGAGATTTTTTCCATCCGTAAACAAATCACCGTGTCAACTTTTATTTTTTGCTGCATTATATTTTAGTTGGTGATTTGTTGTGCTGCCACATACATTGCATGTTAAATTGATTAATTAATAAACTTGGGTAATTAATAAATTAATTTATCACAAAGGGTCAATACATTCTTGGCTTATCAAGTGGTATCAGAGTAGGCACACTCTGACTAGGTTTTAATCTTTGCTATGTGATCCATTGACCCCTATTTGTCATGGATAAAGGACAGTCACTCATTGTACCTCCTTCAATTGATGGTACTAATTATGCATACTGGAAAGTACGCATGGGAGCTTTCTTGCAGTCATTAGATGAGTCATTTGATGAGTACTATGCTAGGCTCAAGTACATAGTGAACTCAACATTTAATCTTGGGAAACCATTCTCAAACCCAAGATTATAAGAAAAGTGCTCAGATCTCTGGCTGAGAGATTCCATGCTAAGATCACTACGATTAAGGAGTCAAAGGATATCGGCAAAATTCCTTTGACAAAGCAAGTTGAAAATCTGTAGACATATGAGTTGGATTTGTCTAGGATCGGGAAGTCAAGCAAGAGCAAGAGCATGGCACTGAAGGCCAAGAGCAGTGACACGGATAAGTCTTCCAATGATAAAGATTAAAAAAATGAAGTCCTACATCACCAGGAAATTCAAGAAGTTCATGAAGAATGCAAATGCAAAAGGCTTCGACAAGGACCGTATGCAATCGAGTTCTTCTCAGTCTAAGGGCCAAGACAAAGGGAAGAAGGATGCTAGGGATGGTAGTCAATACTTTATTCCCTCAGGACCTAAGTGTTTCAGATGTCAAGGATTTGGTCACATGAAACAAGAATGCCCTACTTATCTCAAGTCCATTGGGGTTTTTGTTCAATTTCAGTTGGATTGATGAAATTGGCTTGTTGATTTGATGTAATTGATTATTTTAAACTGTTTTCTACCTTGTGTGATGATCAATTGAGTAAAATTTCTACAAGTGGTTTTTCAAAATTTTAGAGTTTTTTTGTTTGAAACTCTATGCTCAAGCCAATTTTGTGTTTTTAACCTTTTAAATATGAACCTGTTGTCACTGCATTAGAGCATGCATCATGACATTTATTTGTTCACGCATCATATGGATTTTATATTGTGCTAACTTGCAGTCTGCTCTTGTGTTTTTTTTTTTTTTTTGTTCTTTCTCTTATGTCTCTATTTCTTTCTTTAGCATCATGCCTAGGAAGACTAGAGCCAATAGGTCATCCACCTCTACTTCTAATCCTTCCTTTGAGAGTGACAGGTACTTGAGTGAGAAGCACCAACGGACCTTTGAGACCCTTAACACTAAGAGGAAGATTTGGGCTGAGTGTAGGGTTCTGTTAGATGAGATTGATCCTACCATTAGGGCAAACTTTGAGTGTCGAGGCTGGTTGTCTCTTTTGGATTTTGATTCTCCTCCTCCAGCCATCTTGATTAGAGAGTTCTATTTGAACCTCTCTGTTCACTCCTATGATTCTGGCACTCTTGTGAGGAGTTGGATTCGTGGTGATGAGTATATCATTACTCCTTCGGTAGTGGCTAATGCTTTTAGGGTGCCTCTTGTTCAGCATCCTGTTTACCCCTATGATGCGTCTCCTCCCTTAGACGACATCATGTCCTACATCATTAGTACTGCTATTCGGTGGGGTTTCGATCCTCGGATCACTTCTGCTGAGCTCACTTAGTCTATCTATCTTATCTTTAGGATAGTGTGTCATTCCTTGTGGCCTATTTCTCATTTGCACACCATTCCTTTGGACCGATGTGTCCTCTTGTATGTACTTGTTATGGATGCTCCTATTAGTTTTCCTCATATGTTTCTTCATTCTTTGAACAAAGTTTATAGGAGTTCCTCTACGGCTCATGCTCTTTTTCATTCTATTTTCATTTATAGGATTTTGTTGTTTCTAGGATTGTCTGACTTCCCCGTTTCTGAGCCCGTCCATGTTATTGCTCCCATCGGTGCCATTTTTCTTAGGCAGAGGGCTGCTAAGATGAAAGAGCGCTCTAAACGTCCTAGAGTTTAGTCATTTAGTACCGTACCACTTTCTTCTTCTACAGGTGTTCCTTCTGGTGAGGAGTTTGCTGATCCTATTGGCGATGCTACTGTTGATGTTCCTCTACCATCGACTTCGGTTGACTTTGACATTCGTCGTACGTTGGAGTCTATCATGACCGTTCAGGTGGCTCATGGTCAGATTTTGGTGGACATTCTAGACGAGATCTGTGCTTTGCGAGTAGACTTGGTGCTTCTTAGACATTTGTCTTTGCAGTCTCCTTTTGATGATGGATTTCAATTTGTTCTTTGGCATTCCATCACAAAAAGGGGGAGTAGATTGTATATCTTAGGGGGAGTTTTGTTTTTGGAGTTTTGTTTTTTGAGAGCTTGAGATTTTGTTCTTTGAGAGCCTGTGGAGATTAGATTGCATCTAGGGGCTTCACTATGTACTTATTGTTTTTGGCTCTTGATGTATTCATGTTAGGGGGAGTTTCATTTTCTTTTTGGATACGTTTCTTGTTTCACTGCTTATAGACTTATGATTATTAGTTATTCATTGATATCATTGATATTTGTCTATATTTTGTGTTTTGTGATCAAGAATGTTCTTTTTATTTACTTGTATTTTCCACACATACGTTTATGCATTTTGTTTAGTGTTTTAGGAAATATACAGGTTGATTCAATTGAGCTACTGTCTATTTTTGCAACTGATGGATAGTAGTTAGAATTGGATTTGTTATAATGGGCATATTTTTGTATATGGCTTTTCTTTGTAAACTTTGAGTTTTTAGTGGTGTTTTGTCATGGATTGCCAAAGGGGGAGTTTGCTAGGTTCTAAGTACTTAAGCACTAATGTATTAGAACTCTAATAAGTGTTGTTGGCAAACCATGATCAAAACAGGTGTCTAGTTATATTTTTAAACTTGCTCAAAGTATGTGATTTATGTAAAGTTGGAATCGAGTTAACTGCAAAAGTTACTCTGCATTTCTGCCTAACTCAATCAATCGAGAATTAGACTCGACCGATCAAAAGTCATGCAAATTGTTTCTTTTTGCAAATTTTCCAACTCAGCCCTAAGCCTATATGATATGTAAGGTTTTATGTTTTTCCTTAGGTATAAAAGGAAAACCCTAGTCACATTTTTGAGGTTGCTCATATTGCTGTTTGTGTGAATCTCTTGTGAGATCTGAGAGATACTTGCCTTCACACAAGCTTGGGATTATCAAGAAGGAGATTTCTTCGAGAGTTTGATGGTCATTCAATTGCTGCCATAAGAGTTTAAAGATACACAAGCGGGGTGCTTGTACTTGCTGGAGAATTTAAGAAAGAAGGAGTCTGTGGTCTCAGAGCTTGCACGTAGTCGTGTCAATAAGTTCTACTAGTGAGTAGCAATAGGATGTTAGTGGTCTAAGTCGTTACTGTACAACTTCGATTCTTTCATAGTGGATTCAAGTTTACCTTGAGGATAACTAAGTTAAATCCTCCCCAGGTTTTTTACCGGTTAGATTTTCCTAGGTCATCATATCTTTGTGTATTTATATTCCGCACTTGGCAGTGATATAATTATATGATTGTGTTAACCTAGATCTAGAATTTGGACTAAGTAATAACTTGGCTTGTTAACTAGGTTAATCCAATTGTGGTTTAAGGGGTCTAAATAAACTCTACAGAATCCTAAATACCTTCACTGCCACTATCAATCCTACTGAAGGGATTGTAGAAGATGTGGTTGAAGAAGAAAACTTAGTGGAACCAAAATTTGAGAAGATGGATGAGCAAGATAACATTCACACAGCCTATGCAAAATTATACAAGGTCTCGAAAAAGCATGAGAAGCTGTATAGGTTGGCCACTAAGAAACTGAGTGATGTGGAACTTGAATGAGAACAAATCTCCACAAATTTTGATGAAACTAATTAGACTATTGGAGTATTGAGGTTTGAAAAAATTTTCTTGGCTAAGAAGACCAAGAAGCTTGAGGCGAAATTGTTCCAAGTTAGAGCTCAGTTTCAGAGGACCTCAACTACAAAGCTTGATGATATGCTCAGTATGTAGAATTTTGTCTCCGATCGAACTGGTTTAGGGTATGATTTCTCTTCTCCTAATATTGCTTCTTCTAGTACTATTGTTTTTGTTTCTCCTGCTAACAATATTGAATATGAGAATAATGATCCTAAAATTGTGGTAACTAGTGAGAACATAGACAAGGGTAAATCTATCTTAGGAGCACCTCCTAAACTTGCTAAGAAAGAAACCAAAAACCCTAAAGCTAAGAAGAGTAATGCTCAAAAGTCTAAGGAGAAGAAGCAGCATCTTTGTCATCACTGTGGAGCAGTTGGACACACTCGACCAAACTGCTACAAATGGCAAGCCATTCAACAGAGCAACAACATGGTCTCTTCAGGAAACTTGAGTCAGTTTCCATCCTCTCTTGCTCCTCATGGAGATCTCTTCAAGACCCTCATATTCCTTACAAACTTGAATGGTTGCAATTCTTTCCCCTCTCAGTCGGTTCAAGGGTTCACCAAAAGAAAAGGTTCTTCCAAAGTGTGGAAGGAAAAATACTCCAAGTGATTTAGTCACTAATTCTCTCTCTCCCCTTGTTTTCTTTTGTTTTTTGTTTTTTACATCACTTGTGTGTTTTGCTTTCTTATTTTGAGACAATCTAGTTTTTATGCATTACTTTGTTTGACATGTTTTTGTTTGTTTGTTTTTCAATTTTGTTTTATTTTTCTTTCATTCATAAAAATAATAATAAAAATTGAAAAAAAAAATACAAAAACAATGTGTGATTGTGTACATTGGTACTTTTGTACCTTGAATGGCCAATGAAACAAAGTTGTCTAAACTTTGTATCTCTTGTAACTTAAATAAGCATCTCTATACACAACTAAGCAAGTGAGTTTTGTGGCTCTTTGTCTGTGATGAGTAGGATTAAGTTATCTCTTGTACTTAACACTCGTATCATTCTTTTTCATGGGAAGGACTAAAAAATTCTACGAGAAAGGCATAAATAACCATCTCACCATTGTTGCCCGCCAATCATGAAATGACATCGGTATACTTCGAAATAGCAAAAGTGTAATGTCAAAAGGCTTAACATAATTGAGAATTTCTTTTCTCTCTCTTGTATGCCCATACATGATATACTTAATAAAATAAAAACATGCAAAGAAAATTAAAGCAAATAAATCAAAATGCTTTAAAACATGATTGCACGTATATATTCTAGGAGATGTGGGAGTTATAAGATGTACCTCGAAGGTGATAGTCCACATCAAGTAGTTATGATCGTGTGTGAATTAAATTGATTTACTCATATCTCAAATTGTCATAACATAGAGACACTTATGCTATCTTGCAATATTTTTCACACATAACACGCAATATTCTTTGCTACTTTTGATACATGTGCAGGCACAATGTGATTTGGCCATCAGAAGGTTTTCTTGTATTAATGTATGCTCACTAAATTGTCTTAACTTGTTTTTGAAATATAGAATTAGTTAGACATGTTTAGTGTGTGTGTGTGTGTGTGTGTGTGTGTGTTTTTGGATCTGTGTGCTTACATTTTTCTTGATTGTGAGACGTTTTAAGAGATTAAAATGTTGTTTGGATCCTTGGTTGAGTTGCATGTTTGATTGTGTTCATGTCTGTATTTTTCTCTTCTTATAAAAACTGTTTTTAAAAGCAATCTCGACAGTTCCTCAACACATCTCGACAGTTAGGCTATCTATCGAGCTCTTCAACTTCTTTTTATCACAATCTCGATAGTTTCTCGATAGCTCCTCGATAGATGCTCGATGGCTCCTCAATCCATCGAGCTTCTTTGATGTGGAAATCTCTAGGCAGCTCCTCGATAGCTACATCGCACTGGTTTTAATTATCAATAGCTCTCGATAGCTTTCGATCCATCGAGGTTAGGATCCTTGCGATACCAGATTCATTTCTTCTTTTTGTAAGTGTCCTTCTGATTGGGGTGATCGTCAGTTCACTCCTTGTTCAACCTTTGCTAAAGGTCCTAGGTTCATTAACATGGTTATGACCTTTGTTTTGCATCCTCTCTCTCACTATAACTCCATTACAGAGCCCCGTGCTCTGTTTTTGATTTCCTTCTTAGAGCATCTCACTATAGACTTCCCCTTTCATTTCATTATTTCCCTCATTGATGTTTATAGGGATACGATGACTCGTGATAAGCTCATTTTTCTTTCAGCTATCACGAGGATTCTTCGTCACTTTTTGGTCTCCTTTCCCGTTTCTGACCACTTCTCTATGATGTGTGCCATAGACGCCACTATCATTAAACGGAGCGAGGCCCTAGCTACATTCGAGGCGGCCTAGGACAGTGATTCCTCTAGCTTCTACAACTCCATCCACATCTGCTCCTTCTTCTGCTGGCGAAGTGACTCTCGAGGACATCATGGCACAGTTGTGCGTATGGATCCTCACCTTGACACTTTTAGTGATGAATTGTGTTAGTTGAACACCCGTATTGGTAGTATTGCACGACGACAGGCTGTCATGGGTGGCTTCGTTGCTTCTCCTCCTCCTACTCTAGAGGCTTTTGAGGGTGAGGATGATGATGTTGATGCTGATGCTACTAATGCTGAGGATGATGGTGCTAACTCTTCTAGTGCTGATGAGATGTCTACTTGATGTACTTACCCTTTGTTACTCGTGACAAAAAGAGAGAGTAGTTTTGGATATGAGAGTAGTCATATACATAGGAGGAGAGTTAGTACTTAGGAGATTTTTGTTAGGGAGAGTGTATATTTTTGTTGAGGGATGTAGTGAGGACTTTATGTATGTTTTTCTTTTCTCTATATTTTAGATACATTGTTCATGTACCTTAGATATTGTGATCATATTGTGATAACAAACCTTGTACTTGTTGATATATATACATTTGAGGTTGTTATTACAGTTCTTTCACCTATCTTTACATGTGTTGTTTCTTTTCTTTCTTTATGCACATGTTTCTTATACCTTGTATGCAATCTTTTATTGTTTAACACTAAGATGCCTTGATGAGTTTTGTTCAAAGTATTTCCGAAATACAAGTTGTCAAAGGCTTCCTTGCTATGAACTCTTTTTTTACAAATTTTTTCAAGAGTTTGTATTGGTATAGATTTTACTGTACTAACAAGTGAGTATTACTTAAGTGATTTATGACTTCTCTCATATGTTTATTTTTTTGTTGTGATTTTGTCACAGATTGCCGAAGGGAGAGATTGTTAGGACATATGTGATTTATGTTAGGAACACATGTCAACATTTTATGTAATTGGCTAATCCTTTGACAAAATGCACTTTACTTATATTTAGGTAGATCTAGGATGTGTTTAATACTTTAAGAAACAAAGTTTCAAATTCAAATGTTAAAGCAATGCAAGTCTATCCAAGAATTAAGTATTGAAGTGCAAGATTTTAAAACTCGGCCGCTAACTCGACAGCTAGTATCAATTGAGGTTTAAAAAGAGCTATTTCAGCCCGAAGCTCGACAGCTGCTCAACAGATAGGGTATCAATTGAGATTTATGAAAAACAGATTTTCAGTTGTGATTTTCATCTAATCCGTGAATGTATGTTTGGGCTTTCTTTTCTTACAACCCTAAACATATATAAGGATATTTTAAGGGTCATTACAGGTTGAACAGTTGCGCGAGTATTGAGCAAAGTCTTGTTTATGCAAATTGTGACCAGAGACAGAATTTTCCCTAATTCTTCTATCTCTTGAAGAAGTTGATGTGTTTGTACACCATAGGATTTTGTGACCAAGCAACTTCATGATCTTAATCGTGTGATGAATAAAAGAACTTTGTAGCCAACATCTTTCTAAAGTTGGTGATCAAGTCGCGTACTAAGATCTGCGCATCTATTGGTTAGTCACGTACTGGGAACCGTACATTGAAAAAGGGAGATTGTCACTATAAAACAAGTCTAATTGTGTATTGGGGTAAAGGTTCAACTGTAGGTTGGTATAAGGTACTGAGATTTCATTACTTATAACCGTTTTGTTTTGATAATACTGGATTCTCAGGAGTAGTGATCTTAAAATCACCCAGTGGGGTTTTTGTTTCGGAAGTTTTCCCCATTCGTAAACAAATCATTGTGTCAACTTTTATTTTCCGCTGCATTATATTTTAGTTCATGATTTGTTTGTGTTGCCACGTATATTGCATGTTGAATTAATTAATTAATAAACTTGGATAATTAATCAATTAATTTATCAAAAGGGGTTAATACATTTTTGGCCTATTATTCTTTTTTCTCAATTTGTGGCCTACAATGACCAAAACCCTTGAGATTTGTGCCCTAAGGTTTCAAAATGTATTTAAATGAATATTAGGTCATCATAAACATAAGGTGAACACTATGTGAAAAAGAGATCTTATTGCAATGGTGATCCAAGTGAATTTGTTGCACAATTAAGTTTACTTCACTCAACTTTTTGTTGTAGTGTTAGACACAAATGGGCATCATTGAAAGATTTACAAGATACAAGAGTTCTACCGGGGTGAAGTTACATGTGGTCATATGTGAGTAAGCTCAACTGTAGGTAGCAATACTAAAAATTGGCAATGTTATTGCATTGTTGTACTTCCATTTTATCTTAGTGAATTTTTCAGTTTGTTGGTAACTTATAAACCACTCGTAGGGTTTTCTCATCATAACCAAATCACATGTGTCAAATATGTTTTTTGCTACATCTAATATTTACGATATGGTTGAGCCCATCACCTACTAAATTGGATCTTTACATAATTAGCTCAATTAATCAATTTGGTCAACTGACTATAATCAAGTAGGGTATAAATTTTTCAACATTGTCTCTTATCCTAAACTCTCTCTCTCTCTCTCTCTCTCTCTCTCTCTCTCTCTCTCTCTCTATATATATATATATATGAATGCTTTGTTACAAACAATGATATTTAATTTGTAACAAGCTAGCAAATAATATTTTACATGGTGGATGACTATTGAAGAAGAAATTCATATATAATATTTTTCTCACAGTTCTTTGTCTTGTATTGTTATTTTTTTACAACACAGAGCAATATTTCATTATTTCTCTCTCTCTCTCTCTCTCTCTCTCTCTCACTTGCTCTCTTTCTTTCTCGTCCTTGTCATCTCTCTCTCTCTCTCTCTCTCTCTCCAACTTGCTAGAACGAGGACAATTAGTACTACACCCTAACAATATACATTTCGAATACACCGAAAATGTGAGCACTTGTGTCCACACTTTACACATAGTACCGAAGTGTGTATACTATCTTTGCGATGTAATAATTTTCCTTTTAACTATCTTGCTTTTGTGCCATGAAATGTACAACTTGGTCCTGACATCATCCTCTGATCATGGCATGAATGTCAAGGCAAGGACGAAAAACGAAGGAACACAAACGAGGCCTACAATCCAAACAAGATAGCTGGGAAGGAACGTAGCTATCATTAGTAAGAACCCCGTGGTAGCAGCAGCAGATCCTATCCCTCCAAGAACTCTAGCAATCTGTGGCCTTCTCTTGATTAGCATGATAGCAGTGATGCAACAAAGGTAACCCACGAAGTTACTGACCACAACACAAACTAGGAGCACCTTGGTGGAGGAAGATTGGCCATCGAAATTGAAGGCGGCAATAACAGAAGTAGATGTTTGGGCTGCAACCGTGATGGACATCTTGGATAGTTTGGTTATGTCCACAATTGGTCTATCGTTTCTACCTCCATCTCTGATTTCCACGTCACCTTCACCTCCACCTCCACCTCCGCCTCCGCCTCCGCCTCCTCCTCCTCCATTTCCGTCTCCGCCTCCACCTCCACCTCCACCTCCACCTCCGCCTCTTCTTTCACTCACTCCTCTGCCTGCCTCTCCACCTACTCCACCTTCGCCTTCTCCTTCACCTCCTCTGCTTTCATCTCTCCCTACACTTGCACTTCCGCCTCCACTTTCCCCTTCCTTTCCACCAGCACTCTCCCCTCTTTCTTCAACATGGCAATTAGTAGCTTCTATAAGTCTATCTTTAGAATCAGATGACCAGGGTTGTGGATGTAGGTAAATAAGTAGTTCAGTGAAGATCATTGAGAGTAACTTGAAGCATGACTCACTGTATCTTTCGGATCCTTTTCCACCTCTGTGATTGCCTTCCCCTTTGCCTTCAACTCTCACTGAGTCCTGTGAGCTCCCCTTTTTTAGTTCTAATGAAACGCTTTCATCTCCACATGCACTGTTATCAATACTACCAAGTACAACAACTCTTGAGTGCAGCTCAAGGCTCCCTTCTAGATCACACTGCAATATATCACACTCGTTGAAGCTCAACGGATAGGAACTCACGGGTGCCCATGTATCTGCAATATGTGTTCCTTCTTTTAATGGGAGAAAACTAGGTTCTTGGACCATTTTCAGCAATATCAGCATGATTAACAGGCCGAGAAGAAGGTTCTTTGGTCCCAAGTTCCTGCCTCCAGTCTTGCCTCTCCGTCCACCGCTGCCACTTCCCACAGCACCACCATTAGCCGATGTTTCTTTCCATGGTGATAAAGTCTGTTCTAAGAAGCCTAAGCCTTCCTTTTCATCACCCTTGCCACCCACAAGCAATAGTGGGGTTGGTTCAGAGAGCTCTAAACGCAGTGGATTGTTCACCTCACTATGACTTGAATAAGTCAGAGAAACAAGTTGTTCCTCCTGGATAAGCTGTGGGTTTTTTTGAGGATAATCGGAGAAGGAAGGGCTCACAACACAAAAAAGAAGGAAAATATGAAGGGCTATGCTGAACCGACCCATAGAAAGAAGGAGATGTGTATTCCTATCTCAGAATCAGCGAGCAGGAGAGAACTTATATAATGTAGTAAACAACCTCAGAATTGTTATTCGTCGTCGGCAGCAAAGAAATTGCAAGTGAAAGAACCAGGAAGTTAGCATAGGGCAATTTCTTTGCAAATTAAGCATGTCTTTTCCTACGCGTTTTCACTAATCTAGAAACTTTGTCTCAGAGGATTTATGAATTATATAATGAGGTTCAATAATCAATATGCAAATTAAGGCTTAAAGGAAGAACAAACCCCTGCATGGTGTTATATATGTATATCTTTTGCACGTATTTGCTCTTCACGTACCGTTAATGAGGTTTTGGTGCAGGTTTTAAATAATTTGGGAATCTCGTCCTCTTTTAGAGTCGAATCTTCATCAAGATTCAAGACACCAATTTATGAATTTAGTTTTGTTGAAACCAATATTTAAAGTTCAAAATTCTATTGAACTAAACAAACCCAACACTAAATAAATTTTAATTAAATCATGTTTCATATTCTATAAACAATATAATGTCAACAACTCAACACTAAAAATATTATGATTAAACTACCGCAGTCTTTTTTAATTAAATTTTATAATTGGTCGTTGGAGGAGTGAGATTCATACTTAATCCTTTAGTTGAGGGCAAAATACTTTACTAATTGATCTAACTAAATCTCATTATTTATTAATATAAGTTAATTAAATTATCATAATACTTAAAATATTTTGTTAACCCATATAAATCACAAACTGCACAGATTATGACTAGTTCTAATTTATAATCAACTGTACAACGAGATTCATCCACAAGATACGTGTATGAAAAGTGTTCAAATAACAATTTTCATCTCAAATCTTATACCATCTCCACGCGGAATAACCTCATATATTAATTTGAGGTGAAAGTTTGTAGTAGTTTCGTGATATTTTAATGTAATGTGAAACTGGAGAAATATGACAAGAAGACCATACAAAAGTTAAATTTCTTCACAAGTAAGGTTGCCCTTTCAACTTCCAAGTCTTCACCATCTAGCTAGAAACTCTTCTTTGGATACGCAGGTAAATATCATCCAAGTTTCTGTTTAGTTTCCTTGCAATTGATTTGGAAATACCATAGATTTGATTTATTGACAGAGATGGAGTCATGAGTCAATTCTAGGTCAATCTTTACATATATAATAGAAAAATTTTGCATGAAATTTCTAAGGAAGTACCTAATGTTAGAGCTGAAGGAAGAGCAATTCCTTTGCAAGTTTGCATGCATTAGGGCTGGTGTTATATGCATACGTTTTTTGTACCTATCTTCCCTTCATTATTAATATTGAGGTTATTTTGGAAAAATAATGAAATTTTAAACAAAAATTGTAAAAATGTTGTTGGAATTAAAGAATTTAAGAATATGGCCCTCTTTTATAGTTGTATATTAGAGACACCATTTTAGTGATTTGGTTTTATTTAAAACAAATTTAAAGTCACAATTTTAAATGAAATCTTAATTGTATTATATATATATTTGATTTTCTATAAATAGAGTCAACAACTCAACTCTAACCCAATTCTAATTAAATTATTTTTAATTTGCTTTAATTAAATTATGTAAGATATAACTAGTTTTTGGTAAAGGTCAGCTGATGTGAAGACAATAAATTTTACTAGCTGATCTAACAAGAACTTATAATTTATTAAAATTTATTTATTTATTAAATATGTATAATAAAACAAATATATTTTGCTTAAGCTTTCGCGTATATCTCAAATAGCATAGGTTAATTATGACTAGTTTTAATTTAAAATCATCCGTACATAAATGAGATGTGTGCCTACCAAATGTGCACAAAAAGTGTTCAAATAATATTTTCCATGTCCTAATATATTAATTTAATATTTAAGGTGAGGTTTTGTAGTGGTTTCATGGTATTAATGTAATGTGAAATCTAGAGAATTATAATACAGTACGTAAGAAACACGACAGGAAAGGTAAATTTCTTTGCATGTAAGGTTGCCATTCCAAGTCTTCACGATCTAGCTAGAAATCATCTTGCACCTATTTTCTCTTCATCGTTAATATTGAGGTTTTAGAAAAATAATGAAATTAAAAAAAATGGTTACAATGGTGCTGGATCTAAATAATTTAACCATCGGGTCCTCTTTTATAGTCGTATCTTTCAGACACCATTTTAGTAATTTGGTTTTGTTTAAAACAAATTAAAATTCACAATTTTTTTAATGAAATATTAATTGTATTATATTTAATTTTCTATAAACAAAGTAAAAAACTCAACTCTAAACCAATTCTATTTAAATTATATTTAATTTGCCTTAAAAATAATTATTTTTTGTTAAAGGTGTGTGGGATTTGAATTTAGATTTCTTATGGGAAGAAAATAAACTTTACTAGATATCCGTTTGGAAAAAACTTATTTAGTTGAAATTAAAAAAAAAAAAGTTAGATAAAATAGTATAGTAAGATCTATGATAGTACCAAAAAGTACAATAAGATCTACAAATAATAAGAAAAATAAGTTAAATAGTAAAATAAATTGTCCAAAATAAATTATCTCAAAGGCAACCTAGTTGAGCTAACAGAAAATTTTAACTTATTAATATTTATTTATTAAATATGTATATTAATACAAATATAGTTTGCTTAAGCTTTCATGTATATATATTATACATCTCAAATTGCATAGGTTATGTCTAGTTTTAATTTAAAATCATCCCTACAAAATGAGACGTGTGCATACCAAATGTGAACAAAAAGTGTTCAAAATAACACTTTCCAAGTCCTCATAAATTATTTTAATATTTAAGGTGAGCTTCTGTAGTGGTTTCGTGGGGTTAATGTAATGTGAAATCTAGAGAATGATACAGTACGTAAGAAACACGACAGGAAAGACAATTTCTTTGCAAGTAAGGTTGCCCTTCCAAGTCTTCACCATCTAGCTAGAAATTCGTCTTTAGATGCGCAGGAACGTACCGTGCAAGTTTCTGCTTAGCTTGCAATTGATTTCAAAATACCATGCATAGATTTGATTTATAGATAGAAATGGAGTCATGGGTCAATGGTTTCATATATACAATGAATATAGCTTTTGTATGAAATTTTCTATGAAGTACCTAATGTTAGGATTATTTATACACCCCAGCAGTGTCAAAATGTTTGATATTAGTTTCCATTCTGAAAATAAATGGAGTCTGCTTTTGTAGATGATACTCTTCAAAAGAGATGTTCAGTTACAGGCATCCTTGAATATATCCTGAAGGAGTTTAATGTGCATGCTGTTGAAATGAGATATTCGGTCTCAAAAATACTTCCATCTTTTCCCATCATGTTTATCATCTATGCTTCTTGCACTCTAGGTACCATGTTTATGCTTCTTCCTCATGAACAAGTAGATGGAAGTCCAGTTCCAATTTTGGTCTTTAAAGACCAGCCAAAAGCATTTCATGCCTTCCTAATCTCCATCATGTTCTCATTTACGGGTGCGCTTAGTGCACTATTAATCCAACGCAGGCCAAGAGTTGAAAGGTTCTGTAGGGTTTATGCCATGGCTTCCATGACACTAGCCATAGCAATACTCTTGTACGCCATAGCTCATTGGGATTGCAGGTATCTTCCTCAACTAGCAGAACATAAAATTAGGATATGGATTAAGAAGTTTACTACTCTTTGTTAGTAATTACATCATGCATGTGCACTCTGCAGTTTCACCTTTTTATTATAGATTTGTGAAGGTGCAAACAGAGGATTATGTTATGTAAGTAGCCCAAAAATAAATTTCAAATCTACCTAGTGAAATAAAAGATTATGGATATTCCTATTATTCATTTAGGCCAAAAAAAAAAAGAACCTTACTGCTTAGAATTCTTTGCTTGAAACGTTTAATGTTACGTGAATCATTTTGTACTTTTGGTTTTCCATTTATCCTTAATCGGATGAACACTACTTATGGTGTTATATGTAATTTGTGTGCTAATAAAGTGATAATCATGGAAGATTTCTAGGTACTTCAAATTGTTCACGAAGTCGCTTAACGCAATTGGTGCTTTAAAGTAGATAAATATAGTACATGGAGACGTGGAATTGGCTGATTTTACTAGTTCAATTGATAGCCCATTAGTATTAACACCTTTTGTGGTGTTCATTTCCTTAGTTTGAATCTCACCTCTCCCTCTTCCGTTATCAACTTATTTAAATAGTATAAGTTAACAACCCATGGTTTTAATGCAACACAAAGGGCATCTTCTATACCATGCATGGTTTTGCATGAAAACTTTTTAGTGAAATAACTGCATTAAAAATTTTGAAACCTGAATGGGAAGTGAGACAATATGCAAGTATAATGTCAATTGATGGCAGTATAAAACGTTTAAACGCAGCCCATCCAAATTGTGATCTCCTGAGTATGTTTCAATATCCCATTACGGTGATACAGCCGACGGTGTTTGTTTTCATATTTGGCTTTACGCATCAGAAAAAGTTTAAATAAATAAGAAATAGTTCAATATTGATGATTTGGAGCAAGTTTCCATTTAAATACAATTTTTTTTTTTCAATTTTTTTATAAAGATGAAAGGTCTAAAAAATATGTACTAAAATAAAGGTGAGATTTTAAAGGAAAAGGCTTAAGTGCATCGTGTACATTGGACTGGATCCAAATTTCTTATATAAGTGCAATTTTGAAAGGCCCAATCAAACGCACATAGATTTCGGACAAAATCAGATAATGACACGAGAGTATAGATAAATAATATTTCAAATTATTGAAGACTTAAGAGAAAATGGAAAACTAAAGATATGTTTGGTAACTGTTTTTTTTCTTTCTTATTTTTAGTTTTCAAAAATAATTTTATATCTTTTGGACCTAAAAACTTGTTTGGAAACTCAAAATGAACAGAAAACAAAAACTATTTTCAAAACTCAATTTGTGAAAGAAACTGAAAACATGTAAAAAGTTATTTTCAGTTTCAAATTTTCAAAAGTTAATGAAAACATGCATTTAATTTAATGAATCTGTCTCATTTAATGAATTAGCATTAGAGTTCAAATCTTAGTAACAAAATATTTTAGAATTTTATATTTTTTTCTTCAAAAAACTATTTTTTAATTTTAACTAACCAAACATATTTTTTATTTCAAAAATAGAAGAAAATTGTTTTTTCTTTATATTCCCAGAAACAAGTTTTGAAAATATAAAACAAAAACTGTTACCAAACATAACCTAAATTTTTTATTTATGATTCATGTTAATAGGTGTTCCTAGGGTAATTATTAGTAAACAATTTTAGGAAAGTTTTTATACCATCTTTATGGAAAATTGAAAATTTTTTGGAAACATTAATTATTATTTTTCTCTTTCCCTATAAAAGCTTTCCTAAAATAGTTCACTAACAAATGTTCTTGAGACATTCCTTAATTTTTCCCTTTATGTATATCATAAATTAGTTATAAATCACCAAGAGGAAGGATTTATGGGAGGGAGAAATTATACCGTCCTCTGGTGGACCACGTCACTTGTCCACCATGTGGACATTCCTTAATTTTAACTCAGCAATTTAAACAAGTGTGAATCTTTTAGTGGAATGGTGGACCACGTCACTTATCCACCA
This sequence comes from Castanea crenata, assembly GCA_020976635.1. Classification (NCBI taxonomy): domain Eukaryota; kingdom Viridiplantae; phylum Streptophyta; class Magnoliopsida; order Fagales; family Fagaceae; genus Castanea; species Castanea crenata. Next base: position 3,141,372 of record JAGHPS010000031.1, on the reverse strand, counting down.
TGTGGACCTTATAATTTCTCGGAGGGAGGAGGGGATGGTGGGATTGGTGACAATGTAATTAAACAACACAAAATATGAAAAATTATATTCGAAAAATTACTTTGATAATGAGGTTTGGTTAGACCACTCGTGGACGAAGATTACTCCAATTATTGAAACTAAAGGGAAGTAGAAAATATTGTAGTTATATAGAAGCAAGACACTTTTTTTTTTTTACATGTTCTAGTCTAACGGTCTACGTCCATAAGAGAAGCTCTTGACAACTATATTTTTCCTGTACGCTCAAGTACGTTTTATGTGCAAAAATTGTAATTAATTTTGAAAAATGCCAAGAATTATGTTTTTACTTGGGATAATGGAAATTTGAAATTTAACCTAATTTGTCCAAATTAATTGTCGTATTAAATAATTTGAGATTCTAGAGATAAAATGACCAAAATGCCATTTGTTAAACAAATTTTGACCGAATCGGTCAAACAAAGTCAAATTTTCGTCAAACCACTAAATTTCATAATTTAATACCAAAATATTTCAAAAAAATTTCTCAAGTTTGACAAAATTTAACTAGATTTATCTTAAGTTTGACCAAAATATGACTAAAACTGACTGTTCAATTGGGATGAATTTGAGTTCATACTAAAAATAATTAAACTCCCATTAAATTGACTACTCACGAACTTAGAAGGGACTTCAAACAAGCAAAATACTGTAAAAATAATGAAGAAATATGTGACTCCTAGCCAATTTTTAGATTAAGTGTCCAAAAGCTTGGTTATAGTTTGATTGAATTATAATCAAATTACTATGGTTGGCAATATAAGGAGTTCTTGGAAAGGTCTCATGAAAAATTTTGTTTGGTATACTTGGATCATAAAAATTCCACTGGAATGAAAAAATAATTTACAAAATTATTAAAGTGGACATTTTAAAGTATAAACTTTGATTTTGACACTACCTTCCAAAGCCTCTAACTTACAAAATCTAAAAAGTGAATCCAAAAGTCGATGTCTTTAGAATGTAGACACCATTTTCTAACTAAACCTTATTTGAACCAAATAGAGGTTGTAAATGCCACAAAGTAAAGTTGCAAGGATAGAAAAAACTATGCGAAACCTATAAAAATCAAGTTGATGTGTCTTCCTTGCACATGAATTTCTCACCATTCTTGAAAAATGGATCCAAAAGGTTGGTACTTTCTTGAATTAGAAGTGATTATATAGATCCTGGAAGAAATGGCATCTGAAGTCTGAAGATCACATCTAGATAGTGAGATATCGTTCGTGATAAAAATCAACTTTGAAGTTTCATTCCATTTGGACCAGCCTACTTCTGAGACTAATAAATTTTTGCATAATGTAACAAATGACATAAATTAGATTCTTTAGAAAGTACGCTGCATAAGCTTTCCGATAACAGTAAGAAAGTAGAAATCGGAGTCTAAAAAGGTCTCCAACCAAGTGCATAAATTGAGTACCTGAAGAGAGAGATTAGAGACAAATAATTGACTCTTTTTTTTTTAACTTTCAATTTTTTCTGTTTGCTTGTTTTACCATACTAATTAACTTCAAGTTTATTTCTTTGTATATTTTCCCACCTAGCCTATTTCCACAATTTACTTGAATGCTATTGCTTTTATGAAAATAATTAAGGTCCTTCATAAAATAGATAACCACCCTAATTAAAACTAAATTCCAATTGAGATGTTAGTCTCAATGTAAAATTGCTTTAAAAAAATGTTTGAGTGTTATAACGTGTGTTTAATTCGTCCAATAATATAATATCATATTTTTATTATATCATGTTATTTTTGTTTCAATTATTTAAATTTTATATTGGACAAACTAAACACACATGATAAATTTATCTTGCATTTAATAGAAAATATAGATGGAGGAGTTATTGGTGCAAATAGAATATAAATTCAGGGTGTAAAATCCAAATTTTGAAATGTCAAAGTGCAAAATTTAAAGACTCTTAAACTTTAAGGGTGTAGTTAATTTACACTTTAAGGTAGAGTTTGATATGAAGTAATGTTTTAGGATTCTTAGAAATTTTGAAGGATTCTCACATTTTATTGTTAATCACTCAAAAAAATCAAATACCGGGAATCATATGCTAAGAGTATCTTGATTCCCTCTTAATACCCTTTTTGTGGGAATGTAAATTCTCTTCTAAAAAGGTGAGTATCCACATTTCAATGTCAGGATAAAGTTGCATTTTGTTTAAACTGACAATTTTACCCATTCTCCCTACCCTTTAACTAATAGAAATAAAATAAATAATAATTCTCATAAAATGACAATTTAAATAATAATTTTTGTGTTATGCATGTCATTCAAAAAAATTTATACTATATTTATATTGAATTTTTATGATTTATAGTTCATATTTTGTTTCTCATCATTTATTTTTTTTAAAAAATTGATGTTGTATTTATGAATCAAATGGTATTTTGGGAAATTCATCTCATATTCTCAAGATTTTTATTAGATTCCAAATCAAACCAAATTGAAATAATTACATTAACACATATCCAAATTAGGTATAAATGTACTTTTCGTCCCTATATTTTGGGGTCATTTCTATTTTGGTCTCTATATTTCTATTTTTCCACTTTTAGTCCTTATTTAGAAAAACGTCATCCATTTTAGTCCTTTCCGTCAGTACCCTAACGGAAAAGTCATAGGTGGCAAATGGTGGATTAAAATATTAATTTCTCTCTCTTACGTGTCACCTTTACGCCTAAATGAAAAGCCACATCATTATTTTTTCTTTTATCAAATTATTTTAAAATAAAATAAAATTTTAGTTATTATTTAATTATTTAAATAATAATTAAATAATAGAAATTCATTTTCCATTTTTTTTCTTCTTCTTTTAAGAAAAATCCAAAAATAAATCTTATAATCTCTCTCTCTCACTCTCTGGTGTGTGTTTGTGTCTTTACCGTCTTCTTCTTCTTTCACTTCTTTCTTTTCAGATAGTTTCCCTTCCATTTTCGTTTTCCACTTTCTCTGGGCTCTCGATCTCTCTCTCAGCTCTCTTTCAATTTTCTATCTTTCTCTCTTTTTCCTATATGGGTTTGATTTGGGTTAAAGAGAGAGAATGAGGTGCTAGATCAATGGTGGTGGAAGTGGTGGTTACAGATCAGTAGTGGAGGTGGTGGTTGTAGATTGGTAGGAAGGTAGTGGAGGGGCTTAGATTGGCGGTGGAGACTAGCGATGGAGGTGGAGAAAGACAGACTTAACTCGGTGGAGGTGGAGATCAATGGTGTTGGTTGGGTTTTATGGGTTTGGGTGGCGGTGGTTAGTTGGGCTCATAGGAGGTTGGTAGATCTGGATTTTTTGGCCATTGGTAGGGTTTGAAGGTGGTGGATCAGTGGAGGATTTTCTTGGTATATTGTTGTGTTTGGTTGAGTTTTGATGTTTGGTTGGTTGGGTCTGGTAGAGATGTTTTAGCGTTTTGGTATTTCTGTGATTGCTAGGTTTTGGTCTCATTTGAAAATTGTTGTGTGTTTTGCATGTTTGGTTGCTAAGAAAATGCAAGAAGAAAAACAAAAATATTGATTTTTATAATTTTCTAGCAACGAGTTATTTGATGAAGAACATCATCAATTCTGGGAAAGTCAAGAAGAACATGAACAATTTTAAGGAAGTGAGAAAGAACATGAACAGTTATGGGAAGAACACAAAGAACATAACAAAGACATGATATTCCAACAAAATAATAAAAAGAAAAAATAATGAAAAGAATGGCAGACGGAGAAATTAATCTGAGAAATATTTAGGGAAGAAGAAGAAAATAAAGAAGAAAAAGAAATTAAGCACAAACAAAACAGATATGAATTCTACCATTTTTTTGTTTTTTATAATTTTTAAAATTGATAAATTTAATTTTTTAAGTTAGATGCTGCCTGAGATGCTTATGTAGTATTTTTAATATTCTTTTAATAGACACGTCAGTATTTACCGCACAAACAGTGCACTTTGTTTGTCACGTAAGATATTTTTGTTAAATGAGTGACAGTAAGGACCAAAATAGAATGCATTTTTTGTTTTAAGGACTAAAAGTGGTAAAATAGAAATGTATGAACTAAAATAAAAATGACTCAAAATATAAGGATCAAAAGTGCATTTACGCTTCCAAATTACTAGGTATTACATTCTTAAGTATTTGGATGCCAGAGATAATGTAAGTACTCTAACCTAAACTTAAGACAACCCATTTCATACATTTTAAAGCCAAAAATAAAGAAAAAGGAAAAATCCCAAAGTCGTGGGATGCTTTCATTCTTTAGCTAGCAAAAGAAATACTCTTCGACAATTGACATCACTATTTCATTCTTCCGCTAGTGAAAGAACACTCTCACCTTAGATCATAATAGCACAAATATATGTGCTTTTAGGCTAAGGCTACAGCATTCTCCATCCTGATCTGATCCTGACTTTAATGTCGGACCATGAATGCCAGGGCAACGACCAAAAGCAAAGCAACACAAGCTATGCCAACAACCCAAAGATAATTGGGAAGGAACATAGCTGTCATTAGTAAGAACCCTGTGGCAATAGCAGCAAATCCTATCCCTTCGAAAACTTCTGCAATTGGTGGCAATCTACGGACTAGCAAGACAGAAGCGATACAACAAAGGTAACCCACCATGTTACTAACCACAACACAACTTAGGAAGATCTTGTTGACAGAGGATTGGCCACTGAAATGGAAGGAAATGACAGAAGCAGATGTTTGGGTTGCGACTGTGATGGACATCTTGATTAGTTCAGTTATGTCCGCAGGTGGTCTATAGTTCCTACCTCTATCTCTGCCTTCCAGGTCACCTCCATCTCTATCTCCACCTCCACCTCCACTTCCGGCTCCACCTCTCCATCCACCCACTCCTCCACTAGTCTCTCCACCTTCACCTCCACCCACTTCTCCACCAGTTTCTCCACCTCCACCTCTTCCTCCACCAGTCTCTCCACCTCCATCTCTCCCTCCACCCACTCCTCCATCGGTCTCTCTACCTATGCCTTCCTCATCACCTCCTCCTCCACCTTCATCTCTCCCAACACTTGCGCTTCCACCTCCACTTTCCTCTTCCTCTCCGCTATTACTCCCTCCTTCGGTTTCAACATAGTAATTAGTGGCTTCAACAATGCAATTAGTAGCTTCAATAAGCCCATCTTTAGAACCAGAACACAAAGGTTGTAGATGTGGGTAAAAAAGTAGATCAGTGAAGACCGTCGAGAGTAACTTGAAGCATGAGCCATCGAATCTTTTGGGTCCATCTCCACAGGTGCCATTGCCTCCCCCTTTGCCTTCAAAGCTCATCAAGTCCTGTGAGCTCCAATTTTCTCGTAGAACACCCTCAGCCCCGCCATTGCCTTTATCAACGCTGCCAAGTACAACAACTCTAGGATGCTGCTCCGAGCTCCCTTCCAAACACTGCAATATATCATCATACTCCTCGAAGCTCAATTGGTGGAAACTCGTGGTTGCCCATGAATAAACAGCGCGTGTTTCCTTTCTTGATGGAAGAAAACCAAGTTCTCCGAAGATCTTCAGCAAAATCAGCGTGATCACCAGGCCGCTAAGAACCTGCTTTGGTCCCAGGTTCCTATTTCCATTGCTGCCTCTTCCCACAGCACCAGCATTAGCTGCTATTGCCGTCCATGCCAATAAAGGTTGTTCTATAAAACCTAGGCCTGCACCTTCATCACCCTTGCCACCCACAAGCAATGGTAGGGTTCGTTTAGAAAGTTGTGACTGCACGTGCATATGCATATGATATGATGCCACGCCAAGTCTTGAATAAGGCAGAGAAACCAATTGGTCCCTCGAGATCATATCTGGGTTTTTTGGAGGATAATCAGAAAACGCAGAGCTCGCAACCACAAGAACCAGAAAAATAGGAAGGGTTATATTAGCCAGACCCATATTGCACATTTGAACTAAAGCAAATTCTACAGATGTTAAATACTACAGCAAAAGGAACGAGATATGTATATATATATAATCGTTCCCAACAAAGAAAATTTCAGTGAAAGAACCAGGATAGCATTGGGGTATTTCTTTGCAAGTTAAGCTTGTCTTTCCCACCGCGTTTTCACCATCTAGAATCTCTGCAAATTAAGGCTAAAGGAACACCAAATTCCTTCTTTAGGGCTGGTTTTATATGCATTTTTTTTTTTTTTTTTGTAAATAATTTCTCTTCATCGTTAACGAGAATTTGGAAAAATAATGAAATTTCAATGAAATTTTTTATCTAAATTCATATATTGAAGTCAATATATTACAAATTTGGTTTTTAATTGCTAAGTTGAAACCAATTAAAGCTCATCATTCCTATCAAAAAAAAAAAAAAAGGCTCATCATTCTATTGGACTAAAATAACGCACAATTAAACAAAATGAAATTAAACTACATTTGACAATCTTCAATTAAATTAAATATGATATTTTCTTGGAATTCTTTGATTTAACCTTATAGGTTGTATTTTTTTTAATTTTATATATATATATATATATATATATATATATATATATCATATATAAATAATTTTTGCTGAAATTTCATGAAAATTGAACTCGTTAATTATGAATCCATTTAATTTAAAATTAACTGTACAACCTGTGAACAAGAATTAATGTGCACAAAAAGTGTTCAAATAACATTTTCCATGTAAAAATATTAAACCATTTTCACGCAGTAGTTTCGTGATATCAATGTACAGTGAAATTTGGAGAAGTACGACACGGGAATTAATCAACAAGACAAGAAAGGTAAATTTCTTCGCAAGTATAGTCCCCATTCCTGCCAAATCTTCACCATCTAGCTAGAAATTCCTCTCTAGATGAGCAGGAAAGTTTCATGCAAGTTTCTGTTCAGCTTCCTTGCAATTGATTTTAAATTACCATGGAGTCGTTTTTTTTTTTTTTTGGGTAGTGTGATGGAGTCATGGGTCAATGCTTTCACACTTGACTCATAGCTTTTGGATGAAATTTTCTAAGGAAATTCCGAAGGTTTTTGGGTTGTCTTATGTCTATATAAACCCAGCAGTCACAAAATCTTTGATATTAGCTCCCATTCTGAAAAATAATGGAGTCTGCCATCCTAAAGGAACGTGATGTATTTTTCTCTGAAATGAGGTATTCAGTCGCAAAAACTCTTCTATCTTTTCCTTTAAGGTTTATCATATATGCTTCTAGCACCATGGGTACCATGTTTATGCTTCTTCCTCATGAACAAGTGGATGATAGTTTAGTTCCGATTGTTGTCTTCAAAGACCAACCAATTGCATATCATGCCTTCCTAATTTCCATCATGCTCTCGTTTACCGGTGCCTATAATTCTTTGTTGATCCAACACAGGCCAAGAGCTGAAAGATTTTGTAGGGTTTATGCCATGGCTTCCATGATATCAGCTTTAGCAATACTCTTATACGCCACGGTTCATTGGGGTTTCAGGTATCGTCCACATTTATCAGAACATGAAATTAGGATTTGGATGGAGAAGTATACTCCTCTTTATAGGTAATTACATCGATCTGCACTCTGCAGTTTCACCTTGATTGTACAAAGTGAAGGTAAGTACGCGTACTTACCTTCACTTTAGTATACTCCTCGTTAGTATTATTATTTTTTGTTAAGTCTACCTGATGTGCAATAAAAAAGCGTTGGGTATTGCAATTATTCATCAAGAAAAAAGAATTTTTTTTTTTTACTTTCTGCTTAATTAGAAAGAATCTTGTTTCATTTCATGAAACAATTAATGTCCTGTGATCAGTGGAACTGGAGAGCCTTCATTTTGTATTTTATAGTTTTGCTTTAGCCTTAACACTTATGGCGTTTTATGTAATTTTGATATAATAAAGTTATGAAAAAAAAAAAAAAAAAGGTAAAAATCAGTGGGAAGATTTGTTAGCTATAGCTTCAAATGGTTAACTTAGTCCTTTCTCAAAAAAAAAAAAAAAAAAAAATGTTGACTTAGTCTAACGAAGTTGGTGCTTTAAAGAGTGAAGTTGAAAATTATAAGGAGAAAAAGTTCCGCTCTAAGCTATTTTTTCAAACTTATTACATAGTTATTTATATATAAAATTATTTATATGTAATATTTAAATAAATCACATGACTCATTAAAATTATATATGAATGGTTACATAAAAAAAAACTACATAAATTATTTTTTTTAATTGTCATATCATGAATTAATTGAAAACTTTTTCCAGGTAGTAAATGCAAAAATGGTTGATGCAACACCAAGGGCTTCTTAATTCCCTATAAAAAACGCGGCCTCTTAATGAAATAATTGCAGCAAATTAATACAGCTACTAATAGTATTAGATGAACTGGAATGGCAAGTGAGACAATTTCAACTATACTGTGATTCATGCCGGGTGCAGCTTCTGTCCAGTGGCCAGTGCCACTGGACGCGTTGGATTTGTGACACGTGTCCAAAATTGGACACGTGTCGCAAATCCAACGCGTCCAGTGGCACTGGCCACTGGACAAAAGCCAAGTCCATTCATGCCAATGTACAATGGCTGCTCATCCAAACTATGATCTACTGAATATGGTCCAATAGTTTCTCAACAAAATATATATATATATATATATATATATATGTATATGTATGTATGTATATATATGGTCCAATACTTTCCCAACTATCATGAGTCAGCGACTAATAGTTAGCGTAATATAGATTCTATGCAATATCACCAAATGACACGATAACGATAGAAAAAGTTAGCTTAAATTTGGGCGACAACATAGATAATAATTAATTTCTATATCCCGCCTCCCCAATTATCGTGATTATCGAATTACTAAAAAAAAATCTACCAAATTTCCGAAATAGATCTCCACTGGGACTTAGATGGCAAACAAAAAAGCCTGATCAGGTAGGAGTTCTACATGAAAAGGTTTATAAAGCCCAATGAAGACAGAGGTTTCCGTCTCTCAGCCCAATGATTCGTAGCCAACAAGCACAATGCATGTAATTAGCACTTTGACAGAGTAGGAAAAATTAAAATTAAGAAACAATATCAAGTTTTTAAATCTAATGTTCCGATCAGTTCCTATATTAAATTTTGAAATTTCTCTTTCTTGAAGTGGTTGACTGTGGTTCTAATTATTATTTTCAACTTTCTTTGAGTTCATTGCACTACAAAAACTTAACTAGTTTCGACTCATTTTTATGGAAGATTCACTATAATTTGTGGATACAATCACTAAACTAGACAAGTGCAAATTGTAGATGCTAAATTTTATTTCAAAGGTTCTTAGTGCTCTTAGGATCTGTTTAGATACTGCTGAAAACTGAAAATATTGTAGCAAAATAATTTTTAAATATGTGAATAGTGCCGTGGAACCTATTTTTAATTAAAGTTTTGTTGAAAAAAGAGGTTTATGACACCCGTGAATAGTGCACGAGACTCACTAGAAAAGCATGAAACACTCCTAAAAAAAAAAAAAAGTTAGACATAGACACTGGTTGTTTCAGAAGTATCCAAACGGATATGTAGAATAAGTTTAGACACGCTTAAAATAAATATTTAAAAAGGTAGATGAGTTTTGGCACCAAAGTATTTACCTTTTCAACCCTTGAAAAAAGGCTAAAAAATTTTTCCTTAAAAAACAGAAGAAGAAAAACACAAATTTGTTTTTGTTCATCCTCTCTCACACACAAAACTCATAAATTTCATAGCTCTAAATCTCAATTGTGGAATTTTCAAAGCTTTAGATCTAGAAGATCATGGCAATCACATAGCTCTTCATCTCTCTCGGTGTGGTAGTGTGGTAGTTTGTGTTTCATCATCTCTCTCAACAAGGTGATCTCAGCAACAACAGAGCATAAAGCTCCTTTGATTAGGTACAAACTAGTTATACAAGCTACTCTTATCTAATTGGTTTATATATATATATATATATATATATATATATATATATATATATAGAGGGGGGCCGAGCTAGGGGGGGGGGGGGGGGGGGGGAATGCCCTTTGGCCCTACTCAAGAAAACTCTTAGGGCTTGTTTGGTAGTCCAATTTGAGTAGTGTTGTTTAGAATGATGTGAAAATGTGGTTTAAAAAGTATTATTAAAAATATGTATTTATAGTATTCATAATGAGAAAAATGTGTTTGGTAATGTGTTTCAAATAGATATGTTATAGTTTAGAAATATTTTGTCTTTTGGTACGTTTGTTTTTTCTTTTTAAAAGCTGCCACCGGTACTACCACCACTTAGGAGAAAAGCTTATAAAGGTCATTGCTGCATAGATGCGTGGGAGAGCCGTTGCAGAGAGGATGATCTTGCACTGACGCGTGGGAGAGCACAGTTCTTTACATCAGGTGGGCCAGAGTGTTGGACTCTATTGCTGAAACAACCACTCAAACAACACTTGAACACTAAACTCAAACAACAATAGTTAAGAATCACTTACCAAACACAGATTTCAACGTGGGCCCCACCTGTTTGGGTGTTTAAACAACAAACAACATTACTAAAGATGGGCTACCAAACAGGCCCTTAATATTTAATTACTTAATTTGCCTAGATGCATTTGAGCTAAAAAGATAAAACTATTATTAATGAAAAGTTATAAAACCATAAAAAAACACAACCAGCTGCTTGCATGAGAGGATTGGGAGCATAGCCCACTTATTCCATCTTAAAATATAAGCCCATCCTATATTAACATAACCCATTTCTATTATAAAAATAAAAACAGATACCTTTATGAATATCTGACTTATAACCTTATATTGTTTTATTTTTCTACTTTCTTTCTTTGGTGATTTTTTAAATGCATTTCTTATATTTTCATTGACCTATATTTTGTACAAAAATTAAATTGCGTAAAAGTATAGGGTATATTTAGAAAAAGTGAGACTTTTAAAAAATTATACATTTGTTAAAGATAAAAATAAGTTTGCATGTTAAGCTAAAATAAATAGACCTATAACATATAGCTTTACAAAAATAATAGAAATTTACGTAAATTGTACTCTAGGTCTATTCTAAGTAGAGTTATAACTTTTTTTATAATTAAAATTTTAAAAGGATTATTCATGTAAATAAATCCCTAAATAGATAAATATAATATAATGAATATGTTATTTTATTGGGAATTTTCTTGCATTCAAATACGGCATAGAATACACATGAGTGAATTGTTATTATGCAAATTGATCTCAAATGCTATATGTATATGTTTGCTTGCACGTGCATAAATATTCTTGTCAAATGTAATTTTCACCCCCCTCAAGTCAAATCTTAGCTCCGCTACTGTTAATATATGTGTGTATGTGTGCACATGTTTTTATTTTATTTTATTTCTATTTATTAGGTAGGTTTAATCAAATTTTCATTTCCATATAAATTTCGTGTGTAAAAGATAAAAGATAAAAGAAAGGAAAAGATTTTAAAAAAATTGGTTGATTTATTTGTTTTGTTTTGTTTGTGTATTCTTGGGATTCGTGGAAGTGTGCATGTTTTATACTAAGTGAGTTTGAATGATTGAGGGCGCGTTTGGTAGAGAAGTTTGAGTAATGTTGTTTGTAGTTTTTTAAAATACGTGTGGATGAAAAAGTGTATGAAAATGCGTATAATGTTGTTTAAAAACTGAAAATGTGTGTTTAAGATGCTCTACCAAATGAGGCCTGTGTTGCGGTGAAAATCAATAATTAGTACTAGCCTCATAAGCTTTTCTATATATATTTTTTTAAACACATACTATTGATTTATCTTAATTCAGGGTTTATGTATTTGTTATGCATTTTTTAATCACCAAAACTTTGAAAGTGTGCTGAGATGTACCAAAAAAAATTGACACACCCACAAATGGTTGTAATTGTTGATTGCCTAATATGTTGTCCCAGGTTGAAAAAGGTGCAGTCTGGCATTGAAGGATTGGCATTGGCTCATGTGCTGGTCTGTGTAAGCAGTTGGTGTTAATTAGACCCTGAGATGTTGTCCATCTGGTGGTGTTGTTATTGACAAATCCTAGGAACTGTGCTATCCCTATTTTTATTCTGGCTTTAATAGTTTTGGTTAATTAGTCTCCTGTCGATTGTTAGTCTCCTGTCGATTTGAAATCTAGCAATCCTAGTAAGTGGTCTTTGAAGGACTCCGTGTATATATATCAGAGTGGCTGTTCTCTGCTTGCTGTGAGCTTACGCACTTAATTTGTATTGTGTTTGTTCATAAATGTAATCAAAACATAAATTACGTTTCCAACAGTATCATGGATAACAGAAAAGAAGAAATAAGAAGATAAGAACTCAACACAGCATAGAAGATGGGCTAACCATACAGGCTACCAACGATTATTTGACCCGAGTTCTATACATCAGATGATCAGTAAAAGATAGTCCGAGAGAAACATAGCTATCATTAGTATGAACCCGAATGCAGCAGCGAGTGACCCTATTCTTTCTAAGATGCGAGCAATCCGAGGCCTCCTAGAACGTAGGCCAATAGCAGACATGCAACAAATATAGTCTGCTAAGTTGCAAAGCACAACAGAAATCATGATAAAACTCCGATCCCCACTAAATTGAAGTGCAAGAGAAGCAGCTATTGTTTTCACAAAAACTTTTATGGACATCTCTGTCAATCTTGAGAACGCTACCCACTGTATGGGGTTGTTTTCTCCTCTTCCCCCTTCCAAGTCGTATCGGCCTCTGATTTCATTCCCGCCTCCAATAACTTTGTCTTCAGCTTGACCTTCACTCTCAGCACTGTCATGGGCTTGGGAGACATGGTTGGGGGTCGTCATGAAACTGAGATGTGTGTAACTGCAGAATCAGAATATGCATTGTTCTCCTATATGTTTAGGCGACATTTAATTTATGTTAAATTTTTTTGTCTCATATGATTAGTAAATTACATTATGTACATCAACAAGAATACAATATATATATATATATATATATATATATATATATTTGTATTCCTCCTATGTAATTTTATTGTCCATTTATCATAATTTTCAAGCAGTAGACTTTGTTGTTCACGCTGAACTATTAAGACCCCGTTTGGTATATCCATTCAAATACATGTTTTCAAACACATGTTTTCAGTTTTTAAATACATGTACCAAACACTCCCTAATATTCTAAGTTTGCTTTTTAAGGAACTCTGTAAGTATAGAGCAATGAAAACAAACTGCTTGATACATGTTTCTTATTATATTTTTTGATGGATTTGTAGTCAGTGTCAGTGGCGGCTCTAGGAATTATTTTTAGGGTGGTTACTAAGAAATTTAAATTATACAAAATTTAATAAAAAGACAATTTAAATATATCAACGTCACAGAAAAAACACGCAAACACATAAAATATTACAATTTTTTGTATTAACAAAGAGAATAAGAAAAAAGAAAAAATTAATAAAAGCTAAAGTGCAAATTGAAAATGCTGATATGAGAATAATAAAGTAACCACAACAAGTTCATAACAAATTTTATGCAACAAGTTGTTCGCCTGCTATTGGTGAGGAAAACATGTCAATATTGAACCTAAATTAGAATTAGTAACAGCTTACCATATAAAATTTATTGTGAAAATGTTTTCAACGTAATATTACTTTTATATTTATTGAACTCAAATGCTTATGAGTATCAAGTTTTTATTAGGGTGGTCAAAATAGGTTAATTTAGTAAATAATATATTTTTTAAAATTATATATATACAATATTTTCAAGTCAAGGTAATCTCAGAGCATATTAATTATAAAAAAAATTATATATATTTTTTTGCATATATATTTTTTTTTTTGACAAGTGAGGGTGGTCTAGGACCACCCTCACATACAATTAGTAGAGCCGCTAGTGGTTAGTGCATCAATTATGACTTCTGAGCCAATGGTATTTGTTGTTGTTAAAGTTAAAGAAGACAAGCAACGACATGATAATGTGTCGTTTAGACAGAAGAGAAAAGACCTTTAGAAGAACGACTGCGTTTTTTGATAACAAAAGAAGCATGAAACAGGGCCGTTTCATTAAATGAAGACAAACCAAATTCAGCATGAAATGGCATCGTTGAGTTTGTTATTGAGAACGACGACGTTTCCCGCTAATGCATTAAGTCTTCTAGCACATGATAAACATGTGGGTCTATTACCCGACAAAGCTGGATTTAATTTCCTGTTAATTGCTCTTAATAGTTAGTTAGAGTTTCCGGATTTCACGGCAAATTATAAGCTGCATAGTTTGTACTTTGAAGTAGATATTTTTAGTTGGTAGTAGATATTTTAAAGCAGGTTTTGTAAAGTGTTCTGTAATGTTTCACTTTTATTCGGGAAGAGACAATTTATTTAATTAAAATTTTAAAAAAATTGTTAAAAATACTGTAAATAAAGTTAAAAGGTAGTTTAAAAGTACATAGGGCTCATGAATAATACCAAAAAGTATAATAAGACCAATGAATAGTACCAAAAATAAGCTAAATAGTAAAAAAAATGACATTTTAAACAATCCCAAACCCACATTGCAAAAATGATTTTTGCCAATTTATTTTGCTATTCACTTATTTTTGCTACTATTTATGACTCTCACTATATTTTTTTTGTACTATTTATGAGCCCCACTATACTATTTCAGCTAACTTTTATTTTTTATTTACAGTACTTTCAATCAAAAAAAATTTTGCTGATCCCTAAACAGACACAATTTTAACTTATTTAGCTAAAAATGAAAACTTTTTGCTGAAAGTAGTATAAAGAAAGCTAAAAGTTAGTCAATAGTACAGTGAAATCTATTAATAGTTCTAAAAAATGTAATGGAACTCATAAATATTAGCAAAAATAAACTGAATAGTAGCAAAGATAAGCTAAATAGTAAAAATAATTAATTTTTTCAGCCAAGGTCAAACGCAACCTACACATTCATATTTACTATTTGGTGAAAGATTTAAGAAAGAAATAGAGAATTTCAATTTCTAATAGTTGTAGAACATACAACATAGTGTTGTAATCTACAATAGTTTCAGTAAAAAAAAAAAAAAAATACCAAAATAAATGGATCCTAAATGGACACACAGTTTTAACATATTTGGTTGAAACTGAAAACTTTTTACCGAAAGTTGTGTAGATAAAACTAAAAGTTAGCCAATAGTATAATAAAACCTATGAATAATTCTAAAAAATCTAATGAAACCCATGACTAGTAGCAAAAATAAGCAAAATGGTAAAAAAAAACTGGCTTTTTCAGCCAATGCCAAACTCAACTTGCATATTCATATTTACTATTTAGTGAAAGATTTCAAAAAGAAATAGAAAATTTCAGTTTCTAAGAGTTGTAGAACATACAACATATGCCTTCTTGTAGTTGAGAGAGTGTTAAAAATCATGGCGCAAGCATCAAGGCGACTGAGAGCTCACTAGTATGAATACTAGAATTAATGACTTTAGATTCTTAATTTTAAAATTACGGCTAAATTGCTTTTAATTTACTTTAAACAATGCGGAATAAGAGCAATTAATGCGCAATCAATCGGGCTACTAACTAGTGCATGGATAAACATAATTGACAAAAATTGGCATAAACTCAATGCTTCCTAAATGCTCCAAATCAGCTCTCTACACTCTGGATGAGTGTGGATTGTGTTTGGGCTAAGTTCCTCTCATAGGATATGGAAATTAAGAGGGAAGAGAGTGAAGAAAACTTAGATAAATGTTTAGATGATTGTTAGTTTGGAATCTCTAACTCTCTAATGAATTTTTAGGGTTTTCTATCTAAAACATTTCTTACAATTTTGTAGATAATGTGGGTTTTTATAGGGTGGGTAAAGAAAGAAAGGAAACACACAAAATTCTAGCTGTCAATGGCTTTTGTGAGTCGGCCAAGTCGTGAGCCTGTCGCGAGATGCCTCTAATACTTAAGTCGTTTGAACTTCCAATATATGCTTCTTACGTCGCTTTTCACAAGATGTAGCAGTTGCGAGCCAATCATAAGCAACTTGCGAAATCCCCTATTCTTCATAGTTCTTTGCCAAATTAAACATTATGCTCATTACATTTAATCCTACAAGAATATAGGTAAATGATTGAATAAATTACAATCAAATTTGATATGGAATTAATGCCAACATACAAGAATTGAAAATCACAACTTTACAGTGACAATATCAGAATTACATGAAATTCGAACTGTTGAAAGGAAATGGTCATTTGATTAGAACATGTGACTATGCCGCCGAGTTTCACCCTAATTAATTTTGGCAAATTCCTTTGTTAAGGCCTTGTAAATAGTGATTTTTCCATTTTTAGTAATATCTATTTTTCTTAATAATAACTTTTAGTTTAAAATTCAGAATCACGTCTGTGTTTGGGATGTTAGTTTCAATTTTTGTAATTGTCTCATTTTTTTTTTTGGTAAAAATTACTATTTTGCCACCAAATTATGCGATTAATATAAATTAGGGTTTTCTGACCATTTTCTTAGTTGCCATAAGTTTTCTTTTTACTCTTTAAATGCATTGTAGTCTTCAAGGATATTTCATTTTCAGATTAATAAAAATTTAGACTTTTGTCAATTGCTTCTCTCTGGTGGATTCTAGAACCTTATCACCTTGTGAACTCAAAGAATCCCTTGTGGATTCGAGATTTTCATTTAGAGCTAACATGTTTAGTTTCCTTCCATTTAGAAAGCAACAAGTTTATTTTCTTGTCGATTTGTATTTATCTACGACTAGTGTCAGAGATACCTTATGGTAAACACAGTGGCTTTAGTGTCAATTAGAGGAAGTTATAGTTAGAACATTGGCTCGGTATAGGACTCATCTCTTGTTCTTTGTTGCTTGGGAATTGAACTAGAGTTGTTGCATTTTTTTTTTATTTAGGACTTGGTCCAATTCTCCTATTTCAATTAGAATTATAAATAATTAAATACTATTTCTTAACAATTTAAGGTTTTAGGGCAATTGGTAATTTGCTATGATATAAAAGCAGAAGGTCTTGAGTCTAGTCTTACACGTGAGGGGGAGTGTTAAAATTTTAATTAAATGATTAAATCCACAATTTCCTAACAACTCTACTTGTTAGACTCCACTTATAACGGGGGGTCTAGCTTCACACATGAGGGAGAGTGTTAAAATTATAATTAAAGGCAGAAATGCATTTTTCATCCTTACATTTTGACTCTATTCTCATATTAGTCCCTACTTTTTATTTTACCATATTTAGTCCCTATTTTGAAAAATGCCATTTGTTTTGGTTCCTACCGTCAGTTTCCTAATGGAAATATCCTACGTGGCTAACGGAGTATACTTTTGGCACTCAAACACCTACGTGGCCATTAAAATAGTAATAAAATTTGTTATTTTGCATTTAAATAATACCATGTTAGCATTTCAAATATTAAAAAAAGCCACATCAAAAAACAATTAAATCAAAATTCTAAACTTATGATTTTTTTAAAATTAAAATTAAATAATTAAAATAAAATTTTCTTTTCTTTTTATTATTTTGTTGGAAGAACTTGAATTAACCAGAACATAATTATTCTAAAAAAATAATTACTTTATCAGATAAGATTAATTTTGTAGCAAATTTCTTATCTTTTCTTTTAAAAAATTTGGCAATCAAACACAAAATCACATAGTCACGTCTTCCCCAAACTCTCTTTCTCACTTTCCTTAAATTTTACTTTTTATGTGGATCTCTCTCTCAAATAGAGGTTGCTAATCGATGTAGGTCAGGGCTTGGAGGTTTCATATCATTGGGTTTTGCTGACCGCTGATTGACGAGTTTTGGATCTAGGATTTTCTTGAACTTTCTTGGTAACCAAACACAGTGCTAGAACTCAAGCTCATATAAACTTTCAGCCCACAATCTGACCCAACTCATATTTTCCAAGCTCTCTCTACAAAAATCTCCAACAACAAATGGAAATCTCTCAAGCTCTCTCTTTATGGGATGACTGAAGGTGTTGGACCATTTTGAATTCAAAACAGAGGCCCACAAGAGGCCTAGTTTTTGGGGTAGCTTGAATTCAAATCTACATGGCAGAAAAGGAAGGGAAAGAGAAACTCGAGGAAGATGGGTTTCTAAGGCATGAGATTCGGATTTGGTTTAAGTATGATCCAAATTTGAATCAAATAAGGGAGTGGGATTGGGTGGTGTTGGACTTGTCCTCTCAAGCTCCATTGGTGTAGACGTGAACATTAGAAGATTGGACAAGAGAGAAAGGAAGGTGGAACCATTTGGATGGCTTGGTAGGGGCGAAGTCGATGTGGGAATTGAAGGGGAGAGAAGGGAGGGAAGGGTTAGGGACTTGGAGCCAAGCTAGGTGAGGAGGAGAATGGGTTTGTTGCTTTAGAGTGAAATGGGGAGTTTGTGTTTGGAGGTTGAGGGAGTGAGCTTGGGCTTTGAGGAAGGAAATGGCGGAGGTGTAGGCTAGGTTTGGGTGGGTTGAGTAATTGTGTTGATTTGATGGCAACGTTGACTGTTGAGAGTAAGCAGAGGCAGTTTAAGAGTAAATAGTTTATGTTTTTTTATTTATTTATTTATTTATTGTGTTCTTTGTGTTTGTGTTCTTCTGTTTATGTTTATATTTGAGTTTGTTTTTTTGGTGGTTGGTTCTAGGTTTTTGCTCTTATGTTCTTGTGTCGATGTTTAAATTTGGGATTGTGTTCTTGTTCAAAATAAATTAGATTTGACTTCATACATTTTATTATTTTTAATTCTGTTTTTTTTTTTTTGTTAAAATTGATTAATAATTTTTTTATATTTAGAAGCTGACACGAAATTTTTTTAAATGCCAATTAAAATTTATTATTATTATTTTAATGGCCATGTAGATGTTAGGATTCCGTTAGCCATGTAGGATATTTTTGTTAGGGAACTGACGTTAGAGACTAAAATGAATGGCATTTTTTAAAATAGAGACTAAATGTGATAAAAATAAAAAGTATAGACCAAAATGGGAATCGAGTCAAAATGTAAGGATAAAAATGCATTTCTGCCGTAATTAAATAATTAAATCCACAATTTCTTTAATAGTTTAAAATTTTGGGAATTTAGTAAATTTATCAATTTCCATGCGATTTCATATACCAAAATCAATGTAAAAAAGAAAAGAAAAGAAAATAAGAACAATATAATCTCATTCATTCAAAGAAAAGAAATTAAGATCGGACAACTTCAAAAAAAATGTCCAATAAGGTCTAAAGATTCTCATGACATCAAAATCAAGGCATAGAATATCAAGACAATTACCCTCCAAGAACAAAACAAAAGGCAATAAAAATGCAAAATATTGATATGAGTACTCTCGAAGAACAAAACAGAAGGCAATAAAAAGAAGAAAATATACCCTGCTATGGGTGTATGTTTCTCTCCTCTCACAGCTGTGGGCCCCACCAGCTTGTAAGAGAAAGAAACCATACACTTGTAACAGGGTATACTTCCTCAATAAAAAGAGCTTGATGAGTGTTCACTCATGATTTTAGAGTCAATACAAAGGCAAGCAATAAAACAACACCAGCAAGACCAACGATCCAAACAAGGTCGTTAGGGATGAACATAGCTATCATTAGTACAAACGCTAAGCCAGCAGCAAAAGATCCCATCCTCCCAAAAATTTCTGCAACATATGGCTTCCTATGGCTTAGCAAGATAGCTATCATGCAACAAATGTAACCCACCAAGTTACAAAGCACAACAAAAACTAGTAGATCCTTAGTTAAGGAAGATATGCTACTGAAACGGTATGCAATGATAGAAGTAGTGGTTTGAGCGATGACTGCTATGGACGTCTTTGTTGGTCCAGGAAATTTCACAATCGGTCTCAAGTTCCTGTCTCCACCTCCACCTCCACCTCCTTCTCTGCCTTCAACACTTCGATTGGCTTGTAAAGTATCAGTCACAACTTGAGAAGCCCACTCTGCTTCTTTGATCATCGGAAATGGATCGCAGTTGTTCTGTTCAGTTTTTCTGGTCACTGATAGAAATGGATCAGCGTCCCACTTCATTTCTTGGGTTTTAGGAAATGGATTTGCATTGGAAAGTTCTAGTTCCGAGTTTGATAGCTCCAAAGCATTACTACCTGTAGTCATGATGGATACAATATTCCAAATTAATTGATTGATGAGGATGTGCAAATTAGTTCTTGTTTGTTACTAGTTTAAGGTTTTAGCTAGGGCCATTATTTATGAAGTCAAGAATTAAAGTGACAAAGTGAAATTTCTTCACAAGCACCACGTCCCACCAGCGCAATTACATCCAATTCTCAAAAATTCAACTCAGAATTGACAGAATATGGATAAAGACGATAGAGATTATAAGTGGAAAAAAAAATCCGAATTTTATTTTCCAATTCTATTGACTTGTTAGTCTTTTCAACACGCGGAATGACATCACATCAACATAATTTCTTGCGAGTTTCTTTTTGACGACATTGCTATGAATTGCATTTGCATTGCCATACAATTTCCCTCATTAGAGTTATTGAATCAATTCAAAGTCATTTCTTTATGACGAAATTGCAGTGGATGTCATTGCTATACAATTTCCTTTATTGTTTCTAATCTCTTACCCCGCCCCCTATGGGAATATCTAAATAATGATATTGTCTATAATGATATTCAAATGAAAGACTTTGTCAAGACTTTTATTGATCCGCCTAAGATTTTGAAAATAAGTTGGTTGAACTTGAAAATTTACTCAATTGGATTCGATTGGATGGTACCAATGAAATCTAGTGCAGTGCGAAATCCCATTTATTATGGAATTATTATTGAATTAACCGATCAACTTGCTTTTCTATCGAACGTTTTTTTTATTTCAATAATTTTCGCAAAAATAAGAGTTAGTGAATCAATTCTAAGTCAATGCTTTCATAATAGACAGATAGCTCTTATTTATTTTCTGCTGAGGAAAGACACATGAAATATCCTATCCATGTGATGTGATTATATAAATCCGCAACTCTCTCAAGATCTTCTCATTCATGCAAGCCATGTTCTAGTTCGACATTCCAAAGCTCTTTCAATAGGTCTACAACTAAATGGCTACAAGCT
Organism: Castanea crenata; assembly: GCA_020976635.1. Taxonomy (NCBI): domain Eukaryota; kingdom Viridiplantae; phylum Streptophyta; class Magnoliopsida; order Fagales; family Fagaceae; genus Castanea; species Castanea crenata. The sequence goes on along the minus strand of JAGHPS010000031.1, from coordinate 3,120,353 downwards.
AATAATGAAGCCAGTTTCTTGGAGCCTATCGCTTCAAGAAAGCATTAAGAGCGAGCTTTCCCTTTCAAAGAAGGCTTGGCTTTTAGATTTCATTACCTTTTTCCCCATGAAATCTATAGTGTACATATCCTCGGCTGCTGCTACCATTTTTATGGTTCTTCCACATGAAATGGTGGACGGAAATCCAGTTCCGGCTCTCTTCGAAGACCGACCAACAGCATATCATATGTTTCTAGTCTCTGCCCTGCTGGCGTTTACAGGCTCCTTCAGCACCCTGTTGATCCAAAACAAGTCAAGAATTGAAATATTTTGCAGGGTCTATGCTATGGCTTCCATGGTATCAGCACTTGCACTAGTCCTGTATGCCACAGCTTTTGCTGGATTTTAGACCGCTTTTCTTCCTGATCAACTAGTTATGATGGGTTCTCCCCAAAAAAAAAAAAAAAAAAACTAGTTATGATGGGGAAGAAGATTATCTATTTATCTTCTAATTCTTGAGAAGGGCAGAGTAGAAGTGAACCTTGATTGGAATTTACAGTGCGTTCCGTCCATCACTTAATTGCATGTGGCAAATTTGTCATCCTAATGTCATTTGCGATTGTTTAAGAATATTAATCAATTTCTTGAAACACTTTGTTCGGGTCTTCGGAGTGAATGTAATGTAAAGTTTTGAATAAAATTATTAATAAAGTGATTATGGACAGAATTCTTGCTATAGGCTATAGCAACAAAAAATTCCAGAGAAATTGTTTAGCCATAACGATTTTGGTGCTTCAAAGCAACGATCTGAACAAGTTGGGCCACCAACACCAAAGCCCAGCCCACTTGCATGTTCATGGTTGTGGCATTCATGTAATCCAATATAAAGTCACTAGGGCAACCTTAATCTGCATCTAAGAATTTGTTACATTAATTTTTTAATGTGATTTCTTTCCCTAATTTCATAGCTGATAAATCCTCTATTCTTCTTCTTCTTCATCTTTATCCTCCAATCCAGGTTTAGTTAACTTTCCTAGAAGCAAAATAGTTTCACTTTTCTTAAACACACACCACCTGTTTGATATAGAGCTTTAAACAAAATTATTGCAGGTATGTTAGCTTTCTAGAGTAATTTTTTGGTATTTTATTTATATTGATTCTTACTTATCAAAAACATATTATTTAATTATACTGATACTTAAATATCTAATTGAAGGATTTGCACTTGATCTGTTGAGACCAAGTTGGAACATGCAAGTAATTCTACTACGTACTAGTGGCGGAACCAGGATTTTAATTTAGGGGGAGTAAGATGAAAATAAAGAATTGAAGAGAAATCAATTTCAATTTTTTTTAATTAGTAAAATAAAAAAATACTTAACTAATTAAACAAAAAATTTGATTAACATATAAGTAAAAGGTAAGTGTTAAGTTTTTTTTTTCCTTGTGCGTAACGCTAGATTTAGTATAAATGTTCTTGTATTTAAGATACTTCATAGGTGACTATAAGTATATTTTTCAAACAAGTAAAAGTTAAAAAAAAAAAAATCAATATATAGTCATTATTATACGAAGTTAAAAGAGCTCCTTACTAATCACCGGATGAGAAGAGTATATTATAACTGGAGCTAAGAGTGACAGCCCCGTAGCACAATTACATGTAATTGCAAAGTTGAAGACCATAAGCTTAAAGCAAACAAAAACTTATACAAAACAAATACTAAATCTAAAAGATATATATATATATATAAGGGGGTTGGGGTTTGGGTAAGGTCGGGGGAGAGGGGGGGGGGGGGGGCAATTGCCCCCTATCGAGCTCCCCTACCTCCGCCCCTGCTACGTAATAATAAAAAGCTAGGCAGTTTGTAACTTTCAATTGATTCTTTTATCCAATTTTGTAGTCTAATTTGAAAATGATTCTAATTGTAAGGCTTGACAGTTTGTAACTAGTTTTGGATTTGATGGTTTAATGTATGATGTAATATATAATATATTTTGAAGTTGATCCAATTTTCAATAGCTTTTTATTATATCACATGGGTTAATGACTAGTTAATGTTGTTATAGAGAGAAAAAATCATATTAGTTAAAATTTTGCGAGATTGTTTTCTACTTGGGAGCCTTGGGCAACCACCTAACCTGCCTATACTATAGAGCTAGCCCTAGACTTGGCCACTAGCATGGGTTTGACACTTTAGATTGAAGTCGTTGGAGGGGGGGGGGGGTGGGAAGCGAGCTCCAACTTTAAAAATCAAAGCTAACACTTAGATAAGATTGCATGAAGTCTTATACAAAATGATTTTATTAGTTATTACTATGGTTTTGGCCTATTAATTGTTTGAAGCGATTTGATTATGGCATAGAGAGTTGTGCAATTTTCACACAGCTCTCATTAGTGCAATATTTTTTTCCTCAGCAAATTATATATGTTAGTTACCGCGTTGGTTTCTTTCATTAGTTTTGCAATTTTTTTGCTTGTTTAGAAGCGTTAATCTATTGTTAAGTGAGTGGATTGTTGAAGTGGAATAATCTTGACATTTTATTATAAAACAAAGAACGAAGATTTAAAGTACACTATACGATAGGTACAATAAAAAAATCTAGAGGATTTTGATCAAATACGAACTGGGTTTGCTACTAACTCACAATAGTTTGGAAAGTATCATAACATATACAGAAGATCACAATTTGGATGAGTGACCTTGTACACTGGCATAAATTCACATTATAATTGCATTTGTTCGTGGGTTCTAGCTAGTTAACTCAACTGATATGTGGCGTTTGGTGCGGGGGAATCCACATTACTCTTAGCATCCAAATTCCTAGAAATGTGATTTTTAGGAATCATATTCCTAGGAATGCAGTTATTCCTATGTTTGGTTTTATTGGGAATCTCTTAAGATTTCTAGGAATGTAGGATAATAATGTTTGGTTTATTATCAGGAATTTTAAATAAAGTATTTATTTTTTCCATTTTATCCTTAAATTTGAATGTGAACTACCAAGTACTTAAAAAAAAATCTTCCTCTAAATAAATAATGAAAAACCAAATATAAATTATTAATTATGAAAAATTCATTAAAATTATAGTCTAACATTTTAAAATGACAAGTACAATGCAAAAATAACTATTTAAATTCTCAAACTCTTTTATTCTTAATAATAATTTTAAAATAGTTTAATCCATAATAATTTATTTTATATTTTATCTTAATTGTTGAAATGATAATAAAAAATGGTTAAAATTGTCAATTTATAAAAAATACAATTTCCTTTAAGCTTGAGAATCTGGATTCCCACTTATTTTAAAGAGAATTCACATTCCTACTGAGAGAGGTTTAAGGGGGGAATCTAGATTCTCCTAGCATTTGATTCCTTAGTGTGATTTGCAACCAAACATGAGAATCTTTAAACATTCCTAGGAATCCTAAAACATTATCTCGTACCAAACGCCACGTAAAGTCTCTAATGGTTGAATAAAATATTGGAAGTTTAATCCTCACCTACATCAAAAAACTGATTAGTTGTCTTAGTTAAAACTCACTAAAAAAGATAATTGCAAGTGAGACCCGTTCATGTAGTACTATTATTTACTATGAATTAATGTGCTGCCGTTATTTCACTAAGACGCAGGAGCCCTTTGTTTTGCATCAGCCTTTGGGCTCTTAAGAGCACCAACATTGAATGGGCTAAACCTCTTCTCAATGCCTAATGCTAAAATAATATACCATTGAGGCCCAAAAGTGAGCTCCATTGAATGTTGGGTTCTGGAACAATTGGGAAAAAAAAAAAAAAATACCATGGAGCTACAATGCAATTCTAAACATAGAATTGCACTGTAGCTCAATGGTATTTTTTTATATTAATATTTTATTGTAAATATTTGTCATTTCTCTCTCTTCACGGTCTCTTATCTCTGTCTCTCCATTCACTACACTTGATCTCTGTCTCTCCATCGCCGAGCTCTTTCATCACACCAAGCACTTCTCTGTCATCCTCTTTCTCTTGCCATGCCGATTCACCTCACCCATCTTCGCAGCTCTTTCACATCAAGCCTCTCTCTTTTCTCATTACCCTCTCTCACTTTCTTGACTCGCTGTTGGCCGAAGCAAGGTTTGACGAAGGCGTGGCGGTGATGGCGTAAGTTTCAAATTGGCGGGGTGGATTTCAAATCGCTGATAACATATTTTCGACGGCCTGGGTTTGCTGATCGGTGGCTTGGGTTTGCTAATTGGTGGCTTGGGGTTGCTGATCGGTGGCTTGTGGAGATCGGTGAGTCAGCGTGGTGGGTTTGAACTGATTTCCTCGTGGGTTTGAAGTGGGTTTTTCTCTTGGTGTGTTTCTTGGCAATTTTTTCGATCGGTGGTGGTGGTTTTTGGCAATTTTTTTGTGTTTCTTTCCCTTTTGGTGGTTGTTGTTGGTGGTGAGTTTGGTTGTGGTGGTGGTTGCTGGCCGGTGGCGTGGTGGTGGCAAGGTGGATTTTTGGGTTTTTCTTTTTTGGAACAGAGTTTCTCTGAGAGGAAATTTTGTTGGGTATATATTTTAATGCGTAAATATATTATTTTAATGAGTAGAATAGTAAAATAGAAGTTTGGATGTTGGGTGTAATGGAGAATGGTATTGTATAATTGATAAAGTAGTTTTTTGGATGGTAAAATCGGATAGAATTAAGAAAAATGAATGCGGATGCTCTAAGTTAGACTCTCTATCATCTTATAATTTGAATTTCACAGTTTTCATTCCTTTAAAGGACCAACTTCGTTAGACTATCCTTTCTAAAAAAAAAATTGACTACGTGAACAATTTGAAGTCATTGCAAAAGTCCTAGCATTAATTGTAATTTTATTAGTATATTCAAATTACATATCATACCATTCAATTTAGGATAAATAGAAAATGAAGGCTCTTCTAGGTCCACGTATGTGACATTAATTGTTTCAAAGCAATGAAATAAGATTCTTTCTAACCAGGAAGGTCTTCTTTTTTTTTGGTAAAGCGCTTGTAACCCATGAGTGGTTGGTACTTTGTAGAAACTTCCTGGGTTTAAAATTTTCCAGTCCCAACTATTGAATTTTAATTCAAATATGTACAAATTTTTTTTTTTTCAAAATGAATAATAGAAATACCCATAATTTTTATTGGTAACGAGGTAGATTAAAAAGAAAAAAACATATATTCTTTCCTTCACACTGTAAGAACAAGGAGAAATTGAGTACATATGTAGTTACCAATAAATGGTAAACTTCTTCATCCAAGTCTTAATTTTTTTGTTCTGCTAAATGAGGAGGATACCTAAAACCACAAAGAGCTGTGGCGTACAGGAGTATTGCTAGAGCAGATAGCATGGAAGCCATGGCATAAACCCAGCAAAATCTTTCAATTCTTGGCCTGCGTTGGATCAACAAGGCGCTCAAGGCGCCTGTAAATGAGAGCATGATGAAGATTAGGAAGGCATGAAATGCAGTTGGTTGGTCTTTGAAGACCAAAGTTGGAACTGGACTTCCATCCACTTGTTCATGAGGAAGAAGCATAAACATGGTACCCAAAGTGCAAGAAGTATATATGATAGACATGATGGGAAACAAGGGAAGAATCTTTGTCACTAAATGTCTCATCTCAAGGAAACATGAGTCAAATTCCTTCATCAGGATGGCAGACTCCATTCTTTTCAGATTGGGAACTGATTTCAAACATTACGAGACTCTTGGATTATATAAACAATCCTAACCTTAGCAACTTCCTTGGAAAATTTCATGCAAAATCTATATCATCTCTAGTATGAAAGCATATATTGACCCAGAATTGATTATCAACTCTATGGTATTTTGAAATCAATAACTGCAAGGAAGCTGAACAGAAACTTGCATGACACTTTCTAAGCAATTAGAGAGGAATTTCTAGCTAGATGGTGAAGACTTGAAGGCAAACCTGATACTTGCCATGAAATTTACCTTCCGTGTCGAGATTCTTATATATCATTTCCATATTGCGAAACTACTGCAAAACCTCACCGAAAATTAATATAGAGGCCATTCGGCCGCGTGAGGATGATCTAATATTTGACGTGTGGAAATTAAATAAAACTAGAATACTTTTCATGCATATATCTTATGGATACCTCTCCTTGATTATATATTAAAATTAGTAAGAAGGCGTCTAATTTATGTGAAAGTTTATTATAAATATCTTATATATGATGCCTATCTAATTGATAAATATATAAAAGGTAAAATTGAAGAATCCGTTAAAATACCATACATTATTTAATTAAAGAATTTATTTAATTTAATTTTAAAAATTCAGTACTTGGTTTCAGACTTTATTGACACAGGATAAATTATAGTTCGTTTAATTTTGAGTTTTTTTACTGGTTTTAACTTAACAATTTTAAGCCAAATTCTTAAAATTTTGTCTTGAAATATGTACAAAAAAGAAAAAGAAAAATAAAAAAGAATGCAAATAACACGTCCTAAAGAATGCAGGGTGTTGGTCTTCCATTAGCCTTAATTTGCAGAATTTCTAGCTAGATGCTGAAAACGCGTTGAAAGAGACATGCTTAATTAATAAACTTGCAAAGAAATTCTCCCATGCTATCCTGGTTTTTTCACTTACAAGAATTCTGAAGTTGTTGACTTCATTATAAATTTAGAATTTGCTTTAGTTCAAAGATCCAATATGGGTCAGTCAGACAGAACTCTTTTTATTTTCCTGATTTCTTTGTCCATAAGCCCTGCCTTTTCTGATTATCCTAAAAAAAACCCAGTTATGATCCAACTGGTAACTCCACTTTATCCAAGACTTGGCGAGGCAAACAATTCGCCAGGTTTAGAATTTTTTAAACCAACCCCATTATTGCTTATGGGTGGTAAGGGTGATGAAGGCGCAGGCCTAGGCTTCCTAGAACAGCCTTTACTGCCATGGATGGCAATAGCGGCTAGTGGTGGCTGTTTGGGAAGTGGTGGCAATGGATGGAGAGGCAGGAGTAGCGATAGGAACCTGGATCCCGAGAAGGTTCTTCACGGCCTGGTGATCCTGCTGTTTTTGCTAAATATTGTCCGAGCAAGCGGTTTAGGCCAATCCAGAAAGAAAACAAGTGATGTTGATCCGTGGGTATCCATGAGTTCCTATTTATTGAGCTTCAAGCAGTCTGATATATTGTCGCGTCAGGGAGGGAGCCTTAAGCAGCATTTAAGAGTTGTTGCAATTGGCAGTGTTGATGAAAGTGGAGGTGAAGGCAAGGGCGTTTTGTTAGAACGAGAACATTGGAGACCACAAGGCCTGGTGAACTTCGAAGGCAAAGGGGGAGGCAGTGGCACAGGTCGAGATGGACCCAAAAGATTCGGTGAGTCATGCTTCAAGACACACTCAATAACCTTCACTGATCTACTTAATTACCTGCATCCACAACACTACTTGTCATCTGATTCTGAAGATAGACTTGTTGAAGCCAATGAAACGAGTAATGGTGAAGAGGAAGAGGAAAGTGGAGGTAAAAGTGCTAGTGTTGGAACAGATGAAGGCGGAGGAGGGTGAAGAAGAAGGTGAAGGTAGAGGGGAAGATAGAGAAACTGGTGGAGGTGTGGTGGTGGAAGGAGAGGCGGAGGCGGTGGTGGGGGTGGAGATGGAGATGGAGGGGGAGGTGGGCGGAGGTGGGAGGCGGAGGTGGAGGTGGAGGTGACGTGGAAGGAAGAGGTGGAGGTAGGAACTTTAGGCCTATAGTGGACATAAACAAATTAACCAAGATGTCCATCACGGTTGCAACCCAAACTTCTGCGTCTGTCATTGTCTTCCATTTCGGTAGCCAATCTTCCTCGACAAAGGTCTTCTTAGTTTGTGTTGTGGTCAGTAACTTGGTCGGTTATCTCAGTAGCATCATTGCTGTCTTGCTAATCCATAGAAAGCCACAGATTGCTAGAGTTTTTGGAGGGATAGGGTCTGCTGCTGTTGCCACAGGGTTCCTACTAATGATAGCTATGTTCCTCCCCAGCTATCTTGTTTGGATTGTTGGCCTCGCTTTTGTTACTTTCTTTTTGTCCTTTGCTTGACATTAATGTTGTGACTAGAAATTTTTCATTTGTACAATTCGTATATATAACATCCTTCTCTTAAATGGGGAGTGGAATTAGAGCTTTTTTTCCATTTTAAAGTGTAGAGCATTGCATGAGCAATTGCGGATTAGAAGTTTGTACTTTTATTGTTTTTCCAGAGTTCAATCGGTATTCTATCCCTTCTTCTTTTTTCTTTTTTTTTCTTTTTTTTTTTTCTAAATATGCAATTGGATAATTTTGATAGTTATTGATGTATATTGATTACAATTGTGTTTTACAGGGAACCATTTATTCTATTTCTATCATAAAATACAAGGCACGATTGAAGTACAGTATTTAGGTGCTGTTTCTTAAATTTACCTTTTTATTATGTGGTTTTTTTCTCATGGATAGAGTGAATTTTTTAATTAAGTAATCATATGACAGAATTTTAAGAGAGTAATGTAAGAAGCAGCACTTAAAGTATTGTATATACTTCTTGTCTCAAAATAAATATGATGAAGTAATAAGATAATACTGGAAGATGTAATATAGAAAGTTTTATTGGAAATATTTTAAAAATTTGATAGGTCCATATTTACCAATGTTGAAAGGCCGTGTCAAATTTTCTAGCTAGTTTCTTGACACATCGCTTGACATGTGGCAACCTGAAGCTAAGAAGACTGACTTAATGCATTTGTTTAACCATAATTTATGTCCTACTTGCGAAGCTATATGTACTACCATGAATGTAGGCATGGAATTGGCCGAATCATGTTAAAGTGTTTATATAGATAAATTGTTTAGTTTTTCATTATTTTTGGGGTTGTTACCATCAATCAGAAATATTATTTGTCTATACTTGTGTCATTTGTTGATATTTTATGAAGATTGTATTTTATTTTTGCTTAATTTTTTGCCGCAAAATAAGTTTTTTCCAAACACACTTAAACTCTTTGTTCATTTGGTTGGGTCTTTCAGAAATGCACTTCACTGATTCTCGAAAAAAAAAATGAAAATGAAAATTAAGATGTCACTATTTTTTTAGAACAATTTTTTCAAACACTAATCTTTATAAATTTACAAAATATATAGTATCAAATATGGACAATTACTCTAAATCTCAATATTAATAAGTTAATTCTTATTGGTTATATGTTCTAATGCGAAAAGCCATATGAAAACAAACGCGGTCAGTTGTATCACCATAGTTGGATGATCACAATTTGGATGAGTCGCGCTTAAACATTTCATGCTGGCATCAGTTAACATTATACTTTGTATATTTTCTCATTTACCATTCCGGTTCATCTAAAATTCTCATGCTGCCTTCATTTCACTAAGAAGTCCTCAAGCAAAGCCATGATATAGAAGATGCCTTGTTTTGAATTAGAAGCATGGGTTAATATTAAACATATCAATTAAGTAACAGAAATTATGACTTTGGTATAATAGAATGGAGGAAGAGAATTCTTGTAGTGGATCCAATCTAATTTTTCAAATATCCATAACTGTTCCCAAATTTTGGGACTTAGGCTTTTTGTTGCTGCTGTTAAAATCAAGTGATATTTTTATTATTATTTTTATATATTTTAGATAAGCAAATAATAGAGAGGAGGGATTCAAACTAAAGAAAATTGATACCATAAAAGATGTCATTGCTAGTAGGCTATCATTTGAACCAATAAAATCAACTACTTCTATGTCTCATTTACCATTTTTATGCTTTAAGCACCAGCAGCGTTAGATGACTTCGTGAATAATTTGAAGTAAGCTAGAAAGCTTGCCATGATTGTCGCTTTGATAGTTTCAAATAACATATCACACTACAAGTGTTCATCAATTTAGGATATATGGAAAACCAAAAAATACATAATGAAGGCCCTTCCACTTAGACGTTAAATGCTTCAGGCAATGAAGCAAGATTCATTCTAAAGCAGTAAGTACAAATTTTTTTTTTTTAAATGGATATAAATACCAATCCTTTAATTCACAATGTAGATTTTGAAATCTCACACACTGTAAAAGCAAGGTGAAAACTGTGGAGTGCATATGTAATTACCAGTAAAGAGTAGTAAACTTCTTCATCCATATCCTAATTTTTTGTTCTGTTAAACGAGGAGGATACCCGAAACCCCAAAGAGCTGTAGCATACAGAAGTATTGCTAAAGCAGATATCGTTGACGCCATGGCATAAGCCCTGCAAAATCTTTCAATTCTTGGCCTGTGTTGGATCAACAAGGCACTCAAAGCACCTGTAAATGAGAACATGATGGAGATTAGAAAGGCATGATATGCAGTCGGTCGGTCATTGAAGACCAAAGTCGGAACTAGACTTCCATCGACTTGTTCATGAGGAAGAAGCATGAACATGGTACCCATGGTGCATGAAGCATATATGATAAACATGACGGGAAAAGATGGAAGAATTTTTGAGAATGAATGTCTCATTTCAAGGAAAAACACATCAAATCCTTTCGAGATGGAAGAATCCATTCTTTTCAAAGAGGAAACTAATACCAAACATTTTGAAGCAGCGGGGTATATATATAAATAATCCTAACATTGGTTAGGAACTAAGAAAATTTTATTCAAAGCTGTGTCAAGTATGAAAGCATTGACCCAGCAGAATTGACCAATGGATGGCACTATCTTTTCTTTTTTTGATGAATCCTTGAATGTCACCATCAATAAAAGAACTATGGTTTTGATATCAATTGCAAGGAAGCTTAATAGAAACTTGCATGATACTTTCCTGCCAAACTAAAGTGGAATTTGTAGTTAGATGGTGAAGACTTGGAAGGGCAACCTTACTTGCAAAGAAATTTACGTGTATCTTACTTCTCAAGATTTCGCATTACGTTAAAATATCTGGAAACTACTTAGAAACCTCAACAAAATTTAATATATGAGTTTATTCCGCGTGGAGATGGTCTAACATTTGAGATGGAAAATGCTATCTAAACAGTAAAATTAGTCAAAAATCATAATAACCTGTGCAATTTTCCCCTAAAAATAAAAATAAAAACTGTGCAATTTGAATTTTTCATCAAAAGTAAGGGCATGTTTGACAACAGTTTTAGCTTTAAGCTTTTAATTTTTAGTTTTCATGTGTGCTTTTTAAAACCTCACTTTTTCTCTCTTTTTTTTTCACTTTTTTAAATTTTTTCAAAGCATAAATATACTTTAGCACACTTTTAACAAAAAGCACAATAAATTGTACTCAAATGAACACTAAATCAAATATATTGGTATTAAGAAACTAAATTAATTAAATAACAAAACTATTGATGAATTGTGGAATCTTTTTTTAATTGAAACCATAGTTTATTAGGAAAATCTTTTGCCCTCAAATGAAGGACTTGAGCATAAATCTCATCTATACTAAAAAGACAATAATATCATATAATTAAAGAAGATTGAAGGTAGTTTAATTAAAATTTATTTAGCGTTGAGTTGTTGACATTGTTTATAGAAATCGAACCTAATTTAATTAAAATTTATTTGGTGTAATGTTAAAATATATACATATATTTGGTGTTAGGTTGGGAAAGTTAGTCCGTGTCCAATAGGATTGTAATTTTAATTTGATTCAACAAAACAAAATTCCTAAATTGGTGTCTTGAAAATACGAATTTAAAAGAGAATCATAAAAAATTTAAAACCTGCACCTTTTTACAAATTTTCTATAAACGAAATATTTTTTTGGTCCTTATATTTTTAAATCATAATTTATTTGGTTTTTACATTTTAATAATGATCAATTTAGCTCATATCAACAGTTTTTAAAAATTTTATAAAAAATTTAACTAATAACCCATTAATAAAAAATGCTTACATGACACATGATGTGTTATTTGTACCGCTAACATACTTAAAGCTAACATAGCAAATAAAATAATAATTAAAAAATTTATTTAACAAAAAAAAAATGTCACCGTCTATCTATATAAAAAAAAAAAAATTGTCACCGTCAGCATTTATATATATAAAAATCAAATTAAACAAAATAGGAGTATAATAATATGAATTAAAAAAAATCTCATTTTCCTTGGGTTGAAAATTAAGACTCTTATTCTGACCCACCATCAACGCAGTTCTCGTATGTAAAGCAACAAAATCTGCTCCGCATGTACGAATCCACTGGAAGACAAAGAACTTGAGCAAGATTTCTCTGAGAACAAAAACAATAGCGACAAATTGGGCTTCCTCTTCGACTTTAAGAATCCCAAATATTCTTCTCATCCTAAAGCTTCTGAAATAATCAAGGAACAAAATCAAGACCTCGGTTTTGCCGCTGGTGCCGAACCAATTCCACAATTGTTGGATTCTCTCGTTTACGGGGCTTATGGGTGTGGGTCTTAGTGAAAACTGTTGAGAATTTCGGGTCGGATTTGGGTTGCTGGGTTAGTGGTTGACGGATATTTTGGGGGGAGGGGGGTGGGGGGTTTGGTTTTGTTGATGGTGACGGAATGGGCGGACGAAGAAGCGGGTTAGGAGCTGTGATTTTCTACCCAACGCCTTTTTTTTTTCTTTTTTCGAGTTTTGTTGTAGTGTTTGGTTGCCCAGAAAGGGATAGAAAAGAGAAAAGAAAAGAAAATTTGATTTTTTTATTCATTTTATTAATTTTTGTTGAATTTGAATTTTTTAATATAAATGCTGGGTGGCATTTTTAAATGTTCAAATAAAATTTTTAATTATTATTTTTTATTAGCTACAGCATCTTTTAAGTGAGTCAGTATTTTGAAATAATAGGGACCACTATTATAAAATAGGAAATTACGACCTACGTGATTTGATTTGTTTTTACCTTGTTTACTTGTAGTATTTAATACTTTACCCATTTGAAATTTAATCTATTTGCTCTCAATTGTCTAGTTCACCTTTAAACATGAGTGTAAACACAAATTTTTCAATTGAAGAAAAATCAAACAAATTAAAAAAAATGAGTTCTACAAATATATATTTTTTGTATTAATCAAGTAATGAGTTCAATCTCAGTTTTGACAAATGCTCCTCTGATTCTATCTTCTTTATGGTCTTGACTCAAACGCGAAACTTTCTTCAATTTGGTTGAAAGATGGATCAATGGTCTTCACAACGAATCTCTGGCTTAAGCTTGTTAGAGATTTGTTGTCCTTCAAGTTCTTCAAGCCCTTCGAATGTTCTTCAAGTTCTTCAAATGCTCTTCGAGTTCTTCAAAGATTCTTCGAGTTCTTCAAAGATTCTTGAGACAGAATTTCTCCAAAGCTTGGGCCTCTTGAAAACTTCTCCTCCAAATGGAGGGGATGTCCTCTATTTATAGTGATTTTAGAGGATAAGCTCCACTTTTGAGGTATCTTGAAAGTATGTAGTAGACTTTTGATTGGCCCAAATTCTTCTTAGAGATAATTATCTCTATTTATCTATATCATATTTTGATAAAGATAATAATCAACAAAGATAAATAATTATCTCTATTTAATTTATTTAATAAAGATAATTATCTACCAATTTTGAATAGAAAATTTATCTTTATTTTATTATTATTTATTTTAATAAAGATAATTACCCATAAACTTTGAATAGGAAATTTATCTTATCTCTTGTGGGCCAAACGACACGTGGCAAATTTGATATGCCAATGTGATGCCAATTTGGATGACACATGTCATTATCTAATTTAATTAATTTAATGACATTAATTTAGAATTCGCCACTAAACTTTGATGTGGCATTTTATAATTGGCTGAAAATTTTGCCTCTTACAAATGCCCCTCGAGACTTGGTCATGTTCACAATTTTGAATGTGGAAAGTGATCAAGTCTCGACGACTTCATGCTTTGATGCAATTAGTTTCAGCACCTTTCATTTATCTAGAAATTTGCAAGCAGGCATTTCTCCAAGAGCTTGAACATGTGCAGGAGTCTACCACCATGGAGAAGCTTTGCTCCTAATCGATTTGTCTTGCAAAGATAACTTTAAGAAGGAAATTTGTTTCCTAGTCAAAGTAGTAACCACATAAGGACTTGCAATTTTATCCTTTGCAATGATGATTCTTCATGCCTTCCATCAAATACTAGAATTGTCCTTCATTTTGACTTCTTTTCATAGCCAATTTGGTCTTTGACTAGATAAATACTTCTAATAAGCAATAACCATCAAACTAGTAGTAGGACTTCTGTTGGACTTCCTTTTCTAGTCAAACTAGGACTGAATTTCTATACCAATAGGACTCCACGTGATAGTATTCTTTTGGATAACCTCAATCCAAGTAGTAGGACTTTTGTTGGACTTCCTTTTCTAGTCAAACTAGGACTGAATTTCTATACCAATAGGATTCCACATGAATATTAACATTGGACATTGGATAGTATTCTTTTAGATAACCTCAATCCGAGTAGTAGGACTTCTGTTGGACTTCCTTTTCTAGTCAAACTAGGACTGAATAAGTATTAAACTCCTATCTTTCGAAGAGTCCCACTAGTTGAGCTATTTAGTACTCCTGATGCTTTATCCTTATCGCAACTCAACACTTCTTCTCCCATTTAAATTCCTCTTCATACAAGAATTCTTCTTTATTTGAATTCTTTTCCTGGCTAATCTAGTCTTAACTAGATGAGTTTTAGTTGCAATTAAACTCTCTCTAACCAACACTATAAAAGGGTAGCCTCAGTTGCACATAATTCACAAATTTTTTTTTCATAGTGCGTAAGTTCATAATCTCAAAAAAAATTCTTGGAAAAGGCATAAGATTTTTTCTTCTTCTTTCTCAATCAAGTAACTAGGTATACTCTCCTCTTCTTCTATATTTTTTTTTTTCTAAACTAATATCACATATGTATGATATTTTGTTCGATAGATTCAATCTACACTAGTTTCTTCATATAATCTTCACTACTTGATGATTTTCTTTGCATGCAGCGGATCCATTGGCGTAAGTTTTGCAAGAGTTCAATCACACAAACCTTTGGAGTACATTCTTGATCAAAGCTTTTCACTTGTGCATGTCTTTTTTCTTTTTTTTTGTGTTTCACCTTCATTTAGGATAGGTAATATGATGACTTAGTGGCATTGCGAAGAGTTTATTTTGTTCCTTAAGCCAAGTAGTCCTCGAGGCAAGTAGCTACCAAGACAACGATCTCGATGACAATCTTGACAACGAAGTCTATCTGTGATACGAAGACTTCCTTGCAAACGAAGACAATCTTGACAACGAAGTCTATCTGTGATACGAAGACTTCCTTGCGGATGAAGATAACAACGAAGTCTATCTGTGATACGAAGACTTCTTGCAGACAAACAATCTTGACAACGAAGTCTATCTGTGATACGAAGACTTCCTTGCGGATGAAGATAACAACGAAGTCTATCTGTGATACGAAGACTTCCTTGCAGACGAAGACAATCTTGACAACGAAGTCTATCTGTGATACGAAGACTTCCTTGCAGACGAAGATAACAACGAAGTCTATCTGTGATACGAAGACTTCCTTGCAGACGAAGATAACAACGAAGTCTATCTGTGATACGAAGACTTCCTTCCAGACGAAGATTGCATTGAAGAAGAAGGCTACTTTGAGGATGAAAATTGTTTATGCCAGGATGTGTGTCCATTGATATCTTGTAATGGAGCAATACTTGCATGTCCATGCCCCCTTTTTTTTTTTAACCTTCTTTGCACCGTAGTTTATATTCTTTTGTACACATTTTTTTTTTTAGGTTTGCCCTTTCATCATGGTGCTCTTCAAGGACTTCTCTTCATCGGCAAGAATATCTCGTTGTTACTAAAGAATCGAATGACACTAAGGAAGTAGACATATCAATGCTCGTTGAAAGGCGATATTGGTCGATTTGCGGAAAGGTGGCCTGAACTTAAAGACTCAAGAGACATTGTGGAGTGGACCTATGATGTCTCTCGGAATTCTGATTCCCCTCAAAGCGTGGTCTTTGCATAGCTCTCTTCACAAGAACACTGCAGAGTCTCGTTATAGTGACTCTTGGCCGTCGTATAATTTCAGGCGGAACACGTTGGGGCACTCTTTTCAAGATCAAGGAGAGTGGAATTACATACCTCTATATTGGGAATGGCTCGAAGATGTTCTTTTTAGAAGCAAGAAGACTTTTGACAAGGCCCATATTTATGACGCAGTTTCAGCATCTCTGTACACATATGATCGAAATGCTGATGTAATGCGAGCATTTTGCGAAGGATGGTGTCCACAACCAACACCCTCACACATCACTTGGTGAGATGTCTATCTCACTTTGGGATTTGTACCGACTTGGCGGGCTTCCTATATTTGGTCGTCTTTACGATGAAGCCATCCCTTGCCGCGAGGAATTGACAGGAAGTGACGAGGTAGAGAGGTTCATCCCAAAGAGTTGTGAGCACCTATTCGCGGCTTTTCATCTTCTTAATTCTAAAAAGGAAGGAGAAGACCCGCGTGTTTCGGCGAGCGATTGGGTTAACTTTTGGTGTAGATATGGAATGAAATTCAAAACCACAAGTCGAAGGACAAAGAGGTTAAGTCGTGCAATCAAGACTCATAATCCTAATGGTTTGCTTAATAAATTCAAGGTTGGTCCAAATGTGGGAAAAAGCCTTTTATTGAACTCAAGATTGAGGATGGGCTATGGGAAGAGACCTACTTAGCTGCATTACTTTCTTGTTGGCTTTGCACCTTTGTTTTGCCAAGTGAAGATCCCAATACAATTCCCCGGAACTTTCAAGATTGCAAGCTTCATGGCAACAGGTCGCCCTTTTGTCTAGCAATACCAGTTCTAGTTAGTCTCTACCGAGGACTAAACAAGATTGGTCATTCTTCTCCAATGATTAGTCGTTCGGGTGCCTGCTTCCCTGTTCATTATATTTGGCTGGCGGTCTTTATTTTAGGACTCATTATGAGATTGATGTCCCAGGACCCAAGATGGTTGCATATTCTGGGGAAGGAGGGGCCAAACACTTTGATGAACACGAAGCAAGGAAGTTGATACAAGGTACTTCTATGCAATGGGACGCAAATTTGTATGTCAGGAATAGGGAGGAGACTTTTCTTGATGATGGAGGACTTTCTCGTAATTCATCGTCATATTTTATAAGTATCCGTTCTTCTTACTTGTCTATGCGTCAAGAGGGTCATCTCATAGTGGAACCTTATAGTCCTTTTCGGTTTAGCCGTCAATTTGGACTTTGCCAAGACATTCCAGGTACCATTAAAGAGGACATTCGTCAAGGAACTTTGGATAAAATTGTGGAGTTTTGGAGATTATGTACTCTCTACAGACTGGTTGCAAAGCATTCTTTCCAGTGCCTCCTACCCCAGCTAATTTCAAACTTCATACTACAAGTGGCTACAAAAAGTGGTGGAATCATATTCATGGGAAGTATCTTGATGATGGTGTAAATATTTTGATTGCAAGTGCACATCCTCCTCCTTCCAAGAGTAAGGTAGTTCAGCCTATCAATGTCAAGAGCAACAATAATAAGGATATTCGATTACCCAAAGTTCATGTGGCAAACACCATCTCAAAACCTGTGAACCACCATATTCAGCCCAAGGAGTCTCAAGGTGTCACAACTAAATTGAAGAAGCCTCCTCCAAGGGCCCCATCTGTTGAAAGATCCTTAGAAGTGCATGATGCATTTGAGGGAGGAGTAAATCCAGTCCTTGAAGAAATGAGTGATGATAATGATAGTGATCATCATTGGAATCGGACTAAAAAGCCCAAATTGACAATACCTATCAACCCAAATTCCCTTAGAGGCATCACAAGTGCTTCTGAAAACCTTGAGGGTGCAAAGGATCAGGTCTTTTTTTTTTTTTTTTTAGAAGAAACTTTCCTTTTGTTTATGCAAAGTATATCTTACATGAACAATGTGTATTTGATTTCAGTCTGGTCAACAAGTTTTGAACATGGAGGTTGACAATAAGGCGGCTTTTAAGAATAATTCCAATCCACAATCTCTTGCTACATCAAGAAACAAAGTTCAGGTATTCATGATTAGTCTTTGACTCTTCTTCTTGCTTCTCTTTTTTTTTTTTTTTTTTTTTTTTTATCCTTATGAACTATGTATTTTTTTTTTTAGTCCGATCAACGAACCTTGCCATTGGACATTGATAATGATGTGGCCTCAAATGATAGTGAAAGTTCAATTTCCGGTCCACGGTCATCTACTGCATTGCCAAGGAGCATAGAAGAGGTGGCTAGTACCGATTCTAGGAAGAATGTTACAAGATCTCCTCAAAGAACTAAGTCTTGTGCTCCTGAAGTTTCTGAATATAATCCTAATGATGAAATTTTGAAGCGCCGCATTGATCTTGCATTGAATCTTTGGAAAAGTCTTCAACAAAGATTGTTAGAACTCCATTTAACAAGACATATTTACTCCTTGATGGGGCTAACAAGATTTTTGAGGCCATAACAACCAATCAAGCTATTGATCCTTCACCATTAAAACATTGGTTGCAGAATATTTCGATAAGGCCAATACTTTTACATCTCTACAGTCTTCCTTTTCCTCATGTATGACGCCCGAGCAGCGTGACAAAAAGTTGACAGAATATAAAGTGCAACTTGATGATCAGCTAAAGGTAGAGGGTGAATTATTAGCACATGGTGAGGCACTTAAGGATGGATTAGTGAACACCGATTCTAAAATAGCCGAGCTTCAAGAAGAACTGAAACGATTATTCACCCACAAGCAAGAACTTGAAGTTTCCGCCCTCAAAATGATGAAAAGCTGTCAAGCCAGAAAGTAATTGTTTCAAACATTCGAGAAGAGATTTCTTCCGTAGAGACTTCTTATACTTTAAGCAATGCAGACACTGAATCCTTGGAGTTGTTAGAACAAGAATTAAGGACCCCGTGATGAATTAGAGAATTACAATTGGAAATATTGACTTGTAATAGATAATCATTATAACCATCTTCTTCTTTTCTTTTTTTTTTTTTTTTTTTTTTTTGTGAACAATAAAGGAATTCCATCATGTCAATTTTTTTAATGGATTGTTTATTTCTCTAGCTCTTGCTTCAATGATTGTTAAAAGATTTTTTTTTTTTTTACATGTGACTGAACTTAGCATAGAATACCAAGTTGCCTACGTACCCCTTGAGGGGGATCAAGTCATTACGTAGTTCATTTTTTTTTTTTTTTTGGACATGTGACTGAACTTAGCATAGAATGCCAAGCTGCCTACGTACCCCTTGAGGGGGATCAAGTCATTACGTAGTTCAAGGAGGTTTTTTTTTTTTTTTTTTGGTGAACACCTTCAAAAGTAATGGAAAAACATCATGTACCCTTTGAGTGTTGAGGTAGGCAGTTTAGGCTCCTACCAAGGAGTGCTTCAATCTTTAGGCCTAATAACGTTTCAAGAATTTTCCGTTGATAGGACCAATTCTTAAACCATCTTCAGCAACCAACTTGTATGCTCCATTTGTATAGGCTTCTTGAACAACATACGGTCCATCCCATTTTGAAACAAACTTGTTCTTAGTGCGATGGGTGATAATGATGGGTCTTCGTACAGCAAGAACCAAATCTCCAACTTGAAAAGATCGAGGACGAACCTTTTTGTTGAAAGTCCTAGAAATGCGAGCTTGATAACACTCAAGGCGTTGTTGTGCCTCCAATCTTTTTTCATCCAATGCTTCTAATTCTTCAAGTCGTAGACGAACATTGTCTTCATTAGAAAGACCTTCTTGAATGGCAATCCTTAATGAAGGAATTTGGCGTTCAAGTGGTAGAATAGCTTCTACCCCATAAACAAGAGAATAGGGCGTGGCTTGGGTAGGTGTTCGATATGTTGTACGATACGCCCATAAGGCTTCCTCAACTCTTTCATGCCAATCTCTTTTTGACTTCCCTACAACTTTCTTGAGCAAATTGCATAGAGTCTTGTTAAAGGCTTCTGCAAGACCATTGGCTGGAGCATTATACATGGAGGAATTATGCTGCTTAAAACCAAAGTCATTGCAAAGTTTGTCCATCAACTTGTTGTAGAATTCCTTCCCATTATCAGTGATGATGTAACGGGGTACACCATACCTAAAGATGATATTTCTTTTGATGAAGTTCA
This sequence comes from Castanea crenata, assembly GCA_020976635.1. Taxonomy (NCBI): domain Eukaryota; kingdom Viridiplantae; phylum Streptophyta; class Magnoliopsida; order Fagales; family Fagaceae; genus Castanea; species Castanea crenata. The sequence goes on along the minus strand of JAGHPS010000031.1, from coordinate 3,100,288 downwards.
CGACAGTTTCCTTCTTCACTTCACGAAATACAGTAGCCTCAGCCCACTTTGAGAAATAATCTGTTGCAGCTAGGATATATGAATGTCCATCAGAAGATTTTGGCGTCAATGGCCCAACCACATCTAATCCCCAAGCATCAAATGGCCATGAAGCTACAGTAGGATGTAGGGGTTCTGGAGGTTGATGAATGAAGTTTGCATGGAATTGACATGCTGAGCATCTTTTTGCATATTCCATACAATCCTTGACCATAGTGGGCCAGTAATAACCCATCCGCTTAATTTGAAAATGAAGTTTAGGACCTGACTGGTGAGCACCACAAATCCCTGAATGAGCTTCTTCAAGTGCCTTGGCAGCTTCCTCATCATCCAAGCAACGAAGGAGAAGACCATCAAAAGAACGGCGATATAAAGTATTCTTGTAATAAACAAAACGTGGAGTCGTCGCCGAATTTCAGTTCTATGTCGAGGATCATTGGGCAATTTTCCATGTTCTATATAATCAATGATAGGTTGCCGCCAATCTTCTCTTTCTATGTCAAAAACTGAAATTGCGTTTACTTCTTCTTCTATCTCATCCTCATCAAAGTTTGGAGGTATTACCCATGTTTGGCATATTGGAATCTTTATTTCGGGATCTTGTAAGGTAAGAGCCGTTGCTAATTTTGCCAAGGCATCAGCTTGTTTATTCTCATTTCTTGGGACATGTGTAATACTAACGTGATCAAACCATCCCAAAAGCCTCTTGGCGTATTTGCAATATGGAATCAATTCTGGCTTTTTCACATCATAGTGCAGAAGCACTTGATTTATGATTAACTTTGAATCACCAAAGACTTCCAAACGAGTTGTTTTTGCATCCATTGCCATTTCAAGACCTAGGATTAGTGCTTGATATTCAGCAACATTGTTTGAACAACATTCTGTAAGAGTAAATGCATATGGGAGTATATCCCCTTCTGGAGTTACAAACACTACTCCAGCACCGGCACCACAACGTTGAGCAGCTCCATCAAAGAACATCCTCCAAGGCTGTGAAATTTCAACGAGCATTACTTCTTCATCAGGAAGGTCATCAGACATCTCCCAATCATCAGGAATAGGATGGTCAGCAAGGAAATCGCCAAAGCTTGTCCTTTCACTGCTTTTTGTTGGACATATATTATCTCGAACTCTTGGAGTAAGAGAGCCCATTTTGCTAGCCTTCCCAAAAGAACTGGCTTAGTCATAATGTATTTAATGGGATCTGCCCGTGAGATGAGCCGTATTGAATGGGCATGCAAGTAATGTCTTAGCTTTTGAATGGCAAACATCAAAGCTAAACATGTCTTTTCAATTGGTGAATAATTGAATTCAGCACCATGCAAGGTTCTACTCAAGTAATAGAGAGCGTTCTCCTTTCCTTCTTCATTTTCTTGAGCCAGAAGCACTCCTAATGATCGTTCTTGTGCTGCTATGTAAAGAATAAGTGGCCACCCCTGTATGGGTGCTCGTAGAACAGGGGGATTTAGCAAGTATGTTTTGATGCTCTCGAAAGCATTTCTACATGCTTGATCCCACTTGAATGGGACATCTTTCTTCATAAGGCTGAAAGGTTGACAGCGTCCTGCCAAGTTGGATATAAACCTTCTGATGTAAGCAAGCTTTCCTTGAAGACTTTTGAGCTCGTGAATATTTCGAGGTTCTGGCATTTTTTGAATAGCATCAATCTTCGATCTATCAATTTCAATTCCTCGGTGTCGAACTATGAATCCTAGGAATTTTCCTGATGTAACTCCAAATGCACACTTCATGGGTTCATTTTAAGTTGGTACCTACGAAGTCGCTCAAAGACTTGACGAAGGTCTTGCAGATGCTCCATTCTTTTCTTCGACTTCACAACCAGATCATCAACATAGCACTCTACATTCATGTGAAGTAGGTCATCAAATATTCTTTGCATCGCCCTTTGATAAGTGGCGCCTGCATTCTTTAATCCGAAAGGCATAACTTTATAGCAGTATATTCCTTTTGGAGTACGAAAAGCAGTGAGCTCTTCATCTTTTGGAGCCATGCGAATTTGATTGTAACCAGAGAACCCATCCATAAATGAAAGAGCTTCATGGCCTACTGTAGCATCAACCATAATTTCTGTTAAAGGAAGAGGAAATTCGTCTTTTGGACATGCCCTGTTAAGGTCACGAAAGTCGACACAAACACGAATTTGCCCATTCTTCTTTCTTACAGGGACAATGTTTGATACCCATGTGGGATACTTGACTTCACGAATAAAGCCAGCTTCAATAAGCTTGTTGACCTCTCCTTCAATCTGGGAGATTAACTCAGGCCGGAACCTACGTTGTGCTTGCTTCGTTGGTCGCACCCCATGCCTTACTGATAAATGGTGAACAGCGACCTTTGGATCTAGGCCTGGCATTTCTTTGTATGTCCAAGCAAAAACATCCCTATATTCTTTGAGGAGTTCAACATAAGCATCTTCTTCCTCTAGGGACAAATTTGCATTTAAAAAGACTGGCCTATGGTCTTCAGTAGCGCCAATGTTAACTTCCTTCAATTCATCAACTGTAGCCTGACGCCTTCTTCAAATGTGGGTGGAGCATCTTCAGCATCGTCTTCAATAGGGGACTCCACCTTTGTGACTTCAGTGATTGTTATATGATTTACTGAAACGGCAACCTCGTCTTCCACCTTTTGTTTTGTGGACACCATTGTACGTTTTTTTGCAGTCAAGGTTTCTCCAGTATTTACTTCCCAAATACTTCTACGCTTCATGCGAGATGGAATGGCTGCGAACCTCATTTGAATCTTGATCCATAAGGAGTGTCTCGTCAACATCTCTGTGAAGGAAATTTGACATCTTATTTTGCTTTTGTCTTAACTTCTCATCCTTTGAGAGTTGAGAAGAAGTAGCATAACTAAGTCTTGTAAGAGGAAACTTCGAGTGCCATTTTGGGAAGAAGTTGAACGACTGAGTCTTATAAGAACAGAGCTTCGAGTGCCGTTAACAAAGTTATCATCTTCTTGTGTCCCCAACCTGTCGAAGACTGAGATAGGGGGAGTGGGTTGGCCAATGCGATAAAAAACAGATGGTTTCTTTGATGGCTTTGAAAATTGTTCTTCTTCTTTATCATCTGCGAAATCACCAAAACACTAACTTTCCGAATGGGGATATGGATGGGGGTTGGTGGAGTATATCCAATTCCGGCCTTAGAACTTGTTGCCCCAACACCTTGGGCTTTCGATGTCTTTTGTCCTTTTCCAGAGGCTTCAGGGATGAGCTTACCCAAACCAGTTGGCTTCTCATGGTTATAACCAGCCTTAGCCATGAGTCTATACGCGTTAGGGTCAAAACCCTCTTCTGTTCTTTTAGTGGGCAAAGTCCCATGCTCAACAATCGGCCCTTGGGATGGTCTTGTAAACCCTTTCAATGGTTGACTTGAGGATTTCGGTTTTATGATTTTAGTAACTGGAGGTTTAATCCTTGCAAATCCTTTGATATTGACTCCTCATCTCCTGAAAATGGGGATTGGCCTTCTTTTCTTTTGGTGATTGGAACATAGTGTAGCACAGGGGCTACTCTAGTTACTTCTGGAGTATGATGCTTCCTATTTTCTATAAAAGTCTCGTTTGCTTGGTTTCCTCTCCTCAATTGGAGAATTAATCCTTGAAGCTTTGGAGTGGGGCTTTTCTTCTTTGCTAGATGGTGAAGCCACAACTTGGGTTTCTTCCATCTTATCATCCTCCAAGTAAAATTTTGCATCAGCAAAGTGTGACTCAGCTACAGTAAAAGGCTTGTCATCAGCCACTATCTTCTTGAGTTCTCCATCTTGGAAATATTTAAGGCATTGGTGATATGTAGATGGCACAACACCATACTCATGCAACCATGGTCTTCCAATAAGCATCTTATAAGTGGTCTTGGCATCGATGATGTGAAAGAGTGCACTTGATTCCATTTCACCAATGAGCATTTGAAGTCTAATCTTCCCAATAGCTCTTTGTCCACCCTGATTAAAGCCTTGAATCATTAACTTACTGGGAAGTAGTTCATCTAAGGAGATTCCTAATTCTTTCAATATTTTGAGTGGGAGAATATTGACTGCAGACCCTCCATCGATAAGGATACGATTAACTCGTTGTTCTCGAATGTACCCAGTTACAAACAAGGGGCGATTGTGAATCTTAGGGCCCAATAAACGATCATCATCAGTGAAAATGATTGAAGACCAGCATGCCCTGTACACGATAGCTCGTTCTGTCTCCTCCTCACAATCTGATTCTTCCTCATCACTTATTTGATAGCATGTGAGAGATGAAAAGACATAATCTTGAAAATGCCGAGGGATGAATTCTTGTAAAGTAACTGGTTGTCGTGGGCTTTGCACGGATTTTCCTTCAAGAGATAGTACTGCTACTTCAGTTCTAGGCTTCATCACCTTCGTTGGCCTTTTTACTGCACAAGGTGTCTTTGGACTCTCCTTTGCATGTACATTGTATTTTGCTTTATGATTCTTTCGTCGAGTCACAAGGGTCCATCCTTCTTCATCGGTAACTGAAGGTTCATCTTTATAAGCATGTTCATCCCTATGAGGGTCGTCATCAGATATCTCAAGAATTGGTATTGGGGGGAAAGGTACCTTTACCTCAATGGGCTCAAATGAACCAAATTGAATGGTAAGAAAAGTAGAAGTGGTTGTTGAGGCCACCATGGCAAGATTAGAAGTCACAACTTCATCATCAAATGTGATCTTTCCTTGGTAGGCTAGCTCCATAATTTTATCTTTCAACACAAAACATCGTTCTATAGGGTGGCCTATGAGGCGATGATACTTGCAATACTTAGGGTCATTTGTTTGGTCAGCTTCTTCAGGACGCTTCATCTCTGGTAGCTCAATCAACTTCAACTCAAGTAAATGATCCAACATATTGGAGATATCGGAATCAGGGAATGGATATTGTTTTTCTTGCATCTCTTGTAATGTTGGTCTTCTTCTTCCTTTATCTTGAGTGAAAGTAGGCATTTGTTCTTTCATCTTGGGCTTAATCGGAACTTTGAGAGGAGCAGTAGTTACAATCAAAGACTGCTTGTTTTCCGGTTTAGGAGGGAATTTGCCCCCTTTGCGAGTATCTTGTCTTTCTTTCCCCTTACGGGGTTCTTGAACAGGGGGACCTTGGTGGCCATTGGAGGCAATACTAAGCTCCATGTCATGAGCACGTGTTGCTAATTCTTCAAATGTTTTAGGCTTTATTCCTTGAAGAATATAGCTTATAGCCCAATTCATTCCTTGAATGCACATCTCAATTGCAGACGCCTCTGATAATTGATCCTTGCAGTTGAGACTAAGATTCCTCCACCGCTGAATGTAATCAATGACAGGCTCTTCCTTCCATTGCTTTGAATTGGTGAGTTCTATCATGCTAACAGTACGTCGAGTACTATAGAAACGATTTAGGAATTCTCGCTCCATTTGATTCCAACTATCAATGGAGCCAGGTGCTAGATCGGTATACCAATCAAATGCATTTCCCTTCAAAGAGCGAACAAATTGCTTGACCATGAGATCCCCATAAGTTCCAGCATTATTACAAGTTTCCACAAAATGGGCTACATGTTGCCTTGGATTGCCTTTACCCTCAAATTTTGGAACTTCGGTGGCTGATAGTTTTGAGGCATCCTCAAGAGATCTATCCTTTGAGTGTATGGTTTAGCATAGGCAATGGATGCTTGACTTCCGCCCCCAACTTGATCTTTGATAGCTTCCTTGATTAACTCCTTGAGCTGGTCAGGAGAGATAGACCCTCTGTAGAGAAATTGAGATCCTTTGTTGAACTCTCGGGTTTGTCATTATGGGTTTGGTTTGGCCTAGAGCTTTCATCTTCGCGATTCGTCCAGATGTATTCCCCATCTTATCCATTAGGAGAGTTATTTGCGCGTCTCTCAATGCTTCCCTTTCTTTCATAGACTTCATTAATTCTTCTAAAGTCTGAGCTATAGTCGAGACTTGTTCCTCCAAAGATGTTGTGTTAGTCATCATGACTGGCATGGCAAATGAACTAACAGAGCGAGGAGAATCCATAAGCTTGGAAGTAGGGATATCTTCTGAAAAGGAGAACTCAGAGCCGTCAGTGATTTGTTCTCTTCTTCAGCTATTGGAACTTCTTGGATTGATTCCGAAGTTCGAGACAAAGCTGGCTGAGACAACATTTCTTTGACAAGACCAGCTACATCTTTGCTTGCCCTTTGCGTAGACGAAGCTGTTCGCGACTTCTGAGCTTTAGGAGCGTTGGAAACAAGTGAGGGCCGAGATATGGGTGTTGTTTGAGCATAAACCTCTGCAAGAGCCTTTGTTCTTCCCCTTGTCATAGGTCCAGCATAGGAAGTGTCAAACTTGATGAAGAGTTTGAATCCATTATAGGATCAAGTTCACTTGTTCCAAAAAGAGGGTTGTTGATTTGATATTCTTTGAAGCCATAGGACTTCAAATGATATGACAAATTGATGAAGAAGAGATGAGAGGCAGAGATTGTCCCACCGGGCGTGCCAAAAATTTGTAAACACAAATTTTTCAATTGAAGAAAAATCAAACAAATTAAAAAAAATGAGTTCTACAAATATATTTTTTGTATTAATCAAGTAATGAGTTCAATCTCAGTTTTGACAAATGCTCCTGATTCTATCTTCTTTATGGTCTTGACTCAAACGCGAAACTTTCTTCAATTTGGTTGAAAGATGGATCAAATGGTCTTCACAACGAATCTCTGGCTTTAAGCTTGTTAGAGATTTGTTGTCCTTCAAGTTCTTCAAGCCCTTCGAATGTTCTTCAAGTTCTTCAAATTTCAGTTCTTCAAGATTCTTCAGTTCTTCAAGATTCTTGAGACAGAATTTCTCCAAAGCTTGGGCCTCTTGAAAACTTCCTCAAATGAGAGGGATGTCCTCTATTTATAGTGATTTTAGAGGATAAGCTCCACTTTGAGTTGATATGCTTGAAAGTATGTAGTAGACTTTTGATTGGCCCAAATTCTTCTTAGAGATAATTATCTCTATTTATCTATATCATATTTTGATAAAGATAATAATCAACAAAGATAAATAATTATCTCTATTTAATTTATTTAATAAAGATAATTATCTACCAATTTTGAATAGAAAATTTATCTTTATTTTATTTATTTATTTATTTTAATAAAGATAATTACCCATAAACTTTGAATAGGAAATTTATCTTTATCTTGTGGGCCAAACGACACGTGGCAAATTTTGATATGCCAATGTGATGCCAATTTGGATGACACATGTCATTATCTAATTTAATTAATTTAATGACATTAATTTAGAATTCGCCACTAAACTTTGATGTGGCATTTTATAATTGGCTGAAAATTTTGCCTCTTACAATGAGATAAACACATTTTTAATACAAATCAAAACATAACACAAATAAAAAACATGAACCATTGAAACTCTTTTCTCAGGAGTCCTAGAAACACAAAATACAACATCTGAACAAAGACGCAGGGCTTCATTTTTATCAATTTCATAAAGTGGGTGGAAAGTTGGGTTTTTTAAGCCTCTTGATGGTTCTATTGTAGTGAAATTTTGGATTTAATATATTCATTGTCCATATTTATATTTTTAGTTTCACAAGCTTTTTTTGAAGTGGGTTTTTAATATTTTTTTGAATGATTCATTTCACTGTGAAGGCTCTGACAATGGGTCTGTTACAAGGACTAGATTGCCATGGCTTTTGGTGGTCTTATTAATGTATTGATTTTTGTTCAGTTGTGGTGGGGGTAGTGTTTGGATTTTGAGAAAATGGGTTGTGCGAACTCCAAAACTGATAAAAATGAAGCTCTGCGTCTCTGTAAAGAACGGAAGAGATTCATCAAGCAGGCCATTGATTGAAGGTATGCTCTAGTAGCTGCTCATGTCTCTTACACACAATCCCTTAAAAACATTGGCATTGCTCTTTGGCAGTATGCTGAGGCCAAGGTCTTGATTAGATGGGGTTTTTTGCAAACAAGGAAATCTGATGTTGGGTTGAGTATTAGTGGGAATTTGAGTTCTGGGTCGAGGGAGGCTTCAAAATTGAATGGTGTGTTGAAGAAGTTTAGGACATAGACGATCTCATAGGGTTTCTAATCAACGAAATGTTGTTGATGAACATGTGGAAGAGAGTAGCAGTGGTAAGTCTTTGGATGAGTGGATTAACAAATGATGAAAAGTCTTTGGACGAAGTTCTTAAGCAATAAAAATCCCTTACTTTTTTATTTTTGTTATATTTGTTTTTTCCTAAATATGTTTTTCTAACGGCAAATGGGAAATAGGTAACAATCCCTAACAGAAGTAGCTCAGGTAGGCAAAGTATTAAGTTTTAAACCATGTACAAAGTGAAAACGGGTCTAACCACAAGTCGGTTTATTATAATTTCCCCTTATAAAATGTAGGATCAAATCAACTCTAACAAAAAAATTATATATAAACCCAAAATGGTATTTTCCTTTTTTTTTTTTATTGAGATAGAAATTCTACTCTAGTCTAATCTAAATGTATATGTGTGTGTAAAAGTGTATTTTTTTCTATTTCTTAATCATTTGATTACTTTTCTAAAATGTTGTAAAAATGAAGAGAAAATATGTACAAAAAAATTATGCATATAACACCAACACTAATCATGCTGGGTTTGCTCTTCCTTTAGCCTTAATTTGTGTATTGAAACACATTATTTTCTATTAGTTAATTAAGGAACTTTCAAAGTATCTAAGTCATGAACTCTAAATATAAATCCTAAATTTTAGGTAAATTAAAAAAAAAGTTTTTTTTTTTTTTTTTTTTTTACCAAGTTTCTCCGTATCCCATAAATTAGGTATCACCTCTCTATAGTTTCCAAGTGTGTATATATAAGAGAATTCTTTTCTTTGTACTAGACATTTGTGTGGTTCAAAAATATTTCTAAATCTTATGTTTAACTAAAACAAAACTAGAAGATAATCTGGTAAAACTATATTTTTAACTCTACTTAAAATGCCTACTTAATAAAACACTCTCCTATTAATCCATATTTTTAAATTATGACACTAAACCAAAAAAAAAAAATTATTGCACGCACAAAGTGCGTGTGACAAAGCTAGTGTGTGTGTGTATATTTTGAGATTATATCAACTTGGGTTTATTTTTGATAGAGTTGAACACGTGCAAAAAAAGAACTTAGGTTTTTTTTTTAATTAGAAAATTGAAAAAAAAAATTATTTTTCTCTTTAATTCAAATTTTTAACCTTTACCAAAAAAAAAAAAAAAAAAAAAAAAAGAGTCTCCTAACCGCATGAGTGCTCAAGGCTACTTTAATTTATAAACAATATGCGATAGAATTTCTAAATAAATGAAACACAGTAGGAAAAACATGCTTTGTTTCCAATGAACAACAGTCCTGGTTCATGAAGTTGCCAATGAAATCCAGGGTGGCCCAAGGGATTTTGGGTCCTTACTCCTAAGGCTATGTTTAAATGGAAGCTTTTTATATATTTAGATTTAATTAAATAATTTTTTATTTAAAATTTATTCTTCAAATTTGTTTAGATGCAAAAAAAAAAAAAATTAGTTTTTTAATAATTTTGTTTTATATGTGAGTTGTTGCTCTAAACTTTTATAGCTTTTTTTTTATTCATTTTTGAGATTTTCATTTTTTTATTATTATATTATGTTCATTATTAGTGAAAAAAAAATAGAGAATCTTTATGAGACTTTTTTGTTTTTTGAGAAACACATACACACTAAAAAAAAAAAAAAGATACTCAGTGTTGTTGTCCTCCTACATTGGTAATGTGATGTTGAGGAGTTTATTACTTGTTCCACGATACTAACTGCTGCATGCAATTTTGGTGTTGGCGTGTGAGTGTATTCCCTTATCTCATTTCACGACAAAAAACGCTGTAGCCGCGTTTTTAGCCGCGTTTAAAAAAAACGCAGCTATACTTGACCTATAGCCGCGTTTAAAAGAAACGCGGCAATAGACCTAACTTCTAGTCGCATTTTCTATAAAACGCAGCTTGAGACATAACCTATAGCCCAATTTTAAAAAATGCAGCTCTAGATAAGGTTTATAGCCGCGTTTGAATATGTCTAGCTGCATTTTTTTAAGAGCCTATAGCCGCGTATTTTAAAACGCGGCCATAGTCCAGACAAATATTACTTTAATAGCGATGGCATGTATAGCCCAATAAATATTTTTTATAAAGGTGGGGCTAGTTGCATTTCCTAGAAACACGGCTATAGACATAACACAAAAACAAAATGACGAATATTTTTTTTTAAACGTAGGGCTATAGGTCTACCTTTTAAAATAAAAAGTGATGACCTAACCCCCCCCCCCCTCACCTACCCCTTTGCTCTCTACCACTCAATTCAAATATCTCATCTTTTCTCTCTGTGCCTGTGTTCTTCTTTTCTTTTTTTTTTTTTCTTTTTTTTTTTTCTCTCAAGACAACCATTCTTTTCTTTTTCTCTCAACACAAAACAACGGTTTCTTTTCATTTTTCCGGCAAGGATGACCAGAAATCTTCATTGGAGAAGCTAAGGTTCACTCATCTCTACTATTTGAGGTAAAAAATTCTAATCTTCTTATGGGTATTATACTTTTGCTAGAGCTTATTTTTTATCTAAGCTTCATGAGCACTGGGAGTAATATTTATGTGTTTATATGTATGGATTTTACATTGGTGGAATTATTTGATTTTGAATTTTTTGGATATGTGCTTGAATTTGTGCTATTGTGCTTATGTTTAAATAGGTTTGTGTTCTTCAACTTGTTCTTTTCTGTTTTTGGGCTTATGCTTTTGTGTTCCTGAATGGATTTAGTGTTCTTTGGGTTGGTTTTGTTGAATGAGAGGAGATTCATGGTTTTGTGTTATTATATTTTGGAGCATATTATGCTGGTATTATGAGGATATTGTGTTTGATTTGAATTTTCTGGGTGTGTTTTTATTGTGGGTATGTTGTGTTTGATTTTGATTTTTTGGGTTTGTGATTAATTTCGAATTTTTTGTTTGAATTTTGAATTTTTTGGAGAAAAAACCCATAATTTTTTTTTTAATAAAACTTATAGCCGCGGTTATAAACGCAGCTCAAAGTGGGTCTGTAGCCGCGTTTTTTAAAAACGCGACTATAGACCCGATGCCTACAGCCGTGGTTAAAAACGTGGCTTTAGGCCTGACCTTTAGCCGCGGTTATAAAAATGCGACTACAGACCCGCAGGGCTGTTGCTGTACCGCTTAGGCCTGGGTTGTAACGCGGCTCTAGAAAACGTGGTTTAGACCCCGTTTTTTGTAGTGTTCCCTCTTTATGAGACTTGATTAATTTTTCTCAAAACTTTTTTTTTTTTTTTGACAACTAGTATATATATAAAGTTACAAAGATTAAAAAAATTATATTAAATTGCAAAGAATTAGTGGCCATTGATCCACCTACACGTTATTAATTTTTTTCTAATGCTATATCCACAATATTTTTACAGTAATTTCACAACAAATCTTAGGTAGTAACATATTATTAGTTCTAATTTGGGTCAACTACTAACATCAATTTTTTACCCATTGTTAGGTTCTAAGGATTTAGGTTCTAAATGTATTATAACTTCAATGTAATCGCAAATCATGATCAAAACTTATAATCTAGATTTAGGATGCTCAAAGTATGTTTAATGTGAAGTTGGAATCGAGTAATTACAGAAAATTACTGTTCACTTTCTGCAAGGCTCGATCGATCGAAAATTAGACTTGATCGATTGAAGCTCGTGTAAAATGTTTTTTTGCAGAATTTTCAACTCAGCCCAAGCTTGTTTGACGTGTAGGGTTTTATGTTTTGTTTTTATAAATAGGAAAACCTAGCCACATTTTGGCGGTTATTGTTGCTGTGTATGTGAATCTCTTGTGAGATCTAGAGGTAGTTGTCTTCACATTACTTAGGGTTATCAAGAATCAAGATTACATCAAGAGCTTGATGATCGCTTCATTACTGCATAAAGAGCTTAAAGATATACAAGTGGTTACTTGTGCTTGCTGTGGATCTGAAAAAAAGTAGTCTGTGGACTCGGAACTGTCACGTAGTCATAGTATAAGTTTCCTACTTGAGGTAGCAATAGGATTTAATGGTCTAAGTCGTTATTATGTAAACTTTAACTCTTTCATAATGGATCTGATTTACCTACAGGATAGCTAGGTTAAATCTTCCCTAGTTTTTAACGCTTTGGCTTTCCTGAGTTATCATATCGTGTGTTTTTACTTTTCCCATTGCTTTGCATGATATGATTTACTTGTGTTACCTAGATTTGAATAATTTACCTAAGTTAAACACTTGGTTAAATAACTAGTTAATCTATTTGTGTTTAAGGGGTCTAAAAACTTTACAATTTTAATACAAATTATCACCTAAGATTGTGTAAATATTGTGGACAATGCTAGAAATTTAGACCCCGGTTATAGAATTAACAAGTTTTAAATCTAAGTTGTTAATTAGATCTATTATGAATAAACTTGTTAAAAAAAAATTCAATATCAAGTCAAATTATGTACAACGGAAGTAAATAAGACAAGATATATAACTCAAAAAAACCAATAAACAATTTAGTTTCACAATAAAAAACCTGGGGGAAAACCTTCCCAAAAAGCAATCCGCTATTAAAAAGAAGTTTTAGATTTAGTACAAACCCTTATCTCTAAACTTTACAAACCTAGTAGATGAACTACAGCAGAAACTTTCTACCGCTTCAAAACCCTAAACTCTCTAGTATATAATGCTTCACTCACAATCACTATTGGAACCTCCAATTGACTTCAAGAACATCCTGAAGGTTTTCTTAATTGCACAAGTTTGTGGTAGTTGCTATGGCTTCATCTTCTTCACCAATTGAATCTTCATCTACTTTGAAACTTTTTGGTAGGTGAAATAGAGAAAACTTGGTTACAAAACCCTAGCCGCATAAATGGGTCTCTCTCTCTCTCTCTCTCTCTCTCTCTCTCTCCTCTCTCTCTCTCTCTAAAGCTTTCTAATAAATGGCTTATAATGTTCTTTAAATACCGGTTCAAACAGATCTCAATTCGGTTTCAAATGAATAAGTTATGGCCTTCATTCACGTTGTTGATTTTGCTGATCCTGATGCTTGATGTATCGAGAGGTATTGAGACTGCTATTAAGGAGGCAATAGATTTTGAGCTTCTATCGAGAGGTATCGAGGTAGTATTGAGACTATTATCGAGACTATTACTAAGTACATGCTGAAAATGTGTGTGAAAATACTTTCCTTGAGCTTTTCTTAACAAAATTTGCTCTTCTACTTGGTCTTCAATTACAATTTTAAGACATATCAAAACTCAACAAAAGACACATAATTTGGCATGGTTGATAATACAAAACACATAACTCTAACAAATAACAATTTATTTTGAGTAATGCTAAAGAAAACAATAAAATTTATAGTATTTCTAGCATTTTCCTATTGAGAATTGGAATTACTTCTTGTAACTGGTAACGCATCTAATTTTTGTGAGACCTATATATTTAAATTTGTTTTATTTCTAGTATTGCTCAATTTTTTTTTTTTTTTTGGCATTCTTAAAAATGAAGGAAAAATGTCAAACTAATTATTTCTTTATATCTCAATAGATTTTAAAAAAAAACCAAAAAATCAATTTTTTGGCCCCACATTTGGGCCTACCTTTAGATGGCCCTAGGTGATGCCAAACCGTTAATTGATCACCAGCATTTGACAAAATTATTTGTTCCATGGCCAACAAACCGTTAATGATCTAGAAGATTTTTTGTTAGGCTGTAACTTGTAATGGATCTTGCAGAATTTGTAGGATGCTTTGATTGGATTTAACACGTCCTTGTATTTTAATTCACCTAGGCTGGACTATTTTTGCTTAAATCTTGTCCTTCCAAATGTTTTGGATTTTTCTCTCATTTGCTCTAATTTTCTTCCACCATTTTTTAGGACTTTACTCTTACTTGATTTGGTGTGATTTCTTTTGGTTATATTCTGTTTGCTTTGTCACTTTGAAAGGGTTTTCTTTTTTTCTTTGCGAGCAAATGTCACTTTGAAGTTTGAACCCTGTCATTTGACACCTCATTTGCATAAGATGCCTTTGATGCATTTCAAGGTTGACTGTAGCTGAATCATTGAACATGTCCTACTGTGGGGTAATCCTTAACTAGGTTAACAAAGAAAATGTGTAAGATCAACATGCTTAGCAAGGGGTATTTTCCATAGTTAGGACGGCAGGAATGAAACTCTTTTTCATTCTCAGACCCGAACCGTTTAATGAACCGTTAAAGGGAGAGATTCAAGGTTTTGAAGGTTAGATTGAGGTTAAACCGAGGTCGAACCGTGATGACGTCAAATTAATTTAAATTTTTTCAAAAGATAAAATATTGGTGCAACATTTGAGTTGAACTTAAACCCTTGGATTGATTGTAGTCCAGTTGTAAGATTTTGTATGCATGATCAACCCTGTATCCTCTGATGCAGAGTGTTTCCAGACTAGCTTGTCTATACTTCCATCTATTTTTGCAATTGGAATCTGCACTATTTCCTTGGCTATAGATGATTGGTATAGTTTTCCAAGCAAGTTCAAATTCCAACTTTTTGTCCTATTGTCAATTAGATCAGCCCTAGTACCATTAAGCAAATTTTTTTCCTGTAATACTTGGTTTGGACAGTTGAACCAATCTTGGTGGTGAGAGGGATATGGCTACCATTTCCTATGATCCATCTACCTTTATGCAGCTTTGTGTATTGAGTGACAAAGATATTTTTCCAAATCCAAGAATGATGAGGTTTTGGCTTGTAATCTTGCAAAGTAGATGTAGGAAAATACTTAGATTTAAAGGTCCTAGAAATCAAAGAGTTTGGATTGTGTAGTATTCTCCAATACTGCTTTGAGATTATTGCTTGATTAAATAGACTAGCCTTTTTAAATCCAAAACTCTCATGTTTCTTGGCTGACACACCTTATCCCAATGAATCAAGTGAAGTTTTCTGGTACCAGATTCATGCCCCCACCAAAATCCCTCATGATTGCAGTTTGTTTGCTACAAAAACTGTTAGGAAACCTAAAACAGGACATGGCATAAAGGGGGGTAGACTGCAAAACTAATGAAACAGAATTGCTCTTCCAGCCTGAGAAAGCAGCATGCTTTCCAGCCTTGGAGTTTTGCCTGTACCTTATCAACTCGATCTTGGAAATCAATTACCTTCTCCCCCTAAGTTTAAAAGATAGACCTAAATACTTGCTAGGACATGAACAAGATTAACATGAAGACCGCTAGCAAGGTTTTCTTTAATGTTTAAGGAGATATTTGAGGAGCAATAAAGATTAGACTTACTAAAATTTATGGCTTGATCAGATAAGGAAAATACCATTGAATTGTGTTTTCCAAATTTCAATGAGCACTTATCATTTTGGAAGAAGAAAAGAGAGTCATCAGCAAAGAAAAGATGTGTAAAGGATACACCATTCTACCAATTTTAATGCCCCTTAATTTATTTTGACTTTTAGCTTTGGTAAGGCAATGGACAGTATGTTTGCACAAAAAGAAATAGGTAAGGAGACATGGGGTCTCCTTGTCTGAGCCCTTTAGAATGGTAAAAAGGTTGTGTTGGGCTACCATTGAGAAGTAGAGTAAACTGCACAGTAGTGACACATTCCATCACCCAATTGTTCCAGTGTTGCTAAAATTCATAGAGAGAAGGACTGCCTTGAGAAAATTCCAGGAAACCCTATTATAGCCTTACACATATCTATTTTTAGGGCTCTATAACCTTTTTTCCTTCCTTTTTTCTTTCTCAATGAGTCAAAAATTTCATGAGCTAGAAGGATATTGTCAGTTATGCTCCTACAATGGATGAAGGCATTCTAAAAGGTGAACTAGCTTATCCATAAGGGTTTTAATCTGTTCACCAAAATCTTGAAAGATCTATATGCGACATTGGACAAGCTTATGGGGTCTAAAGTGTGGAACCTCCTCAAGGAAGCTAGTTTTAGGAATTAGGGTGATGTAGGTTTGGTTTAGAGATTTAAGGACTGACCTTGAATAAAAAAAAGCATGAATAGAACTAAGAATGTCATGTTTCACAATGCCCCAAAATTCCTGGTAAAACAAGGTTGGTATTCCATCTGGGCCTAGGGCTTTTTGAGGGCCAAGCTGGTGGATAGCCAATACAATCTCTGCATCAATTATAGGTCTATCAAGTAGGGATTGTTGCTGAGTGTCAATTTGAGGAATTATACAGAGTCTCTAATTCATTCAAAATCTCCTGAAAGGACCTTGTATATGTCTCCTCATATTTCTTTCTAAAGCGATCCACCAAAGTATTTTCAATAATAGCTTAATTGTCAATGTTGCTTCCATTTGTTAATTTAAGATGTGAAATCATGTTTCTAGCTCTTCTTTGCCTTACTAAAGTTTGAAAATACTTAGTGTTTCTATCCCCTTGCACAATCCAATTAGCTCTAGCTTTTTGAGCCCATATGATTTCCTCCCTAATCATCAAGTTTTCTAACTCCTCCCTAATTTCCTTTTCTCTTCTCACTTCTGCTATGGTAATGATGGAATTTTGTATATCCTGCAAAATTTGTTTTCTAGCTTTAATTTCTCTTTCTACTTTCCCAAAGACCTTATTCTAGTCAATGAAATTCTTTTTAACAGAAGCAAGCTTATGTAGCTTAAAGGCTCTAGAACCTTGGGTGTGAGCTGTCTAGGCATTTTGAACTATGCCCTTACAGTCAGCATGTGTAATCCACTTTTTTTCAAACTTGAAAGGTCTCTTTCTAAAGGGTGGCACCACTTCAAAGTCCAAGATAACTGAACCATAATCAGATCTTATAATGGCTTGGTTTTGAAGAACATATTAAGTGTTTATCCAGTCAATTGAAGCAAAAGCTTTATCAAGTTTCTCCATAACAAAGGCTCCATCTTCTCTGCAATTCATCCAAGTAAAATTTTGACCCTTAGCTTCTAATTCACACAGGTGAAGATCATTTAGAGTTTGTTGAAAAACTTCAGCTCCAACATTTCTATTAGTATTAAAAGATAATTATCTTCAATAGAAAAAATTTGGTTAAAATCCCCAATGCACAACCATATAGGTTTTGCTTTGGTATGGAGGTGTCTCAGTTCTGACCACACTTCATTTCTTTTAGAGTGTCCAGGTTGACCATAAAAAAGTAATCGAAAGGAGGGTACCTTTATGATCAAAGAGATCAGCATGCAGTAGGTTCTTGGAGCTATAATGGATGTTGAGAATTTGGTCTTGATGCCATCCAAGCAGCAATCCTCCACTGAGACCTTCACAAGGGACTGCCCACCCATTCCAACACCTTTATCTTTGGCAAGCTTTGTCTCCATCAAAAACAAAATATTAGGTTTATCCTCCTAGGCTTTATTCTGGCATTGTAGAACTGCAAAGGGAGTGCCTAGCCCCCTACAATTCCAACTTAGAATCCTCATGGTTCTTGGGGAAGCTGTTGTTGGACAGCTTCCCAAAGCCCTACATCAGATTGACCATTGAGAGAAGATGTGCTTACTTCTTGTCAAAAACATCACATTGGAGTCTTTGTTTGATGTTTCTTCCAAACTTTTCAATTTCTTTCTTGATTATCTTTCTTGAACTTTCCCTAGCTACTTCCTCATCTGTTGGATCAAAGTCTTCATTACAACTTAGAGAATTATTTAAGTCAGGGGAAGGTGCAGTCGTAGAGGAGGGTTGTCCTGGGCCCAAAGTCAGAAGTTTAAAGGGGCTAAGGTCTTTCATATTTGGGTCAAAGTTTGTGGGCTGTGGGGCCTCATGTGGGCTTGCATGTTGGTCAGAGCAAGTAGGTAAGTTGGATGAGCCCAATCCATATGCTGTTAAAGTTGTTTGTTGGTCTACACCATGTTGGGCTGCCACTGCATTTGAAGCAATTATTTGGCCCAATACTTGAATCCCCAAGTTCAAATCTAAATCTCTTGTGGTCAATTCTTTGCACTAGGTACTTAATAAAAGAATCAGGAGACTCTGGGATACACCCTTTCATCCAAGCTTGGGTCTGCACAATTTCTGGTCTTTCTTCATTCAGACTATCAAGGTTGAACATCATTGTAGTCATGTCACTATTAGTTCCAAAATCTGAGCCTTCAAATTGGGGATGACTACTATGACCATTGGTAATAAAAGGACCATTATCTTCAATCCATGCCCATTTAAGATTAGTCTCTTTAGGAGGCAACTGTGGTGGTTTGGAGGAGAGGCTAGGTGCACCGTTATTTGTGTAGGTCTATGGAAGGGGGGGAGGGGATGGTTGCATGGCCAGTATTCATAATGGGGTTTATAGGGTTCATAGTGCTAACATGCAAGGGATTAGAGCTGGCTGAGTTTAAGGAATTAGCTGGTGTGGGGGTAACGACTTGATTTTCACCTAAGGATGGAATACTTGGGAGATTAAGGGTGAGATGGTTGATGGCAGAATGCAGGGTTGTGTCATTAGGTTGGTTTTATTGTGTGGAATGGAAATTAAGGTCATTGTTTATAGAATGGTTGGTGGATGTGGGATTTGTTGCATGGTGTAAATGTGAAAGGTTTGGTGTACTAGGATAAGGGTGGTCAGGGCTAGAGGGTTGAGGGTTTGCATGTCCTGCCATCTGATTGAAAAAACCCAAATCTAATTTGGGTTGTCCATCTTCTTCTATGAAAGGCTCGGAGAGCATATGAAAATTGAGGTTGCATAGCATCATATCTATATTGAACATGATGAAGATCCTGGATTCTTAATCTTTGCTTATAAAGCTTCAGTTCAATGTCATCCATGCAGTGAGTACACTGTTTGCAAGTATGACCAATTAAACCACATTTAACACATAGCTTATGTACTCTTTCATACTTGTATTGAATCCATACCTTAGACCTATCATCAAGCCTTAGCATAAAACCAGCTATAATGGGCCATGGGTCAATTCTAACCTTAATACGCCATGAACCTAATGTTCCTAGGAATTCTATCTTCCCAATCCACTCTCTCCAATACACCCATCATTTGGCCCATGTGCTCAGCTAGTTCAAGATACTGATATTCTAGGGGCAAACCGTGAAATTGAACCCACACTGAGACATAATTTAGTTGGAGATGGCTAATAATCATGTTAGGCCTCCATCTCTCTAAGACTAATAGAGCCCCATCAATAGCCCAAGGCCCTTCATTGTAAATGTGAAGAAGATCTTCCACACGCTCAAAATGGAAAATGTAAAAGTATGATTCCCAACTCATTATTGAGACAGTACATCAGATTTGCCATGCAACATCTATAATGTGTTGAAGACTATGATGCACCGACATGGACATGGACATGGACACGACACATACATGGACACGGGGATTGGCAGTTTTTGAAAAATAAGGACACGACACGGCGTGGACACGACAATTAAATAATTAATTAAATTTTATATTTAGGCATATTTTTAAAATTTTTAGACATAAAATACCTTTGTGTCTAGAATTTAAATTATGTAAGAACTACAAATGACTAAATTAACACCCAAAGTGGTACAAATAAAAAAAATGTTTAGAGTACAAACCAAAAGTAAAGAAACAAAATATATACATACATACATACATATATATATACACACACACAGTATAACATAGTAACAATGAGAGTGGGAAAAAAGAAAAGAAAAAAAAAACGCGCTATAAGTAATGTAGTGACAATGAGAGAGAAAAAACAGAGGGCCTTTTGCCTAAAAAAAACCAAAGAGAGAGAGAGAGAAAAGAGAAGAGATTGGACCTTTAGCCTGTCTGTCTTGTCCACGTCGAGAGAGAGAGAGAGAACGAAAGGCACAGCGTTGACGGTGACTATCTATGGAGCTCGCAGACTCGCCGATCGGCTCGATCTAGCCGGCGAGGGACAGAGGGCAACGGGGCAGAGGCCAGAGGGAGGGTTGATCTATGATTTTTTTTTTTTTTTTGTTCTTTTCACTACTGGCATGTCCACCGTGTCGAAGCCGCGTCGGCGCCGTGACGGAGAACCGAAAAAACAAAAATGGCGTGTCGGACACCGGAGTTCGGCGAGTCATGCCGGTATCCGTGTCCGACACGTGTCGGACACCAACAAGTTACCAAAAATGGCATTTCGGTGCAATCTAGGTTGAGAATGACTCATCGAGAATTTGCGATAGTCCAATAAGAAACCAATTGCACAAAGATTCCAAAAATTCCTTTGTGAAGCTAGATTAGTAGGATTAGGAACCACTGTGGGACCATGCCTTGCAAAAGGGACATCATCATCATCATCAGTAGACAACATCAGTAGACAAAAGATCAGAATCCTAGTCTTCCATGAAAAGATCCGTGCTATAGTTGGAGTCACTACTATCTATCCAACCTTATTCTCTAGGTTCCACACTACTCTCCATGGTGAAAAAAGGGTTGCATATGCTATCTGTATAGTGTCCTTTTGCTAAAACAGGAAAAGCAAGGGACCACAAAAGACTTAAAGAAGAAAGGAAGGAGTGCTGGTGAGATGGGAACAAGACAAGGTTAAAGACAGAGAATAAAAGAGAGGGCAGATTAGTTAGCTAAAGGAATGAAAAAGTGGAAAAGTAAACTTGTGTCTTATCTTTGTGTGCCAACAAGAGTAAGGTTGACAAAGTGTCTTAATTGGTTAGGAAAGTTGTTATGGAAAAAGAATTTTTTTAAAAAAATATTTTAATTGTTTTTTCAATTTTCTAAAAAATGAATAAAATTTTTTCTAAAATAATTTACTAAAAATTCCCTAAAAACACCAACTATCATAAACCTTCTTTTAAAGGACATAAGCTTTGATTGGTAAAATGATTTTAATAATGAAAATAGTGGCCATTGCTCTAATCATTTAAAATTTGATGCATCGAGTAATGAAACTTGAACCTTTGGTCAATCTCTAATTTAGATTCTACTCTATTTGGGTAGGTCCCTCCTAATTGAGGTTGATTGTTAATGTGAGTGTGAAGTTTGTGTGAAAGGATGAGTGCTTCATGAGTAATATAATGTTTGAGAAAAGGTGCACCACTGCAAGAATTGTGGATTGCATGCCACCTATTTTTGGTAATAGATGGCAGGGGTGGCAATTCGTGTTCACGTGTCGGGTTGAGTTATGAGTATTATGTTATATGAGTCAACACGAACCCGACCCGTTTAGTAAACGGATCAGGATTCCTCAATCTTAACACGACCTGTTTATTAAATAGGTAACCTGATATGACACGTTTAACCGTTTAATTAGCAGTCATGTTAGAGTCAACACAAATGACCTATTTATTAACCTATTTAAGTAATGGGTCATAACTAACCTGAATAACCTGTTTGATTAATAAGTCATGCCTAACTCGAATAACCTATTATTAATTCTCATATACCTCTTTCTCAACAAAAAAAAAAAAAAATACTCATGTATCTAAAATTATATTAATACCATAAATCAAGTAATAAACATTCCGTTACAACTTACAATCATAAATCTAGTAATAATAAAAGCAAATAATTCTTTTCTACCTTCAAAATCAAATTACTAGTCCAAAAGGTTCCAATCCATTCTATCAAATTCAATAATATGTCAAAGTTTCATAAAAAATATATTAAAAAAATTATTACATGGCATCCAAGTGCCATATCAAAAACTAAAAGAAATCATAGTTTAAGATTAAAAAACCCAAAATGATTACATGGCATATCAAAATACACATTATGGCAAAATTTAAGTCCAACCATCCAAGTACCAGATCAAAAATTAAAAGACATCCAAATTAAGAGACTGTATTAGAAAAGATTTAGGGTTCCATTGAAGAGGGGTCTTCTTTGTGCTCATTCTTATTGAACATACATTCAAATGGCGCTTCAAATTTCCAATCCCATATACTCCAACAGCAATATATTCCTTTCCACACTTTTTGCATTTGCAAATAGGCTTTTCTCCATCTTTTGTAGGAAGCATCTGAAAGAAATGGCAAAAACTTGAAATCCTCCTCCTTTTGTTGTCTTTATTTTTGTCTTAGTATTAGACTTAGACTTCTTTGGTAGAGGAAGTTCAGCCAGTTCTTTAAGTTTATCTTTTAGGTCAATGTCTTCACCTTCTTTTAGTGTCAATACACTGCATCTTGTCTTTTTCCATCTAGAAAAATTTAAAGAGAAATTATTAAGCAGAAAATTAGTAATTCTAAGATGACAGGACAAATAAACTTGAAAAGAAATCATAAATCATGACAAATAATTTTAAAATCAACAAAAAACAAACAAGTCTGTTATCAGTACTAAATAGTTAACAGTATAGTGATTAACAAAAAAAAAAAAAGCTAACGGATTTTCAATTATTTATTTTAAGAGGAAAAAAAAGAGAGGAAAACTAGAAAAGTAATCATAGACATAGAGCAAGACCCAATTATTTTAAAATCAACATTAAAACAAAAAAAGATCTAATATTAGTATCGAACAATCAACCTGATATTTAAACACAAAAACGTTTATTTCACAAAAACAAAACAAAGATATGTTAAAGTTTGAAATGTGGCAGGCATTCATCCAAAAAAACATGAGAAAGTCATGTGATGAGAAACAGGTGTGTGGTTGTGGAATTTTTTGTTTAAAAAATATAAAATATCTCATGCTTTAATCTCTTCCCTAAACAGATAACACAAACACACCTCAACTCTCTTATCTTATCAGTTCATCTCCCTCCCCACTTCTGTCTCTTTTTTTTTTCCTTTATGAGAATCTCACGTCTCAATCTCTCTTACAAAAAGTAGAACCAAACAATTCTCCCCTCCCATTTCAGTTCTCTTCCTAAGCAGGCTGATCTAGCAATGACAGATCTAATGTCTAAGGCTTGAGCTTTTGGCAATGAGAACCATTCACTCTATTTTTTTCACATACCTTGCAAGTGGATTCGTCAATTGAAAGCTGAAGAAAGAGGTGAACTGGTGAAGCTGTGAACCTGTGAAGGAGAAGAGAGAGCAGAGAGGCAGCTACGGTTTTAAGGAGAAGAGATGGTAGTGGAGGCAGCTAGGGATTTGAAGGGAAGATAGAGTAGAGGGTTGAGAGACAGGGGACGACTAGAGCTTTGATTTTAAATAATGTAGAATCTGTAGATAAGAAAGAGGAGCGGTTGTAGTATTGAGGAGAAGAAGAAAAGACAGAGAGTTAAGGCTGATGATAAAACGAAGAGACAGAGTGAGAGAGGCGTGACTGAGATCTGGTAGTAGTGAGGAAGGAGAATAAGAGAATGGATAAGCTTATATACCTAGGTTTATAAGGGCAAACTGGTAAAATTACATTTATAAGTTAATCGGGTCAAACGAGTTCACATGTTAAACATGAGCATGACCTGTTTAGTAAACGGGTCAGCTGTGTCGACCCGAATATGATCCGAACCCATTTAGCCTCAACTCATGATCTGTTTATAAATGGATTAGTCGTGTCAGATTTTGCACCCCTAATAGATGGTCATCTAACTTGGACGTGTCACTTTCTACAAGTGAAATTTTGGTTTTTACTTGTCCCTCCCAAGAACACATGCACTCCAAGACAAAACTTCTCTTGATTTGTATGTTGTATTTATTTTGTGTATTTGATAGGATGATCTCATCTTTTTTTCTTTTTTTTAAATGCTAATGGAACGGTGATTAAATGGTCGTCCATTACCATGAACGACTATAAGCACATTAAATGCTCATCATTAAGAAAGAAGATTGTGAACACATTAAAGGCAGAAACAACTCCGCTAAACTAGCAATGAGTAATAGCAGAAGGGCTGTTACAAAAGTCTTGATGAGTCACCTGGGCGTTACAAACCCCCATTTAAGGAGAGACTTCATTGCCATCAATGCCATAACTCATTCAGGTTCAACGGACAAGTGCATTAACTCAAGTACTGGTTATATAAAGCTAGCTAACTCAAGCAAGTGGTCTCATTGGCATATCATATCACAGCATACGCAATAGATTCTTAAGCAGAAAGAGAGATTATCTAACTTAAGCATCAGAAGGCCTTTGGCTAACACCATCTCGATGTCTTTCATTCTTACTCCTTTTTGTTCTCAATAGGTAACCAAGCTCGTCTATCGACATTGGCATTGATGAAGAACATACTGACAAGGTGATTTTGTGCTTCATTAGTTTGGCGCCATCTATGGGAACACGATGTAAGTCATTGTATCTCTATCAAAAGTTCCTTAAGCCCAATGGATTCAACTACGACAGCACCTCTAGATCTAATGGTAATGGCTCAGCAAATCCAAGTGTTGATCGCTAATGTGCAGGAGCTAATGAAACAGAATGAACACTTGAAGCAATGGACATGTCCTAAATGCAGAAATACTTCCCTTCAACGAAACTGTAGCCAGAATGACGACGAAGTTAACAGACCTTAAAATAGCAAAGGAAGGGACACTTTCGAGCAAACTGAGTAGTTGACACACGGTAATGACTAGATGATGAAAAGTTTGAGGAAAGAACTAGATGAGGTGAAGAACGCAATAAAGGAAAGATAGCCATGAACCTCGATGGTATGCTCAAAAGGACAGACTCACCTTTCACCACCAGTGTTCTAGAATGCTCTTTACCACCTATGTTCTACCTTCCATAGCTAGAATTCTATGATAGCACTAAAGACCCCCTTGGCCATATAGAGGCTTTCAAGACAATCTTGAGCCTCCAACAAACTCCTAACGAGGTAATATGCAAATCTTACCTGGCTGCCCTTAGAGGAGCTGCAAGGGTCTGGTTTAGCAAACTACCAGCATTGTCAATTACAAACTTTGAGAAGTTGAGCGACTCGTTTGTCGACACTTCATTGGGGGTCAAAGCCAAAAGGACTACCTCTTGCTTGTTGACTATAAAGTAGCAGGAAGGAGAAAACTTAAGGGAGTA
This sequence comes from Castanea crenata, assembly GCA_020976635.1. Taxonomy (NCBI): domain Eukaryota; kingdom Viridiplantae; phylum Streptophyta; class Magnoliopsida; order Fagales; family Fagaceae; genus Castanea; species Castanea crenata. Next base: position 3,075,361 of record JAGHPS010000031.1, on the reverse strand, counting down.
TGTGAAGCATTTTAATGAGGTTGTTCTCAAGATTGATGAAGCTGATGATCAGGTTATCATGATGACCTTCCAAGTTGGGCTAAACAATCTTGATCTTGTCTTTTCACTAGGAAAGACACCACCAACCCCCATGACAGATTTGCTATTTAAGGCTCAAAAGTATGAATGGGGAAGATGCCCTAACTACAAAGGGTTTGACTAGCAAACAAAAGAAGGAAGAAGCCAGTAACTCCCAGCATAAGAAGAAAGACTGGAAAGATCACTCCTCAGAGACCAAGTCTAACAAGAGTAACCCGGAGGCTCCAAAGAAAAAGATGAACTTCACTCCACTAGTGATGCCTGCAGATAAGATTTTAATGTAGATCAAGGATGAACTGGGCTTGAAATGGCTGAAACCGTTGAGCTCATCTTCTAAAAGTGAGACCTGAAGAAGTATTGCCACTTCCATAAGGATCATGGTCACTACTGTTAGGACATATGTGATTTAATGTTAGGAACATATGTTAATCTTTTTATGTAATTGGCTAATCTTTTGACAAAACGCACTTTACTTGTAATTAGGTAGATTTATGATATGTTTAATACTTCAAGGAACCTTGTTTCAAGTCCAAGTATTGAAGCCATGCAAATTTGTCCAAGATTCAAGTGTGAAAAGTGTTGTTCATAAAGGCTTGATAGCTAGCATCTATCAAGACTTGAAGACCTGTTCTAGCCAGTGGCTCAGACTTGAAGACTTGAACAGCTAGGGTATTTGTAGAGGTTTAAGAAACTCAGATTTTTTAGTCTATTTTTCATCCAATTTGTGATTGTATGTTTGGGTTTCTTTTCTCACAACCCTAAATATATAAAGATTATTTTAAGGGCCATAACAGGTTACACACAACCAAGAGCACAATTGTACAAGAGCAAATTGTAACCGGAGACCTAGTTTGCCCTAGTTCATCTTTCTTGTGAAGAAGTTGTTGTGTTTGTACACCGTAGAGTTTTGTAACTAAAGAGCTTCTCGATCTTCATCGTGCGATGAACTGTAGAACTTTGTAGCCAACAATCTTTCTCTAGTTGGTGATTGAAGTCGCATATTGGGATTCGCGCAATTGGTTAGTCACGTATTGGGAGCCATGCAATACAAGGAGAGATTGTCACTACAGAACAAGTCCAATTGGGTATTAGGGTAAGAGTTCAATTGTAGGTTGGTATAAGGTACTAGGATTCATTTACTTGCAATTGCTTGTTTTGATAAAGTGGATTCTTGGGAGTGGTGACTTTAAAATCACCTAGTGGGGTTTTTGTCGTGTTGGTTTTCCCCATTCATAAAAAAATCACCATGTCAATTTTTTTTCCGCTGCACTTTAGTTTATTGGTGATTTATTTGTGCTACCACGTGTTTGCATGTTAATTTGATTAATTAATAAATTTGGCTAATTAATCAATTAAGTTATCACAAGGGCTCAATACGTTTTTGGCCTATCAATTACATTGATGAGTGTAGTGATTTGAAAGAACATATTGAAGAGTTAATCCAGAGGGGAAAACTTCAAAGTTTATCAAGAGAGACCATTAATCTCGATCAAAGGCCGAAGACAAGTCCCATGACGATTATAAAGATGACGAATGAGATCACCCAAAGCAGGTAGTGGGGGAAATAAGGATGATCACAAGAGGACTGGTAACTAGAGGGTCATACAAGTCCTTAAGAAGGGCATACCAAAGGCAGATCAATAGCGTCCCATTAAGCACCTTTTTACAAAGTACCGTCGTTCTGGTGAGGCGACATTAACCACACAATGATCCACTCATCATTATGTTGACAATAGAAGGATTCAACACCATGAGGGTGTTAGTTGATAGTAGAAGCTTAGCAGACATCATGTACATGATGGCCTACCAACAGTTAAGGCTTGACCCTAAAAGGCTTCAACCCTTCGAGTCACCTTTGGTTAGTTTTAGCGGAGAACGTATTTATCTGAAGGGCATCATTTCACTTTTGGTCACAACGGGGACACAAACTGCACAGATAATGAAACAGGTGAACTTTTGGTCATCGATTGCCCTTTGTCATATAATGTGATCCTTGGATGACCCACGCTGAATTGACTTAAAGCTACAACCTTGACTTACTCGCTCAAAGTGAAATTCCTAACCCCTCATAGGATTGGGGAGATATGTGGAGACTAGTTGCTAACTCGAGAATGTTACCAGGTAGTATTAGCCTCCAAAGAGAATCATACTTGGATGGTGGAAGAAGAAGCCATGAAATTGACTAAAGAACTGGAGGATGTAGAACTGGTGGAAGGAAATCCTTCAAAAGTCACCAAGGTAGGTGGGGAACTCAACTCGTCAATGAAAGGAAAGATAATAGAGTTTCTAAAAGAAAATCTAGATGATTTTGCATGGACCCATGAGGATATGTCGAGTATAGATGATAAGGAATGTTGATCCAACAAAGAAGCCAGTCCAGCAAAACGCTAGGTCTTTGCTCCAAAGAGGAATGAGGCTATTATGGAAAAGGTAGAAAAATTGTTAACTGTAGGTTTTATTGAGAAGTCTTCTATCTCAAATGGCTTGCTAATGTCCTCATGGTCAAAACGTCCCACGGGAAATGGAGAATGTATGTGGATTTCACAGACCTCAACAACGCTTACCCAAAAGATAGTTTTCCTCTTCCCAGGATTGATCAGCTTGTAGATTCCACAGCTGGTCATGAGTTGCTAACTTTCATGGATGCATTTTCAGGTTATAACTAGATTCGCATGAACAAGGAAGACCAGAAAAAATAGTATTTGTCACCAGCCAGGGACTATACTGCTACAAGGTCATGCCATTCAAACTCAAAAATGCAGGAGCTATCTACCAAAGGCTAGTAAATCAGATATTTAGCAAACAGATAGGGTGGAATATGGAGGTATATGTGGATGGCATGCTCTTTAAGAGCAAGATGGCAGATTCCCATCTAGACAACCTCAAGAAAACCTTTGACACTCTGAGGATATATCAGATGAGGCTAAATCCAACGATGTGTGTTAAAGTGTCATTTGGCAAGTTTCTATGGTTTATAGTATCCCAGCGAGGAATCAAAGCCAACCCAAAGAAAGTTAAAGCCATGCTCGACATGGCTTCACCAAGAAATGTGAAGGAGGTGTAAAGGCTGACTGGGGTAGTAGCCTTGAATAGGTATGCCTCCAAAGCCACGGATAGGTACCTCCCCTTTTTCAAAACATTAAAGCAAGCCTTCTATTGGACAAAAGCGTGTGAAGCAGCTTTCCAGAGCCTCAAGGAGTATTTATCTAGACCACCACTCTTAAGCCCATCTATAGAAGGGAAGACTTGTTTCTCTACCTAGCTGTGTCACAAATGGCTGCCAGCTCAGCATTGATCTATGAAAAGCTCAAAGTTTAGTGGCCAGATTATTACACAAGTCAGGCTTTCCAAGAAGCAGAGGCAAAATACCCACGAATAGAGAAGATGGATTTCTCCTTGATTTCCACGTCAAGAAAACTTCGTCCATACTTTCAGGTCATACCATCCTAGTCATGATGGACCAGCCCATCCGTAAAGCTATGAGTAGACCCGATGCAATAAAGAGAATGGTTTAATGGGCAATTGAGCTAAGCTAGTTTGATATTGAGTACAAGCCATGGATTTCTATCAAAGCTCAAGCATTGGTTGAATTTTTTGCCAAGTTCACCATGACAAATCCTGACCCAAAGGCGGAGTACTAGACAATACATGTAGATGGGTCATCAGCCACAAGTGTTATGGGTGTAGGCATGTTTCTCCTTTCTCTTGAGAAGGATGTTCTAAAATATGGGGTTTAGCTTCAGTTCTCAGCAACGAATAATGAAGCGAAGTATGAGGTAGTTCTCCCTAGTTTGAGGATAACGAAAGCTCTAGGAGTTAGAAATTTGAAGTTGAATACAGATTTGAAGTTAGTTGTAGGGCAGATAATCAACGAGTATGAAGCAAAGGACGACAGAATGAAACTACTTAAAGCTGACCAGTTTAATTTCTCACTTTGATGATGTTAGGATTGACCAAGTACCAAGGGAGGAGAATTCAGAAGTTGATGAAGTGGCTAGGTTGGCCTCATCCAACAATAGTATAGGAAAACTTGGGCTATACATGGAAGTGCAAACCATCCTGAGCATAGAAGGGTTGCATGTATCTCTTGTCCAATCCACGACCAACTAGATGGAGCCAATCTTGGCTTATATCAAAGATGGGAGACTCCCATTGGACCCATCAAAGGCTAGAAAGGTTAGAGTCAAGTCATCAGATTCACTTCTTGAATGATGGACTATACAAAAGGGGGTTTTCCCTACCCTACCTGAAGTGCCTAGACTCTGAGGATGCAATGTATATGTTACGGGAAATCCACGAAGGAATCTGTGGAAAGCATTCAAGTCTGTGATCACTGGGAGGGAAGGTGGTTCGAGCAGGGTATTTTTGACTGATCATGTAGAAGGATGCTGTTGGGATCGTTTAGAAGTGTGACGAATGCGTGGTTTGGGAATGTGTAGCATGTTTTAGTAGAGCACCTGACGAATATCTCATCCCCATGACCATTCTCAACATGGGGAATGACATTGTTGGTCCATTGCCATAAGGTAAGAAGAGTTAAGTTCCTAGTATTGATTATTTGACAAAATGGGTCAAGGCAGAACCTTTGGCAGTAATCACAAAGGCCAAAATACAAAATTTGTCTAGAAGAACATTGTCTATAGGTTTAGAATCCCGAGGGTGATCATCTCTGATAATGGACGACAGTTTGACAGCAACAAGTTTAGGGAATTCTATAGAGAACTGGGAATAAAGAACCACTTGGACATCCATAAGCTAATGGATAGACATAATTCACAAATCGAACTTTGCTCAAGATCATAAAGCTCGACTTGAAGGTGGAAAGGAAGCATGGCCTGAGGAACTGCTAGGCGTCCTATGGGCTTACTAGACGACGACAAGGACACCAATAGGAGAAACACCGTTCAAACTAGCATTTGAGATTGAAGTAGTAATTCCTGTTAAAGTTGGGATGTCAAGCCTCAGACAGACTTATTATGACAACTGCAGTAACAACGGGGAATTAAGACTTGCCCTAGATTACCTGTCTAAGGTTAGAGACAATGCAACTTAAAGGATGGCGTTGTACCACCAGAGAATGTCGAAATACCATGATCAAAGGGTGAAGTTAAGAAGATTTAATCTTGGGGATATGGTTCTATGAAAAGTCTCACAAGCCAGCATAGACCCAACCCAGGGGAAGCTAGGCCTCAATTGAGAAGGTCTGTATAAGGTCATCCATTACTCAAGAAGGAGAAGTTACTACCTGGAAGACCTCGATGGTAAATCTTTACCTCGTCCATGGAATGCAAAGCATCTTAAGAAGTACTACCAGTAAAAGTACCGAGGCCAATAAATTCCAGCACCTAGAATACCTCGTCTTATTCACTAACAGATAAGCGAGACTTTATTTTACTTGCAAGCATTTTCTATTTTTGGTATTTTCTCCTTTTTTAGTTGGTATTTCTTTTACTTTTTTGAGTGTTACCTTTGTAATACTTTCGTAAGCAAGGGTGAATAAAGCAAACAAGGCATCTCTAAGCCATTTCTTTTCAAATACCAAATCCATAACATGTATATCTAATAACTAAGAACAAGCTATACAAAGCAAGCATATCAGTGGAGTCTCTAAAAGATAAAATTCATGGTAAAAACCGTCTACCAATGTTGAGTATAAATCATGTGTATCTAATAACTAAACACAAGCTATACAAAGCAAGCATATTAGTGGAGTCTCTAAAAGATAAAATTCATGGTAAAAACCGTCTACCAATGACGAGTTTAAATCATAAAATTCATGATAAAAACTTTGTTTAACAATGATGAGTTTAAATCATAAATTTCATGGTAAAAACTCTGTCTACTAATGACTAGTTTAAATCATAAAATTCATGATAAAAACTGTCTACTAATGATGAGTTTAAATCATAAAATTCATGGTAAAAACTCTATCTACCAATGTCGAGTTTAAATCATAAAGTTCATGGTGAAAAATTTGTCTTCAAATGAAGAGGTTTAGTGGAAAAACTTTGTTTCAAAGACAAGTTTGAAATTGTGGTCATTAAAAACTCCACACAAGCAAGTTCAAGATGCAAAATTCCCAAGTAGCTCATGAATAAAGCTCTCAAAGATACAAACTCTATGAGCCAAGAGTACATCAAGATCAAAGGTATAAATTTTTCTGCAAGCAGGCTTTAATCATATGAGAAATCATTGATAAACGAAAAGCTTAGCCAGGGTAAACACTCAAAAAGAAATCTCCAAACAAGGTATGCAATCAAAAGTAGTCAAGTATAAACCTCAAAACAAAGAGGCAACTAATGTTCTTAAACAAAGAAAAAAAAAACCTCAAAACAAAGAGGCAACCATTGTTTAGAAAATAGAGTAAATCATACTAAGTAGAAGGAGCAACAATCTCCCCCCCTGACCTAGATCAGCTCCTTCAGCGATGGTAGCATCTTTCCCTCTAGCAGCAGCAACAACAGTTACTTCTTCTTGCTCCTTAGCCTCGTTACCAAGAATTTCAGTGTCAATTGTTTCGAAGTCAAGGTTAGAGAAGTCCATGGCTAGACTTTGATGCTTCATCGTCCACCTACGCAGAAATTTGAAGCCTTTGAAATATTGGATGAATTGGAGGTTAGAAGAAAGCTCAGATTTCGTGAACTGTTGGATAACCGTCTCTTGTTTAGCATCGATCTTCAAAAGTGTAGCCTGGATCTCTTTGTCTTTCTGAACGACGAGCATCTTCTCCACTCTCAAGGTTTCACTAAGTTCCTTGATCTTCTCCCCTTATTCGTCTCGTCCATAGCCTCGATTAGGTCTTCCTCAGTTTTGAACTTTTCGCTTTAACAAACTCTAGCTTGGAGTTAGCCATCACAATCTTCTCTTCATTACTAAGGTAGTCTGTCGTCAAGCATAAAGATTCTCCAAGAACCTGAAGAAAAATTCAAAAAAAAAAAAAAAGAAAAAAAAAAAAAAAAGAGAAAGAGAAGGTTACAATAAGATTGATGAAAAAAAAAAGAAAGGGGTTATACTTGCACTAACTTGTGGATATGACGACTAACCAGCTCATGGGAAGGAATGGACATCAGGCCTTTGTGCTTATCATCAGTAATTACATTATGAGCTTGTCCAAGGGCTGTAGCTAGATTATCCAAAATGCTCTTCCCAACTTTGCTCTTTCCCTTCAAGTGAGTGGTGGGAGGAGTAGAAGCCGTAACTTCAAGAGACTGATTCGAAGAGGATGGGATAATTTGGATAAATGGAGAAACCACCGTGTCACCTTTCATGTCGTGGAGCTTTCACCTCTTCGGATTGACGACAAGTTGGGACAGGGGCTCATTTTTCATCCCTCTAATGCAAGCACACTTCTCCTTGCTATACCTAGTGGCCATCTCTGCTAATAAAAGGAGGAAGGTGAGTAATCATACAAAATGATGAGAAGACTTATAGAGATGAACTTGCTTTTTTCTTCTCGATGAATTTTCTCTAACACGTACTCAGAAGGTTCAGGTCCAAGGTAGAAGTCAAACAAATGATAAGGGTCAACCAAGTCATCAAAATCCTCGATTTCTCGGGCAAAAGCAAGGGCAGCCCAAACTTGTTCACGATGTTGATTCTCTAACTCAGGATGATCAGAAGTTGCAAAACCAAGAAAGAAGAAATGTTATACATGCAAATGTTAGATGAAGAAATCAAGAAAAATGATAAAAAGTACCCACCAAGTGGTGGAACTTCCCATTTCTGCAATACCTTAGGACTTCACCCTAGAGGCCGTCAAACATAGTTTCCCAGCCAGTTCTAGAGATGAAAAAATATGTGATTTCTAGTTATGAAAGGAGGAAGGAAACCTAGAGACAACCCTAGATTTTCTATCCCAGGGTAAAAGCCCAAAATACCCATAATGGGTGGAAGGTTTCAGACAGTATAAGTACAAAAATTCATTCAATGTTATCATGTCCCCTTCACAGGTAAACATCCAGTTCGACATACAACTTATGATCGTTCTCCAGGCATTGGGACAAGTTGACCAAGGGCAATTTGGAAATTAAAAAGAAGTTGCATAATAAATGGATGGACAAGAAAACAAAGACCACATAGAAAAGTAGCTTCATAAAAGCACACTTCATCATGGGCAAAACTACAAGCCTTTTAGCTAGAACAGGGCAAGCGAATGGTGCTACCTTTGGGGAATTGAAATATTTTTCTAAAACCTTTCAAGTGTTTTCCTTTTAAAGAGCAAAACTCAGAAAGAGCATGCAAAGGAGTTGAAGAATAAGAAGACAAAGGTAGTTTTGACACAGCCGTGTCAACCTCCTTACATAAGGATTCAGCATTTGACGATAACCTTATCTCTAACTCGCTCGACCTAACTTCATCTCCTCTATACTCTATGGTGGTCATCTCTAGATAGTGTTTAATCAAAGAATGGTGAATCAAAGGATAAAGGGTGAATAAACAGGTTTGAAAGCAGTAAAACGAGACACGAATAGACTTGCTTGGGGATGCCGACCAGAAGAGTACTCAAGATAGAATCCTAATCTAGCAAAGAAAATAGAAATAGAGGGGCACTCTTGTCTAACAAAATCAAAATCAACCATCAAGAAAGCATGAGGAAGAGGGACTTGACCAAGAAGAGAAAGAGTTTGAAATTTGAAATCCTTTAGAGTTTCAAGCGTAGAGAAAATAAGGTAGAAGAAGGGGAACGATTCTTTCTAAATAAGGGAAAACTGAAGTTAAGGCACGTCAAAACTGAGAAAATTTTGCACATACCACAAATAAAACAGGGACACGTGTTCATCATCTAGTGAAGAGGTCATGTCATATTTATTACAAGAGAAGAATTTTGGTAAACTGGAAGATGCGAACCGTCACAACTAATCATATTCCTATTCTCATCCAAGATCTAGACGATAAAGGAATGAAAGGGGCAACTGATGGAGCGGTGATTAAATGGTCGTTCATTACCATGGACGAACATAAGCACATTAAATGCTCGTCATTAAGAAAGATGATTGTGAACACATTAAAGGTAGAAATAACTCCACTAAACCAGCTAGCAATGGGTAATGGCAGAAAGGTTATTACAAAAGTCTTGATGAGCTGTCTAGGCGTTACAAACCCCCATTTAAGGAAAGACTTCATTGCCATCAAACAAGTGCATTAACTTGAGCACTGGTTATATAAAGCCAGCTAACTCAAGTTAGTGGTCTCTTTGACATCTGATATCACAGCATACGCAATAGATTTCTTAAGCAGAAAAAGAGATTATCTAACTTAGTATCCGTTTGGATACTGATGAATTCATACGCTTCTGCATTTTGGCTTTTTTTTTTTTTTTTTTTTTTTTTTTTTTTTTTTTTTAAGATGCGTGTTTCAACTCTCCAATGGGTCCTATGCATTGTTCACGGGACCCAGAACCTTTTTTTTCAGCAAAAATTTTATTAAAAATGAGTTCCACAACACTATTCACACCATTAAAAATTATTTTGCTACAGTATTTTTAGTTTTTAGCAAAATAAGTGGTATCCAAATATATCCTTAAGTATCGAGGGTCCAATGTCTTTCATTCTTACTCCTTTTTGTTCTGAATAGGTAACCAAGCTCGTCAATCAACATCGATGAGGAACATACTGACGAGGTGATTTTGTGCTTCATCATATGCTATTGGTTCTTAAAGTTTAAAGGTTGAGCACTTTTAGTCCCTTAATATTTCACATGAACTATTTTAGTTCCTAAAGTTTAGACAATCCATTTGCTTCAATTTTACTTTACCCCAGTTAATTGAATTCGAGTGTTAGCTTATATATATATAACCTATCTGCCCGATGCCAATCTGATTCTGCACAAACTAAACCATATATAAATCAATGAGTATCCATTAGATAATGAAAACCAATCCCCCAAAGCAAATACTTTTTTATTTAAAAAAGAAAAAGAAAAAGGAAAGCGAATGAAATTCAGAGGAGTTAGATGGAGTGGAATGAATACTTGAGAACCAGAAATTCAGAGAAAAAGATGCGTTAGATAGAGGTTTGAATCTCTGTGTGCATGGGAAGAATATGAAGGAAGATTTAAAAGAGGAAGGACTGAGCAACTTTTTGTATTTGAATCCCGAAAGTAAGCTAGGCCTATTTAGAGATCCAATTCCTAGATCTTACGCCGCAAATGATGGCAAAATGTCATAAAACATATAGCCATCGACCTTAATAATACATAACGTACTCCAAACTAAATGTAAGGCTTACTATAAAACATACAGATTGAAATCCGAAATAACGATAGAAAGAAAAAGAACAACTCTCCCAAATTCGCAACAGGCCTGGATGCTCTCACTGTTTAGCTAGCAAAAGGAATTTACTCTTGACATCAGTACATCACCATATAATACCTGTCAGAACTTAGAACTCTCACCTATAGACCATAATATGACAAATAAATGTGCTTGTAGGCTAAGGCTTGTAGCATTCTCTATCCTGATCCTGACATCAATGTCTGATCATGATTTGAATGCCAAGGCAACGACGAAAAACAAAGCAACACAAGCGATGCCAACAATCCAAACAAGATAGCTAGGGAGGAAATAGCTATCATTAGTAATAACCCAGCGGCAGCAGCAGTAGATCCTATTAGTCCAAAAACTGCAATCCGTGGCTTCCTATGGGTTAGCAAGACAGCAGTGATGGAACAAAGATAACCCACCAAGTTACCAACCACAACACAAACTAGGAAGACCTTGTTGGAACAAGATTTTCCAGTGAAATGGAAAACAATGACAGAAGCAGATGTTTGGGCTGCGACTGTGATGGACATTATGGCTAATTTGTTTATGTTCACAGGTGGTCTATGGTTCCTACCTCCACCTCTGCCTTCGACGTCACCTCCATCTCCATCTCCATCTCCACCTCCGCTCCGCCTCCTTCTCCATCTCCATCTCCGTCTCCGTCTCCACCTCCACCTCCACCTCCACCTCCTCCACCGCCTCTGCCTCTCCCTCCACCCACTCCTCCACCAGTCTCTCCACCTTTGACTTCTCCTTCACCTCCTCCGCCCTCATCTCTCCCAACACTTGCACTTCCACGTCCACTTTCCTCTTCCTCTTCACCATTACTCTCTCCTTTGGCTTCAACACAGCAATTAGTAACTTCAATAAGCCTATCTTTAGAATCAGAATATAAATGTTGTAGATGTAGGTAAATAAGTAGATCAGTGAAGATCATTGAGAGTAACTTGAAGCGTGACTCACCGAATCTTTTGGTTCCATCTTGACCTGTGCCACTGCCTCTTCCACTACCTTTATCAACACGGCCAAGTACAACTACTTTAGGATGCTGGTCAGGGCTCCCTTCCAGACACTGCAATATATCGTACTCCTTGAAGCTCAAATGGTGTAAACTCATGGTTGCCCATGAATCAACAGCAGGTGTTTCTTTTCTGGATGGAAGAACACCAAGTTCTCCAACGATCATCAGCAAAATCAGCATGATCATCACCAGGCTGCGAAGAACCTTCTTTGATCCCAGGTTGCTATCTCCATCGCCTCCACTTCCTGCAGCACCACCATTAGCCTCTATTGCCGTTGATGGCAGTAAAGGCTGTTCTAGAAAGCCTAGGCCTGCATTCATCACCCTTACCACCCACAAGCATTGATAAGGTTGGTTCAGGTAGATCTGATTGCACGCGCAGCAGCCATGGACTGCTTGCCTCGCCAAGTCTTGAATAAGGCAGGGAATCCAGTTTGTCCCCCAAGATCATATCTGGGTTTTTTGGAGGATAATCAGATAAGGCAGAGCTTGCAACAAAAATAACTAGGAAAATAGGAAGGGTTATATTAGCCTGACCCATATTGAATATATGAACCAAAGCAAATCTTAGAGATGTTAAGAATCAAAGCAAATATATAACCTAATTGTTGTTCGTGGGCAACAAAGAAAATCTCAGTGAAAGAACCAGGATAGCACAGGGGAATTTCTTTGCAAGTTAAGCATGTCTTTCCTTGACGCGTTTTAGATCACCATCTAGAAACTCTGGAAATTATGGCTAGAGGAACACCAAACCCCTGCATTTTTTAGGGCCTGTGTTATATGCATTTTTTTTTTGTAAATATTTTCTCCTCTTTGTTAATGAGCATTTGGAAAATAATGAAATTTCAAAGAAAAATTGAAAAACTGGTGCAGGTTTTTAATAATTTATAAATCTGGTGATCTAAACTCATATTCATGAAAAGATATTTAGAATTTGGTTTTTAATTGTTAAGTTGAAACAAATTAAAGATCATTATTCTAATGGACTAAACAAAACTCAAAATGAAACAAATTCTAATTAAATTGCATTCGTTCTTCTTTAATTAAATTAAGTATATAATATATATATATATATATATATATATATATATATAATTATTTGATTTAATCTTGTATTTTTTTAATTAAATATGCGTCATATATAAATAATTTGTGCTGAACTTTCACTAAAATTGAACTCATTATGAATTAATTTTTTTAAAATAAACTGTACAATGAGAGGTGTGCATAAGAAATGTGCACAAAAAGTGTTCAAATTAGACCTTCTTCACGCGGAATGACCCAGTTATATGAATTTCAGGTGAGGTGATGCAGTATTTCTTGATATTAATGTAATGTGAACTGGAGAAGTACGACAGGTAGAAATTAAGAAAGAAGACAAGAAAGGTAAATTTCTTCGCAAGTCAGGTTGCCCTTCCTGCCATGTCTTAAGTTGAAGATCTTCTCAAAAAAAAAAAGTTAAAGAAATTCCTCTCTGGATGTGTAGGAAAGTATCGCGCAATTGATATTAAAATACCATGGATTTGTGTTTTATTTTTATTTTATTTTATATTATATATATATTACCATTTATATAGTGTAATGGAGTAATGGGTCAATTCTGGGTCAATGCTTTCACACTTGACTTATAGCTTTTGGATAAAACTTTCCAAGGAAAGGATTGCTTATAAAACCCAGCAGTCTCTAATGTTTGATATAGTTCCCAATCCGAAAAAATAAAATGGAGTCTGCAATCCTGAAGGAATTATATTTTTCTTTGAAATGAGGTGTTTGGTACAAAAAATCTTCCATATTTTCCCATCATGGTTATCACATGTGCTTTTTTACCATGGGTACCATGTTTATACTTCTTCCTGCTCACGAACAAGTGGATGAAAGTCTAGTTCCAATTTTGGTCTTCAAGGACAGACCAATTAATTGCATATCATGCTTTCCTAGTCTCCATAATGATTTCATTGACCGGAGCCTTTAGTGCGTTGTTGATCCAACACAAGCCAAGAGTTGAAAGATTTTGCAGGGTTTATGCCGTGGCTTCCATGATATCAGCTTTATCAATACTCTTGTACGCCACAATATAGGGGTTGCACGTGTCCTCCACATTTAGCAGAACATGAAATTAGGATATGGATGAAGAAGTATGCTACTCTTTATTGGTAATCACATTTGCATTCCGCAATTTCACCTTGCTCGTAGTGGGTGAAGTTAACTATATATGTAATTGGAGTAGTTTTTTTTTTTTTTTGGTCCTATTAACATCTAGATCTACCTGATGACCAATATAAAACTTTGTGTATTGTTAGTGAGTGGAACTGGAAGAGCCTTCTTAAAGTGACAATTAATGGAAAACTTTTTCCCATAAAAAATTTAATGGGATTTTTTTTTTTTTTTTTTTTTCCGCTATAGCTTCAAGTTGTTAATGAAGTCTAATGAAGTTGGTGCTTTAAATGAGTGAAATTAAAATTGTTCACAAAGTCCAACGGAGTTGGTGTTTAGAACTTGTCTTTTCTAACTCATTACATGGTAATAATGAGATTATCCATATGTATTATTTAAACAAGTCATGTGTATAACTAAAACTATATGAATGGTTTTTTTAATTAGCAGATTATGAGTTGAAGCAAAATAATACTAAACATGTTTAATCATTTTTTTTCTGCAATAATAAACGGAAAAATGGAATCAGCTGCTTTCCCAAAACCAAAAAATAGAGAGAAAAATAAAAACCCTTAAAAGGTCGATAAATCACGTTTGATGACTTGATGGAACACCAAGGGCTTCTTATTGAAATAACTGCTTCAAATTAATACAATAGTTCCTTATAGTACTAGATGAACTGGAATGGCAAATGAGACAATCGCAAATATACTGTGAATTCATGCCTATGTACAAGAGCTATCCGTAGCCCATCCAAATTTCCATACTTTCCCAACTATAGTGAGTTAGGAGATGGTATCTCAAGCGCCTAATATATGAGAGATTTTTCCAGTGAGATAGAAGCATAGATATAGACAAGTACAACATAGTAATATAGTAATTTTTTAGAATTAAAATATGACATGATGAGAATATGTATATTAATTAATTATGAAATATATTTTTATTAATATTTTTTAATATATTTTTAAGCATTTATTTTTCATATATTATTAAAAAAATTTCAATTTAAGAACAACAATGGATAATAAAGCAACTCCGTATCTATTAACAATGATCATATACAATTAATTTTTTACAAAGGTCTAGCCCATCAAATACTCGGGGACCATCTTTTTTAATAACAAAATCTTATAATTTTTTACATTAAAAAATATTAAACAAAGAATTAAAGCAAAGATAGTTAATAATTCCCGAATTTTTTTAAAAACTGTTTTTTGGCTAGACACATTGGGGACATGCATATAAAAGTGCTCGAGGCATGTCCATGTCCGATACGTGTCCAACATGGGTATGCATCCCATTCTAAAATATTTGTGCTTCCTAGATCATGAGTCAATAGCAAACCAAGTTGGTATTCATATTGTCTCCGGTTTCTTCATTTTTGTGCATTCAAAAATTTACCAAATAACTTAAACAATTAATAGTTAGCCTAAAAAGATTGCATGCAATATCACCAAATGACATGATAAGTATACACAAAGTTAGCTCAAATTAGGGCTACAACACAGAAATTAATTTAAAAATTGAAAGTTTTTTCCTATATCGATGAAATTTCATGAATTAGCAATGCAATTTACATTGGGGGAAATGGAGCAAAAGGTGGTGGTGTTAGTGCAATAAATTAAGTGGGAATTGGGAGATGTGAAAATAGCGAGAAGCTATGTATCAAACACAAGAAAATATAAAAAATAGGGTAAGTTACAAAGTTGGTTCCTATCCTTTACACCATATTTCAATTTAGTCCTTAATGTTTCAAATGTATCAGTTTAGTCCCTAACTTTTTAGGTTGTGTCATTATGGTCTCTGCTATTAAGTGATTGATGAAAATAATTGATGTAATTAACAAACATATTTAAAATTTTAATTTTTTTTGCCAACTAGATTGCCACATGCTCTTTAATAAAATAAAAAAATTCAGCCAACTAAATCACAAAAATGTACCTAAGAGCTAAGACTGAGAATTGGGATTGGAATCCCTAGTCCCAATTGTGAGACAAATCGAAGAAGAGGAGGGTGAGAGAATGATTGAAGAACTTGAGATGCCCAGCCAACGGCAATAGCTACCCACCCATCTAACGGTGAGGCAACCCACCCATTCAATAGCAAATGACCAAGCTCAAACATCCATTAATCATTGGGTATTTGGGTTTTAGGTTTTATGATTTTTTTTTTGTTTCTTTTGTTTAGTCTGGGGGTTTTTTTATTTTTTATTTGTTCTATGATTCCATTGCCTACTAAGCTAAGAAAACATTGGAGATGAAAGGTATTTTGTTTTGTTTTGGTAGTGTGGTTTTGAAGACAATTTGGGCTGGTGTTTAATTTTATGTTCTTTATTTTTGTTGTTTATGCCAACACCTCTCAAACAAAGGACATGAATTGGGATCCAAAGAATTGGACATGCATCCTAGCATTATTGGCAATGTCCAAATCTCTTTTGCCATATTCGTTGCAGACCATCTTTGCCAAAGCACATAACTTGTACAAAATGGAATGGCATTTGGGTCAAAGTTATGACTCTTAATGTCCCGTCTAAAGAGCTTGTGAAAATGAATAGAAATACATAACAAATTTTAAAAAGAGAGAAAGAAGAGATTTTGATACATGTTTATACATACCCACTTGGAGGAGTTTGAGCAAAAAAAGCAATCTCAACTTCCATAACCAAATCATTCTTCAAGAAAAACAAAAATAAATCACAATAATTTCGTTGAATTTCTAGGGAAACAAATATGAAGTTAGTAAGGATTGGCGAGAGAGACTTGGTGCCACTGGAAAAGAGATCTTGGGGATGAGGGAGAGGAGATGGAAATGAGGTTAGTTGGTGGTGGGATTTCACGTGTCTTAGTTTTAATTTATTTATAAAATAAAAACTGACGTGTTGGTACAATAGCTGATATGACATGAAAAATACGTATTTTATTATTCCATTTGACACATTAACTTTTTCTATCCAAAGAATAACAGTGAAACTAAATTGACATGATATTGAAAATATTGGGGGCCAAATTAACTCAATTGAAAAGTTAAGGACTAATTTGAAATATGGTGTAAAGGATAGAGATCAATTTTGTAATCTACCCTAAAAAATACATTCCAACAATATTTAATGCAAAAAGTGTAACAACCCACTTTGATTAAGATTTTAGCTAAGCACCACCACACACCCTTAGTGCGGTGGTCATTTCACAAGTATAAGTGCTTGTGGGGTGTGAGGGCAAGGACCAGAGTTCAAGTATCTAGGAAGGAGCTTCACACACATATACGCTTAGATTATACTAGAGTAGAAATTCTATCTTGTAAAAAAAAAAAAAAAAGTTTTAGCTCAACTGATTCGTCCGAATAATTTTTTAATATAAATGCCCACTTTCAAATCCTGCCTCCACAATGGATTGTTATTATCAAATTATTATTATAAATTAAATCCCAAATTTCAAGAATAGATTCTGGGACCTAGATGGCAAACAAAAAGGCCTGAGATGGCCTCTGGATCCAACGATACATAGTCCAACAAAAGCAATGAGATTGGCACTTTGACAGATTGAGTAGAAAATTAAAATGAACAAATAGTTTCAAGTTTAAGAATCTAATGTGGTCAAGGATTCCAACATTAAATTTTGAAGAGTCGTGCTACAAGTCCTAAAAGTTTTAGAACATTGATCTTATAAACTATGTGTCATCAATTATAGAGAGGCAATTTAAATACTCAATTATGAGGTGGTTAAAGTCTACCGATCATATTTATTGTCATATCAGTTTCTAAGTTTATGTTGTAAAACTTGTAATAACTTTAGAGATTAAATTCTATAAAGATGCGTTTAAAATACAAGTTTTACACCCTTCAAACCTAACATGCCACATCATCTTATCACATAATCAAGAATAAGTAAAACCACACTCAATTAATTCTAATACCCATTCAAAAATCCAAAATTTTTTGGATTTTATTAAGATATTATTAGGTGTAGTTGGATGTATTGAGCTTTGATTTTATTAAGATGTTATTAGGTGTGGTAGAATGTATTGAATTTGAAATAAAATATTATGTGACAATCTTTTATTGGATGGTCTAAAATATAAGTTTTACATCTCATCCTAACCAAATTCGAACTCATAACTTTAACATTTCCCAATCTTGAAATTTCTCTTTATTGAAGAGCTTCTAATTACTTTCAACTTTACTTTGAGTTCATCATATTGGTTTTTTTTCTTATTAAAAAAAAATTTATTTGATGATTTTTATTCTTGGTTGATTTATTTGTTTTGTTCTATTTGTATATTCTTAAGATTCATGAAATTGCACGTGTTTTATCCAAGAGGGAGTTTAAAACAGGGGTGGTTCTACAGAGTTTAGGGTGGTCATAGGACCACCTGACTTGGCAAAAAAATAATTATTGTGTATAAATTTTTAAAATTTATGATTTTTTTATCTTTAAAAAAATTTTTGTGACCATCCTAATTTTTTTTAGGCCAAACATAATTAAACTTTGGACAGAATTTGGTAACAAGTTTAATTGTAAACTAAGATTACCGCTCTATTCAATATTTTTTTTTATTGGATGTGATGAATTTTAACAAATCCACCATTTAAATACATTTTATTTATATATCCTTCATACTTGCAAAATTTCAATAAGATTAAAAATCAATAACTATATCGTTAATCAAATGTTTAAATTTTGAGTTTTTATAGTTTAAAATTATACATAAAAAATAAGTTTATAAATTAAATAGTAAATAACATCCAATTGACATGAAATTTGGCATGTATTTTAAGAACATAGAGAACATGCAAATCAACAGTTAAATTTTCAAAATATATAATAATTTTAATTTTTTTAGTGAGAGCTACAACTAAGTTTGTAACCAAATTTTGTCTTTAAATTTTGGTCTTCTTAACAATATATTAGGTCCTTACAAATAAAAAGGAAAAGTCAAAGAAAAAGTTTATTTAACTAAACTTTTAAAGAGATGTAACCTGCAACATTGATAATAAGACTATGATGTGTTTTTTTTTTTTTTTTTTTTGTCTCAATATATGCAGCTTTATTTTTATTATATATTGTGTAATTTTAAGTTTTTTAATGATCACCCTAAAAAAAATTTCTAGACCCACCACTGGTGTATAATATAGAATTGCAGTGAAAATCATTGAAGAGGTTAATTAGTATTACATATAAAATTCCAAAAACTCTTTATTTTGGGTTTTTGGAATGAGTTAGGACTCCGAGTCGTACTTGGTTATTGGTTTCGTGCACAAGTAGATTCATGGAAAGGACAAACCGACTTTGCACTCCTATATAGCCAACCCTAGTCTCTAAGTCATACAAATTTCTCTCCCTAACCAGTAAGTGTCTCTTTTTCTTTATGAAACTTGAAGGTTTAATTTGTCCATCTGTTTCTTTCTTTTTTATTTCTTTTGTTGTAATTGGTTTGCTTTGTAAGTGTACGATAGTGATTTTGGTTTTGGGTTTGTGTACAATAGTGGCTTTGTAAGTTTACTTGAATTTGCGATTTCTTGCTCGATTTTCTGTGTATAATAGTGATTTTGGTTTTGGGTTTTAGTTCTTGGCAATAGAAATATATTTTTGGGTTCAAATTTTCTTTGTTGGGATTAAGGAAAAGTTGGATTTACTTATAAGCTTATGTGCTTTCTTTTCTTTTCTTTTTTTTTATACTTGCGCGCTTAGGAGAAACAATAAGAGAATTGATACAATATGTTTCAGTGTATTGAATTAGCTAGAATTATAAATTATAGACTATTATTATTATTATTATTATTATTATTATTATTATTTATGCGCAAATTATTGTGCATGCATAAGTCTCCATTGGTGGATTTGTTGTTTAATAGATATATATATATATATATATATATATATTTTTCGATTTCCATGCGAATAATGTTCATTTGCTTTCTGCTGCGGCTTTATATACAGGTTTGGGTTCTTGTAAGACATATTCAGCTCTCTCAAAATTTTTACGACTTGATCAATGATGAATTCAGTATCTACGGGACCATCGCCTCAAGAAAAACTTCCTTCCATTTCAATCAACGATGAGCTTCCGAATTCTGACTCCTCACGCCCCATCATGGGAACAATCATTTTCTTCATCTGCGTCAATGCACAGTTAATTTTATTTTTTCTTCCCCAAGAAAATGTGGACAGGTTACTAGTTCCAGTCCTCTTCAAAGACCAACCAACATACTATCATATGTTACTAATTTTCATAGGGTTCGCGGGTGTGGGTGCTTTTGGTGCCCTGATCATCGAACACATGCACGAGCCAATGCCAAAGGCTGTAAAAGCATTGGGGATTGTTGCCGAGGCCTCCATGTTGTTGGCACTAGTAATTGTAACACTCCTGTATGCTGCAGCCACTACAAAACACGCGGGTCTTTGGCCGCGTTTTTTTCAGCCGCGTTTGCAAAAACGCGGCCTAAGACCCTACTTGGGCCGCGTTTCTAAAAAACGCACCCACAGTACCTATGTTATGGCCGTGTGTGACGAACGCAGCCCAAGCCCAACTCTGTAGCTGCGTTTTTTGGACCAATGGCCACGTTTTTCTGGAATGGGCTGAAGCCGCGTTTTTAAAACGCGACTTTAGACCCATCTGAAATATATATATATTTTTTTAATATATGTCTTGAAGCCGCGTTTTTAAAACGCGGCTTTAGCCCTCTCCTAAAGCCGCGTTTATTCAAAAACGCGGCCATAGTGTGCCCTGAAGCTGCGTTTTTAAAACGCGGCTTCAAGAATCCCTGAAGCTGCTTTTTAAAAAACGCGGCCACAATCCCTACTATAAATAGTTTAGAAAAAATCTCTCCTTACCCAAACAACAGCCTTGCTCTGTCTACAGCCTTCGAACCCGATTCCCTCAAGACCCAACTCAAACTCAATCCGCCCCACCCGCCACCGCCCGCGCCGTCGTTCATCAAAGCGTCGTTCACCCGCCACCACCTCCACCCTCACCCGCACCGAAGTCCGATGCGGCGTTAAAAAGCCTTACCCTGAAAAAAATATAAAAAAAAAACCCCTAAAAAAACCGAATCTCCACCACCGATCGTACACACCAGCGCTGCCCTAAGTCTCTCCCTCTCTCTCTCGAACTCTCAATCTCACTCAAGACACTGAGAGGGCCAACTAACAGTAAGTATTTTAAATTGGGCTTTTTTGATTTATATTTTAGGGTTTCCATTTTTGTTTTAGGGTTTCAATTTTTTGTTTAGGGTATCGATTTTAGGTTTAGGGTTTTGATTTTGTGATTGTAGGGTTTCGATTTTGTGATTGTAGGGTTTCGATTTTAGGTTTAGGGTTTCGATTTTGTGATTGTAGGGTTTCGATTTTAGATTTAGGGTTTTGATTTTAGGTTTAAACCTAATATGAGATTGAAAATCATTGATGTTTACATGAAAATAGCCCAATTAATTTAGAACCTGTATAGCAAGGTTTAACTGACCCATGTGTTGCTTGGCATTTGGGGTCGCATGTTTTCCATTTTCCAATTCTATATTTTTGGAGGTGTTTTAGCTGTAATAATTTCCTGGGAATGCTTTTTCTATGTGAAAACAAGGTTGCCCATGTGAACTACTTTTTGTGTACTGAACCTAACTGAATGGCAAGTGTGTTTTTTTGAAGCATTTCTAAGTAAGTGATCTGCGTTGGGGCATGTGGGCGTAATAGGTGGGGAATTCGGGATCAAATTTTACATCTTTGAATGTTGGCTATGTGAATTAATTGGATTGAATTTAATTAGTGGGTTAGTATGTTTTGGGGTCGGAGACAGCTGAGTCTGTAACTGATTGCTTTAACATCAAATCTTGTGTGGAATGATGGATGTAGAATGATCTTTCTTCTAATTCATTGCGTGAGCCATTTGGTTTACTCTCGTTGCTAGTAAGCAAATTTTCGGTTGTATGTAGGTTTTTTTTACATGTTGGTTAACACATTGGTTGATTGCTAAGGATGGATAACGAACAAGTTTATTGACCCATTTTGCTTGCAGATTATTAATGATCATAGTACTAAAGGAAAATGCTATGGTTTAGATTAGAACTTTTTACTTATCAAAAAAAAAAAAAAAATGCTATGGTTTTGTTACTTTTGTAAATCCTCGACCAGCAAATGATGCCATCAATGACATGAATGGCAGGGTATGTGAATTTTCCATTTCCTATTTGCTTTGATTGAATGATTTTCCATAAATATAACATTTAAAAATTTTCTTTTTATTGTTGTTTGTATGTATCTTCTAAAGTTTTCCTCTCCATTAATAGAAGGTCTGGGCTTGTGTTTGGTTTTGACATGAAGTAATTGATGCGATACTCTAAAAGACACCTTAGAGAATATGTATAAATGAAAACTTAGTAGTAGCCCCAAGTGCTTGCTCAACTCTGAGAGTGGTACTAGTAAGGTGGAACTTTGCTGTTAGTTAGTGACAGAAAATGATTTGCAGGAAATTGTTAGGTTGAGGTTTTATTTAAGATTAGCCCTTTTTGTTTTGTTTCAAAACTTCTTTTCCCAGTCAATTTGATGACATTCTATTTCACTTGGAACACATACATTTACCTCATAGTTAAGAAAGCAAATTAGAGGGTTTATAATACCTTAAGATACTCTTTACTTGATTGTAGTAAGCGCACTTAGTTGTTAGCTACAAATGCTTCAAGATGTTGATTTATATCTATTTTCTGCCCTTTATAAACCCTCATAAAAAATAAAATAAAAATAAAAAAGAGAGAAAATTTTCTTATGCATGAGAAATTTATGTCTCTTATAGTAGTGAGGTCCCTAAAGGGAGGGAATGAAGGTTTTGGTTTGGGTTAAACCTACAACTTCTGTGACCCTTGTTTTTGGGTTATTTCTACATTTGTAATTATTGATAATATTTCAAGATCTTTTCCAATTTCTCTGTTTTGTTTCTTTTCTGGTGAATTTGTTAACCTTAAGTGGACTATGCATTTGCTTTAGTTAAAGCTGCTATTGTGAATATTTGGTATCTACATGTCATTGGATCTCTATCTTGAATCTTTCTCTTTTATTTCTATTTGAGTAGATATTACGAGACCACAACGATGAAGTCTGGTTCTTGCAATTTTCACATAATGGGAAATACTTGGCTTCATCATCAAATGATCGTTCAGTTATCATATGGGAGGTAAGATTGATACTTTTAATGGGTTTAGATTTGACTGTATTGTGATCTCTCTCTCTCTCTCTCTCTCTATCTCTCTCTCTCTCTCCTCTGATAAGTAATAAATTTTATTTCTAAAGAGGCACTACCTCATTTACACAAATGTATACATGATGTAGTCCTAAAGAATTACAAAGAATAAAATTTACAAGCACAAATCAATGAAAACTACAATAGAAAGATTGTTACTATAACCTAGGGAATGGGGGCTATTCAAACATGATCTTGTGAAAGACAACTTTAGTCGAACAACCAAGGTTCCAGATCTTCAAATGTACAATGATCCCTCTCTCTGCCACAACATATATTAATGGGCTAGTTTCCAAACAAAGGATGAGCGTTTCCTAAATCAATTAACCAATTCCTCTATCCATATAATAGATAAACAATTCTGCTAGGCATTTTCCAATGAACTCCAAACACTTAGACCATTTGTGCCATCACAATGCAACAACAAATGGTCCATTGTCTCACTGTTTCCCTACACTTGCAACGCCAATCTATTAGAGTAATTCCTTTGTTCATGAGATTATTGCATGCGTGGTTGTTAGTGTCTGATGAATCGTATTGAGTATTGTAAGATATATATCAAATGTTTGCAAAAAGTTCTGAATCATTTGGGTGTATTTTCTTTGACAGATTTGTTAGATAGTTGTACTTTCACTGCTTATAGTTTTTGCTGGTTCCTCATTACATTTCCTATGTGCTTTGGTTTCGTGTATTCTTTTCTTTATTCAATGAAGTTATATTACTTATAAAAAAATAAAAGGTTCTGAATCATTTGGATGTATCAAAGATGCTCATAAATTTTTATGTTGAATAAGCAAAACCTCAGGTACCATATAAGACATTACAACTCACCGTTTTGAAACAATTCACAACAAAAAAAAAATCCTTTTGATCTTTTGTTTCTTTCATTCATTTTTTTTTAATCTTCCAAAAAGAATAGCCATCCAAGAGACCACGCTCTGCCCCCTCTCCTCCTTTTTGTTTTTGTCTTCTATTGTTTTTTCCATCTATAATCTTTCTATTTTCAGCTACTCCTAGGCATGCGCATAAACCACTTAGTAATTTTCTACTAATTACTAAGTGGTTTATGCGCATGCTTAGGAGTAGCTGAAAAAAAAAAAAGAGATTATAGATGGGAAAAACAGTAGAAGATAAAAAAAAAAAAAAAAATCACTTAGTAATTTTCTTCTACTATTTAATGAAAAAGGTAGTCCTACTTGAGATTGAAACTCTTTTATATATATTATCTTGATATTTTTTTTCTAGCATATTTGGAGATTTTTGGATACTTTGAGTTAGGCTGTGTATTTTAGTTTGTGATCTTTAATTTATATTGAATGAATTATCTTTTTAATGTATAGTTTTGTTTAGATAGTCCTTTGGTAGTACTAAATAAGATGTTGTGTTAATTATAGAGATGATAGAGAGTATAATGTGGATAGGATAGAATGGTGAAGAAAAATACATGTAGTCGACCTTGATTAGTCTGTGGAGAATCCATAGCAGACTCCAAAGTTTTGGGACAACTTTGGGACTAAGGTTTGTTGTTGTTGTTGTTGTTGTTGTTATAGTTACTTTTAGATAGTCCATTTAAATGTTCTGACTTTTGAGTATAATCCATTTAAATGTGAATTGTTAATTATCTATTTCTTATAACTTGAAATTATATAATAATTTACTAAATCACGGAAGTTGCAAATACGTTTTCATTTGCCTGTTTATATTTCTTAAATATTATCTTATAAATGATGATAAAATATGTCAATAATTGATTGTGTTTCAAGTTTATATGTGTATAGTAATAATTCTTTATAAATTTTATTGAATGTTCATGTATCTTAAGATACACAGTACACAAAATATCGATAATCAATGCACAATTCGATTCCTATTTTGACGACTATGATCACATATTAAAATTGTGCCCCATTTTGGTTGTCCACACAAAGAACTCTTTTTGTAGCCTTACCACATCAAACGCATTTTCAAGGGAACTTCACATAACTGGATCGTTTCCATGCCTCATAATATGGGTGAACATCAAACCCAGCATTTCCATTTAACCTCCTTCACACTCAATCAGGGCCTGCTTCACTTGGGAGTTTGTAATACAAAATAGCAAATCTACTGACTCCGATTACCAATCATTAACATCATGGATGATCTTGATGTTTCATGAATGTGCCCTCTAAGTGAGAGCTGACTGAAGCATCCTTATCATATATAATTACATATAGCTCCAGGTACTTCTCTTTTAAGGATTGATTTCCACACCACTTGTTGTGCAAAAACCTCACCTGACTTCCAATCATTAACATCATGGATAATCTTGATATATTCATGAGTCTGCCCTCTAAATGAGAGTCTGAAGCATCCTTATCAACAATAATTACAAATAGCTCTGGGTACTTCTCTTTCAAGGATTAATTTCCACACCACTAGTCTTGCAAAAACCTCACCTGACTTCCAATCATTAACATCATGGATAATCTTGATAATAATATGAGTGTGCCCTCTAAGTGAGAATTGACTAAAGCATCCTTATCAACTACAATTACATATAGCTCTGGGCACTCTTTCAAGGATTGATTTCCACACTATTTGTCATGCAAAAACCTCACTTGACTTCCAATCCTTGACACAAACTGCACATGACCTCGAACCCATACTAATACTCCTTTGTAAGTTTCAACTCTATGTGCTTCTCAACTCCCTCATTGACTTGACAACCAGTCTCCACAAATGAGTATCTGCCTACCAAAATCACCATAGCAGTTTTACTAATAGGTCTTGGTATCACCATAGCCATTTTCCAAACAGAGCTTGGTTGAAGGTGCTTAGCTTGCACACCCCCAAACTCCCATTAGAGGCAAAAGGACATACTCATTTCCAATCCCTAAGATTGAGTTTGAACTTGTCACCCAGGCAGCTCCGTAAGAAATTCCTTTGCAATATCTCCAATATGTTCGCCCCAAGAGAAAGGATGGTGAAAACTGAAAACTTACTTATCAAATCCAAATGGGCAGCACATCAACTGGGGACAAAGCCTTATTAAGTGGAGGTTACTAGTTTGAATCTCCCATTGGGGCCCTTAGACAACACTTATAAAATGTAAAGGTAATAAGTTGGTAAACTGGAAAGTGTATTCCCCCTTTTGACAAATACAATGTTTCCAACTCGATAGTCTATGTTTCATTTCCTCTAAAATGGTGTTCCACGCCACTCTTGTTCTAAAAGGTGATCTCAAATGCATACTTGAATAATTCAAGGGCAAGCCAGCAATCATACAACAAAAATGTTCTCCAAAACATCAGTGTCTTCAACCTTAATCAATGTCTCCAACCTCTCCTACTGGTTCAATTTCACTCTTACTGAGGTTCATTTTTAGGCCTGTTGCATCTTCGAATCATGTTGACATCATCCTAATGTGAAGAAGTTGTTTCATGGTAGCATCACAAAACAAAATTGTGTCATCAGCAAATAGTACGTGGGAAACCAAAAGGCTGTTTTCTCCATTCCTAACTCTAAATCCAGAGATTAAACTCCCTGCTTCAGTTCCCTTCAACATTCTACTCAACACCTCCAAAACCAGAATAAAGAGTAGCAGTGAGAGAGGATTACCTTGCCTTGGTTCTCTTCAACATTTTACTCGACACCTTCAAAACATGAATGAAGAGTAGCGGTGAGAGAGAATCACCTCGCATTAAGACTTATCAAGTTATTAAAAAATCTTGCTGGGGAGCCATTTACCAACATGGACAAGTGCTACACTATTATGAATTATAGCTTTCTTATTTTAGTTATGAAGAATGTCTCCCTTCTTTTTTCCTACCTATGATGGTTTGCATCTCTCTCCTGCAGTCACACGTCAGAGTTCATTATTGTTGTTTGCCCCTCCATATTTAGTTATTTATCAGCACTGAGAAGTGCACCCCTGTCACGAATTATAGCTTTGTGATTGTGGTTATGAAGAGTATCTCTCTTCTTCTTTCTCATTGATGATGATTTGCATCTCTTCCGCACTTACATGTCAGAGTTCCTAATTGATGTTTGCTCCGTGTTTCCGGATTAAATATCAAATCAATTCTTGGTATGGTGTGGTGACATTCTGATATTGGCGTTGTTTGGTCAGATGTAACAATATTGCTTTGTCTCTGTTGTAATTTTCTCCTTTTTGCACTTAAAAATGAGGTTTGGTCCCAAAAATCAAGAGTTTGACTTTGAAGTCATGGTTTTAACCTTTTCTGGAGCTGCAATCATTTGATAAATATTTTACAATTAAGCAGGGAACAATTGCATTGGACTAAAAGTGCTGAAATACTAAACCAATTGAGCTACCAACTAAATTATGGCTTAACATATTATGCTTCTGTTAGTATCTCATCTTGTTCAGATAGGGTGGAACCTGTACCTCCTGGACGGGATAGCCGTTTATATTATAATATATATATATATATATATATATATATATCCTCGTGCTCATCTTGTCTTAATATATTAGGTTGGTTCCATAAAGGGCAAATTTTTTAAGATGTCTTCTAGAATACAAGTGATCGTCCTTGAATAATTGTTTAGGATCAATTGCTGATCCCAAAAATTTGGGACTAAGCCTTGGTTGTTGTCGTTGTTGTATTGATTTTGAATGGCTTGATTGAAAACCTTGCCAGATGGAGTAGTGAAGTTTTGGCCTACTTGGAAGTACAACTGCAAAATGAGCATAATGGAACAAAAAAGCAGTTAAAGATAGCTCAGTGATGAAGATATTGAATTAGAAATGAATGCACCTGTGCTGTCATAATTCCTTGCATATACATATTCATTATTCTTTTAATTTTATAGCATGTAGACTTTGATGGTTGGCATTTGTCAAAGGTGGCAAAACAAGTGGACTAATTCTTGGGAAATTGATTACAAAATGTGGAGAATAAGATGTCCATTACCTGAATTTCACTGTCAATACATTTTGTCCTACAGATTGCTGATTGATTTTTTTTTTCTCCATTTTAGTCAAACTCTGCATGCAAACTTGATTTTTCTTGCTTTTCTTTTTCAAACTAAATGTAGCTTAGAAATTCCCATTGATTCTTGTGTGCTTGTGGAATTGGATAAACCCTTAAATCTTTAGAGCTGAGTTCACATGTAAGTGGATGGAAAAATGGTTCTGCCTTAGTGGTGAGGGTGTTCCTAAACAAAGCTAAGTGATGAATGAGGGTTTGGAGCTAGTATGAGTTTATACTAGAGATTTATCAAAAACTCATAATTAGTATGTAGTTGCCTTGATTATTTGTCAGGTTAGTTGTTGTTTAAAGGTTTTATTTGTTGTGTAACTTCAGTTGTTAATGAACATAACATGCTCAATTTTTCTATCGAAGCCATGACCTCACTCTCCTCCCCATTCTTTATGGTGTGAAGAGTTTCCACTTTCTATTTAATCTCATTGGCTGATGCTTAATTTTGATGTCTCTTGTTAAAATATGGCCATTCTTCACATGTGGGTGAATGGAACAGTGTTTCTGCCTTAATGTTGAGGGTGTTCCTAAACAAAGCTAAGTGATGGGTAAGGGTTTGGAGCTGGTATGAGTTTATACCAGAGATTTATCAAAAACTCGGAATTAATATGTAGTTGCCTTGATTATTCCTCAGATTAATCGAAGCTTATTGTCTGATGCTTAATTTTAAACTCTCTTGTTAAAATATGACCATTCTTCTTCTTCCTTTTTATCTTGTTTGATGTTTTTCTTTATTTTTTTTAACATTATTAAGCAGTGAAACTAATATATATCTTGAATAATTGCACCAGTGGATTCTATCAGGTGGATTCGTCCAGATTGCATTATTCTAGGATGCTTTCGACTTACTACAGATGGCCAAGAGGAAAATTACATTGTCCAAGTTATCAGAAACAAAGAAGGCAAAATTACTGATGTTAGTAACTAATTTCTGGATACTGACCAAAAATTTTATTTTAAGTTTTTTTTTTTTGTTTTTTTTGTTTTTATTTAATTTAATATGAGATGAGTTAGCAAATGCCCATTTCCTTTCTGCTGCTTAAGCTTTTGTTCATTACAATTGGGTTGCTGTTAGGGCCAATATAGTGGCAAAATTCATTGTTTGCGAAAGTAGAGATACACTCAAATATGTTTTTCTTTCAAATTGCATTAGATAATTTCCATTAAAAAAAAGTTGGTTTAGATAATAATGAAAATCATTCTTGGGTTGAAATTTATCTACACTCATGTTTTTTTTGTTTCCCCCCTCTATGTTTGGGGTAGTTCACAATTCCCCCCTTTATCTTTGAAACCAACCAATTTCCCCCTCTAGGTTTGGAAAATGAGCAAATACCCCCAATCTGTTACATTTTCAGTTAAATTCAGTTAAATCCAATGGAATCTTATCAAGAAGTTATTAGTCGTACACCACAAGGAAGAGAAAAGGTTGAAGATTGCATTGTTATTTTCCTGGATTGAATTTTTAATCATTGTGATTCTGTTGGATTTAACTGAAAAAAGTAATGGACTGGGGTATTTGCTCATTTCCCAAACATAGAGGGGGAAATTGGTTGATTTCAAAGATAAATGGAGGAATTGTGAACTGCCCCAAACATAAAGGGAGCAAAATGCTTTTTCTTCCAGAATTAATTTATTCAGATTTTTTTCCTGATGCTGTTAACTTTGACTTAATATATCGATTATTGAAGCATGCCTAAATTTTCACCAATTCATTTTATGGACTTTATCCTGCATCAATCAAATAATTTGGAGTTGGTCTTGCCCATGAGTTGTAGAGAATGCACAACTATCAATCCCCCCCCCCCCACCCCCACGTTCTTCCCCTCAAAACAAAAAGGAAAAAAAAAAAAAAACCAAGAGGAACATTTGTTTTTTGTTAACCAAAGATTTCATTGATCATTGTCATTTTGGAGCTTAGTTGTGTTGTACATCTACTACACATCCTGAGTGCTTGATGCATTTTCCATTTTGTTCAATAAAACTTATTATTTACTGTTTATCAAAACTCTTCTTCCTTATCAAGAAAATAGTTTACACATGGAATAGGAGATTTTCTTCCAGAGGTTAAAAGAGGAGAAAATTAGACTCAAGCCAAACATGCCAAAAGCTAAAAATTAAAAACTGCCCTCAATATAACTTTAACAAGAATGTAATTCTGAGCTAATGTGTCTACTCCATGGCCCTCATCATAGTATTTAAACGACTGATTATTGCAACTATGATTAGGATTTTTGTACTGATATTTACTAGCATAAATGGCTTGCAAACCCAGTATCTTCAAGTGCCTTGCTACTTCTCCGTCTTTCTTCTCTCTCTTATACTCGCACACAAACAATCATGCACAATTACACACACATGCACAGATGTGTGTGTGTATTCATGGGTGTTTTGTGTCTTGTTGGCTATTCATTGGATTGACTTCATTTATGCTTGTTTCAGGACTGTGTTATCATTATTTAATTTAAGTTTGTTCATACGGACATTGTTTCAGATAATGGTAATGATAATTTGATCCTGGGGCTTTGTGTCGACAAAGTTTCACTCTATGAGAAATTCAAAATCCAACTTGGAGTGGACGAATGTATAGAGCTCTCACCATATTGCATTCTTCTATGCCTTACGCTGGAAGGAAAGCTTGTCATGTTCCATGTGGCCAGGTAGTTCTTTGTGATATGATGTCTTTCACATCTCCCTTTGTGTTAATTATCATGAGGCTCATTTGATATCATACAAGTTGGTCTCTAAGTACCTTTAAGTGGCATTGTTTCTACAGTTTCTGTGCTATGTTTGTCTATATTCCGCATTAAATTAAGTTTTTTTTTTGTAGTACTAGAGAAACTGCAGTTCCACCTGCGGTTATTTCTGCCCCTTCTGAGGAGGAAGATGAGGTAGTGGATACTCATGCAACAGTACCTCACTGATCACTTAGATAATATGATCACGTATCTGTTAAATCTTTTTGTAAGTATATGTTAAACCCATTACAACTATTGTATAGCGATCACATAGGCTCAAATTCTATAGTTTTTATTTTGAAAAACTAAAATCAAATCCAGTAAGAACTAGGGAGTATTGATTGTTTGACTGAGGAGTAGACCCTATCTGATAAACTTGTTTATGGCCGCATTTTTAAGAAGTCTATGGCCGCGGTTTAAACGCGGCTAATTAAGCTTCAGGGCAAGTTACCAAATGCCCTATAGCCATGTTAAAAACGCGGCCATAGAACATGGCTATAGCCACGGTTCTGAAACCGTGGCTACAATAGGTCCTGTAGCCACGTTTCTAAAAGCGTGGCCATTGGTCTGCCTATAGCCACGGCTACAAAAAAACGTGGCCATAGGCCTATAGTTACGCATTTTAGGCCACGGTTAAAAACGTGGCCTAAAAAAAGGCGGCTATAGACTAAATGGTCCTATAGCCACGTTTTTTGGAGCTATAGCCACGTTTTAAAAATGCGGCTATAGGACCTTTTTTTTGTAGTGAGCTCTTTTTGCTAGGTTTTAGGCCCTGTTCAACAATAACGATGAGGATCATGAACATGGTTTTTCTTTTTTCTTTATTTAATTATTAGAAGAAAAAAAAAATCTTAGAATTGTTTCTATATATGGCATTTCATCCTTCTTTTAACCTAGTTTTTTTTTTTTTTTTTTTTTATATATATATATTAAGCTTGTATATATGCTTATGTGGGTTCTTTGTTTTGTGGATTCATTTCAATTTCATCAAAAACTCTTTCATCACAAGAATTTCACAATTATCCATATAGCAAGTTGATAATGGGAGATAATAAAATGATGTTTGGGATTGCCTTGCATTATATGTGGAGCTGAATCGCAGTCACAATTAATATTTGGGATTGCCTTCCATATATGCTTTGATATATCCTGCATGTTGCCCAAAGCTCAACAACAACTGGATGTACCAGCAAATATAGTAATTTCATCTCAAATTCCTCTAACTCACCAAGTAAACACCTATGTGCTAGTTGTGGGTATGCGCGCGGGCAAGCTTTTCATATGGAAAGTATCTAGGTGTTAAGCAATAATTGGACTAAAATTCCTTCTTGCACCATATATATATATATATATATATATATATAAATCTTAACCATATTAAAAGGGAAAAATTCCTCTTACTCTCGTTTAAATCCACTATTTAATTTATATAAGTATCCGCAATTGAAGCAAGAATGTCCACATTTATAAAAATAAATAAAAACACTTACACATTTTAAGCATGCAAGTGAATGTGAAAAAATGGATATAGAAAAATGAATACGATAGTATAATTGGTGGTTTAAAACTTCAATCTAATATTGTTAGATTAGGCTTGAATAAGGTGCACCTTAATGTCTGTTTGTGAACAAATTATTTATATTTTTATTGAAAACTTTTTGCTAAAGTGTTAAAAGTATACTTATATATATATATATATATATATATTAAAAAAGGTAAATTTCATAAACCTACTTTGAGGTATGTGATAATACCAACTACGTTCAAAACATTTTAAACCCATAAATTTGGTCCTCAAAAGATAACTTTTGTTCCTAAAAATACGAACGCCATTAGTGATACACTCTTCTCTCGTCCCTCTTTGTCTCTCATTCTCAAGCCTATCTCTTCTCTCTCTCTCTGCCTAACCAACCAAAAAACCCTCCATGAATACCTTTTAAAAATAATCCCAAAATACCAGAAAAATCAGCATTAGTAACAACTCAAAAATGCCCAACCCTCTCTAAAAATATAAAACAAAACAGGGTACCAAAATCTCACTGAAGGTCCCTTTGAAAACATTACAAAAAATATATATATTTTCAAAACCAATAGAAACCAAAAAAACTAGCAAAAATCCAATAAGCCAAACAACATGCATACATACCTTTATAAATTTCCAATGAAATCTTCTAAAAATCCTAAAAAAACAAGCAAATCCCAGTCAAACAAAACAGATGATCAACACAAAAAACACACCATATCATAAGATCAGCTTCACCACCACCACCGCGTGGGTTTTGATATGAGAGAGAGAGAGAGGGACGAGAGTTTGTTGACAACACCAATGGCGTTAAACTTGAAGTGGGAATCGGGGAAACCCTTGTGTCGTGGTGTTATATTGATGCCAATGGCCAAGCTTATGGGTTTTATCGTGGCTAAGGTTTATATAGAGAGAGAATTCTGAGGGAGAGAACTCTGAGAAAAGAGTTTAAGAGAGGGGGAGAGGAATGAGACAGAAAAGAGAATAAAAGTAACGAATTTTGGTCTATTAGCAACAAAGTTGTCTATGGAGGACTAAATTGGTGGGTTTTAAAATGTTTTGAACCTAGTTTGTATCATAACAAACCTCAGGTAGGTTTCTGAAATCCCCACACCCCCCCCCCCAAAAAAAAGTTTTAAAAAATGAAATTAAAAAAAAAGGTAATGCTAGAAATACAAACTTTTTTACAAAAAAATATTACAAACTTCTTATGTGGTAAGTGATTATTGAAAAGTAAAAAAAATGATATTAGTGGTAGGCCTAGATAAAAACCAATAAAAAGCTGGCTATTTGTAAAATAATTTATGGCTCTAGCATTACTAAAAAATAAAAAAAGTGAAAAAACTCATTTATAATCTTGTTCCAAATACAATTTAAATGTGCACCTCATCACATGGGATTGTTTCCTATATAAGTTAGCCCTAGTGCAGTATATAGAGTCCAAATCTTCTGTCCCACTTTTTCTGCTCCACTCTATAGTCCACCAATAAAAACTTGCCACGTATTCACCTAATTAATTAAATACTATCATTATTGACTTATTAAATACTACCGCTATTAATTAATAGTAGTATTTAATTAATTGGGTGAATACGTGGCAAGTTTTTATTAGTGGAGTATAGAGTGGAGCAGAAAAAATTGGACAGAAGATTTGGACTCCAGTATATATCCCTATATGGATTGAGGTTATTACACCTAATGCAATAGTATTAAATGGCTGAGATTGAAAGTTGAATTTTCAACTTTTTAAAACATTTTTTTAACTTTTTTAATTTAATAGTTGAGATTGAAAGTTGAAAATTTAACTTTGAATTTCAACCATTAAATTAAAAATGTTAAAAAAAAATGTTAAAAGTTAAAGTTAAAAAATAAGATGGTAAAAAATTATGTGAGATGAATGAGTGGTATTGCAGCCAATTCAAATCCATCTCTATGTATAGAAGTTGCGGCAATATTGAGAGTAGCAGTGCCACTGCCACCTACAAAGAGGTTCTAAGCCGTGGTTTTTTTCAGAGGAATTCGAAGTTTCACTTTGTTACGTTAGTATTTTGGGTTTGGGTTTGGGTTTGAATTTGTGTTTGTTATGAAATTGTACAACTAATTGGCAAGAGATTAAAGACGAAGTCTGACTCTGTATTTCTTCAAGAAACCCATCTTCTCCTCTCAAAGAAAGTTGGGCTTCCAAAATCCATTACCTTGTTATGCCTCATGAGATCATTCGTTTACATCATTTCCGCTGCATCTTCAGTTTCTGTACTCTGTTAACATAAAACTGAGGAAGGAAGGCCAGTTCCACTCTTGTTTAGGATCCGACTGATCCTTTTTCATGTGTTTATTGTCTCCACCCTGTTCGCAAGTTCCCTGATGATCAAACACAAGCACAAGCCAAGGGTTGAAAGATATTTCTGGATTATTGCCATGGCTTACTCTTTTCAGCACTAGTAATAGGCGTCCACACCACCACTCTCTGGTTTCGAATGATCTGTTGCTAGGTCCAGGTTTCAATGTAATTTCTGCTTACTTATATGCTTTGTGGGTTTCAATTTTTTTACATAATGCTCCATATCTGCTTGAAATACTCTGTTTTATGTGAACATGTGTGTGTCTATATATATATATATATATATGATATTCGTAAATTGAGAAATAAGTACATCAGTGAAGATCATTGAGAATAACTTGAAGCATAACTCAACAAATCTTTTGCCTTTTGGGTCCATCTTGTTCTTCACCATTGCCTCCCCCTTTGCTCCAATATTCTCTTTGCAATGAAAAGTCTCACCACCTCTGCCTTTATCGTCACTACCAAGTACAACAACTCTTGAGTGCAACTCAAAGTTCCCTTCCAGACATTGGAATATATCATACTCCCTAAGCTAAATTGGGGGAAATTGATCCCATGATTTAAAAGCATGATTATACCAGACCGTGAAGAATCTTCTTTGGTCCCAAGTTCCGATCTCTATCTTCTTCACCTTTGCCACCCAGAAGCAATGGTGAGTTTGGTTTAGAGAGGTCTGATTGCATCTGCACGCGCAGTAGCCATGTGTTGTTTGTCTCGCCAAGTCATGAATAAGGCAGAGAAACTAGTTGGTTCTTGGAGATCATATCTGGGTTTTTTGGAGGATGATCAAAAAAGGCAGGACTCACGGACAAAAAACTAGGAAAATTAGAAAGGTTATATACTTATATTTGAGTGTCCTATATTGGATCTATAGATATTCTAGGTTGCACTGACACGCCATTTTTGGCAATGTGTCGGACACCAAAATCGGTACGATTCACTAGACTCCAATATTTGAGCAGTCTCTTTTTTTTTCGCTTCTTCGACATGGTACCGATGCGGCTCTGACACGGCTCCAACGCAACTCCAACGAGTCTGAAATGCCAGCAGTGAAAAAAAAAAATCATAAATTTTGAAAGATGGACTTACCAATACCATTGATTTTGTGATATTCCCTAAAACATTAGAGTCTAAGAAGTCATTAGACTGAAACCCACATCTTATTCTCACTTCTCAACCCACCCTCCCTCTAAGTCTCTAACCTTTGCTCACTATCGCTGCCCTCTGTCCCTTGCCGAAGCTAGATCAGGCTAATTGGTGAGCTCCATAGACGTCAACGCTTCTCTCTATCCCTTCTAATCTCTCTTTCTCTCTCTCGGCATGGACAACAAGTTAGGTCCAACCTCTTCTAACTCTAAGCTTCTCTCTGTTTTTTTTTTCCAGATATTTGGCCATTTGGGTAAATGGGTTACTTAACTCACTTATAACGCATTTTGTTTTTGTTTTTGTTTTTGTTTTTTTTTAATCCCACTCTCACTATCACTGTATGAGAGTGAGAGTGAGATTAAAAATTATAATGTTGTTACTGCCCTATATAATGTTGTTACTGCTATAGTTTTGTGTGTCTTGTTGTAGTTTTATTTATTTATTAAAGTTAAATATTGTAGGTGATTTTACTAAAACGAATATTGAAAGTGAAAAATCAACTGAGTCAACTGCTTCTCTATGGAAATATGTTACTAAGTTAGAAAAAGCAACTGTTGGTGGTGGAATGTTAGTGGTGGGAATGTTACTAAAGCTTGGTTTCCTTTTATGTTTTTAGTTTGATATTGAATGTAGCCTATTTAAACATTTGATTTGTACACTAAACATTTTATGTGTATTATTGTACTACTTTGGGTATTAGTTTACTTATTTGTAGTTCTTACATAATTTAAATTTTACACAAACATATTTTATGTCTAAAAATATTAAAAAATATACCTAAATATAAAATTTAATTAATTATTTAATTACCGTGCCCATGCGGTGTCGTATCCTTATTTTTCAAAAATTGCCGTATCGCCGTGTCCGTGTCAGTGCATCATAGTATATATATATATATGGAAGATGTTTATTACGGCAACAAAGTGAGATATATAATGAGGGTAAAATGCAAAATTAACCTTCTAAATTTTTTTAGATTTTATTTCAGTCTTCTAACTTTGTTTTTATTCATTTCAATCCTCTAACTTTCAAGTTTATTCAATTAAGACTTTTTCATCAACTTTTGTTATATGTTGTGGTTAATTTTTCAATTTTATAAAATTTTCTTCAAATTTTTTAAATTAAAAAAATTCAATTAATGATTGAAAAATATTTTCCAAATTTTTTTTCAAAAATTTTTAACAAAAGTTAATTAACAGAAATGCCTTAATTGAATAAATCTGAAACTTAAAGGACTGGAATGAACGAAAGTAAAATTAGAGGACTCAAATGAAATTTGAAAAAAGTTAGAGGGTCAATTTTCCATTTTTGCCTATATAATGTTATTTGTCAGCAACAGACAAATTGTGCTATGGTTTAGACAACACCAAAAAGAGATTGCATTGCACGTGAATAAAATATTAGAAGATAAGGATGATGGTTTTCAAGTTGAATTCAAATAAGTTTCTGCAGCAAATCTTCAGTAGATTAGGATTAGGATTGGGACTAAATTTGTATTTTAATTCAAATAGGAGTTGTGTCCTATGTTTTAGGAATTTGTGGTGATGAGGATTATCTCTTCACTAGTATTTATGTACTTAGAAATTATGAATGAAGCAAGCATAAATTAAACCAAAAACTCCATCATCCCTCTCAAGTTCAGGAGGCTAGTCACCTCGAATAGACTAAGTTATCTTTTTTAATTTTCCAATTCATAACAAATTGTTAGTGAAAGAACTAGGTGGATGGCTTTTTTTTTTTTTTTTTTTTTTTTGCATGTCTTTCCCCAGAAATTCATGCTAAAGTCATATCTTACCAGAAATTCAGATTAAGAATGCTATGTGCACAACATTTTCATAACGAATATTTAGTGGCAAGTTGTTATTGACTGTTACCGTTAGAATTTTTTTTTTTTTTAAAAAGAGTAATTTTAGTAGTAGTTTCAAATTACAACCAATTACAACTTATCACGTATGATTTATTGTGAAAATATTGTATACATAATACTTCTCAATTAATTTATACTTTGAACCGAATATGTGAGTAGAGTGACTAAATTTGAATGTGCTTTTTATTTATTATTTGTTAAGTAGAGACTAAGGACATGAGTCAATTAGTGGGTAGCAAATGCTAACACTAAAAATAATTAAACAATTACACAGAGGGTGATTCTAAAAAAAGAGAATTATACAAGGAGAATGTGATAGAGAAGTGATTGAGTGAAGATAAAAGCAAATGTTAATGCAACAAAAATTTCTTAATACAATTACAAAGACTAATAGTTATCAAATTTGAGTTCAATTGTTAAATAAAATAATTGTAAAAGAGTACAGATATAAACTTATAAATAAAAGTAGTTTTAGAATTAATAATTAAAATTCACTTGACAACAATAATCAATATGTTTAATATTAAGAAACAGTATACCATAAGAACTTATAGTTTATCTTTTATTCTCAAGTAAATTGCAATATTCGTAAAAAGAAAACGTAGGTAAACTGCAAAATTTATCTCTTAACTAAGATATATCCTTTTGCTGAACCTCTAGAAAAAAAAAACAAAAACAAAAATCCTAGAGACATTATTTCATCCACACTATATTATGGATTTATGGAATTTTTAGAGTGTCTTATGAACAAAAAGTGAAATATTACATCACTTCATTTTATTTATATTTGCTTAATTTTCATGTAAATTACACTCGTAATGACCATTTTAAATTTAAAATAAAGTGTACAAGGAGAGGCGTGTTCGAATAAGAATTTCCATGTGAAATATTAGACCATCTTCACACGGAATCACTCCAATATATAAATTTTAGGTGAAGTTTAAAGTTTTGCAGGTAGTTTCGTTGTATTAATGTAATGTGAACTCAGGAGAATATGACATACTAATTATTTAACAAGACAAGAAAGGTAATTTCTTCGCAATTAAGGTTGCCCTTCCTGCACTGCCTTCGCAAGTAAGGTATATAAAGAAATTCCTCTCTAGATGTGCAGGAAAGTATCATGCAAGTTTCTGGGTAATGCTTTCAGACTTGACTTATAGCTTTAATTTGGATGAAATTTTCTAAGGAAAATCCTAAGGTTAGGATTGTTTATAAAACCCAGCAGCCTCAAAATGTTTGATATTAGTTCCCAATCTGAAAAAAAAAAAGAAAAAAAAAAGGAATCTGCAAGAACTTGGTGTATTTTTCTTTGAAATGAGGTATTTGGTAGCAAAACTTCTTCCATATTTTCCAATCATGTTTATCACATATACTTCTTGCACCATGGGCACCATGTTTATGCTTCTTCCTCATGAACAAGTGGATGAAAGTCTAATTCCAATTTTGGTCTTCAAGGACAGACCAATTGCATATCATGCCTTCCTAATCTCCATAATGATCTCGTTAACCAGTGCCTTTAGTGTGTTGTTTATCCAACGCAGGCCAAGAGTTGAAAGATTTTGCAGGGTTTATGCCATGGCTTCCATGATATCAGCTTTAGCAATACTCTTGTACGCAACAATATATTGGGGTTTCAGGTATCCTCCTCATTTAGCAGAACATGAAGTTAGGATATGGATGAAGAAATACACTACTCTTTATTGGTAATTACATTGCAACCCCAAATTTCACCTTGCTCGTACAGGGTGAAGGAAAGTATGTCATTTGAGTAGTGTTTATTTATTTTTTAATTAAGCGTTAAATCTACCTGATGACCCCCCCAAAAAAAGTGTACTGCTATTATTCATTTGGAAAATATAAAATAAAATGTACTTACTGCTTAGAGAGAATCTTGCTCCATTGCTTGAAACGATTTAATCTCACATACGTGCGTGGAACTAGAAGAGCCGTCATTGTGTACTTTGGACTTTGGAGTTTGCTATTTATCTTTAATTACTGGATGAACACTTATGGTGTGCTATGTAATTTGGATACTAATAAAGTGACAATTAATGGGAATTTTTTTTTTCCTCCCTAAAGCTTCAAATTGTTCATTAAGTCTAACAAAATTGGTGCTTAAAAAGAGTAAAGTTAAAGTCGACAAAGTCTAACAAAGTTGGTATTTGAAATTTATCTTTTCGAACTTATTATTAAGTGACAATAATAAGACTATTCATTTACTTTTTTAAATCAGTCACATGTGTAACTAAAACAATATTAGAATAGGTTTTTTAATCACCACATCATGGTAGAAGCAAGATAGGCTAAACATGTTTGAATTTTTTTTTTGGCAAATGGTAAATAGAGAAATGGAATCAGATGTTTTCACAAATATAAAAAATAGTGGGAAAAAAAAAACCCCTTTACAAGAGCTTCTTAGTTACACATGTTACTGATTTAAATAATGTAAATGAATAGTCTTAGTAAAATAAATGGTGCATCCATGCCAATCTACAAGAGCTATTCGTATATAGCTGATCCAAATTTTTCCAACACTTTCCCAATTATGATGAGCTAAGAAGCATGGACATAGACTTGAGTATTGGTACAATATAGTAATACGGTAAATTTAAATAAAAAAAATTAGAATACGACATAGTAAGATACTCATATTAATTAATTTTATTAATATATTATTAAAATTTTATTTTTCATATATTTTTAAACAGATTTCAATTTAAAAGCAGATAATAAAACAACTCCATAGCTATTAAACAATATTTAGAATAAATTAATTTAAAAATAAAAATAGGTCTAACCCATCAAATACTCACGAGACCATCTTTATTAATAAAAAAAAAATCGCATAATTCCCAAATTTTTTGTTTTAAAAAAATATTTTTTGGCTAGACACGATAGGGACATTGCATGCAAAAGTGTCCGATACATGTCCAACAAGGACACACAGTCGCAGCCCATTCTAAAATGTATGTTCTTTCTAGATTATGAGTCAACAACAAACCAAGTTCGTATTCATATTGGCTCCAGTTTCTCCATTTTTGTGCATCCACAGAATTTGACCAAATAACTTAAAGAATTAATAGTTCGCCAAAAAAGATTGCAGGCAATATCACCAAATGACATGATAAGTATGCACAAAGTTAGCTCAAATTAGAGGCGACAACACAGAAAATAATGAAAAACTTGAAAGTTTTGTTCTATATCAATGAATTTCATGATTTAGCAATTTGATTTACATTGGGGGTGGTGGAGAATATGGCGGTGGCATTAGCGTAGCAAAGTGGGAATTGGGAGATGTGAAAATAGCGAGAACTTACGTATCAGACACAAGAAAATATAAAAATACGTTCCAAAAATATTTAATTCCAAAATGTAAGAACCCATTTTGATCAGGATTTTGGCTCAACTGATACCTCCAAATAATTTTCAATGGAAATGTCCAAATTTAAATTCTACCTTCCCAATATGATTGTTATTATCAAATTATTTTAAAAAATCCAAAATTTTCAAACGATATCTCCATCTTGGTCTAATGATATGTAGTCCAAACAAAAAGGCCTAAGATGGCCTCTCGATCTAATGATACGTAGTCCAAAAAGTAGACAAGCAATTCAAATATTTAGTTATAAGGTAGTTGAAGCCCAAAAAATCATATTTATTATTATATTAGTTTGTATTTTGTAAGTTTATGTTTTAAAACTTGTACTAATTTTAACATTTTCCATAGAACTTTCAATTATAGGTAAATTGCAAATGACACTTCTAAAGTTTAATAGTGTTTGAATTTTACACTTTAAAATTCCAAAAATTTGGATTTTACTCCCTAAAGTTTAGGAGTATTTGGATTTTATGCTCTAATATTTCAGAATTTAGATTTTTCTTCTATAATATGGAGGTATTTAGATTTTACACTACCAAATTCTAAAACTTTAGATGTAAAATTTCAACATCCCTAAACTTTAAGGAGTAAAATCCAAACATTCCTAAAATTTAGAGGATACAATCTAAATTCCAAAATGTCAAGTTATAAAATCCAAATGCTCCAAAACTTCAAGTAGTAAAATTCAAATTTTAAAACCTTAGAATGTAAAATCCAATCACTCAATATTTAAGTATGTAATTTGCAATTTAATCTTCTCTTTATTGAAGAGCCTCTAATTATTTTCAACTTTCCTAGTTTATCATATTGGTTTGTTTCTCAAAAAAAAAAAAAATTTATATATATATATATATATATTTATGTTTTTATTTATTGAATTTTTTTCTTGGATTATTTTTTTTGTTTTTTTTTTTTTTTTTTCCTGTTTGTGTATTCATGAGAGTCGTAAAATTGCGCGTGTTTTATCCAAGAGGGAGTTTGAAAGATAGAGTTGCGGTGAAAATCATTGAAGAGGTTAATTAGTATAACATATATAATTCCAAGAATTCTTTATTTTGCGTTGTTGGAATGAGTTAGGACTTAGGACTCCAAGTCCTACCTGGTTATTGGTTTCGTGCACAAGTAGATTCATGGAAAGGACAAACCGCCTTCGCACTCATATATATAACCAGCCCAACTGCCCTAGTCTGTCATACATATCTCTCTATCTCTCTCCCTCTCTCCCTAACCAGTAAGTATTTCTTTTTCTTTATGAAACTTGGAAGGTTTATTTTGTTCATCTTTTTCTTTCTTTTCCTTTTTTTTTTCTTTGTTGTAACTGGTTTGCTTTGTAAGTGTTTGTTTAAACCTGCGATTTCTGGCTAGATTTTTTGTGTATAATTCTGATTTTGGTTTTGGTTTTTAGTTCTTGGCAATAGAAATATATTTTCGGGTTCAAATTTTCTTTGT
Organism: Castanea crenata; assembly: GCA_020976635.1. Lineage (NCBI taxonomy): Eukaryota > Viridiplantae > Streptophyta > Magnoliopsida > Fagales > Fagaceae > Castanea > Castanea crenata. The sequence continues at coordinate 3,033,192 of JAGHPS010000031.1, read as the reverse complement.
TGGATTAAGGAAACCTGGAAAAGTGGTATTTTTAATATATATATATATATATATATATATATATATAATGAGTTTATGTGCTTAGTTTTTTTTAATTGCGTGCTTAATTAGGAGAAACAAGAAAAGAATTCATACAATACTTTTTAGGGGATTGTATTCGGCAGAATTATAAATTATTATTTATGTGCAAATCGATTGTGCATGGATAAGTCTCCATTTGGTGGATTTGTTGTTTAATAGATAATATTTTCAATTTCCATGAAAATTATATTCATTCGATTTCCTCTTCGGTTTTATATACAGGTTTGGGTTCTTGTAAGACATATTCAGCTCTCTCAAAATGTTTACAGGACCGTCGCCTCAAGAAAACATTCTTCCCATTTCAATCAACGATGAGCTTCCGAATTCTGATTCCCCAAGCCCCTTCATGAGAACAATCATTTACTTCATCTGCGTCATTGCACTGTTAATTATTTCAATTTTATTTTTTCTTCCGGACGGGTTACTAGTTCCAGTCCTCTTCAAAGACCAACCAAAATACTATTATATGTTACTAATTTACATTGGGTTCGCTGTGGGTTTCTTTCGTGCTGTGATAATCGAACACACGCCCGAGCCAATGCCAAAGGACGTAAGAGCATTGAGTATTGTTACCGAGTTTACCATGTTGTCAACACTAGTAATTGTAATACTCCTGTGTTTTGCTAGGTTATCATGAACATGGTTTTTCTTTTTCTTTTTTTAATTATTTATAAGAAAAAAAAAATCTTAGAATGGTTTCTATATATGGAATTTCTGCCTTTCTTTAACCTAGTTTTTTTTTTTTCAAAGCTTGTATATATGCTTGTTTATTAAGCTATGTTATGTTATGTTACCTGGGTTCTCTGTTTTGTGGTTTTATTTCAATTTCATCAAAAAATCTTTCATCACAACAATTTCACAATTATCCATAGAGTAAGTTGATAATGGTAGATAACAAAATGGTGTTTGGGATCATGCTACTATGTGGGAGCTGGATCATAGTCCCAACTAAGAATAAATTTGGATAGCATTTGCGTTTGCGACAGCAATAAGTTTGCGTTTTTGTATGGGTCTCATATACTATTTAGAAGATCTATATAAGTACTTTTTTCAGCAAATTTTTCTTTAAAATTGAGTCTCACGGTACTATTCACGGTGTTTTCATTTTTCAACAATAAGCGGTATTCAAATAGACCCTAATATTTGGAATCATCCTACTATCTTGACTTCCACCTATGCTTTGGTGATGTGAGACTAGGACAAATCATTTTGATCGTGCATTTTGCTCAAAGCTCAAAAACAAGAAGATGTAGTTGCAAATATAGCAATGTGCGGGCAAGGTTTCCATATGAAAATTCTCTATGGGTTAAGCAAATTAGGATACATTCCTTCATGGTAGTTGCAAAACAAAATTAGAAAAAGAAAATGCAAATTATCGTAGTATTTGTTTTGTCGAGAACCAAGAAAACATGTGTGTGTGTGTATATATATATATAATGTTTAACCATATTAAAAGGGAAAATTTCCTCTCACACTCGATTAAATCCATTATTTAATTTATACAAATATTCACCATTGAAGTAAGAATGTCCACATTCACTTTAGATCTTAAAACATGTAAGTGAATGTAAAAAAATGAATGTAAAAAAGTGAATGGGAGAGTTCAATTGATGGTTAAAAAATTCCATCTAATACTTTTTAGATTTGGCTTGAATAAGGGAGCACCTTAATGTGGACCACATGGGATTATTTCCTATATAACATAAGTAAGCCCTAGTGCATGCTGGGCAAACCTATTAGATGGCAAGAGATTAAGGATGAAGCCTGACTTTGTATCCATTACATTACTATGCCTCGTGGACGGAAGCCAGTTCCACTCTTGTTCAGAATCCAACTGATCCTTGTTCATGCGTTTATATTCGCCACCTTGTTCGCAAGTTCCCTGATGATCAAACACAAGCACAAGCCAAGGGTTGAAATATTTTTTCTGGGTTATTGCCATGGATTCCTCGTTTTCAGTACTAGTAACCGGCTTCCACAGCGCCACTTCTGGTTACAAATGATCTGTTGCTAGGTCCCGGTTTCAATGGATTTTCTACTCGTGGGTTTCAGTTTCCTTACATAATAGCATTTTTGCTTGAAACACTATTTTATGTGAACATGAGTATATATTTTAAAAGTTTGAATTTGATAAGGATGGAGTGTAAAACTCATATTTTACATCACCCCATAAGAGATTCTCACATCAATTTTTTAACTAAAATTCAATATATCTTACCACATATAATAACACCTCACTAAACTCATAGTTAAGTTGAATTTTTCAATGAGTATTAGAATTGACTGAGTATGATTGTACCTATTTTTTAATATATAATATGATGATGTAGCATGTTGAAATTAAAATGGTAAAATTTAGATTTTACACCACATTCTTATTGAATTTAATCTCATATTTTAATGATTATTAGTAAATTGAATTCCAGTAGATATCAAATGTACCTACAAATTCCAGAGGAACTGTGTAGTCTAACAATTTACTTGTTGGTGCGGCAGTCTTCCATATATAACTTATCAGAAAGTCTCACTAAGTCCTGTTGCTTGGTTTTTTTTTTTTTTTTTTTTTTTTTTTGAGAAAAGTCTTGTTGCTTGTTGATAATTTTTTGTATTTTTATTTTTTTTAATAAATATAACTATCAACTATTATCATACCAATTTAATTGGGAGATTTATCTCTATCTCGGGGCACAAATGATGTGGCAAATTTTAATTTGCCAACATAATATGTTAACTTGAAAGGCACATGACACCATTTGATTAATTAATTTCATGACACATTTATTTGTAATTTGTCACTAAAATTTGAGGTGGTCTTTTATTATTAGTTTACTATATTGAGTTTGGAAATTGGGCAAGTGTCGAAATATTGGTGTTTAGTTTTGTATACACCACAAAAAAATAAAAATTTGCAATCGGAGTCAAGACCCATCACCTATTTTTCAAGACCCTACACTTATTTAATGGACCCCATTACAACAGCCTTCTTTGCTAAACAGAACTGGACCCCTTTTTTTATAACTTGTATAATCCTGACCCATAATGTATGAAAGCCATCCAAAGAGACATTGCGAAACCCAGGGAATGACTATCATGAGAAAACCATCAAACCGTGCAAGTGTAGACGATATTGGACCAAAGCCCATAATATTGGCCATGACCCATGGGAAATATTGAAGAGGTGGCGCGTGTTTGTTGTAAAATAATCCTCCATTTTTTTTTTAATTATTATTATTATTTATCTTCATCTATACTTCTTTTAACAAGATTTCTTGATTGTCTTCTCCTATTAGAATTCCAATCCCTCTATAGAGAAAGATCATAAGAATTATGACACTAGCACTTTCTCACTTCTAAACATTATGATACCAAACTCAAAGGAAAAAAAAAAAAAAAGTCTCATCTCACATATAAAGTGCGTGTAATAAATCTAGTTATTATTATCTGTGAATATGATATGATTCCAACATATGCATGCATGCTCAAACTTCTAAAACAAATAAAATCACTAGTCCACGTATACACGCATGCTCAAACAAAATTATATATGCATTTGAACTTTGAAAACACCAATGAATAATTATTTTTGTATACATTTGTTAATTTTCTTGAAAATATTAGTGAAATCTTATATATATATATTTAAATATAACTAAATTAAAATTATAGAATAATTCGTAATTTGAGATTTTTTTTATTATCATAATTTGAGATATGTTTTATATATAATTAAATTTAAATTAAGTATTTATATGGTATCTGATATATATTTTTTGCTTATTCATTAATTAATAGATATGTTTTACTTTATTGAAACTTCTAACCTCTTGCACATTTAAATTTAAATTTAGAAAAAAATAAATTCATTTTCCATTAACAATACTAACAAACTTGTACAATACACTATATCTTAAGTATGTATAACCATTATTTGACCCACACGTATCAAAGAAAAATCCAATACCTAGGATTATTTCAAGAAACAATTATTCCAATCAATCCCTCAAAAATCTCTTCAAAAACTTAATTTTCTAGATTGACCCTAATGGATAGCTCTATCCATATCTATAATGATAAATTTTTTTACTAGTTTTGTTAACTGGAACTCACATGACTCTCCATGTTTAATGTATTTTGTTTTGGTGAGATTCTTGTTTACTCCATTTATTATCCAAAATTGGTAGGAGTTGTATCCTTCACAACTTCTGGTTTTTAGACTTTAACGGTTTAATTCTACAAGTATAACAAGGAACAAGAGTTGTGGGGTGTAAGGGACAAGAGTTGGGGCTCAATTCTCCAATAGAGAGTTTCATACACATATATACTTAGATTATGTTAAAATAAAAATTTTATCTTGCGTAAAAAAATAAATAAATAAATAAATAAAAAACTATATAACTTCTAGTAGGAATTAGATTCCTTGACCAACCCTATAAAAGAATGACTTTGATGGGTCCAAGTGAATTTGTAATTTGTCACTAAATTCCTTAACCAGCCCTATAAACTCTTTCATGACACATAAATTTGTAATTTGTCACTAAAATATGAGGTGGCATTTTATTATTAGTTTACTATTTTGAGTTTAAAAAGTGGGCAAGTCTCAAAATCTCGATGTTTAGTTTTGTACAAGATTTTCAAACCCGGACTGGACCGAGAGGTCAGGCCATGAAAACTAGGAACCGGATGAAAATTCGGTTTTTTAAGTATAGAGAACTGGGCATATGTGGCAATTCCGTGAACCCTTGAAACTGGGGTTGGACCGCATGGTCCAACCACTTAGTAATTTGTTTTTTTTAAAAAAAAAAAACTAAACACAATTTTATTCTACTTAATTAAATTATCCATCTCTTACAAGGAATAAAAAAAATTATAATTAAAATCCTGCAAAGATATTTAACTTTACTTCAAAAATTAATCATAAATTTTAATGTTCTCATGGTTATTATATTATTTTATTAACTTTCTTATTTAATTATTAAATACATGCTTGAAAATTATTAAATTTCTCTCACATATATAGATATTAGTCAATTTTGCTAGTTTTGTAAATTTAATATTTATATTTAAGCTTTAATTAATTATTAAATTAATTTTGACGTCATCACGGTTTAACCCCAATTTGACCTCAATTCAATCTCAAAAACCTTGAATCTCTCCCTTTTACGGTTCAGTGAACGGTTCGGGTCTGAAAACTTTAGTTTTGTACCCACCAAAAAAAAAAAAAAAAAAAAATTTAATTGGATCAAGGACCATCATTTATTTAATGGACCAAAGCCCATAATGAATGAAGGCCATCCAAAGACACATTGCGAAACGCAGGGATTGACAATCGTAAGAAAATCCATCAAACCGTGCAAGTATAGACAATATTGGACCAAAGCCCATAACGTAGGTCATGACCCATAGGAAATAATGAAAAGGTGGCATGTGTTTGTTGTAAAATAACCCCCATGTTTATTTTTATTATTATTATTCTTATTCTTATTATTATCATTATTTATATGTAGCTGTGATTGGATTTCAAGTTTTCAACATATGTACCAAGATGGAGACAGCTATTCTTGAGGGACCCAATTTCTAGAACCAAAATAAAATAGCTAGTATGAAACTCAAAGAGCATGAGTGCATAAACACAAATGAATAATTATTTTTAAAAACTACCATTGTGATCAATCTCTCAAAAAAACTTATAATTTTTTTTATAAGCTTGTTATTTTGCTTGAGATTAAAAAAAATTTATATATTTTTTAAAATATAACTAAATTGTAATATCTTTTTAGCTTATTTATTAATAATTAGATATGATTTTTTTATTGAAACTTTTAACCTCTAACACATTTAAATTTAAATTTAGAAAAAATTCATTTACCACTAACAATACTATTAAAATTGTACAATACACTAAATCCTAAGCATAAATAACCATTATTTGACCCACAAATATTGAAGAAAAAACCAATTTCAAGAATTATTTTAGAAAACTATTATTTCAATCAATCTCTTATAAAACTTACTTATAGAACATAATATCTTCAAAAACTCTTTTTTTTTTTTTTTAATGACATCTAATCTGACTTTGCGTTCTTTCTTGTCTAAAAAATCAACTAAATACTTATAAAATAATAAATTAAAGAAAAAATATATATAAGTAATCAAGATAATTATGAAAACTAAGCATATTGAACACATAATTCAAAAAGTGCCTTGTTGAAAGTAACTTGACAGAGCCTAAAATTCTTTGAATAGTATTGTAAGTGCACAATTTATACCCAGACCCAACCGAGTAATGGGTTCAAGCCCAAAAAGCCTTATACAATCAAATTTGTAGAGTGTGGTCTTAAAACACAGGTTGCACGGATATTGGATAACAAGTATAGTGGGCTAGATTTCAAACACATGCATAATGAAATAGTTTTCTAACAAAAATTCTCCTCGAAACACAGCCGAGAAAGTCTTATATTGCTCTTTTCCCTCCCTACAACAGATTATAGTTGAATATCATATATCCAGTGTTTTTCTCTTCCTTTTTCTCGATCCCCCATATTGAATACCTATCTTCTCTTTTTATATCTCCTTTCTGCTTCCCTCCATCTTCCACGTATGACACAGATCATCAATCTAGATACTTGTCACATCCACCACCCTCTTGAAGTCTCCAAATAATAGCTGTAAGATTGATCACTACTGTTCAAATGTCATTTTTCCATTAATGCGACCAGCAGGATATGTGCAAAGTCTTTAATGCGGTGGTAGCAGCATTTTTTCCTGATACTTCTCATACGTTCTTACTCTCTATAATTGTATGGAACATATTTTTACCTAACAAGCCTTCTAGAATTCTTTATCTAAACACTATGACATGCCATACGATCTTCACTTGACTTAGCCGAGGAGATGCCCCTCCTCGGACAACCCTTACCAACCTTTCTAACAATAGTTTGCTTGTGGGCTTCAAAGCTTTGCTCGGACAGGTAAATACCCCTAAATCAAGCCCAAGACCCAAAAGCGTATTTTGACCATCCTGCCTCTACAATAGCCCTACAAAACTTCATTTTTCTCCCCAGCAGAGAAGGAAAATGTAGTTTTGAACCAATGCCACAGCCTCCACATGATTTCCGAATCGTCACACGAGAGGGTCATTTCGCTTCTTTTAAACCGCTTTTGACGCTTCGAAATCCGTAACGCCTGTATTAATTGTTGTAGGTTACATCTTATTCTTCATGTTCAACGGTGAGATGCGCATTCAACGGTTCAGATTCTTTCTCAACTTTGGGCGGGATAACTCCCATTCAATGCCGCCTCACATACACCAAAACATCTAGGGAACTAAAATCCAACCTCTAACTTCATTTATCAATCAAATCTTAAAATTTATATTCTCTATCCTTTCAAGAAGCTTGCGAAGAAGTGTCTACCTATTTTCTCGTAAGTTCTCAATCTTTTTAATTCATTTCTCCTCGGCCATAGTCCTAGGTCATTAATTATATCATTCCCCTCTCTAAATTTCCATTCTTACCCCTACCAAATGGGTAGATTCAAGTGTCTAGTAGATACTAACGCCGGTATGGAGGGTTTTCGGGCCAAATATCGTATTCCCCAAGACGTAGGTTTGAGATATTGTTCCCCTAAAGCTATAACTAACGATAGGAGAGAAGGAGAAGTTGTCATTTCCATCATTGCATTTTTAGAGGGTGGAATGACACTTCCTATGAAAAATGTAACCAGTGAATACCTCCATAACCATAGGCTATGCCCAGATCAATGCACACCCAACGTATTTAGAGTTTTAGGTTGTGTCGATGCTCTGAATGAACAAATGGGTTTGAACCACACTTGGCACGACGTCGTTTACATGTACGAGTGCTATAAACTTAAAAATGTAGGATATTGCCTCAAATCTAGATCTATCATTGTTAGGCTCATATCTTGTCTTCCCAAATCCAATAAAGGCATAAAGGATGACTATCTAATCGCTTCAGGAAATTGGTCCGACAGTCCTCATTGTCCAGTCAAAGAGGGGAACTCAGGTGTGACTCCATAGGAGTTAGTTTCGCTGGCCTTGGACTTGATTCTTTTAACTTTACCATTTTTGACTACATTGTATGTTATTCCCTCTTCATTTGGCATTTATTGTTGATCTAACCACATTTATTTTCTCAAACATTTTCACAGACAAACAACACATACGGCCCCGTCCAAGTCTTTGCAGCGTCGCGGACCTCAATCACGTCTTACAATTTGAGGTATTCGTGAGCGAAGAGCTGTAAGTGAAGGTAGCCCATCTCATATTGGGATATGACCCGCTGTTAGACAATTTCCAAGATATCGGTAACACGATCACCGTGGGTGGCCAAAGACGCAGAAGGATAGACATTTCGAGACCGGGCTTTCTTGCTACACACGAATTACCGGACAACCCCTTTGTTATCCTCTACGTACGCCCAATAAAAGCAATCCCTCTTTGGGTACGTTCTCAGGCAACAACCATCCAAGAAGAGTCAATATCTTTGCAACAATCTCTTGAAGAGGAAATAGGCCAGTTCCGACTTGAGGAGGCAGAGAAACCTCTAGAGGGCCAAATTGTCAACCTCTCAGACGAGGAAAGCGAACCTGCGGAGGGTTCCGGAATACAGGGTTTCATAGTCGCCCGTGTTGATAGTAGTGACGAGGAAAAGGAAGAAATGTCTCAAAAATTAGGAATAGGTTTGAGGGGTTTGCTCACTCAAAGAGGCAAAAAAGTCACAAAAAATGCTTCTGGATCCCAACCCCCAGATAACCTTCCTCTTGCACCTCCTCTTCCAGTCCCAATTCTTCCTGCCCCTCACCTCAAGAAGAGAAGATCAGATGAGGTTGAAGAGGAGGATTTGGTTCAGAAAAAGAAACAAAAGCAACAGAGGGCAGGAAAAGGCCAAGTTCGAGAATCCTCAGTGGAAAGTAGGGACAGCTGAGATTTGGCTGAGGTACGCCAAACACAGTCATTACCTAGCAAAAGCCTTAGAAGAACCCATCCTTTTGCCCAAGGACATGGATGCCTTGGATAAAATGAAGCAACCTCAACTCTCCTTTCCCTCAAAAGAGATTTGGCTACAGTATGTACCATTTAACTTATCTTCTTTCCATAAACTTGCTTATATATGCCTTTCTATTCTCCACATCATACTGTACTTGTTCCCCATATTTACACAGGCCATCCAAGAGGTCTTTGTAGCTGAGAAATGGGTAGAAGATGCTTGTAAAAAAGCTAATACTGAGTTCACTATCAGAGTTAAGACGGAAAAAGCATTAGGCCGAGCTGACCTTGAGAAGAAGAAACTTGCTGACAAACTTGTGGCAGAAGAGCGATTAAGGAAGAGCGCTGAGGCTGGTCTTAACATAGCAGAGGCACAAGCCGAGGAGCAACACAAATAGCTTAGAAGTCACAAGGAGGACCTAGCCACTAACTAATTAGAGATTGAACACTTAAAGTGTGAATTAGTACAAGCTAAAGAAATAGCTCGTACAGCTAAGGAAACTGCCGATGCTGCATCACTCGCTTCTTTTAACAAAGGGGTTGAAGAAACAGAAACCCGATTAGTTGAAGAGTTTGCTGAAGTGTGTAGAGAGTATTGTCAACAAGTATGGATGGAAGCCCTCAATGTGGCAGGTGCTCCTGCTACATCTGTGTGGAGAAAAACCGAAAGTGTATGGTATCCTCTCGATATTCATGCACTTGAGGTAACACCTGCTACAGCTGCCTCTGAGGCAGCGTCTCCTACCCAGCCTTCCACCATCCAAGGCACTCTTCCCCCCACACAAGCCTCTACGGGCCCTGGCCAAGTCGTACCCCAAGGAGAGAGCATTGACAAGGATCCAAGCAAGATGGTTGGCCAAGGAGATCCTCCACCAGGGGCTAAAGACAAAGGAAAACAAACCATGACTTCGACCAAGGTCATGCCTTCAAACGCTCCTCTTACCATTAAAGTTGTGGCCCCTAAATCCCAAGAGATCAAGCTTAAAACAAAAGAAGAGGAAGATAAAATGAAAGAGATTGAACCTAAGTCCACAAAAGACCTCACATCCAAAAGCAAGGCATAAATAACGTAGGACCTCATCTTCGTCTTCTACCTACTTTTGTATTTGTTTAACTTAGTTTTTTTTTTTTTTTTTTCATATTATCATTGCTTTGTTACGCTTTCATTCCCATTGTAATTTCAAAAAATTGCATCATGAGTTCAAGACTTTAATTTTGACTTCATTTACTGGGAATATCTTTTCTTGTATTTTGATACAACTCATATTCATAACATGACTAGTTGTAATGCGCAAAGGACAAATATAGACCTTAGTGATGGATTTAATTAGCAATAGCAACATAAGAATATATCTAAACTTAAAGCAAGAGAGACAGGGTCTGAGGCTAGACCTGATGTAAAAGTTACGCAAAAGAGTAAGTTACCAATCATAACAAAGTATATAGTGCGAGAGTAAAAATATAATCACAGATTTTCCTGACACTTAGGAACAATAAACTAACATGTTAATTTTCAAAAGTAAGTGATCCGAGGACCAAACTTAATTAGAGTTTTGTTTAACGCTTAATAAAATATCAATTTTCACGAGGTATGTGGTTCGAGGAGTTAGGCATGACCAAGTTTCTGTTTGATACATAGAAAAAAAAAAAAGAACTAAAATGATAATTTTCCCAAAGTAGATAATCCAAGGACCAGACGTAACTAAGGTTCTGTTTAACACTTAATAAAATATCAATTTCCATGAGGTATGTGGTCCAAGGAGCCAGATATAACCAAGTTTTTGTTTAATACTTAGAAAAAATGAACTAAAATGTTAATTTTTCCAAAGTAGATGATCCGAGAACTAGACGTACTTAAGGCTTTGTTTAACATTTAATAAAATGTTAATTTTCACGAGGTATGTGGTCCGAGAAGCCAAGCATGACCAAATTTCTATTTGATACTTATAAAAATGAACAATAATTAACACAATGCAATAACATTTGAACTAAGATGGAAGAAATGTCTTTCATTAATAATAGTACCTTCGTAGGATATTTACATTCCAGGGACGTTTTACAGCCTTTTTATCTAAATCTGCAAGATAATAAGCTCCTATGCCAGCTACCGAAGTAATACGATAAAGTCCTTCCCAAGTAGATCCCAGTTTTCCCCATGCTGGATTCTTGGGATTACCCAAGACCTTCCTTAATACCAAGTCTCCCGGTGCTAGTGGCCTTAACTTGACATGAGCATCATACTCCCGTTTGAGCTTATGCTGATAATAAGCTAGTTGAACCATCGCATTCTCTCGTCGTTCCTCAACTAGGTCCAGACTTTTCTCTAGTAAACCATCATTATTACTTGGGATTAAAGAGCTTGTCCTCAACGTTGAAAACCTAGTTTCCAAAGGGATCACGACCTCGGCCCCATAAGTCATGGAGAAGGGCGTCTCTCTTGTAGATCTTCATGGAGTAGTTCGATATGTCCACAGAACTTGTGGCAATTCTTCCACCCATCTTCCCTTTGCATCATCCAACCTCTTCTTAAGTCCATTTACTATAACCTTATTAACTACCTCGGCCCGCCTATTACCATACGGATAAGCTGGAGTGGAGTATTTGTTCGTGATACCTAAGTCACAACAGTATTTTCTGAAAGCTTTACTATTAAACTACAGGCCATTATCTGAAATAAGAGTGTGAGGTATTCCAAATCTAGTGACAATGTTTTTCCAAACAAACTTCTTTTCATCTACGTCCCTAATATTCAACAAAGGCTCAACTTCAACCCACTTAGTGAAGTAATTGGTCCCTACGAGCAACCACCTTCTAATCCCTGCGGCCTTTGGGAAAGGCCCCACAATATCTAATCCCCATTGAGTGAATGACCATGAACTGGACAAAGGGTTAAGGACACCACCAGGCTGATGGATGTTAGGAGCAAACCTTTGGCATTGATTACATTTTTTTGCATAATCTTAAGCCTTTCTCTGCATATTGGGTCACCAATACCCCTGGATAAGAGCTCTATGAGCTAAAGACCTTCCTCCTGTGCGACTCCTGTAAATCCCTGCGTGACTCCTGTAAATCCCTTTGTACAATTCTTCCAAAAGTAACTCTGTTTCTTCAGGATGTATACACAGCAAATATGGTCTAGAAAAAGAGTGTTTGTACAACTTTTGATCCTCGGACAACTAGAATCAAGGTGCCTTCCTACGTATTTTATTTGCTTTAGATTTCTCCTTAGGTAAAATGTCACTCTTAAGAAAGGACACTATAGGGTCCATCCAATTGGGTCCAAGCCTAACTTGATGAATATGGACGGCATCAGCAGTCGCTCGAGCAGGTTTCAACAAATCTTCAACGAGAATGACTCGGGGCAGACCTTCTGCTGAAGATGTTGCAAGTGTGGCCAATGAATCAGCATGCGTGTTTCCACATCCGAGATATATGCATCAGGGTAAAAGAATCAAATTTGGATTGTAAATATCTAACCCTAGTCAAGTATTCTTGCATTCTTGGATCTCTAGCCTCTAATGTCCCTACCACCTAGCCCACAACTAATTGAGAATCCGAGAACATTTGGACTTATTTTCCCCCTATTTTCTGAACCATATCCATTCCGACCAGTAAAACCTCATATTCTGCCTCATTGTTGGTAGCAGAGAATCCCAATCTCAGCGACTTCTCAAATGTAAACCCTTCCGGAGACACAAGAACTAGTCCCACACTTTCCAAAATGGAAGCTCCTTGCATGAGATCATGCCAACTAATTTTTCATCCATGTGCAACCCTTTTGCACTCTCTTCTAATGAAGGTTCAGCAAATTCTGCCACCAAATCAACAAGGACTTGACCCTTGACAGAGGTGCGAGGCATATATTTAATATCAAAAGCCCCTAAGAAAGTTCCCCATTTTGCTATCCTCCCTGAGTAATGAACACTTCGCAATACCAATTTAAGAGGGAGTTTAGTCAAAACAACAATGGTGTGAGATTGAAAATAGTGAGGAAGCTTACACGTAGCATGCACTATAGCTAGAATTGCTTTCTCCAATGGTAAATAACGCACCTAAGCTTTATGTAGAGATTTGCTAACATAGTATACTAGTCTTTGTACACCACCATCGTCCCATATTGAATGGCCATAGCTATATATGCAAACAGGATTTCATCTACCTCTGGCCGAGACATAATGGGTGGTTAAGAAAGGTATTCTTTCAACTGTTGAAAAGCTAAGGCACACTCCTAGGTCCATTCGAATCCCAACCACTTATTCAGCAACTGGAAGAAAGGTCTACATATATCAATGGACCGAGAGATAAACCTATTGAAAGCAGTAGTCATCCCAATCAACTTTTGAACCTCCTTTGGATTTTGAGGTGGTTGTAAGCTATTGATTGCCCTGACTTGTGCCGAATTTATCTCTATTCCTTTATGAGTCACCATGTAGCCAAGGAATTTACCAAAGCCTACTCCAAAAGAGCATTTAGAATCATTAAGGTGCAATTTGTACTTCCTAAGCGTTTGAAAGGTGTCATCCAAATCTTTCACATGCATAGGCACCATCCTGCTTTTGACCACCATATCATCCACATACACTTAAATAGTCTTTCCCAGCTGTGACTCAAACATCATGGTCATCATCCTTTGATAGGTAGCCCTTGCATTTTTCAAACCAAATAGAGTCACCTTATAATGATAATTCCCCATAGGAGTAATGAAGGTTGTCTTCTCCTGATCATTCAGTGCCAAAGGTATTTGGTGATAACTTGGAAATCATCCAAAAAACTCATCCTAGGATGTCCAACTGTAGCATACACCAACTGATCTATGCGAGGCATTGGAAATGAATCCTTAGGACAAGCCTTGTTCAAGTCTGTGAAATCCACATACACTCTCCATTTCTCGTTCTTCTTCACCACCACTGTGTGTACCAACCATTCTGAATAAAAAACTTCTTTGATTGCCCCGGCCCTTTTGAGCTTGAGCACCTCTTCCTTAACAATCTCGGCATGCTCCTTAGAGGAACGCCGAGGTGGTTGCCTCTTCGGTAAAATGATAGGATTGACGTTCAAATGATGGGAAATGAAATTCAGATCAACCCTAGGGGCTTCATAGGGATCCCACACAAATACATCTACATTCTCTTTCAAAAACATAACCAATTCCATCTTATCCTAATGTGGTAACCGAACACCAACCTGAAAGAACCTTTCAGGGTCATCACCAATAAGAAACCTTTCAATTCTTCACATGTTACCTCCTCTGCTGCCACCGTATTGGGTGCATCTAGAGACATTAATTGCTATAAGTCCTTCGTAACCGAAACCAAGGATCTTGAGCACCTCTTCCTTAACAATCTCGGCATGTTCTTTAGAGGAATGCCGAGGTGGTTGCCTCCTCGGTACAACGATAGGATTGATGTTCAAATGATGGAAAATAAAATTCAGATCAACCCCAGGGCTTTATAGGGATCCCACACAAATACATCTACATTCTCTTTCAAAAACATAACCAATTCCATCTTTTCCTGATGTGGTAACCGAACACCAACTTGAAAGAACCTTTCAGGGTCATCACCAATAAGAAACCTTTTAATTCTTCACATGTTACCTCCTCTACTGCCACCGCATTAGGTGTATCTAGAGACATTAATTGCTATAAGTCCTTCATAGCCGAAACCGAGGACCCTCAGCACCTCTTCCTTCACAATCTCGGCATGCTCTTTAGAGGAACACCGAGGTGGTTGCCTCCTCGGTACAATGATAGGATTGACGTTCAAATGGTGGCAAATAAAATTTAGATCAACCCTAGGGGCTTCATAGGGATTCCACACAAATACATCTACATTCTCTTTCAAAAACATAACCAATTCCATCTTTTCCTGATGTGGTAACCTAACACCAACCTGAAAGAACCTTTCAGGGTCATCACCAAGAAGAAACTTTACTAATTCTTCATATGTTACCTCCTCTGCTGCCACCGCATTGGCCGCATCTAGAGACATTAATTGCTATAAGTCCTTCGTAGCTGAAACCGGGGATCCTAGTTCAGCTTAATGCAAAATTGCAACCGATATACACTGTCTTGCCACTAATTGGCTCCCAAGAATTTCTTCAATTAGTTCCCTCGATGGGAACTTCACTTTGACATGTAGAGTTAAGGAAACAGCACCCAGAGCATGCAGCCAAGGCCTTGCCACGATGGCTGTGTATGGGGAATAAGCGTCAACCATAATGAAATCCACATCAACTATTTCCGGACCTAACTGCATAGGCACACAAATTTGTTCTTTTGGTATGACAGCTTTCCCTTCAAAACTTATTAATGGCGATCATAAGCAATAAGATCCTCGAGATTTATATTAAGCCCCTTAAACAAGTCAGGGTACATAATATTCGCACTACCCTGATCAACCATCACTCTTTTCACATCATAGCCCCCTATCCTCAGCGTAATCACCAGAGCATCGTCATGCAGTTGAAGGATCCTAATCTTATTTTTATCCAAGAAGCCCAAAATATGCAGAATATTTCCTTTAATCCTCTTCGGCCTCAAGCCAGACTCCTCGGCGAGAATATGTGACATAGATATCACCCTAGTAGGACAAGAGTCAGTCTTGCCAAGAGCAGCGAAAATGACATTAATCGTTCCCAAGGGGGGCTTGGATAAGTTGTTCCTTTGATTAATTGAACCTGAATGGCTTCCTTGTCCAATGGGATGACACAAAAATTGTTTCAACTTACCTTCACTAACCAACTGCTCCAAATGGTTCCACAGTGTTTGGCAATTCTCGGTAGTATGACCTACGTCCTGATGACATTGACAAATGAGATTCTGATTCCGCTTCGTAGGATCCCCAACCATCTTATTGGGTCATTTGAAGTATGGTTCCTTTCGAATATTTTCCAGCAACTGATGCATCGGTTCTCAGAAGATGGTGTTGACTACCTAAGGAGTGGCCGAACCCGATTGCCCAGCGAAATCTCTCCTCAGCCTATTGTTGTTGTATCTATTCGACCTGAAATCCTTCCTCTCTTGAGAGATAACCTTTGCCTTCCCTTTCCTTGCTGCTGATCTTCCTCAACCTGTTTGTACTTGTCAATACGATCCATGAGCCGACATACACTCCGTATAGGCTTTTTGGTTAGAGATTTCCTTAAGTCGTGATCAGTTGAAAGGCCTACCTTGAAAATGTTAATCACCATCTCATCAAAATCACCGTCGATTTCATTAAACATCTCCCAGTATTTGTCAGAATACGTTTTCAAGGTTTCTTCCTCCCTCATGGCCATGGACAATAATGAGTCCAAAGGCCAAGGAACTCTACTGCAAGTGATGAATCGAGACCCAAATGCCCTAGTGAGTTCCATGAAGGAATCAATAAAACCCGCCTTCAGGCCCTTAAACCATCTCATCGCAACAGGTCCCAAGCTAGAAAGGAAGACTTTGCACATTAAAGTTTCATTCTTAGAGTATACTGTCATCCTCTGATTGAAATGACTCACGTGCTCCACTGAGTATGTTCTGCCATTATAAATGGTGAACGTGGGCTGAGTGAATCGTCGTGGAAGTTTCCCCTTCTCGACCCTATGTGTGAAAGGTGACTTGGAGATCTGGTGCAATGCCCTGCTCATAGCATCGTTTCTCAAGCCCCTAGCGGAAGACTTCTTGTCCTCTTGACCATGAAGATCATCTTTCTCATATAAGAAAGTATCACTAGAAGGAGTTCTGGACCTTGGCTTGTAACTACTACCTTCGAAGCCCTCAGAAGAAGGATAAAAAAGAGATGGTGTTCGCCTCTGCTTCGCACGGTATAACTTCTTCTTAAGGTGATCAATCTCCCTTTGCATGGCCCTCGCATCATCCTCATGGGGGGTTTTGCTTCCACCCCGAGAAAGACTCCCACCGGTGTGCATCGTATGTACATTGCCCTCTCGATCCCTTTCGCACTCAAGATTTTGGAAATGATCCTCGTGCTGGGACCCTAGAGACTCTACATGATGCGGATCTGAGCCTGCCATAGTGTTCCAATTCCTTAAACACAAGATTCTCCACAGACAACGCCAATTGTAAGTGCACAATTTGTACCCGAACCCAACCGCGTGATGGGTTCAGGCCCAAAAAGTCTTATACAATTAAATTTGTAGAGTGTAGGCTTGAAATCTAGGTTGCATAGATATTGGATAACAAGTATAGTGGGCTAGATTGCAAACACAAGCACAATAAAATAGTTTTCTAACAAAATTTCTCCTTGGAGCATAGCTGAGAAAGTCTTATATTGCTCTTTTCCCTCCCTACAACATATTACAGTTGAAGATCATATATCCAGTGTTTTTCTCTTCCTTTTTCTCGATCCCCCATATTGAATACCTATCTTTTCCTTTTATATCTCATTTCCACTTCCCTCCATCTTCTACGTATGACACAGATTACCAATCCAGATACTTGTCACATCCACCACCTTCTTGAAGTCTCCAAATAATAGCTGTAAGGCTGATCACTACTGTTCAGATGTCATTTCCTCATTAATGTGGCCAGCAGGATAGGTGCAAAGTCTTTAATGTGGTGGTAGCAACTTTTTCCCCTGATACTTCTTTTACATTCTTACTCTCTATAACTGCGCAGAACATATTTTTACCCAACAAACCTTCCAGAATTCTTTATCCAAACACTATGATGTGCCGTACGATCTTCACTTGACTTAGCCGAGGAGGTGCCTCTCCTTGGACAACCCTTACCAACCTTTCTAGCAATAGTTTGCTTGTGGGCTTCAAAGCTCTGCTTGACCATCCTGCTCCTACAAGTATTTTATCATTCATAGTAATTCTACTTAATTTGGATTTGACAATGGATTCTCTTCTGCCACGTATCTTAAAAGAATTGTATTAGAACCACTAAAGAATTGTCATGTATTATTTTCATAATAAAAATAATGAATTTGACTATTTGACTAGGCTTTTGTAATATTTGTATAACACATTATTATTTTTTATGTGACACTAATTTTTTTTTTAATTCCTTAAAAGGCTTTTTTTGGGGGGGGGGGGGGGGTTATTTTCGTTGAAAGCTAAACTCCTAAAACTTTTAATTTTAATATATATATATAAAACACATACAATATGCTAAAAATTATTGAGGCTAGGATATGTCTCTCCTTGTCCAGCAGACTTTACCAATTGAGTTAAAACTTGAAAAGTTGTTTTGCATTAGTGAGATTCCTATTTACACTCAATTTATTATCCGGAATTGATAGGAGTTGTATCCTCAACAATTTTGGTCTTTAGACTTTAATAGTTTAATTCCACAAGTACAATAAGTAACTTGCAACTCCCTATCTCCTCCTTCAGATAAATTCTTTTCCTAGAGACACAAATCTTAACTATTAGTAGGAATTAAATTCCTTGACCAGCCCTATAAAAAAAGACTTTGATGGCACCAACTGGAATTAAGTTCAAAGAAGAACGAATTTGCCGTACCAACAGGTGAATTTTTTTCTCTCTATCCGCAATTTTTATATGAAAACCATCTCGGAAATTTTTCATTGAACTTCTAGCCGCACATGTATTTGAATAATTGTATTGATATGCTTTGACGTCTATATACTTGGTTTCAGTGCCATCTTTCTTTGTTTTTGTTGGTTGAAAACTTGATCTTTTTTTCCACTATATATAATTGACACAAGTGGCTTTCTTTTCTTTGATTTTGTTATAGCATGTAAATATCAATATTCATGCTTTCATATTAGGGATGTAGCATTTGACTTTCACTGTACACAAGCTTTAATGCATGGGAGGAACTTTTTTGTTTTAATGGTTGAGTCTTTGTGAAATACATCTGCCTCAAGCCATAGAAAGTATATTGAAGGTTTTAACTAATGAGCCGTACTTTGTTCTGGAGAAAATTTTAAGTTTTGTGAGAGACTGAGAGCTACCACCTTTGTAATATCTCTATTTTCTTTTCTGTTTTTCTAACAAATACAATCACAAGAAAAACGATTGATCTAAAATTGTTTGACATGGAATATTTTTCGTAGTATCACAAGAGGTTTGCAATTCTTTTCTCTAACACATAATTTTTTTGTACGCAGACAATAGTGTTTTTTCGAAGTTCTACAACTAATGATGAAGGCTGATTCTAAATCTTCTAGACTATAGAAAGCCCTCAAAAATCCTACACTTTAGGGTTCGTGGACGCAATCCTACACTCCATGGCTGCATTTTTTATGCTTCGAGGCGTGGATGGAAGAGTACCGGTTGATCCACCGAAGCTGTATCTTATATTTTTGGTCATCAACCTGTTGGTGATTACTTACAGCTTGATTTCCCGGAAGGTCCAACACAAGGATGGTAGATTTCGCATGTTGACAGCACTAGTAATGCTAGTAAGGCTAATACTTAAATATAGTGTGTGATACTAGTAAAATACTCATGTACACTGCAGCTCTATCTTTTTAGGGCCTGCTCTTCATAGATCATGAACATCATATTGGGTTATAGGTTTTTATTTTTATTTATTTTTTTAATTACTAGAAAAAAGAAATCCTAGAATGATTATTAGATATGGCACTTCTCAGTAATTTCCATGGGTAATGGCCCATGTTATGGGCTTTGGTCCAATATTCTCTACACTTGAACGATTATGGGCTTTATAGTTTGATGAAGCAAGAGTTCGTTAGTCGTATAGAGTTCGTTCAGATAGAGCCAGGCCCTCTCTTGCGTCATAGTGAAGATTAGAGCTCTCTAGGATGGTCATCGGCGTGGTGCTTGCCACAACGCCTCTGATGCCAAAGTCAGTACCTAGGAATTCTTATATGAAAACAGGTCAAAATAACTTAGCATCTATTGTGAGTGTATGTAAATGTACCTCGTGTTGGAGATGTGAAGGCTTTATATACGTTCTTCTAGATTCTAGCCATTGTGATATTAACGCCTTGCTCGTTAACGTTCCCAGCTGAGTAATGGATCTTTAATATGCCCCCAACGGTCTACCTAGCTGGTGTTGTAACCGCCTGAGGTATTGCTGGCGACATTGAATGATTCTGGTATCCTCATCAGTGATGTGGGTAGCTGCTTGGGTTCGTCAAAGAGAGTGGTGTCGTCTGCAGTATTAAATTCATCCATGATCCATTTCGTCAGTACCATTAGATGCCCTCAGATTTTGTGGTTGTCGTGACATGTCATGTCGACCATAGAATGCGAAGGGTTTATTGGACTGCAGGTGACTCTTGGGATTTCGTGCCGTATTAAAGGCGTAGTGGCGGCGCCATACTAATTGTGGCCACGTGGTGCTTTATGGTGGGTGCGGTTACTGTTCCCATTGTATGACCCTTGGGTTTCCCGCTGATTTTCGGTTTTTCTGGGCTTTGTTTTAAAACTTCATCTTTTCTCCTCTTTTCTTTTCATCTTTTCAAATTTCCTATCTGTGCTCTGAGCATCTCTATCTCTCTGATTTTTCTGTAAGCCGGTGCGAGGCGGGGTTTCTTACTTTCTCCATTTGAGGTCTGTCCCTCTTTTCCCCTTTCAATTCTTCTCTTTTGCAATCCCATATCGTGGTGAATTTCTGATATCTTCCCCCACCCCTTTTTTTTTTGGTCTAGCTTCTTTGGTTTTTCTATGGTTGGTAGTTCTGAGGTTTGGATTGTTTGCCCCTCAATTTCTTTCCTTTTTGTGCGTTTAGGAGGGTTTCTAGGTGTTTTTCCCAATCTTGAGGATTTTATTTTTGAGGGTAATGGTTTGGGCGTCGTTGTGGTTGATCTATTGCCCTTGCTTCGTCAGTCCATCGACTGGTTTAAGAACTTGGTGAGGAAGCGAGTGAGAATGTCCGAGGTGAGGACTAGTGAGCTCGAGACTGGGTTGTCGTCTAGTGATGACCCGGAGGAAGGAGATACAACCGTTTCTATTCTTCGAGAGGTTAAGGATTTTCACGCCCTCAGAGAGGTATGTGGGCTTGATTCTGAGAAGTTAGGCAGATTTAGGGATAGGTTCCAATTCCTGGAGCGGGTTAGGGTCTGTTTGCCCAATAAGGAAGATCGGGCATGTCATTTCTTTCCTAGAAAGGTCTGCTTCTATGAATCTTCCTTCATCTGTGGGCTAAGGTTCCCAGTCCACCCTCTTTTTATGAAGCTGTTAGACCGCTACGGTATTGCTCCAGGGCAACTCATGCCCAACTCCTGGAGGATAGTGGTTAGCTATATGGAGATATGGCTAGCCGCTACAGACAGTGGAGAGCTTAAAGTGGACGAGCTCACCTATTTGTACCGTTTGAAGGAGTCCAAGGAATATGGGTATTATGAGCTAGTTCCTTGGGAAAGAAGGACCAGGATCGTACGGAGTTTACCTTCATCTTTCAAGTATTGGAAGTCCAGGTTTTTCTTTGTGTTTGGGGACGATTTTGAAACTTCCTCCGGAGGGGTTTGGGGTGAACTCCCGAGGTTACCTCATCGGTGGGGGACCCCGACCTTAGGTGCGTCATTATTTCTTCTCATCATTTGAGTTTTGTGGTGTTTGCTTTTTGGCCTTTAACTCCTCTGTCCATTGTTTTGTGCAGTCAAGAAGTGCCCTAAGCTCAAGGGCTGGTATAAGGAGCGAATGGAAAAAGCGATTGAATACGTGAAGACAATCGAGGATTGGGACGATCTGGTGGACCCGAGGACTCTTTCATTCTATTGCCTTGGCCCAGAGCCTTCTACTTTCGTCTTACGTAATCTCATAATCGAGGGAAAAAATAGTAAGTGGATGTTTCATTTGTATCGGGTTTCTGCGCATGTTTTTTTTTTAACAAGTGTTTCCCTCTTGCAGAAATGACGATCAAGTTCAACAAGGGTATGTATGATAAGATGAGGGCTAAGAAGGACGAACCATTGTCCCATCTTGGGAAGAAGGTGGTGCGCGTCACAGGGAAGGGCCATCTCGTCACTTCAGCTGCTTTAGCTACTCACCTCGTCTCTAGGACAGATACGACAAGGTCCACTTCCCCTGCCGCCTCCATTGAAGAGATCCCTACCCCTACCTCAAAAAGGCAGTGCACCTTTGATAAGGGGAAGGAGAAAGTTGATTCTCGCTCATCCACAATCTGGGACGATGAGAAACTGGCAATGGACAGGGTTCATGAGGTTGTGAATGCAGAAGACTTGAGGACCTTTTCGGGCTCATCCACAAAGGAGTTGGTGGGCCGTCATCTCCACAAGCTCGTCCAGGTTACGTTCTTGTGCCAATTTTATTTCTTTATGTTCGTTTCTTTTTTCTTTTTACATTATTCTGAGGTTAAATCTCCTTGCTTGTTTTACAAGTGTTGGGGGAGGGCATTCATCTTTCCTCGGCGTATCTTGCTCAGGAGGCCAAGGTTGAGTCTGTGCTATTAGGAATAAAGGCCTTGGAGGTGGACAACTCAAAGCTGAAGAAAGAGCTAGTAACTTCGATGGGTGAGGCCAACCTTGCCAAGGAAGAGGTCAAGAAACTTAGTGACGACCTCAGAACTGAACGACAATTGGTTTTAAAGAAGGATGAGCAACTTGCTGCTGCTAGGGAGAGGGTAAAAGGCGTCGCTGCTAGGGCCATAGAAGGCTTCCAGAAAACTGAAGAGTACAACTCTGTGCTCTTTGGTTGGTACTTCAAGGGGTTCGAGCTATTGAGAAGATACTTGGTCAAACACCCCTCTAGGGTAGATCTGGAGACCCTAGGCATGGAGGAGGTAGACAAGGAGATGGCTGCTGACGAAGCTACCCAGCCTTTGGCCCCTGAGACCGATGTTCCTGCGGATGCCCTTACTACTGAAGACGTTGCTACTAATGCCTGAAACTTATGAAAATTCCTTCTTTCTCTTTTTTTTTTTTTTTTTTTTTGGGTGCCCCTTGTATTTTAGGCTCAAATTTCAGGACAATTTTATTTTTATCTTGAGAACACTAGTTTTGGGTCCGATGTTTTAGGACTTTTGGATGAAAAAGTTATTACTTACTGTTTTGGTTTTTATAACTACATACTTACTTGCCTTCATGTGGTTGTATTATCCTTATGATATGTTGCACCTGTTCGCGCTTTTCTGGGGGTTTTCTCCGTGTTTTTTTTTTTGTCATGGCTTGCCCCCTTTCAAGGATCTTGTTAATCTCATGGATTTGTCAGTAATGTACATCCGCCTAGGCGGAGTTTTATTACTTAGGCTTTTTGGGATTTGGCCTCATCTGTAATGTACGTCCATCTAGGTAGAATCTTATTACTTAGGCTTTCTTGAGATAATTTCTTGGTCTCGTCAGTAATGTACATCCGTCTAGGCGGAATCTTATTATTTAAGCTTTTTTAAGATAATCTTTTGGCCTCGTCAGTGATGCACATCTGTCTAGGTGGAATCTTATCACTTAAGCTTTTTTGAGATAATCTTTTGGTCTCGTCAGTGATGTACATCCGTCTAGGCGGAATCTTATTATTTAAGCTTTTTTAAGATAATCTTTTGGCCTCGTCAGTGATGCACATCTGTCTAGGTGGAATCTTATCACTTAAGCTTTTTTGAGATAATCTTTTGGTCTCGTCAGTGATGTACATCCGTCTAGGCGGAATCTTATCACTTAGGCTTTTTGTGATTTGGCTTCGTCAGTAATGTACATCCGTCTAAGCGAAATCTTATTACGTAGCCATTTTTTATTCTTGTAACTTACACTTGTGACCTGGCCTATAAGCATGAATATAATAGATGAATAATGCTTTTATTAATTTCAAGAGTGGATACATTAATTTGTTACATCCTTTGGTGGTACTTCTTCAAGTGCTCAATGTTCCATGGTCGAGGGAGCCTTTGCCAGTCCAAGGTCTCCAGGTGATAGCTGCCTTGCCTGGAATAATGGATAACCCGATATGGTCCTTCCCATGTGGGATCGAGTTTTCCTTGGGAAGAGTCTCTAGTCACTGTAGTGACCTTGCGCAGGACGAGGTCGCCTATGTCGAGTCGTCTGAGTCTCACCCTCCTGTCGTAGTATTCGATCATTTTCTACTGCTATTTTGTTATCCTGTTAGAAGCTTTATCTCTTACTTCGTCTAGGCAGTCCAGGTTGACTCACAATTGGTTGTCATTATTTCCTTCGTGGAATGCTTCTCATTTGATGCTAGCCACTCCTACTTTGACCGAGATTACTGCTTCAGTACCGTATGTAAGCCTAAATGGGGTTTCACCCATCAGGGTTCTCGCCGTGGTTCTGCAGGCCCATAAGACATTGGGCAATTCTTCTGGCCAGGCACCCTTTGTGTCATCCAACTTGGCTTTAATTATCTGGAGCAATGTTCAATTCGTCACTTTCATTTGTCCGTTCACCTGCGGATGCCCTAGGGACAAGAACTGGTTCCTGATGCCGAGGCCGAAGCAGAAGTCTCTAAAGCCTTGGCTGTCAAACTGCTGCCCATTATCTGATATGATCGTTTGTGGGATCCTGAACCTGCAGATTATATTTTTTCATACGAAGCTTCGGATTCGTGCTTCGGTGATGGTTGCCATCGCTTCTACTTCAACCCATTTTGTAAATTAATCAATTACAACAAGTATGAATCTTACCTGACCTTTACCTGGGGGTAATGGTCCAACGATGTCGATTCCCCACTGCGCGAATGGCCACGGGGATGATATTGTTGTCAATCTCTCTGCTGGAAGTCGTTGGACATTCCCGAATCTCTGACACTTGTCGCAATTCTTGACGAGTTCTACCACGTCAACTTGTATAGTTGGCCAAAAATAACCTGTTCGAATGACTTTGCTTACCAGGGATCTAGGGCCAGCGTGATCTCTTCAAATACCTTCGTGGATTTCCTCCAGGATGTATTTGGCTTTGTCTTCATGGACACACTTCAAGTAAGGCAGGGAATAGCCCCTTTTGTATAGGCTATCATTTAGGATCATGAACCTCGTCGCTCTCTGCTTGATCTTCCTAGCCTCCTTAGCATCCTGTGGGAGGTGTTTGTCTTGGAATGGACACGATCAGTGTCATCCAGCTGTTTATGCCCTGGATTACGAACATCGGGATTTCTTCGATGCTAGGGCGTTTTTGGATCTCCATGCTTAGCTCCATGCTTGTTGGTTCTTCCTCTAAGGAGGACATTTTCGCAATCTCGTCCGCTGCCATATTCTGGCCTCTTGGGATCTGCACGAACTCCAATTTGTCAAACTCCTGGGCCGGATGTTTCGTCATCTTGAGGTATTTTTGCATTCTTTCCTCCTTTACTTCATACTTCTCTTTGATCTATCCTATTACTAACTTCGAGTCGCTCTAAATGAGCAGGTTTTTTGCCCCAAGTGCCTTCCCAAGTCTCAGTCCCGTCAATATTTCTTTGTACTCTACTTCATTATTGGTGGCTGGAAATTTCAGTTGAACTCCATACCTGAGCTTTCCTCCGTCGAGGGTGATTATGATGACCCCTATTCCCCCCCTCTTTTGGGCTGATGAGCCATCAGTCTAGATTGTCCACTGTCCTGCCTCATCACCGTGGTCGTCATCTTCTGGAAGGGTGAACTCAGTAATGAAATCTACTAGAGCTTGTGCCTTGATGGCTGTTCTGGGATGGTACTCGATGGACTGAGGACCATTCTCCCTACTACCATTCTCCCTGGCTAAGTTCGATTGCCCACTGGACCATTATCCTTGCTACCTCAAGTTTGTTCATGGATTTTCTGATTGGTTGATCCGTCATTACCAGGATGGGATGTGCTTCAAAGTATGGTCGCAGCTTCCGTGAAGCCACTATTAAAGCGAATGCAATCTTCTCAATCCTAGGATGGCTTCTGCTCCCTGGAGGGTTTGACTGATGTAGTAAACTGGAAGCTGCTTCTTATCCTCCTCTCAAATCAAGGCTGCGCTGATGGCCATGGCTGATGCCATCAGGTATAGATAAAGGTTTTCTCCTTCCTTCGACGAACTCAAGAGGGGCGGATTACTCAGGTAACATTTGAGCTCTTGAAACGCTGCTTCGCATTCGTCAGTCCAGGTGAAAGCTCGCTTCAATGTCTTGAAAAATGGTAAGCATTTGTCCGTTGCTTTGGAGACGAACCTATTGAGTGCAACAATCCTCCCTGTGAGCTTTTAGACTTCTTTGACGGTCTTCGGCGATGTCATGTTGAGTATTGCTTGTACCTTCTCCGAATTTGCTTCTATCCCTCTCTAGGACACCATGAATCCAAAGAATTTTCCTAAGGCTACCCCAAAAACACACTTACTAGGATTCAGCTTCATTTGATATTTTCTAAGGGTGTCAAACGTCTCTTCCAAATCATCCAGGTGCGTCAATTCCTTTCTGCTCTTGATGGGCATATCGTCCACATACACCTCCATGTTTCTGCTAATCTGCTTACTGAACATCTTTTTTACTAGTCTTTGGTACGTTGCCCTTGCGTTCTTTAGTCCAAAGGGCATCACCCTATAGCAGTAGAGCCCTTGGCTTATGATGAAAGTGGTTTTTTCTTGATCTTCCTCAGCCATCTTTATCTGGTTGTATCTTGAAAAAGCATCCATGAACGTTAGTAGCTTATGCCTGGCCATAGAATCTACCAGCTGGTTTATCCTAGGCAGAGGGAACCTGTCCTTTGGGCAAGCCTTATTTAGGTCCGTGAAATCTACACACATTCTCCATTTCCCATTTTGCTTTTTTCACCAGCACGACGTTGGCCAGTCACTCGGGATAATAAACCTCTTGAATGAAGCTTGCTTGCAACAACTTGTTAATTTCGTCAGTGATCGCTTGGCTTCGTTCGAGGGCAAAGACTCATCGTCTTTGTTGGATGGGCTTTCTCCCAGGATCCACATTCAACTCATGCTGGATGACCTGGGGTGATATGCCGGGCATATCCTCGTGACTCCATGCAAAGACATCCAGATTTTCCTTGAGGAACTGAATAAGTTTCGTCCTCATCTCGGGGCTTAAGGTTGTTCATATCCTCGTCATCTTGGAAGTCTTTCCCTCGATGAGTTCCACTGCTTCCAAAGCTTCTACTTTGTCTTCTTTTTCCTCCTCAATTGTCCATATGTGGTTTTCCTTTGCAGCCAGTATAGCCTGGTAGCATTCCCTAGCCAAGACCTAATCCCCTTTCACCTCACCGACACCGTCCTCAGTTGGGAATTTCACCTTTAGGTAGTAGGTGGATGTAGCCACCTTCTACCTATTAAGTGTGGGTCTCCCAATGATTACATTATATGAGGAGGGGCAATCTACCATTAGGAAGTCCAATTAACGAGTCAGCTACTTCGGGTTGGTCCCTGCTGTGACTTTTAGCGTCACTATGCCCTTAAGGTATACCCTGTCCCCACTAAAGCTGAAGAGGGGGAAGTCAAACAGGCACAATCTCCCAGGATCTAGTTTCAACTGCTGGAAGACTGGTAAGTACATGATGTCTGCGGAGTTACCGTTGTCTACAAGGATCCTCTTGGAATTGAACCCTTCGATTGTGAGCGTTATAACTAGGGGTTCATTATGTGGCTACCTTACTCCCTGAGCATCCTCTTTGTTGAAAAACATGTCTTGGTTTGTCCATCTCTGCTTGAATAGGGGTTCTATATGGACGTTATTTACTTGTCTTTGGCATGCTTTCTTGAGGGACTTGTATGGTCCCCCCGCGAATGGCCCTCCTACGATCGTAGTTATCTCCCCGATCACATCCTAGGGTGGTTGGGATGGACGAATCTCATTTTTGGACGAGGATTCGCGTTAGCTCTTGTTGCCGTCTCTGAACCTGTTGGACTCTCCCTTTTTCACATACTTCTGCTGTTTTCCTTTCTGTATCAACTCCTCTATCTGTCCTTTCAGGTCTTGACAATCCTTCGTGTAATGGCCATGATCCTTGTGGAATGGGCAGTATTTGTTCTTGTCATTGAAGGTAATGTTGATCCTAAATCTATGTCAAAATTTTGTCAACAGGCATAATTAGAGGGGTGAATTTTACCGTTCGTGGAGCTTTTTCGTCCTTTCGTTTATCTACGTCACTACTCCGATGGCCTGAGTGTTCTCTCTTTTGGCCCCTGTGGTTGTCCTCCTTCCTTCCCTCTTTTGCTGATTTTCCTTCGTCAACTGTGGCCGCTAATGCATCTTCTGCGTTCATATACTTATGCGCTTTTAGGAGCATTTCTGCCATTGTCATGGGTGGATTCTTTGCCAGCAAGACCACAAACTCTCTAGACTTTAGCCCTGCTTTGAAAGTTGTTAACTGTACCTTGTCATCAGCGTCGTCCACTTCTAGGGTTTCTTGAGTGAAATGTTTCACGTACGATCACAGGGTCTCTCTCTCCCCCTGCTTAATAGTGAGTAGGTAGTCCACTGGTCGTTTTGGACGTTGTCCTCCAACGAAATGGCGCAGAAAGGTGCTACTTAACTATTCGAAGCTATCAATGGATGAGGTGGACAATCTAGTAAACCACTCCTAAGCGGCTCCTTTAAGCGTGGTGGGGAAGGAACGTCACATTATTTCATCAGGGGCTGTTGGAGGCCCAATGTCGTTTTGAAGGTATTAAGATGATCCTAGGGGTCTTTAGGCCCATCAAAAGGCTTAAGCTGAGGCAGCTAGAACTTCGCCGGCACCGGTCGTTCCAAGACTGCTACGGTAAAAGGAGAATTTGTTGCCCTGACCATTCTATCCAGGCTCCAATCCGTTTTCTCCTTAATGGCATTTCTCAACTCGTCCATCTTTTTCCTCATTTCTTGAAGAAGATCAGAATGTTGTTCATCTGGAGTAATGGTCCTTCGTCGATCTCTTCTCCCATGGCTTTCTCCCTCATCCTCGTGGACAGCTTTGGATCGATCCTCCTCTTGCTGAAGTTTTTTTCTCATCTCCTGATTTTGCCTAGTGAGTTCTTCAATAGTGGCCACAAGAGCTTGGACTTGCTGAGCTAAATCCGCTAAGTCTTGGTTAGATTCCATCTGAATAACGAAACTGGTGCAAACTACGTTTTGGAAATGTAGTACGGAAATGTCGACTTCCCACAGATGGCACCAAACTGATGAAGCAAGAGTTCGTCAGTCGTATAGAGTTTGTTCAGATAGAGTTGAGCGCTCTCTTGCGTCATAGTGAAGATAAGAGCTCTCTAGGATGGTCACCAGCGTGGTGCCTGCCACAAGGCCTCCGATGCCAAAGTCAGTACCTAGGAATTCTTATATGAAAATAGGTCAGAATAACTTAGCATCTATTGTGAGTGTCTGTAAATGTACCTCGTGTTGGAGATGTGAAGGCTTTATATATTATGTTCTTCTGGATTCTAGCCGTTGTGATATTAACGCCTTGCTCGGTAACGTTCCCAGCTGACTAATGGTTCTTTAATATGTCCCCAATGATCTACCTAGCTGATGTTGTAACTGCCTGAGGTATTGCTGGCAGCATTGAATGATTCTGGTATCCTCGTCAGTGACGTGGGTAGCTACTTGGCCTTGAAATTGCTAGATCAGACCAAGGATTCAAGCTGCTTGGCCTTCTGATCTAGTAGCAGTTGGCAAGATTCAAGCTGTTACTATATCAGAAGTTTAAATTGAAGGATTTAGGAGACTTGAAATATTTCCTTGGCCTTGAAGTTGCTAGATCAGACCAAGGAATATCCTTATGCCAAAGGAAGTATGTTCTTGAGCTGCTACATGATGCTAGATATCTAGGGTGCAAGCCATCAAAAACACCAATGGATCAAAACCTCAAGTTGAGTAAGTATGAGGGAGAAGAACTTAAGGATCCTAGTCTTTATAGAAGGATGATTGGCAAATTATTGTATCTGACAATTACCAGGCCAGATATTACCTATGCAGTGGGTTAAGTCAATACATGGCTAAGCCTAGAAAGCCTCACTTAGATGCTGTATACAAAGTATTGCAATATTTGAAGAGTGAGCCAGGGAAAGGTATCTTGTTTTCTTCAAAATCAGAATTGCATGTGAAGGGATTTGCAGATTCTGACTGGGCTGCATGTCCTAATACAAAAAGATCAGTGACTGGCTATAGTGTATTCATTGGTGATTCATTGGTTTCATGGAAATCAAAGAAGCAATGCACTGTCTCAAGGTCTTCAGCAGAGGCATAATATTTGGGCATGGTTGTGGTTACATGTGAAATAATTTGGATGTTGTATTTTATAAGGGATATTTGAGTGCAACACAACAGAGAGGCTTTATTGTTTTGTGATAGTCAGGCTGCACTACACATTGGAACAAATCCAGTGTTTCATGAAAGAACCAAGCATATAGAGATAAATTGCCATGTAGTGAGGGACAAGGTACTTGAAAGAGTCATCAAATTGATTCATGTTAGAACACATTGTCAATTGGCTAATCTGCTGACCAAGGCACTCAATTTAAATCAATTTCCCAACTTGATTTGCAAAATAGGGATGATTAATATTCATTCTGCAGTTTCCCTTGAGGGGGAGTATCAGAATGTAAAGCATGATGAGCAAGACAGAGATAAAGGCTTGACAGAATCAGAACCAAGGCAAAACTGCAGAGCTGAAGAAATAAAAGAGAAGCAAGTGTAAAATGATAAGTAGCTTAAGATGTATAAACTGTATGTAGTTTAGTCTATATTTATCAGTAGTAGATGTTAGTTGAGACGCGTGAGAATGTTAGTTGATTTATAAATTCACACGTGTATAGTTGGTTAGTTAGTTAGCTCTTGGTAATTATTCTGTTTTCCTTTTTCTTTACACTCTGATAGTATATAAGTCATGTACAGTTCATTAATTCATTAATACAATTGAGAGAAAGTTTTTCTTCCCTATTTTCTGATAAGAACTCAACACACCATAGAAGATGGGCTAACCATACAGGCTACCGACGATTATTTGACCCGAGTTCTATACATCAGATGATCAGTAAAAAATAGTCAGGGAGAAACATAGCTATCATTAATATGAACCCGAATGCAGCAGCGAGTGACCCTATTCTTTCTAAGATGCGAGCAATCCGAGGCCTCCTAGAACATAGGCCTATAGCAGACATGCAACAAATATAGTCTGCTAAGTTGCAAAGCACAACAGAAATCATGATAAAACTCCGATCACCACTAAATTGAAGTGCAAGAGAAGCAGCTATTGTTTGAACAAAAATTGTTATGGACATCTCTGTCAATCTTGAGAACGCTACCCACTGTATGGGGTTGTTTTCTCCTCTTCCGCCTTCCAAGTCGTACCGGCCTCTGCTTTCATTTTTGCCTCCAATAACTTTGTCTTCGGCTTGACCTTCACTCTCAACACTGTCATGAGCTTAGGAGACATGGTTAGGGGTCATCATGAAACTGAGATGTGTATAATTGCAGAATCAGAATATGCATTGTTCTCCTATATGTTTAAGCGACAGTTAATTTATGTTAAAAATTTCTGCCTCATATGATTAGTAAATTACATCATGTACATCAACAAGAATATATATATATATATATATATATATATATATATATATATATTATTATTTCTATTCCTTCCTATGTAATTTTATTGTCCGTTTTCAAGCATTAGACTTCGGTGTTCACGCCAAACTATTAAGGCCCCATTTGATATATTCATTCAAATGCATGTTTTTAATTTTCAAACAACATTACACATATTTTCACCCACACGTATTTTCACACGTTTTTAGTTTTTAAGTGCATGTACTAAACACTCCATAATGTTCTAAGTTTTCCTTTTAAGGAACTCTGTAAGTATAGAGCAATGAAAACAAACCGCTTGCTACATGTTTCTTATTATATTTTTTGATGGATTTGTAGTCAGTGTCAGTGGCGGCTCTAGGAATTATTTTTAGGGTGGTCACTAAAAAATTTAAATTATACAAAATTTAATAAAAAGACAATTTAAATATATCAACGTCACAGAAAAAACACGCAAATACATGAAATATTACAATTTTTTGTATTAACAAAGAGAATAAGAAAAAAAAAACTAATAAAAGCTTAAGTGCAAATTGAAAATGCTGATATGAGAATAATAAAGTAACCACAACAAGTTCATAATAAATTTGATGCAACAAGTTGTTAGCCTACTATTGGTGGGTAAAACATGTCAATATTGAACCCAAATTAGAATTGGTAATAGCTTACCATATAAAATTTATTGTGAAAATGTTGTCAACGTAGCATTACTCTTATATTTTTTGAACTCAAATTCTTATGAGTCTCAAGTTTTTATTAGGGTGGTCAAATAGGTTAATTTAGTAAATAATATATTTTTTAAAATTATATATTTACAATATTTTCAAGTCAAGGTAATCCCAGAACATATTAATTTTTTTTAAAAAAAAATTATAATTTTCTTTTTACATATATAATTTTTTTTTTTTTTGACAAGTGATGATGGTCCTAGACCACCCTCACATACAATTAGTAGAGCCACTAGTGGTCAGTGCATCAATTCTAACTTCTGAGCCAATGGTATTTGTTGCTGTTAAAGTTAAAGAAGACAAGCAACGACATGATAACGTGTTGTTTAGACAGAAGAGAAAAGACCTGAAGAAGAACGACTGCGTTTTATGATAACAAACGAAGCATGAAACAGGGCCATTTCATTAAATGAAGACAAACCAAATTCAGCATGAAATGGCATTGTTGAGTTTGTTATTGAGAACGACGACATTTCCTACTAATGCATTAAGTCTTCTAGCACATGATAAACATGTGGGTCTATTACCCGACAAAGCTAGATTTTAATTTTTTGTTAATTGCTATTAATAGTTAGTTAGAGTTTACGGATTTCATGGCAAATTATAAGCTGCATAGTTTGTACTTTGTAGTAGATATTTTTAAGTAGGTTTTGTAAAGTGTTTTGTAATGTTTCACTTTTATTCGAGAAGAGATTGTTTGTCTGGTTGAGAACAGTTTATTTAGTTGAAACTGAAAATTCTTTGTTGAAAGTACTGTAAATAAAGTTAAAAAATAGCAGTGGCGGCTCTAGGAATTTTGTTCAGGGTGTTCTTATTCCACTTTGAAAAAATTTATAGTCATTCGGTCTATTTCTAGACGTTTTGGTAAATACCGGCTGAAATTCAAGATTTGACTGGCATGAGGTTTGTGCTTAAAAAAAATGTTCTTAAAATCAAAACAAATTTGCATTATGTACACCAAAAAACCTCAAAAAGAACAAAAAATGAAATGAAATGAACGAAGATACCTATACAATAAACTATAAGTTCATTTGAAATATTAATAAAATTATTAATTATTGTTGTTTAGTTGTTTCATTAATTTGTTTGTCTTTTATAAATTATAATTTGTTGTATTGTTGTTTCATTAATTATTAAATTATTAATTATTGTTTAGCTTAAGATAATTTAATTTATTTGTCTTTTATAATGTATTAGTTAATTAAATTATTAATTATTGGTGTTTAGTTGTTTCATTAATTTTTTTTACTAACTACTAGCAATCTAGCACACACACCACTATGCATTAGCACACACAAGCACACACCTCATGTTTACACACATCCCTGCCTTTGTATGCCTTTACTTCCCCAATTCAAATATCCCACCCTTGACCCCACACCACCATGGTTTTGAAACCCGGACCGTTCAATGAACCGTAAAATAGAGAGGTTTAAGGTTTTTAAGGTCGAATTGTGATAATGTTATAATTGATTTTATGATTATTTAAAATATAAATAAATATATTAAATTAGTAAAAAAAATGAAAAAAATGACTAACATAGTCCAAGTAAATATAGAATTCTATCTTTCAAGTGTATTTTTTTATATCACAACTTTCATAAGATAAATAAAAAATAAGAAATCCTAAGCAAACATAATAAATAAAACATATAACAATATCATATGTGATCTACTAATTATCAAAAAGAAATTATTAATTTACATTGTAATATTTACATAACATTTACATTATAAACTAAATAAATGTGTACAATATATATTTATAGTGTGCAATAATTTGATTACAATATCAACCAATAATTATTTTGCAAAAGAAACATGGTTGATTTAGAAAAATTACTGTTGAAGTAAACAAATAATAAACCACTGGAATCAAATTTAAATCTAACATAAAATATTGCTAAAATATTAAAAAGGTGAGTTGATGAAGTCAAAAGTTGCCATGGTACACAAATATCAACAAAACTAATAATTAAATATAACAAATATTGGTGAAAATCTGAATTTTTGTGGTCTTGATAGAGTGTGGTACACAAAGTGGCAGGCGTCATTTCCTAAGCTAGAAAGTGGAAACTAATTTTACCAAATAGATAGATGGACTTCAGGTCTTCAACAAGTAAATGACAGAATGAGATGAGAGTTCTCAGCAAAGAAACAAGAACAGTGAGAGACATTGATCACTAGTTGTTGATTGGAGGCTGCAAAAGACAAGGATTGAAGCTGTGACTATTGTCGAACGACTTCTGATTTTAGGTTTTGCTTTAGCTTTACCATTTGATGATTATGGTGGACAGGTATTTTGTATTGGGTTTTTTTTTTTTTTTTTTTTTTTCCGGCCTGCTCTGTTACAATTTTTTATTTTTTTTTTCAAATTCTTTGTTACATTTTTTTTTAAAGATTTTAGTTCAAAATTTGTTTGGCATAAAAATATTGAGGATGTTTCTATTTTTTTTTTTTTTTAACGGTAAACAAATAAAAAATTTAAGTTATTATATATAATTCTTTTTTCAGGTTAGGGTATTCCCAAGAACATAGGGTCATGCATAGTACTAAAAAGTACATAGGGTTATGCATAGTACTAAAAAGTGTAATGAGACCCATGAATAGTATAAAAAATAAGCTAAATAGTAAAAAAAAACTGACATTTTAAGCAATCCCAAACCTACATTGCAAAAATGATTTTTTCCAATTTATTTTACTATTCAGCTTAATTTTTTCTACTATTCATGGGTCCCACTATATTTTTTGGTACTATTTATGGGTCCTACTATACTATTTCAGCTAATTTTTATTTTTATCTACAGTATTTTCAATAAAAAAAAGTGTTTTTGCTGATCCCTAAACGGACACACAAATTTAACTTATTTAGTTGAAAATGAAAACTTTTTGCTGAAAATAGTATGGATAAAGCTAACAGTTAGTAAATAGTACAATGGAATTCATAAATAGTTCTAAAAAATGCAATGGAACCCATAAATATTAGCAACATGTTTATTTTCTTGTCGATTTGTATTTATCTACGACTAGTGTCAGAGATACCATGTGGTAAACATAGTGTCTTTAGTGTCAATTAGAGGAAGTTATAGTTAGAACATTGGCTCGGTATGGGACTCATTTCTTGTTCTTTGTTGCTTGGGAATTGAACTAGAGTTGTTGCATTTTATTTATTCATTTAGGACTTGGTCCAATTCTCCTGTTTCAATTAGAATTATAAATAAATAAACACTATTTCTTAACAATTTAAGGTTTTAGGGCAATTGGTAATTTGTTATGATATAAAAGCAAAAGGTCTTGAGTCTATCCTCACACGTGAGGGAGAGTGTTGGAATTTTAATTAAATGATTAAATCCACAATTTCCTAACAACTCTACTTGTTAGACTCCACTTATAACGGGGGGTCTAGCTTCATACGTGAGGGAGAGTGTTAAAACTATAATTAAAGGCAAAAATGCATTTTTCATCCTTTATATTTTACCCTACTTTATATTTTACCACATTTAGTCCCTATTTTGAAAAACGCCATCCGTTTTGGTTCCTACCATCAATTCCCTAATGGAAATATCCTACGAGGCTAACGGAGTATACTTTCGGCACTCAAACACCTACGTGGCCATTAAAATAATAATAAAATTTTTTATTTTGCATTTAAATAATACCATGTTAGCATTTTAAATATTAAAAAAAAAAGCCACATCGGAAAACAATTAAATCAAAATTCTAAACTTATGATTTTTTAAAATTAAAATTAAATAATTAAAATAAAATTTTCTTTTCTTTTTATTATTTTGTTTGAAGAACTTGAATTAACCAAAACATAATTATTTTTTTTTTTAAAAAATTACTTTTTCACATAAGATTAATTTTGTAGCAGATATCTTATCTTTTCTTTTAAAAAATTTGGCAATCAAACACAAAATCACATTGTCACGTCTTCCCCCAAACTCTCTCTCTCTCAGTTTCATTAAATTTTACTTTATTCTATGGATCTCTCTCTCAAATGGAGGTCGCTGATCGATGTAGGTCAGGGTTTGGAGGTTTCATATTGTTGGGTTTTGCTAACCGCTGATTGACGGGTTTTGGATCTAGGATTTTCTTGAACTTTCTTGGTTACCAAATACAACGTTAGAACTCAAGCTCATATAAACTTTCAGCCCACAATCTGACCCAACTCATATTTTCCAAGCTCTCTCTACAAAAATCTCCAAGAACAAATGGAAATCTCTCAAGCTCTCTCTCTATGGGATGACTGAAGGTGTTGGACCATTTTGAATTCAAAACAGAGGCCGACAAGAGGCCTGGTTTTTAGGGTAGCTTGAATTCAAATCCAATAAGGTCTAAAGATTCTCATGACATCAAAATCAAGGCATAGAATATCAAGACAATTACCCTCCAGGAGCAAAACAAAAGGCAAATAAAAATACAAAATATTGATACGAGTACCCTTGAGGAACAAAACAGAAGGTAATAAAAAGGAAATAATACACTCTGTTATGGGTGTATGTTTCTCTCCTCTCACAGCTGTGAATCTCACCAGCTTGTGAAAGGGATTAACCATACACCCGTAACAGGGTATACTTCCTCAATGAAAACAGCCTAATGAGTGTTCACTCATGATTTCATAGTCAATACAAAGGCAAGCAATAAAACAACACCAGCAAGACCAACGATCCAAACAAGGTCTTTAGGGAGGAACATAGCTATCATTAGTACAAATGCTAAGCCAGCAGCAAAAGATCCCATCCTCCCAAAAATTTCTGCGACATATGGCTTCCGATGGCTTAGCAAGATAGCTATCATGCAACAAATGTAACCCACCAAGTTACAAAGCACAACAAAAACTAGTAGATCCTTAGTTAAGGAAGATATGCTACTGAAACGGTATGCAATGATAGAAGTAGTGGTTTGAGCGATGACTGCTATGGACGTCTTTGTTGGTCCAGGAAATTTCACAATCGGTCTCAAGTTCCTGTCTCCACCACCTCTACCTCCTTCTCTGCCTTCAACACTTCGATTGGCTTGTAAAGTATTAGTCACAACTTGAGAAGCCCACTCTGTTTCTTTGATCATCGGAAATGGATCGCAGTTGTTCTGTTCAGTTTTTCTGGTCACTGATAGAAATGGATCAGCGTCCCACTTCATTTCTTGGGTTTTAGGAAATGGATTTGCATTGGAAAGTTCTAGTTCCGAGTTTGATAGCTCCAAAGCATTACTTCCTGTAGTCATGATGGATACAATAATCCAAATTAATTGATTGATGAGGATGTGCAAATTAGTTCTGGTTTGTTACTAGTTTAAGGTTTTAGCTAGGGCCATTATTTATGAAGTCAAAAATTAAAGTGACAAAGTGAAATTTCTTCGCAAGCACCACGTCCCACCAGCGCAATTACATCTAATTCTCAAAAATTCAGCTCAGAATTGAAAGAATATGGATAAGGACGATAGAGATTATATGTGAAAAAAAAAAAAAACTTACGAATATTATTTTCCAATTCTATTGACTTGTTAGTCTTTGCAACACGCGGAATGACATCACATCAATATAATTTCTTGCAAGTTTCTTTTTGACGACATTGCAATGAATTGCATTTGCATTGCCATACAATTTCCCTCGTTAGACTTATTGAGTCAATTCAAAGTCATTTCTTTTTGACGAAATTGCAGTGGATGTCATTGCTATACAATTTCCTTTATTATAGAATTAGCGTTGGTTTGGATATGGATTAATTTTGCTATGTTTTGTGTTTTCACTTTTTTTTTTTGCTGCTGCACGCATCAGGAGGACAAATTTCACTGTTCATGCTACTGTTCATGAACAATAACTATATATATTTGACTTTTCAGCCCCTTTTCATCACACCCGTGAGTCCCGTGCACTGTTCAGAAGACACAAACTTCACTTTTCAACAACTTTTTTATTAAAATGGGGTTCCACGGCACTATTCATACATTTAAAATTTATTTTATTATAGTGTTTTCAGTTTTCAGTTGTATCCAAACAGACTCTTAGAGTTAGTGAATCAATTCCAAGTCAATGCTTTCATACTAGATAGATGGCTTTTATTTATTTTTTGCTGAGGAAAGACACATGAAATGTCCTATCCATGTGATGTGATTATATAAAATCCGCAACTCTCCCAAGATCTTCTCATTCATGCAAGCCATGTTCTAGTTCGACATACCAGAGCTCTTTCTATAGGATTACAGCTAGTTCGCTGAGGATAGGCAGTATGAGGAAGAAGAGCAGTCCGGGCTTGGAGAAGGGTCATTTGAAATGCTTCGGACAACGTCCAAAGCCTCGGGGCACAATCGTTTTGACAGAAGGAATCAGGAGCTCGAGCGCCTACGGAGATTGGTGAGGGATTTGGAGTTGGAAGCGAGGGGTAGACATCGGGGAAAGGACCACAAGGAACGAAGGGAAAGGTCGACTAGTGTCGGGGACCACCGTGTAGCAAGGTCCCATCAATCCGAGTCTCATCAACACTGTGATCGCTCACGAGAATATGTAGATCGTGATTCGGCTTCCTCAGATGGGGAGCAACCTTGAAATTTGGCCATGGACCCGATGAGCCGGGCGTTACGCTGAGCTGCCTGGTCACCATTCTCAAGAGATATTGAAAGCGCACCAATGCCGAGAAAATTCACATGACCGTTGTTCAACTCTTACGATGGAAAGACAAACTCGGTGGAACATGTATGCCACTACATTCAAATGATGTCTTTGCACGCTCAAAATGATGCGCTAATGTGTAAAGTGCTTCCCTCGAGCCTCGGTCCCACTACTTTGAAATGGTTCAATGGTTTAAGGAAAGGTCGATCCATAGTTTTTCCAAATTGATCTAGGAGTTTGGTGTACGGTTCATTACTTGCAACCGAGTCCTGTAACCCATGGACACATTGTTGTTAATGAAAATGGGGGCTAGGGAGACCCTCTACAATTATGCTAACCGGTACTAGGAACTGTACAAAGAGATTGGCAGGGATATTGAAAAAATTGTGGCGAGTACTTTTTGAATGGGGTTGCTCGAGGAGTCCAGATTGTGGGAATCGTTGACAAAGAGGCCTTCCAAGGACATGAGGCAGTTGATGAGATGCATCAAGGAGTATAAATGGTTGGAAGATGATCAGTTACAAAGTAAGGGTAAAGCCTTGGTCATAAATCATCCTTGGCATATTGGCTTTCAATCAAGACCGCGACGGGATTTAAGAATTCAAGAACCAGGGCCGCAGATGGGAGAGGTGAATGTAGCCTTCAGGGAACTGGTACACAGAATTGTGGATCAAATCAAGAATGAGCCGTATTTTAAATGGCAGAACAAGATGGGGGGAGACCTATCCAGGAGAAATCAAAACTTGTATTGTACTTACCATAAAGACAAGGGGCATACCACTAAGCAATGCATGGTGTTAAAAGATCATTTTGAGCAGTTGTTGAAAGCGGGCTGTCTGAAAGAGTTTATAGTGGAGCCAAGAAATCAAGAAGCCGGGCAGGCAACTCGGTTGCGTGGAAATCCTCTCCCACCCTCTTTGGGGGGTAATAAAAGTCATCCATGCAGCTCTAAAAGGCGCTCAGGCATCTAGGAGAAGGGGGTATTGGCTGTGGTAGTGGCCGAAAGTTGCACAGGAGAGCCCCACCGGGAAGAAGTTGAGGTACACTTAGCAGCCTATTGCTTTTGATGACAACGATATGGAAGGCACCATTCAGCCACACGATGATGCTTTGGTGGTTACAGCCCGCATACACGGTTTCATAGTAAAGAGGGTAATGATAGATTAGGGGAACGGTGCAGATATAATGTATCCAGACCAATTGAAGGGGCTTGGTTTGAAGAAGGAAGACCTATCCAAGTATGATACGCCTTTGATGGGGTTTGGCGGCCATATGATAATTCCAGAAGGATAGATTTCATTCCCTGTAAGTATGGAGGGTTAGGAGGTGATCGTAACGTTCATAATGGTTGCTTTTTTCTCCCCGTACACTACGATCCTCATAAGGCCGTGGATTCACGTCATGGAAGCCTTGCAGTTCATTCTGCATGTGAAGGTCAAGTTCCATACCGAGAAGGGAATAGCTATGATAAGGGGCAATCAACAAGTAGCCAGACAGTGCTTAGTGGCCATGGCTAGCCGAGAAACCGGGGAAAAGGAGCCAACTGAGGAAAACCCTTTATAGCAACTACAAGAACCCCAAAAGGAAATGGGGGCTAGCTGTGCCAAGGACTTGGTGAAAGTAAAGATTATGCCAAATTACAAAAGAATTTTCCTGATAGGGGCAAGTTTGAAGGACGGAGAGAAGGTGGAGTTGTTAATTTTTCTTGTACAGAAAATAGACGTATTCGCTTGGAGTCCGTACAAGGCGCCCGGGGTTGACCTCGAGTTTATAGTCCACAAACTTAACGTGGACCCTCTGTACCCTTCTAAGAAGTAAAGGCCAAGGAGATCGGCTAAAAAGCACGTTGAAGCCTTCAGACAAAATGTTGGGAAGTTGAAGGAAGCTGGGGCCAAAAGGAGGCATTCTTTCTAGAATGGCTTGCAATCACTGTGGTAGTAAAGAAGAAGAATGACAAGTGGAGGGTTTTTGTTGACTTTACTAACTTACACCGAGCATGTCTGAAGGATCCATTCCTGATGCTGAAGATTCATCAACTGGTAGATGCCATGTATAGGCACCAAAAATGAGCTTTTTGGACACTTTTCAAGGTTTTCACCAGATTGCCCTTGCAAGTGGAAGGTTCGGATTGAAGAATGCGGGAGCCATTTATCAACAAATGATGATGAGGATGTTTAGGGATATGATCGAGCGTACGATTGAGGTATACATTGATGACATAGTGATAAAAAGCAAGCAAGAGGAGCAATATATTGACAACCTTAAAGAAGTGTTTGAAATACTCAGACGACACCAGCTGCGCCTCAATGCCAATAAGTGCGCCTTCAGAGTAGGGGCCGGCAAGTTCCTAAGCTATTTTATCACTAAACGGGGAATCGAAGTTAACCCCGATTAAATTAAAGCCATGAAACGTCTAAAACCATTGAGCAGTCTGAAAGAGGTCCAGAAATTGACCGGCATGTTAAATTCCCTTAACTAGATTATTTCTAAGTTTGCGGATCGGTACCGACCATTTTATCAGCTTTTAAAGAAGTGGAAAAGGTTCCAGTGGAATGAAGAATGTGACAAAGCCTTCCAAGACTTGAAAGAATATCTTAGGCAAGCACCAATGTTGACAGCCCCGGAGCCGGTAGAAGATTTATACATGTACCTCTCAGTATCCAAGCATGCTACGAGTGCAATGTTGCTAAGGGATAAAGGTGTACAACTACCAATATACTATATAAGCAAAGCATTTGTCGATGCTGAGATGAGGTATTTGCCGTCGAAAAAGTTGGTGCTAGTACTTGTACACTCCACCCGAAAATTGCCCCATTACTTTCAAGCTCACACCGTCTATGTCCTAATCGAGTACCCTCTGCAATCATTGTTGAGGAGATCTGACTTTATGGGGAGGATAGCTAAATGGGGGACTTGATTAGGCTCTTTTGACATTAGATACAGGCCAAGAAGTTTAGTGAAGGGTCAGGTTCTCGCTGATTTCATCGCTGAGTTCTCGCCGAAAAGATTGGAGATGGCCTACCATGTGGAAGTCATCTAATAGAAGGTATTTGTTGACGGCGTGTCCAACGCTGCAGGGGGTGGAGCTGGAATTGTAGTTATCACCCTGGAAGGAATAACGTTGGAATATTCATTCAAATTAGGCTTTAAAGCCTCTAATAATGAAGCCAAGTATGAGGTCTTCCGGGTCGGATTAAGAGTGGTCTCGGACTTGGGAGCTAAGGAGGTGGAGGTTTACTCGAATTCCTGACTGGTAGTCAACCAAGTACAAGGGGGTTTCGAGGCCAAAGATCCCCAAATAGTTGAGTATTTACGGTTAGTGAAGCAGACTATGGGCTGCTTTTCAAGTGTGAGGGTAGAATAAGTGGCTGGAGGGCAGAACCAACACGCCAACTCCTTAGCTACGTTAGCATCATCAATAGCCAATGAGGTGCCCCAATTAATCAGGGTGGAGTTGGTGGCTGAACTGAGTATTAAGGTGAGGATATAAGTTTCGCAAGTTATCGCTACCGGGAAGTGCTGGATGGATCCTATTGTCAACTTTTTAGCTAAAGACCGAGTACCGGAGGACGAAAAGGAGGCGGCCAAAGTGTGTCAGACCATCGTTCGGCGCTGGTTATTGCTAATCGGAAGCTAATCGAAGGTCTTGAAGGGCCATACCTATGGTCTGCACCCTAGTAGATTGAGAACTCTTGGCCAACTGCATGAAGTGTGTGGTGGAAGTCATTTTGGTGGACATTCATTGGCTTACCGAGCAATGACTCAGGAGTTTTGGTGGCCACAAATGTGGAAAGATGCCATCGAATATGCACGGAGGGTGAGCAATGTCAGAGGCACGCCCCAACGATCCACCAACCTGCTGGGAACTTGAATCTGTTAGTAGCCCGTGGCCTTTTCCCCAATGGGAGTTGAACATAGTTGGACCATTTCCTCGGGCAACGGGTAACCGAAGATTTGTGTTGGTGGTAGTGGGACTTCTTAAGTAGGCAAAAACGAAGGCACTAGCAAACATCCGGGATGTAGATGTCAAGAAGTTTGTATGGAGAAACATTATAATGAGATTTGGAATACCAGAGTCCCTTTGTGTAGAAAGGTCTATGATTCAACAACAAAGCTCCGCGAATTTTGTAACAATCTTGGCATCAGGAACCAGTATTCTAAACTGGTATACCCGCAGAGTAATGGCTAAGCTGAAGCCACCAATAAGGCCATCGTTAACGGATTGAAGAAAAGGTTAGAGGATGCCAAGGGTAAGTGGGCATACCAGACGACGCTGAGGAGATGCACAGGAGAGACTCCATTTTCTCTAACTGTTGGAGCAAGGCTGTCATACCAGCTGAGGTAAACCTATGTAGCGCCGGGTTACAGGATCATTCCTACCGAGAATGAAGATCTGATATTTAAAAGCTAAAATTGTTGGAAGAGCACTGTGAAGTGGCGACCATTTAGTTGGCAGAATATCAACAGAAGCTCGCCCGAAGGTACAATAAAAGTGTGAGGAGAAGGGAGAGTACACGGGAGAATGACACTTCAAAGGTGGTAGGGAATACACGAGACATCAACGCAGGGAAGTTGGCACCAACTTGAGAGGGGCCTACAGAATTATCGCCATCGCAAGCGCAGGGGCATATTATTTGGACAATCTGGTCGAGGACCACTCCTCCGGCCAGGAATGGCCCACAATCGGAAGAAATTTATCACTAGATATCAGTACATGGGGTTACCTATTGAGTGTAGTATTATATGTACATATTATTAATTAATACAAAAGCGATGTTATCCATGTAGGTGTATTTGTACTTATGGCTTTGTTATTTTTAACATTTGCCCCAGATAATATACGTGCAAAAAAGGTAAAATATTCCAATGACAAAAACCTATCCTCAGTTTAATCTTCATCACCGAGCACAAAGAAACCCTAAACTAAAATATCCCAAGGACAAAAACCTGTCCTCGGTTCAATCTTCATCACCGAGTAGGTGGAAACCTTAAACTAAAATATCTGAGGATAGAAACCCGTCCTCAGTTCGATCTTCATCACCGAGTGGGTGGAAATTTAAACTAAAATCCTAAGGACAGAAACTTGTCATCGGTTCAATTTTCATCACCGAAGTGGAAACTTAAGCTAAAACATTCCAATGACAAAAACCTATCCTCGGTTCGATCTTCATCACCAAGCAAGTGGAAACCTTAAACTAAAATATCCTAAGGACAGAAATTTATACTCAGTTCGATCTTCATCACCGAACAGATGGAAATCTTAAACTAAAATATCTTAAGGACAAAAACCTATCCTCAGTTCAATCTTCATCACTGAGCAGGTGGAAACCTTAAGCTAAAATATCTTAAAGACTGAAAAATGCTCCCAGTACATCTTTATTACCGAGAGGTGGAAGATATAAATTAAAACGGGAAAACACGATACAGGTTCCTAGCCACCATGAGCGAGAAAGTAAGGTATGATGAACAAATTAACCATAATCATGTGTAAACTTTGTGATTACTTATTGGCATGGATATGTTTAAAAGAAATGGGGGGGGGGGGGGGGGAGGAGGAAAAACATCCAACTTCCATCTTGAGGAAACCAACAAAAATTATTCAAAGATTAAACAAATTGTCTTGTTGCCACAACCCGGTGACGTAGGCAAACTGAGTACATAGTAAACACGATAACACAAAAAACCTTAATATTCATACTAAGGATTGGTAGGTTGAGGCTGGGTAGTGGGTTGCCTGGATGCACCCTCGCTATCTGGGCTACTAGGGGAGTCTGAACTTGGACATTTTTGGCTTCACTGCAAATGTTGCTGGTGACCTCCAGATCAACCATTTCCATATGGGAGTCAATCACTCGTACCAGCTCCTTCATGCTTGGGGTATCTTCCTCATTCGCAACACCAGCTTGACTCTGAATGGGGGGAGGAGAGGCTCGATAGGGGATTTGCTCAGGATTCCACGATAAAGAATCTTTAGCCACCCCCATTGCTTGAAGGGCAGCCAACCACCCTCCCCAAACCCATGATGCCGGCCTTGATGGACGATAGGCTACACCGAGTTTTCAGCCTCCGTGAAGCCTGTGTTATACCACTTATCCTCGCAAACTTCAAGAGCTATTTTCAAGTCAGCAATCTGGTCATTGAGCCAAATTTCGATCATCTGTCGTCACCAATTTGAGCTCAATGT
The DNA here is from genome assembly GCA_020976635.1 of Castanea crenata. Classification (NCBI taxonomy): domain Eukaryota; kingdom Viridiplantae; phylum Streptophyta; class Magnoliopsida; order Fagales; family Fagaceae; genus Castanea; species Castanea crenata. The sequence continues at coordinate 2,988,238 of JAGHPS010000031.1, read as the reverse complement.
CCCCCAGCTTAGCCACTATGTCTGCCAACTTGTTCTCTGCTGCCAATCGGGCTTTCTCGGCATTTCGTGCTTTTCTCTCAGAAACCTCAGCAGCCTCGTCCTTCTCCTTGGCCGTGGCCTAGCAACGTCTTTTAACACCTTCTCCCAATCAATGACTTCAACAGCCTCTTTTAATCTCTCATCATTGATGCAAGTCAACTGCGCGGCCTGATGACATGACAATGATAGAATGATAAGACAAGAAAGATTCCTACATATTGAAACACGTGAAAGAAGACGAGATAGAAAATTACCGCAATGGTGTACCATTGTAGCCGCTTAGCTAGTGACTCATCATTACCCTTCGAGAGGAAGTGAGCATCCTCAGGCAGAAGGAGGCCCTACGCTAGGCTCTAGGTAACCCACCCCTCTTCACCTTGTGCTCACATCCGTACACTAGCGATCGCTGACAAAAGCTTGTCGCCCAATCTAAAGACGTGCTACCAACCCACCTCAGGCTGGGAAGAGGACGCCATATTGGTCTTGACATGGACCACCGGTTGAGAAACATCAATCGACTCTTGGATCTTGGGCCCACCTGTTGCGCGAGGCAGGGTCTTCAATGGAGTGTCACCCAGGACAAGAGTGTTTTCTTGGTGGCGCTTCCTTTTCTTGGTGGTGCGCTTCCTTTTCTTGCTCTCACTAGTAAGAAGAGTTTGACCCTTTCCTCGGGGGAGTTGAGGTTGAGCCGTGGGGCTGGCACCAGGCAAAAATCAAGTAAGGGTCATCACTCTCTACTTCACCATCTCTTGCTCGGTCGGCTTTAGCACCCGAAGTACTGATTGGCTCGGCTACTTCTTCTCGACTACTAGGGCAAGGGCTTCAGGCTGCTCAACAGCTACGTGTCTGTTACGACTTTGGGACATGCGTCTACTGACTCGTCCCTTACCGGCACAACATTGTTCGTGGTAGTGTACCGGGGACCAAGATCCTGAGCTTCACCAACGATGAGTGAGGGCGGGAGGAAGTTTGAGTGCCATACATCTATGTATGAGAGGAGTGGGCTATCTATAATAAAGTTTGGCCAAACGATTGCTAGGTCGAGTATACAAGTACGACGCCAAGAATCAAATGGTATGCTCGGAGCTGTCCGTTTGTATGAACAAAATTTAATCTAAGTACAAAATTAAGATCTTGAACGTTTACAACCTGGAGATCTGGTAGAAACCCTTTTAAGTCTACAACAAATCAACAAAAAGACCAATTAGTTTGGTATGTAAAAAACTAAAAGACGTAGATTTAATGCAAATGAAGGCTCTTAGTATCGACCAACATCGCGCAGCGAGAATGGGCAAGGGAGCTCGTCGGCAAACCAATTGCCGCTCACCTAGACAAATTCCCTCGCTGAGTTTTCATTTGAATCGGGATGGCATGACAGCCGTACCTGCATATCTCTAGTCTTTAAGTAATAACCAGACCTAATATTTCCACATAGACTATACATGAAGTTAATATCGTGGTTGTTTAATTGCAGACCGAATATGTGGTTTAACCTACTCACACAACTCACCACTCGGTAAAAATTTGATGGGAGTTGGTCGAGACATAGACCGTAAAATCTAAAGGTACCTACAATAAGGGGGTCGACGGGGAACCTAACCCCACCCTCAAGAATGGCCATCAAAGGAAAAAAGACAGTGTTTACGTCGATGCACCTGTGGAGTTTGATATCGCCCTCGTGATAGTAGGCAATATCGACATCTCCAGGAACATTGTAGGCAGCCCTAAAGCTAGCCAAGGAAGCCTCTGAAGATAGGAGGTGAGAATAACCCATTCCTAACTAAGATTGAAGAATATTGAAAAAAGAAGAGGAAATGAAAGGAAAGGTGGAGAAAACATACTTGGAAGTCTAGGAAGGAATAGTGTTCTTGACTGGAAGATGAAAGCACGATAACGGTATGCTCGGTAGAGAGGTGGTTTAGAGAATGAAGGAAGTAAAAGTGAAGCAGGGACTCCAGGGGAACTACTTATAAGAGACAAATATGGGGATAAGTGACATTTAATGGGAAGTGGGAAACCCTACGAATCCCCATCTCAACTGCCACGCGTGCTGCCTCGGTTCACGAATCGTCAGGTAATGATGACCATTGAGCAATAGTCAGATGCCACACGCCTTTTTAGGGGCGCATTAATGAGTCTTTTAAACCGTCTTATAACTGCCTATTGGGCTTCTCAGATAGCGCTTGATTCTTAGCCCTTGACTCATGCCCAGAAGCTGGGCACGAATCAAGGGGTGGCTATTATACAAGACGTTACTTCTCCTTGAGCCCAACAACCCATGAAACCCATCGCGATAATGCCAAGTGTACAAGGCCCTAAGCTCGTTGGGCCACAAGACTAGGGAACACCACGTGCGAATACACGCTCTGTTGGGCCTACAAACTTGGTCCAGGCAAGCTTTGTCACCCATCCAGAGGTCCAAAACCGCAATGAAGCCATTACGACGTGTACGGAGAATGTAAGACCTTGCCTGCTCTCAGAGTTCAACATCCTGGGAGGGTAAGTCTCAAGATGCTCAGTATCGCCTGGGTAGTATTGCTGTGGGGCAAATCTTCTAATGTGAGAACCATTTTCAATGCCACTCTTATTGCCTGCCACTCTTACTACCTCCCACTCCCAACTAAACACCCACTTAAAGGTAATAACATTGGACCCCTTCTCCACTCAGCACGAAAAATCATAACTCCTCTACTAGTCTTAAGCTATAAATATGAGATGAGAATGAGGAAATAGAGGGAGAGAGAAAGATGAAGAATTTTGAGAGGTTCAAGGAATAGTGGAGGAGACGAATGTACTTGAGTGGCCGAGCATAGAACCCCTATAGTAGGAAACCCAAAGTTCACAATACAAATAGATTGTGAGCCCAAATAGGAGTTGAGTCTAACAATCATCTTTTTGGATACACACGAATATAATCTCATTCATTTAAAGAAAATAAAATAAGATTGGACAACTTCAAAACAAAAATGTCCAATAAGGTCTAAAGATTCTCATGACATCAAAATCAAAGCATAGAATATCGAGACAATTACCCTCTAAGAATAAAACAAAAGGCAATAAAAAGACAGAATATTTATACGAGTACCCTCGAGGAACAAAACAAAAGGCAATAAAAAGGAGAAAATACACCCTGTTATGGGTGTATGTTTCTCTCCTTTCACAATTGTGGGTCCCACCAACTGGGTCCCATCGCTTGTGAGAGAGAGGAACCATACACCCGTAACAAGGTATACTTCCTCAATAAAAAGAGCCTGATGAGTGTTCAATCATGATTTCAGAGTCAATACAAAGGCAAGCAATAAAACAACACTAGCAAGACCAAAATCCAACCAAGGTCTTTAGGGAGGAACAAAGCTATCATTAGTACAAACGCTAAGCCAGCAGCAAAAGATCCCATCCTCCCAAAAATTTCTGCAACATATGGCTTCCTATGGCTTAGCAAGATAGCTATCATGCAACAAATGTAACCCACCAAGTTACAAAGCACAACAAAAACTAGTAGATCCTTAGTTAAGGAAGCTATGCTACTGAAACGGTATGCAATGATAGAAGTAGTGGTTTGAGCGATGGACTGCTATGGACGTCTTTGTTGGTCCAGGAAATTTCACAATCCGGTCTCAAGTTCCTGTCTCCACCTCCACCTCCATCTCCTTCTCTGCCTTCAACACTTCGATGGCTTGTAAAGTATCAGTCACAACTTGAGAAGTACACTCTGTTTCTTTGATCATCGGAAATGGATCGCAGTTGTTCTGTCAGTTTTTCTGGTCACTGATAGAAATGGATCAGCGTCCCACTTCATTTCTTGGGTTTTAGGAAATGGATTTGCATTGGAAAGTTCTAGTCTGAGTTTGATGGCTCCAAAGCATTACTCCTTGTAGCCATGATGGATACAATAATCCAAATTAATTGATTGATGAGGGTGTGCAAATTAGTCAGGTTTGTTACTAGTTTAAGGTTTTAGCTAGGGCCATTATTTATGAAGTCAAGAATTAAAGTGACAAAGTGAAATTTCTTCACAAGCACCATGTCCCTCCGGCGCAATTACATCCAATTCTCAAAAATTCAACTCAGATTGACAGGAATATGGATAAGGACGATAGAATATATGTGAAAAAAAAAAAAAAAAAAACTTACGAATATTATTTTCCAAGTCTATTGACTTGTTAGTCCTTTTCAACACGTGGAATGACATCACATCAATATAATTTCTTGCTAGTTTCTTTTTGATGACATTGCAATGAATTGCATTTGCATTGCCATACAATTTCCCTCATTAGAGTTATTGAAGCAATTCAAAGTCATTTCTTTATGACGAAATTGCAGTGGATGTCATTGCTATACAATTTCCTTTATTGTTTCTATTCTCTTACCCCTCCCTCCATTGGAATATCTAAAATAATATAAATTAATTATTGACAGCGATATATGTTGTATAAAAATATGAGGAGTTTGTCCATGAAAGCAAAGCTGATATTAAAGCTCTAAAACTAAGAGTATAGGTAAAAAAAAAAAAAAAAAGGCTAGCATAAATTGATAGGCTGAAATATTAATTAAGAAATGATATAAGGGCAGCAATAAGATAGAAAAAATGAATCATAAATAGAAATAGAGTTTCAATTCGAATTCAATAAATATATGGATGATATTGTCTATAATGATAGTCAAATGAAAGACTTTCTCAAGACTCTTATTGATCTGCCTAAGATTTTGAAATGAGTTGGTTGAACTTGAAAATAACTCATTGAAATTGAATAAATAAACAATTGAATTGGATTCGATTGGATGGTACCAACGAAATCTAGTGCAGTGTGAAATCCCATTTATTATGGAATTATTATTGAATTAACCGATCAACTTGCTTTTCTATCAAACATTTTTTTTATTTCAATAATTTTCGTAAAAATAAGAGTTAGTGAATCAATTCTAAGTCAATTCTTTCATAATAGACAGATAGCTCTTATTTATTTTCTGCTGAGGAAAGACACATGAAATATCCTATCCATGTGATGTGATTATATAAATCCACAACTCTCTCAAGATCTTCTCATTCATGCAAGCCATGTTCTAGTTCGACATTCCAAAGCTCTTTCAATAGGTCTACAACTAGTTGGTTACAAGCTAATAATGAAGCCAGTTTCTTGGGGCCTATCGCTTCAAGAAAGCATTAAAAGCGAGCTTTCCCTTTCAAAGAAGGCTTGGCTTTTAGATTTCATTACCTTTTTCCCCATGAAATCTATAGTGTACATATCCTCGGCTGCTGCTACCATTTTTATGGTTCTTCCACATGAATGGTGGACGGAAATCTAGTTCCGGCTCTCTTCAAAGACCGACCAACAGTATATCATATGTTTCTAGTCTCTGCCCTGCTGGCGTTTACAGGCTCCTTCAGCACCCTGTTGATCCAAACAAGTCAAGAATTGAAATATTTTGCAGGGTTTGCTATGGCTTCCATGGTATCAGCACTTGCACTAGTCCTGTATGCCACAGCTTTGCTAGATTTTAGAGCGCCTCTCTTCCTGATCACTAGTTATGATGGGAAAGAAGATTATCTATTTATCTTCTAATTCTTGAACAAGGGCAGAGTAGAAGTGAACTTTGATTGGAATTTACAGTGCGTTCCGTCCATCACTTAATTGCATGTGGCAAATTTGTCATCCCAATGTCATTTGCGCTTGTTTTAAGAAGAATATTGATCAATTTCTTGAAACAGTTGTTCGGGACTTTTGGAGTGAATGTAATGTAAATTTTGAATAAATTATTAATAAGTGATTACGGACAGAATTCTTGCTATATATAGGCTATAGCAACAAAAAATTCGAGAGAAGTTGTTTTGGCCATAACGATTTTGGTGCTTCAAAGCAACGATCTAACAAGTTGGGCTACCAATAACCAAAGCCCAGCCCACTTGCATGTACATGGTAAGAGAAATACGTCATGAAAAAAAAAAAAAAAACAAAAAATCCAATATACCATATCCTTGTGCTGAGACAATCAAACCATCTGTGGCATTCATGTTAATCCAATATAAAGTCACTAGGGCAACCTTAATCTGCATCTAAGAATTTGTTAAATTAATTTTTAATGTGATTTCCTTCCCTAATTTCGTAGCTGATAAATCCTCTATTCTTCTTCTTTTCATATTTCTCCTCCAATCCAGGTTTAGTTAACTTTCCTAGAAGCAAAATAGTTTCCCTTTTCATAAACGCGCACCATCTGTTTGATATAGAGCTTTAAACAAAATTTTTGCAGGTATGTTAGCTTTCTAGAGTAATTTTTTTGGTATTTTATTTATATTGATCCTTACTTATCAAAAACATATTATTTATCCTGATACTGAATATCTAATTGAAGGATTTGCACTTGATCCGTTGAGACCAAGTTGGAACATGCAAGTAATTCTACTACGTACTAATAAAAAGTTAGGCAGTTTGTAACTTTCAATTGATTCTTTTATCCAATTTTGTAGTCTAATTTGCAAATGATTCTTATTGTAAAGCTTGACAGTTTGTAACTAGTTTTGGATTTGATGGTTTTATGTATGATGTAATATGTGATATATTTTGAAGTTGATCCAATTTTCAGTAGCTTTTCATTATATCACATTGGTTTTGGCCTATTATTTGTTTGAAACGATTTGATTATGGCCTAGAGAGTTGTGCAATTTTCACCGAGCTCTCATTAGTGCAATATTTTTTTCCTCAGTAAATTATATATGTTAGTTTAGCGCGTTGGTTAAAGAAATCTTTCATTAGTTTTGCAATTTTTTTGCTTGTTTAGAAGCATTAATCTATTGTTAAGTGAGTGGATTGTTAGAGTGGAATAATCTTGACATTTTATTATAAAACAAAGAACTAAGATTTAAAGTACACTATACGATAGGGTACAATAAAAAAAATCTAGAGGATTTTGATCAAATACGAACTGGGTTTGCTACTAACTCACGATAGTTTGGAAAGTATCATAACATATACAGTAGATTACAATTTGGATGAGCTATGTATAGTCTCTGATGGTTGCTAAAAAGATGTGACGTTCAATTCTTACCTACATCAAAAAATTAATTAGTGTCTTAGTCTGATGATAAGAACTATTATTAGGAGCGGACATCATATGTTAAAACTCAGTAAAAAAAAAAATTGCATTTGTCTCATTTGCCATTCCAGTTCATGTAGTACTATTATTACTATTAATTAATGTGCTGCCGTTATTTCACTAAGAAGCCTTTAAAGGACCAACTTATAATTTGAATTTCACAGTTTTCACTCCTTTAAAGGACCAACTTCGTTAGACTATCCTTTCTCAAAAAAAAAAAAAAAAAAAGACTACGTGAACAATTTGAAGTAATAGCAAAAGTCCTAGCATTAGTTGTAATTTTATTAGTATTCAAATTACATATCATACCATACAATTTAGGATAAATAGAAAACTCAAAATAGAAAATGAAGGCTCTTCTAGGTCCACGTATGTGACATTAATTGTTTCAAATCAATGAAATAAGATTTTTTCTAACCAGGAAGGTTTTTTTTTTTTTTTGGTAAAGCGCTTGTAACCCATGAGTGGTTGGTACTTTGTAGAAACTTCTTGGGTTTAAAATTTTCCACTCCCAACTATTGAATTATAATTTAAATATGTAAATTTTTTTTTTCAAAATGAATAATAGAAATACCCATAATTTTTATTGGTAACCAGGTAGATTAAAAAGAAAAAAAAACATATATTCTTTCCTTCACACTGTAAGAACAAGGAGACATTGAGTACATATGTAGTTACCAATAAGTGGTAAACTTCTTCATCCAAGTCTTAATTTTTTGTTCTGCTAAATGAGGAGGATACCTAAAACCACAAAAAGCTGTGGCGTACAGAAGTATTGCTAGAGCAGATAGCATGGAAGCCATGGCATAAACCCTGCAAAATCTTTCAATTCTTGGCCTGTGTTGGATCAACAAGGCAGTCAAGGCGCCTGTAAATTAAAACATGATGGAGATTAGGAAGGAATGAAATACAGTTGGTTGGTCTTTGAAGACCAAAGTTGGAACTGGACTTCCATCCACTTGTTCACGAGGAAGAAGCATAAACATGGTACCCAAAGTGCAAGAAGTATATATGATAGACATGATGGGAAACAAGGGAAGAATATTTGTCACTAAATGTCTCATCTCAAGGAAACATGAGTCATATTCCTTCATCAGGATGGCAGACTCCATTCTTTTCAGATTGGGAACTGATTTCAAACATTACGAGACTGTTGGGTTATATAAACAATCCTAACCTTAGGAACTTCCTTGGAAAATTTCATGCGAAGTCTATATCATCTCTAGTATGAAAGCATTGACCCAGAGTTGATTATAAACTCTATGGTATTTTGAAATCAGTAACTGCAAGGAAGCTGAACAGAAACTTGCATGACACTTTCCTAAGCAATTAGAGAGGAATTTCTAGCTAGATGGTGAAGACTTGAAGGCAAACATGATACTTGCTATGAAATTTACCTTCCGCGTCGAGATTCTTATATATCATTTCCATATTGCGAAACTACAGCAAAACCTCACCGAAAATTAATATAGAGGCCATTCGGCCGCGTGAGGATGATCTAATATTTGACGTGTAGAAATTAAATGAAACTTGAATACTTTTCATGCATATATCTTATGGATACCTCTCCATGATTATATATTAAAATTAGTAAGAAGGCGTCTAATTTATGTGAAAGTTTATTAAAAATATCTTATATATGATGCCTATCTAATTGATAAATATATAAAAGGTAAAATTGAAGAATCTGTTAAAATACCATACATTATTTAATTAAAGAATTTATTTAATTTAATTTTAAAAATTCAGTACTTGGTTTCAGACTTTATTGATAAAGGATAAATTATAGTTCGTTTAATTTTGAGTTTTTTAGCCCAATTAATAGAGTAACCAGCTTTTACTGGCTTTAACTTAACAATTAAAAACCAAATTCTTAAAATTTTGTCTTGAAATATGTACAAAAAAGAAAAAGAAAAATTAAAAAGAATGCAAATAACACCAGTCCTAAAGAATGCAGGGTGTTGGTCTTCCATTAGCCTTAATTTGCAGAATTTCTAGCTAGATGCTGAAAACGCGTTGAAAGAGACATGCTTAATTAATCAACTTGCAAAGAAATTCTCCTATGCTATCCTGGTTTTTTCACTTACATTTTCTTTGTTACCTAAGAACAAGAATTCCGAAGTTGTTGACTTCATTATAAATTTAGAATTTGCTTTAGTTTTGAGATCCAATATGGGTCAGTCAGACAGAACTCTTTTTATTTTCCTGATTTCTTTGTCCATAAGCCCTGCCTTTTCCGATTATCCTAAAAACAACCCAGTTATGATCCAACTGGTACCTCCACTTTATCCAAGACTTGGCGAGGCAAACAATTCTCCAGGTTTAGAATTCTTTGAACCAACCCCACTATTGCTTATGGGTGGTAAGGGTGATGAAGGCGCAGGCCTAGGCTTCCTAGAACAGCCTTTACTGCCATGGATGGCAATAGCGGCTAGTGGTGGCTGTTTGGGAAGTGGTGGCAATGGATGGAGAGGCAGGAGTAGCGATAGGAACCTGGATCCCGAGAAGGTTCTTCACGGCCTGGTGATCCTGCTGTTTTTGCTAAATATGGTCCGAGCAAGCGGTTTAGGCCAATCCAGAAAGAAAACAAGTGATGTTGATCCGTGGGTATCCATGAGTTCCTATTTATTGAGCTTCAAGCAGTCTGATATATTGTCGCGTCAGGGAGGGAGCCTTAAGCAGCATTTAAGAGTTGTTGCAATTGGCAGTGTTGATGAAAGTGGATGTGAAGGCAAGGGCGTTTTGTTAGAACGAGAACATTGGAGACCACAAGACCCGGTGAACTTTGAAGGCAAAGGGGGAGGCAGTGGCACAGGTCGAGATGAACCCAAAAGATTCGGTGAGTCATGCTTCAAGACACACTCAATAACCTTCACTGATCTACTTAATTACCTGCATCCACAACACTACTTGTCATCTGATTCTGAAGATAGACTTGTTGAAGCCAATGAAACGAGTAATGGTGAAGAGGAAGAGGAAAGTGGAGGTAAAAGTGCTAGTGTTGGAACAGATGAAGGCGGAGGAGGTGAAGAAGAAGGTGAAGGTAGAGGGGAAGATAGAGAAACTGGTGGAGGTGTGGGTGGAAGGAGAGGCGGAGGCGGTGGTGGGGGTGGAGATGGAGATGGAGGGGGAGGTGGCGGAGGTGGAGGCGGAGGTGGAGGTGGAGGTGACGTGGAAGGAAGAGGTGGAGGTAGGAACTTTAGGCCTATAGTGGACATAAACAAATTAACCAAGATGTCCATCACGGTTGCAACCCAAACTTCTGCATCTGTCATTGTCTTCCATTTCGGTAGCCAATCTTCCTCGACAAAGGTCTTCTTAGTTTGTGTTGTGGTCAGTAACTTGGTGGGTTATCTTAGTAGCATCATTGCTGTCTTGCTAATCCATAGAAAGCCACAGATTGCTAGAGTTTTTGGAGGGATAGGGTCTGCTGCTGTTGCCACAGGGTTCCTACTAATGATAGCTATGTTCCTCCCCAGCTATCTTGTTTGGATTGTTGGCCTCGCTTTTGTTACTTTCTTTTTTGTCCTTTGCTTGACATTAATGTTGTGACTATAAATTTTTCATTTGTACAATTTGTATATATAACATCCTTCTCTTAAATGGGAATGGATTAGAGCTTTTTTCCATTTTAAAGTGTAGAGCATTGCATGAACAATTGCGGATTAGAAGTTTGTACTTTTGTTGTTTTTCCAGAGTTCAATCGGAATTCTATCTTGTTTGTTTGTTTGTTTATTTTTTATTTTTTTTTATTTTTTATTTTTTTATTTTTTTTTCTTCTAAATATGCAATTGGATAATTATGATAGTTATTGATGTTTATTAATTACAATTGTGTTTTACATGGAACCATTTATTCTATTTCTATCATAAAATACAAGACACGATTTAAGTACAGTATTTAGGTGCTGTTTCTTAAGTTCACCTTTTTATTATATGATTTTTTCTTCATGAGATAGAAGTGAATTTTTTAATTAAGTAACTATATGACAGAATTTTAAGAGGGTAATATAAAGAACAACACTTAAGGTATTATACATAATTTTTGTCTCAAAATAAATATGATGGAGTAATAAGATGTTACTGGAAGATGTAATATAGAAAGTTTTATTGGAAATATTTTAAAATTTTGATAGGTCCATATTTACCAATGTTGAAAGGCCGTGTCAAATTTTCTAGCTAGTTTCTTGACACATCGCTTGACATGTGTGACCTAAAGCTAAGAGGCTGACTAATGCGTTTGTTTAACCTTAATTTATGTTCTACTTGCGAAGCTATATGTACTCCATGAATGTACTATACATAATTTTTGTCCCAAAATAAATATGATGGAGTAATAAGATGTTACTGGAAGATGTAATATAGAAAGTTTTATTGGAAATATTTTAAAAATATGATAGGTCCATATTTACCAATGTTGAAAGGCCGTGTCAAATTTTCTAGCTAGTTTCTTAACACATCGCTTGACATGTGTGACCTGAAGCTAAGAAGGCTGACTAATGCGTTTGTTTAACCTTAATTTATGTTCTACTTGCGAAGCTATATGTACTCCATGAATGTAGGCATGGAAGTGTTTATATAGATAAATTGTTTAGTTTTTCAGTATTTTTGGGGTTGTTACCATCAATCTGAAATATTATTTGTCTATACTTGTGTCATTTGATGATATTTTATGAAGATTGTATCTGATTTTTGCTTAATTGTTTGCCTCAAAATAAGTTTTTTCCAAACACACTTAAACTCTTTGTTCATTTGGTTGGGTCTTTCAGAAATGCACTTCACTGATTCTCGAAAGGAAAAAATGACAATGAAAATTAAGATGTCACTATTTTTTTAGAACAAATTTTTCAAACACTGGTCTTTATAAATTTACAAAATATATAGTATCAAATATGGACAATTACTCTAAATCATCAATATTAATAGGTTATTTCTTATTTGGTTATATGTTTCTAATGCGAAAAGCCAATATGAAAACAAACGCAGTCGGTTGTATCGCCATAGTTGGATGATCACAATTTGGATGAGTCGCATTTAAACATTTCATGTTGGCATCAGTTAACATTATACTTTGTATATTGTCTCATTTACCATTCCAGTTCATCCAAAATTCAAAAATTTTATTGTGCTGCCTTCATTTCACTAAGAAGTCCTCAAGCAAAGCCATGATATAGAAGATGCCTTGTTTTGACTTAGAAGCATGGGTTAATATTAAACATATCAATTAAGTAAGCAACAGAAATTATGACTTTCAGTATAATAGAATGGAGGAAGAGAATTCTTGCAGTGAATCCAATCTAATTTTTCAAATATCCATAACTGTTCCCAAATTTTGGGACTTAGGCTTTTTTGTTGTAGCTGTTAAAATAAAGTGATATTTTTTTTATTTTTATATATTTTAGATAAGCAGATAATAGAGAGGGGAGGTGGGATTCAAACTAAAGAAATATGATACCATAAAAGATGTCATTACCAGTAAGCTATCATTTGAACCAATAAAATCAACTACTTTTATGTCTCATTTACCATTTTTAAATGCTTGAAGCACCAACTGCGTTAGATGACTTCGTGAATAATTTGAAGCTAGAAAGCTTCCCATGATTGTCGCTATAATAGTTTTCAAATAACATATCACACCACAAGCGTTCATCAATTAAGGATAAATGGAAAACCAAAAAATACATAATGAAGGCTCTTCCACTTAGACGTTAAATAATGCTTCAAGCAATAAAGCAAGATTCATTCTAAGCAGTAAGTACATTTTTTTTTCTAAATGGATATAAAATACCAATCCTTTATTTCACTATGTAGATTTTGAAATGTATTTGCACCTTCACACACTGTAAAAGCAAGGTGAAAACTGCGGAGTGCACATGTAATTACCAGTAAAGAGTAGTAAACTTCTTCATCCATATCCTAATTTTTTGTTCTGTTAAACGAGGAGGATACCCGAAACCCCAAAGAGCTGTAGCATACAGAAGTATTGCTAAAGCAGATATCGTCGACGCCATGGCATAAGCCCTGCAAAATCTTTCAATTCTTGGCCTGTGTTGGATCAACAAGGCACTCAAAGCACCTGTAAATGAGAACATGATGGAGATTAGAAAGGCATGATATGCAGTCGGTCGGTCATTGAAGACCAAAGTCGGAACTAGACTTCCATCGACTTGTTCATGAGGAAGAAGCATGAACATGGTACCCATGGTGCATGAAGCATATATGATAAACATGACGGAAAAAGATGGAAGAATTTTTGAGAATGAATGTCTCATTTCAAGGAAAAACACATCAAATCCTTTCGAGATGGAAGAATCCATTCTTTTCAAAGAGGAAACTAATACCAAACATTTTGAAGCAGCGGGGATATATATATATATATATAAATAAATAATCTTAACATTGGTTAGGAACTAAGAAAATTTCATTCAAAGCTATGTCAAGTATGAAAGCATTGACCCAGAATTGACCAATGAATGGCACTATCTTTTCTTTTTTTGATGAATCCTTGAATGTCACCATGAATAAAAGAACTACGGTATTTTGATATCAATTGCAAGGAAACTTAATAGAAACTTGCATGATACTTTCCTGCCAAACTAAAGTGGAATTTGTAGTTAGATGGTGAAGACTTCGAAGGGCAACCTTACTTGCAAAGCAATTTACGTGTATCTTACATTAAAATATCTGGAAACTACTGCAAAACCTCACCAAAATTTAATATACAAGTCTATACCTCGTGGAGTTGGTCTAACATTTGAGATGGAAAATGCTATCTGAACACTAAAATTAGTCAAAAGTCATAATTAACCTGTGCAATTTTTCCATTAAAAAAAAAAAAACTGCAATTTGAAATTTTCATTAAAGGTAAGTGAAATATATTGGTATTAAGAAACTTAATTAAATAACAAAACAATTGATAAATTGTGAGATCTTATTAGCTCAATTAGTGAATTATTTTGCCCTCAAATAAAGGACTTGAGTATAAATCTCATCTACACTAAAAACCAATAATATCATTTAGTGTCCGTGTGGCATAATTAATTTTGTTATATTATTTTACTATTCAACTTATTTTTGCTACTATTCATGAACCCAACTGCACTTTTTGGTACTATTCATGAGTCTTACTGTATTATTTCAACCAACTTTTATATTTATCTACAGCATTTTTAGCAAAAAGTTTTCAGTTTCAGCAAAATAAATGAATCTCAAACAAATCTTTAATTAAAGAAGATTGAAGGTAATTTATTTAGATTTTGTGTAGTGTTGAGTTGTTGACATTGTTAATAGAAAATCGAACCTAATTTAATTAAAATTTATTTGGAGTTAGGTTGGGTGCAGTCCAATAGAATTGCAATTTTAATTTGTTCCAACAAAATTAAATTGCTAATTTGGTGTGTTGAAAATATGAATTTATAAGAGGGTCATAAATAATTCAAAACCTGCACCTTTTTACAAAATTTCTTACGAGAAAATATTATTTATGGTACCTATATCTTAGGGTTATAGTTCATTTGGTTTTTACATTTTTTTTTTTTTTTTGAAAAATTTCAATCTACAGCGTCCGTTTTTTTATGATAACTCTTTATTATCAGACCAAAATTTTTATGAAATAATTTTAACTTATGGCATCTACTCGTGATGATAGCTCTTTATGAGAGAAGTTTTTTTTTTTTGTGTAAGTAAGGATTAAACCTCAGCTCTCTTATTCAGCTATTGTAAATTTTATCAATTAAGCTAATTGAAACTCACTGTCTTTACATTTTTTGTCTATATTATTTTCAACTTGCAATCAATTATTAACTCATTAATGAAAAATTTTTACATGGCACATGATATGCACAACTCACACACTTAAGGCCGACATGGTAAATGAAATAGTTTTTATTTGAGAAATAGAAATGTCACGTCAGTATTGATATTTTAAAAAAATCAAATTAAACAAAATAATAATAATATGAATAAAAAAAAAACAAATCTTATTTTCTTTGGGTTGAAAATTACCACTCTTATTCTGACTCACCACTAGGAGTTGCAATTTTTATCCATATTCATGAACCCACTCATTACCCATCTTATTTGAATAACTTTTAACCCAACTCATTTGAATATTTGGGTTAAATGGGTAAAGACTCATTTGGTTATTTAACTAGATGTGCCTTATTGGACAAATCCACTAACACCCACTAAACCCATCTAAAATTTAAATAAATAACATAAAATCTAAATTTTTAGAAAATGACTACAATACCCTTGAAATCTAAAAAAATGACCAAAATACTTCCAAAACCCAAAGATTACCAAAATACCCTCAAAACCCAAAAAAAAAAACCAAAATGCCCCCCAAAACCTAAAAAATGATCAAAATACCCCCCCTAAAACCTAAAAATTAGAAAAATATTTAAAACCCAAAAAAAGACCAAAATACCTCCAAAAAAAAAAAACCAAAATAATTTTGAAACCCAAAAAATGACAAAAATACTCCCAAAACCCACAAAACGACCAAAATACCCCGGAAACCTAAAAATGATCAAAATACCCTCAAAACCCCAAAATGACCAAAATACCCCCAAAACCTTAAAAAGACCAAAATACCCCCAAAACCTTAAAATGACCAAAATACCCCCCAAAACCTAAAAAATGACCAAAATACCCCCAAAACCCACAAAATGAGCAAAATACCTCCAAAACCTCTAAAATAAGCAAAATAGGCCCCCTCCCCCCCAACCTCTAAAATGTCCAAAATATCCCTAAAACCCAAAAAATTACCAAAATACCCCTAAAACCTAAAAAAGTACCAAAATACCCCTAAAACCTAAAAAATTATCAAAATGCTTCCTAAACCTAAAAAATGGTCAAAATACCCCCTAAACCTTAAAAATGACCGAAATACATTTGAAACCTTAAAATTACCAAAAATAACCCCGAAATCTAAAAAATGACTAAAATACCTTTGAAACCTATAAAATGACTAAAATGCGTCTGAAACCTAAAACAATTACCAAATTAACCCTTAACCTAAAAAAATGACCAAAATGCCATTGAAACCTAAGAATTACCAAAATACCCCCTAAACCTAAAAAATGACCGAAATACCTCCAAAACCTAAAAAATAACTAAAATACCCCCAAAACTTAAAAAAATTACCAAAATACCCTAAAACCTAAAAAATGATCGAAATACCCAAAAGCTAAAAATGACCAAAATAACCCTAAAACCTAAAAAAGATGGTCGATAAAAACCCCTGAAACCCAAATTACGACCAAAATACCCCAAAACATGTAAGATGACAAAAATACACTTGAAACATCTAAAATTATTGAAATAGAGGTTTAGGGTATTTTGGATGTTTCGAGGATATTTTTGACAAATTAAAGGTTCTAAGAGTCTTCCAGACATTTTATAGGTTTCGAGGGAATTTCGGTAATTTTTTAGGTTTAGGGGTTATTTTGATAATCTTCTAGATTCTAAGGGTACTTTAGTCATTTTTTAAGTTACGAGGGCATTTCTTTCATCTTTTAGTTTTAGGGTTATTTCAATAATTTTTAGATTTTTTTGGTTAGTTTGGTAAATTTCTAGGGTTCAAAAGTATTTTTCTTAATTTTTAAGTTTTGGGGTCTTTCGGTAATTTTTTAGATTTCAGGGGTATTTTGGTATTTTTGAGTTTTGGGGGTATTTTGCTCATTTTTTGGGTTTTGGGGGTATTTTGCTCATTTTTAGGTTTCGAGGGTATTTTGGTCATTTTTTGGGTTTTAGGGGGTATTTTGCTCCTTTTTTTTTTGGGTTTTGGGGTAATTTGGTCATTTTTTGGGTTTTGGAAGTATTTTGGTCATTTTTAGATTTCGAGAGTATTTTGGTAATTTTTTGAGTTTCGGGGGTATTTCAGTCATTTTTTGGGTTTCGAAGGTATTTTGGTCATTTTTAGGTTTTTGAGTATTTTGGTAATTTTTTGGTTTCGAGGGTATTTTGGTCATTTTTTGGGCTTTAAGGGTATTTTGGTCATTTTATAGGTTTTGTGGGTATTTTGGTAATTTTTAAGTTTCAGGGGTATTTTGGTCATTTTAGAGATTTTGGAGGCATTTTGGTCATTTTAGTAGTTTTTAAGCATATATGGTGATTTTAGAAATATCGGGGGTATTTTGGTCATTTTAGAGGTTTCATTGGTATTTTGCTCATTTTAGAGATTTTGGGGATAATTTTGAATGTCCAAGGGTATATTGGTAATTTTGGAAGTGCAGGGGTATTTGCATCATTTTAGGTATTTAAGGGTATTTTGGTAATTTTGGAGATCAAGAGGGTATTCAAGTAGTTTTAGATGTATTTGGGTTATATTGGGTTAAATTGGTGGGTTATTAATTAAATGAGTTAGGTTGGTAATGGATAATTAATTTATATATAAACGGGTCATAAATGAATAGATGGGTAATTACACACCCAACCCATTTATGACCCAACCCGCCCATTTGCCACCCCTACCCACCACGCTTAGGGATGGCAATGGGGCGGGGCGGGGTCGAAGGATGGGATCTTCACTCCCGCCCCGTATAGATTTTTCTTGCCCCATCCCCGCTCCACCCCGCGTGATGGGGAAAATTTCTTGCTCCATCCTCGCCCCTTAAGGCCCCACGAAGCCCCGCCCTACACCGTAAAACTTTATTTCTTGTTAATTTTCTCTATAATTATTACCATTTTTTCAAATAAAATGACATGTTTCAATATTAAAAATATACTTGAAATTATAAATAAATTTATCCTATCAAATCAAACTAATTTTTAGCAAAAACTAAATAATATTATCTAAATGTTTAACAAGACAAAGTCACAACAAAAATCTCATAGTATGACACAAAAATCTCATATTATGTTAATGATGAAAAGTAAGTTGAGATAGACATATGAATCATGAATGAAAAGACAAAAAAAAAGAGTTAAAATTGATACCTTATTTCCAACTTTTCTTGAGAGAAAAGAGAGGTAGAACCACGTTAGGTATAATAAAATAAACTAATGATATTTTTGTTTAAATAGTAGGATTTTAGAGTATGAAAAAAGTACAACTTAATCATTATTAACACGGGGTGGGGCGGGGAGGGGGTGGGTCTAAAAAGTGTGAACCCATCCCTGCCTCGCCCCGTGGTGCGGGTCCAAAATCTCACCCCATCCCCACCCCATCACCTTTGCGGGACGGGCAAAACCCGCACGGGGCGAAGCGGGGAGGGGCGGGAAAAAATTGTCATCCCTAAAGCTAACTCAATTCTCTCATATAAAGCAACAAAATTTGTTTTGCCTCACCCCTGGAAGACAAAGAACTTGAGCAAGATTTCGCTGAGAGCAATAACAGCAACGACAAATTGGGCTTCCTCTCCGATTCTGAGAATTCCAAGTATTCTTCTCATTCTAAAGTTTTCGAAATAAACAATGAGCAAAATCAAGACTTGGGTTTTGCCATTGCTACTGAACAAATTCAACAATTGCTGGATTCTCTCGTTTACAGTGCCTTAATGGGTGTGGGTCTTAGTGAAAACTGTTGAGAATTTTGGGTCAGATTTGGGTTGTTAGGTTAGTGGTTGTTGGTGGTTGACGGATATTTTGGGGGGGAGGGGGGGGGGGGGGGAGTTGGTTTTGTTGATGGTGACGGAATGGGCGGACGAAGAAGACTGGTTGGGAGATGTGATTTTCAGCCCTTTTTTTTTTGTGTTATGTCATCGAGTTTGGTTGCCAAGAAAGTGAGAGAAAAAAGAAAGGAAAATAAGATTTGATTTTTTTATTCATTTTATTAATTTTTTTAATATAAATGCTGAGGGGCATTTTTAAATGTTCAAATAAAATTTTTAAATATTAGTTTTTATTGGCTATAGCATCTTTAAGTGGGTCAGTATTTTGGAATAATAGGGACCACTACCATAAAAATGTAGGACCAAATTAATTCTAACAAAAAAAATATAAAGGCCAAATTGATTTTTTTTTTTTAATAGGGGCAGAAATTCTACTCTAATTAAATCTAAGTGTATATATATATATATATATATATATATATGTAAGTGTATTTTTACTATTTCTTAATCATTTGATTACTTTTCCAAAACTTTGTTAACGATGAAGAGAAAATATGTACAAAAAAATTATGCATATAACACCAGCACTAAAGCATGCTAGGTCGGCCTTCCTTTAGCCTTAATCTGTATATTGAAATACATTATCTATTCTATTATTTAAGAAACTTTCAATCCATCTAAGTTATGAACTCTAAATAAAACTTCTAAATTTTAGGTAAATTAAAAAAAAACAATATATATTATTTTTACCAAGTTTCTCCATACCCCATAAATTAGGTAGGCCTATCCATGGTTCGGGTCGGATTGAGTTTGGGCTCAACCCACATTCGACCCAAACTGATCGAGTGAAGCCACCATTAACCCGCAGCTGATTGCGAGGAGAATCAGATCAAGTCGGTTGGAGTTGAAATGGAAGTCGAGCGGATTGGTCAAGGTTGAAAAATCTAGAAAATAGCAAGAATCCGGCGGGAAAAGATGAAAAACAGCCTAAATTTGGTGAAATCTTGCTAAATCCAGCTAGATCTCGTCCATTTTCAGCAAGATCTCAGCTAGATCTAGTGAAATCTTGTCAAATCTAGCTAGATCTTCCCTAAAAAATCCTAGTATTCGCCGGAAAACACAGATGGGTTGGTTAGTTCGGGTTTCTCGGATTTGAGAGAAGGAGATCCAATATCCAACCCGCTGATCTCGGTTTTTTGAGAATGAAATCTGTCACCGACCACCGGAGAAATTGGTTCAGTTGGCGACAAATCAGATTTGGTTGGTGACAGAGGGTGGGTCGGGTCTAGTGGGTCCTTAGATAGCCCTAAAATTATGTACCACCTCTCTAAAATTTCCACACACACGCACACACACACACACACACACATATATATATACACACACATTGAGATTATATCAACTTGGATTTATTTTTGATATAGTTGAATAAGAGCAGAAAAAGAAAAAATGAACTTAGGTTTTTTTTTTTAATTAGAAAATTGAAATTAACATTATTTTTTTCTCTCTTTAGTTCAAATTATTAACCTTTAGGAAAAAAAAATAAAAAAGTCTTTAAGCGTGCACATGAGTGCTCAAAGGCTAATTTAATTAATTTATAAATAATTTGGGATAGAATTTCTAAAGGAAGCACGGTAGGAAAAACATGCTTTATTTCCAATGAACAACAATTCTGGTTCATGAATTTGCCAATGAAATCCATAATGGCCCAAGGGATTTTGGGTCCTAACTCCTAAGGCTATGTTTAAATTGAAGGTTTTTATATATTTAGATTGAATTAAATAATTTTTATTTAAAATTTATTATTAAAATTTGTTTAGATGCAAAATATATATATATATATATATATATATATATATATATATATATATATATATTAATCAATTTTGTTTTCATATGTGAGTTGTTGGTCTAAATTTTTATAACTTTTTTTATTCATTTTTTGAGATTTTCATTTTTTTTATTATTATATTATGTTCATTACTAGTAAAAGAAAATTTAGAGAATCTTTAGGAGACTTGATTAATTTTTCTCAAAACTTACCCTTTTTTTTACAACTAGTATATATTTAAAGTTACAATGATTAAAAAAAATATTTAAATTGCAAAAAATTTAGTGGCCATTGGTCCGCCTACATGTTATTAATTTTTTTTTTCTAATGCTATATCCACAATATTTTTACAATAATTTCACAACATTTTTTAGATGGTAATATGTTATTGATTCTAATTTAGATCCACAACTAACATCAATTTTTTACCTATTAATAACAAATTATCACCTAAGATTTGTTATAAAATATTGTGGACAATGTTAGAAATTTAAATCCCGATTGATAGAATTAACAAGTTTTAAATCCAAGTTATTAATTAGATCTATTATGAATAAATTTTGTTCAAATAAACAAACATCAATATCAAGTAAAAATTATACATAACAGAATAATAAATAAGACAAAATATGATGACCTAGGAAAACCAATGAAACAATATAGTTTCATAGTAAAAAACTTGGGGGGAAACATTTTCAAAAAGCAATTCACTATAGTAAAGAGAAGTTTTAGATCTAGAACAAAACCTTTGTCCTTAGATTCTACAAACCCATTAGATGAACTTACAACAGAAGTATATGAACGCTCAACTCACAATCACATTTGGAGCCTCCAATTGAATTCAAGAATCTCTTGAAGGTTTTTCTCACAACAACAAGTTTGTGGTGGTTGCTATGGCTTCAGCTTCTTCACCAATTGAATCTTCAAATCTACTTTGAAGCTCTTTGGAATGGTGAAATAGAGAAAAGTTAGTTACAAAACCCTAGCTGCATAAATGAAGTGTTTCTCTCTCTCTCTCTCTAAAAAGCCTTCTAATAGATGTTTTATAATGTCCTTTAAATATCCATTCGAATAGATCTCAATTTGGGTTTCGAATAAGTTATCGGCTTTTTTCGTGTTACTGATTTTTGTTGATCCACAAAGCTCGATGTATTAAGAGGTATCAAGACTGCTATCAAGAAGGTAGTAGGTTTTGAGCTTCTATAGAGAGGTATTGAGGTAGTATTGAGACTGCTATCGAGACTATTATCAAGATACATGCTAAAAATGTGCTGAAAATATACTTTTCTTAACAAAATTTGTGTCTTATACTTAGTCTTCAATTACAACTTTTAAGAAACATCAAAACTCAATAAAACACATATAATTTGGCATGGTTTGACAATACCAAAATATATAACCCTAACAGATAACAATGTATTTTGATAATGCTAAAAACAACAATAACATTCCTAAATTAGCATAACAAAAAATTTAAATTAGAGATTGGGGTGAGTCCATGTGTGAGTTGACATGTTAATTTAGAAAGTTGGGAAATTATTGTAATATTTTGTTGTGCCAATTTCCTTACTAATTTTATTTTTCTTTTTTCATCTACTAATAGTTAGGCATAATTAATACTCTTATAGGTATAGAAATATCCCTATTGGTTAAAATTTGGGACTATTATTTCACTTAAGGGCCTTAGGTGGCCGCCAAATTGGCCTAGTGGTAGAGCTAGCCCAATAGATTTGGAGGCCTAACACAATAGCTTCAAATAGGTCTTTTGGTTATTACTTGAATAATATTTAATTATTGCTATATATCATTATTTTTTATAAACAAAATAAAAAATAAAAATCATATAACTATTTTTTGTGCGGAAAAAAAACAAGAAATATTACAAATTTTATTACAAAAAAAACTTACAAATTGATGTAGTAATAAGCATGATCAGTGGCACTTTCAAGATATAATAAACGAGTGTTTGAAAGAATAATATTAGGGATAATATAAATTTTACAACATGAGACTTTCAAACATGTATCATCGATCAATTACAAAAAAATAATTTAAATGTTCATTTAATGGGTTACTAAAATCCACCAATAATAGTCATTGTCACATTAATTTGTAAATACTATATAGAAAAATTTATAGCATTTCTAGCATTTTCCTTTTGAGACTTAGAATTACTTCTTGTAATTGGTAACACATCTAATTTTTGTGAGACCCATACTGTAAGAGGCAAAATTTTAAGCCAATTATAAAATGCCACATTAAAATTTAGTGGCAAATTCCAAATTAATGTCATTAAATTAATTAAATTAGATAATGACATGTGTCATCCAAATTGACATCACACTAGCATATCAAAATTTGCCACATGTCATTTGGCCCACAAGATAAAGATAAACTTCCTATTCAAAATTTATGGATAATTATCTTTATTAAAATAAACTAATTAAAGATAATGATTTATCTTTGTTGATTATTATCTTTATCAAAATATGATATAGATAAATAGAGATAATTATCTCTAAGAAGAATTTGGGCCAATCAAAAGTCTACTACATACTTTCAAGCATATCAACTCAAAGTGAAGCTTATCCTCTAAAATCACTATAAATAGAGGACATCCCCTCTCATTTTAAAGGAAGAAGTTTTCAAGAGGCCCAAGCTTTGGAGAAATTCTGTCTCAAGAATCTTTAAAGAACTTGAAGCATCTTTGAAGAACTTGAAGAACATTTGAAGGACTTGAAGAACATTCGAAGGGCTTGAAGAACTTGAAGGACAACAAATCTCTAACAAGCTTAAAGCCAGAGATTCGTTGTGAAGACCATTTGATCCATCTTTCAACCAAATTGAAGAAAGTTTCGCGTTTGAGTCAAGACCATAAAGAAGATAGAATCAGAGGAGCATTTGTCAAAACTGAGATTGAACTCATTACTTGATTAATACAAAAAATATATTTGTAGAACTCATTTTTTTTAATTTGTTTGATTTTTCTTCAATTGAAAATTTTGTGTTTACAAATTTTTGGCACGCCCGGTGGGACAATCTCTACCTCTTATCTCTTCTTCATCAATTTGTCATATCATTTGAAGTCCTATGGCTTCAAAGAATATTCAAATCAACAACCCTCTTTTTGGAACAAGTGAACTTGATCCTATAATGGATTCAAACTATTCATCAAGTTTTGACACTTCCTATGCTGGACCTATGACAAGGGGAAAAACAAAGACTCTTGCAGAGGTTTATGCTCAAACAACACCCATATCTCGGCCCTCACTTGTTTCCAACGCTCCTAAAGCTCAGAAGTCGTGAATAGCTTCGTCTACGCAAAGGGCAAGCAAAGATGTAGCTGGTCTTGTCAAAGAAATGTTGTCTCAGCCAGCTTTGTCTCGAACTTCGGAATCAAATCAAGAAGTTCCAACAGCTGAAGAAGAGAACAAATCACCTGACAGCTCTGAGTTCTCCTTTTTAGAAGATATCCCTACTTCCAAGCTTATGGATTCTCCTCGCTCTATTAGTTCATTTGCCATGCCAATCATGATGACTAATACAACATCTTTGGAGGAACAAGTCTCGACTATAGCTCAGACTTTAGAAGAATTAATGAAGTCTATGAAAGAAAGGGAAGCATTGAGAGATGCGCAAATAACTCTCCTAATGGATAAGATGGGGAATACATCTGGACTGAATTGCGAAGATGAAAGCTTGAGGCCAAACCAAACCCATAATGACAAACCCGAGAGTTCAACAAAGGATCTTAATTTCTCTACAGATGGGTCTATCTCTCCTAACCAGCTCAAGGAGTTAATCAAGGAAGCTATCAAAGATCAAGTTGGGGGCGGAAGTCAAGCATCCATTGCCTATGCTAAACCATACACTCAAAGGATAGATCTCTTGAGGATGCCTCAAAACTATCAGCCACCGAAGTTCCAACAATTTGAGGGTAAAGGCAATCCAAGGCAACATGTAGCCCATTTTGTGGAAACTTGTAATAATGCTGGAACTTATGGGGATCTCATGGTCAAGCAATTCGTTCGCTCTTTGAAGGGAAATGCATTTGATTGGTATACCGATCTAGCACCTGGCTCCATTGATAGTTGGAATCAAATGGAGCAAGAATTCCTAAACCGTTTCTATAGTACTCGACGTACTGTTAGCATGATAGAACTCACCAATTCAAAGCAATGGAAAGAAGAGCTTGTCATTGATTACATTCAGCGGTGGAGGAACCTTAGTCTCAACTGCAAGGATCAATTATCAGAGGCGTCTGCAATTGAGATGTGCATTCAAGGAATGAATTGGCTATAAACTATATTCTTCAAGGAATAAAGCCTAAAACATTTGAAGAATTAGCAACACGTGCTCATGACATAGAGCTTAGTATTGCCTCCAATGGCCACCAAGGTCCCCCTGTTCAAGAACCTCGTAAGGGGAGAGAAAGACAAGATACTCGCAAAGGGGGCAAATTCCCTTCTAAACCGGAAAACAAGCAGTCTTTGATTGTAACTACTGCTCCTCTCAAAGTTCCGATTAAGCCCAAGATGAAAGAACAAATGCCTACTTTCACTCAAGATAAAGGAAGAAGAAGACCAACATTACAAGAGATGCAAGAAAAACAATATCCATTCCCTGATTCCTATATCTCCAATATGTTGGATCATTTACTTGAGTTGAAGTTGATTGAGCTACCAGAGATGAAGCATCCTGAAGAAGCTGACCAAACAAATAACCCTAAGTATTGCAAGTATCATCGCCTCATAGGCCACCCTATAGAACGATGTTTTGTGTTGAAAGATAAAATTATGGAGCTAGCCTACCAAGGAAAGATCACATTTGATGATGAAGTTGTGACTTCTAATCTTGCCATGGTGGCCTCAACAACCACTTCTACTTTTCTTACCATTCAATTTGGTTCATTTGAGCCTATTGAGGTAAAGGTACCTTTCCCCCCAATACTAATTCTTGAGATATCTGATGACGACCCTCATAGGGACAAACACGCTTATAAAGATGAACCTTCAGTTACCGATGAAGAAGGATGGACCCTTGTGACTCGACGAAAGAATCATAAAGCAAAATACAATGTACATGCAAAGGAGAGTCCAAAGACACCTTATGCAGTAAAAAGGCCAACGAAGGTGATGAAGCCTAGAACTGAAGTAGCAGTACTATCTCTTGAAGGTAAATCCGTGCAAAGCCCACGACAACCAGTTACTTTACAAGAATTCATCCCCCGACATTTTCAAGATTATGTCTTTTCATCTCTCACATGCTATCAAATAAGTGATGAGGAAGAATCAGAGTGCGAGGAGGAGACAGAACAAGCTATCGTGTACAGGGCATGCTGGTCTTCAATCATTTTCACTGATGATGATCGTTTATTGGGCCCTAAGATTCACAATCGCCCCTTGTTTGTAACTGGGTACATTCGAGAACAACGAGTTAATCGTATCCTTATCGATGGAGGGTCTGCAGCCAATATTCTCCCACTCAAAATATTGAAAGAATTAGGAATCTCCTTAGATGAACTACTTCCCAGTAAGTTAATGATTCAAGGCTTTAATCAGGGTGGGCAAAGAGCTATTGGGAAGATTAGACTTCAAATGCTCATTGGTGAAATGGAATCAAGTGCACTCTTTCACATCATCGATGCCAAGACCACTTATAAGATGCTTATTGGAAGACCATGGTTGCATGAGCATGGTGTTGTGCCATCTACATATCACCAATGCCTTAAATATTTCCAAGATGGACAACTCAAGAAGATAGTGGCTGATGACAAGCCTTTTACTGTAGCTGAGTCACACTTTGCTAATGCAAAATTTTACTTGGAGGATGATAAGATGGAAGAAACCCAAGTTGTGGCTTCACCATCTAGCAAAGAAGAAAAGCCCCACTCCAAAGTTTTAAGGATTAATTCTCCAATTGAGGAGAAGGAAACCAAGAAAACTGAGACTTTTATAGAAAATAGGAAGCATCATACTCCAGAAGTAACTAGAGTAGCCCCTGTGCTACACTATGTTCCAATCGCCAAAAGAAAAGAAGGCCAATCCCCATTTTCAGGAGATGAGGAGTCAATATCAAAGGATTTGCAAGGATTAAACCTGCCAGTTACTAAAATCATAAAATCGAAATCCTCAAGTCAACCATTGAAAGGGTTTACAAGACCATCCCAAGGGCCGATTGTTGAGCATGGGACTTTGCCCACTAAAAGAACAGAAGAGGGTTTTGACCCTAACGCGTATAGACTCATGGCTAAGGCTGGTTATAACCATGAGAAGCCAACTGGTTTGGGTAAGCTCATCCCTGAAGCCTCTAGAAAAGGACAAAATACATCGAAAGCCCAAGGTGTTAGGGCAACAAGTTCTAAGGCCGGAATTGGATATACTCTACCAACCCCCATCCATATCCCCATTCGGAAAGTTAGTGTTTTGGTGATTTTGAAAGATAATAAAGAAGAAGAACAATTTTCAAAGCCATCAAAGAAACCATCTGTTTTTTATCGCATTGGCCAACCCACTCCCCCTATCTCAGTCTTCGACAGGTTGAGGACACAAGACGATGATAACTTTGTTAACGGCACTCGAAGCTCTGTTCTTATAAGACTCAGTCGTTCAACTTCTTCCCAAAATGGCACTCGAAGTTCCGCTCTTACAAGACTTAGTTATGATACTTCTTCTCAACTCTCAAAGGATGAGAAGTTAAGACAAAAGCAAAATAAGATGTCAAATTTCCTTCACAGAGATGTTGACGAGACACTCCTTATGGATCAAGATTCAAATGAGGTTCGCAGCTCCATTCCATCTCGCATGAAGCGTAGAAGTATTTGGGAAGTAAACACTGGAGAAACCTTGACTACAAAAAAACGTACGACAGTGTCCACAAAACAAAAGGTGGAAGACGAGGTTGCCGTTTCAGTAAATCATATAACAATCACTGAAGTCACAAAGGTGGAGTCCCCTATTGAAGACTATGCTGAAGATGCTCCACCCACATTTGAAAAAGGCATGCAGGCTACATTTGATGAATTGAAGGAAGTTAACATTGGCGATACTGAAGACCATAGGCCAGTCTTTTTAAATGCAAATTTGTCCCTAGAGGAAGAAGATGCTTATGTTGAACTCCTCAAAGAATATAGGGATGTTTTTGCTTGGACATACAAAGAAATGCCAGGCCTAGATCCAAAGGTCGTTGTTCACCATTTATCAGTAAGGCATGGGGTACGACCAACGAAGCAAGCACAACGTAGGTTCCGGCCTGAGTTAATCTCCCAGGTTGAAGGAGAGGTCAACAAGCTTATTGAAGCTGGCTTTATTCGTGAAGTCAAGTATCCCACATGGGTATCAAACATTGTCCCTGTAAGAAAAAAGAATGGGCAAATTCGTGTTTGTGTCAACTTTCGTGACCTTAACAGGGCATGTCCAAAAGATGAATTTCCTCTTCCTTTAACAGAAATTATGGTTGATGCTACAGTAGGCCATGAAGCTCTTTCATTTATGGATGGGTTCTCTGGTTACAATCAAATTCGCATGGCTCCAAAAGATGAAGAGCTCACTGCTTTTCGTACTCCAAAAGGAATATACTGCTATAAAGTTATGCCTTTGGGATTAAAGAATACAGGCGCCACTTATCAAAGGGCGATGCAAAGAATATTTGATGACCTACTTCACATGAATGTAGAGTGCTATGTTGATGATCTGGTTGTGAAGTCGAAGAAAAAAATGGAGCATCTGCAAGACCTTCGTCAAGTCTTTGAGTGACTTCGTAGGTACCAACTTAAAATGAACCCCATGAAGTGTGCATTTGGAGTTACATCAGGAAAATTCCTAGGATTCATAGTTCGACACCGAGGAATTGAAATTGATAGATGGAAGATTGATGCTATTCAAAAAATGCCAAAACCTCGAAATATTCACGAGCTCAAAAGTCTTCAAGGAAAGCTTGCTTACCTCAGAAGGTTTATATCCAACTTGGCAGGACGCTGTCAACCTTTCAGTCGCCTTATGAAGAAAGATGTCCCATTCAAGTGGGATCAAGCATGTAGAAATGCTTTCGAGAGCATCAAAACATACTTGCTAAATCCCCCTGTTCTACGAGCACCTATATAGGGGTGGCCACTTATTCTTTACATAGCAGCACAAGAACGATCATTAGGAGTGCTTCTAGCTCAAGAAAATGAAGAAGGAAAGGAGAACGCTCTCTATTACTTGAGTAGAACCTTGCATGGTGCTGAATTCAATTATTCACCAATTGAAAAGACATGTTTAGCTTTGATGTTTGCCATTCAAAAGCTAAGACATTACTTGCATGCCCATTCAATACGGCTCATCTCACGGGCAGATCCCATTAAATACATTATGACTAAGCCAGTTCTTTTGGGAAGGCTAGCAAAATGGGCTCTCTTACTCCAAGAGTTCGAGATAATATATGTCCAACAAAAAGCAGTGAAAGGACAAGCTTTGGCTGATTTCCTTGCTGATCATCCTATTCCTGATGATTGGGAGATGTCTGATGACCTTCCTGATGAAGAAGTAATGCTCATTGAAATTTCACAGCCTTGGAGGATGTTCTTTGAGGGAGCTGCTCAACGTTGTGGTGCCGGTGCTGGAGTAGTGTTTGTAACTCCAGAAGGGGATATACTCCCATATGCATTTACTCTTACAGAATGTTGTTCAAACAATGTTGCTGAATATCAAGCACTAATCCTAGGTCTTGAAATGGCAATGGATGAAAAAACAACTCGTTTGGAAGTCTTTGGTGATTCAAAGTTAATCATAAATCAAGTGCTTCTGCACTATGACGTGAAAAAGCCAGAATTGATTCCATATTGCAAATACGCCAAGAGGCTTTTGGGATGGTTTGATCACGTTAGTATTACACATGTCCCAAGAAATGAGAATAAACAAGCTGATGCCTTGGCAAAATTAGCAACGGCTCTTACCTTACAAGATCTCGAAATAAAGATTCCAATATGCCAAACATGGGTAATACCTCCAAACTTTGATGAGGATGAGATAGGAGAAGAAGTAAACTCAATTTCAGTTTTTGACATAGAAAGAGAAGATTGGCGGCAACCTATCATTGATTATGTAGAACATGGAAAATTGCCCAATGACCCTCGACATAGAACTGAAATTCGGCGACGAGCTCCACGTTTTGTTTATTACAAGAATACTTTATATCGTCATTCTTTTGATGGTCTTCTCCTTCGTTGCTTGGATGATGAGGAAGCTGCCAAGGCACTTGAAGAAGCTCATTCAGGGATTTGTGGTGCTCACCAGTCAGGTCCTAAACTTCATTTTCAAATTAAGCGGATGGGTTATTACTGGCCCACTATGGTTAAGGATTGTATGGAATATGCAAAAAGATGCTCAGCATGTCAATTCCATGCAAACTTCATTCATCAACCTCCAGAACCCCTACATCCTACTGTAGCTTCATGGCCATTTGATGCTTGGGGATTAGATGTGGTTGGGCCATTGACGCCAAAATCTTCTGATGGACATTCATATATCCTAGCTGCGACAGATTATTTCTCAAAGTGGGCTGAGGCCACTGTATTTCGTGAAGTGAAGAAGGAAACTGTCGTGAACTTCATCAAAAGAAATATCATCTTTAGGTATGGTGTACCTCGTTACATCATCACTGATAATGGGAAGGAATTCTACAACAAGTTGATGGACAAACTTTGCAATGACTTTGGTTTTAAGCAACATAATTCCTTCATGTATAATGCTCCAGCCAATGGTCTTGCAGAAGCCTTTAACAAGACTCTATGCAATTTGCTCAATAAAGTTGTAGGGAAGTCAAAAAGAGATTGGCATGAAAGAGTTGAGGAAACCTTATGGGCGTATCGTACAACATATCGAACACCTACCCAAGCCATGCCCTATTCTCTTGTTTATGGGGTAGAAGCTATTCTACCACTTGAACGCCAAATTCCTTCATTAAGGATTGCCATTCAAGAAGGTCTTTCTAATGAAGACAATGTTCGTTTACAACTTGAAGAATTAGAAGCATTGGATGAAAAAAGATTAGAGGCACAACAACGCCTTGAGTGTTATCAAGCTCGCATTTCTAGGACTTTCAACAAAAAGGTTCGTCCTCGATCTTTTCAAGTTGGAGATTTGGTTCTTGCTGTACGAAGACCCATCATTATCACCCATCGCACTAAGAACAAGTTTGTTTCAAAATGGGATGGACCGTATGTTGTTCAGAAGCCTATACAAATGGAGCATACAAGTTGGTTGCTGAAGATGGTTTAAGAATTGGTCCTATCAACGGCAAATTCTTGAAACGTTATTATGCCTAAAGATTGAAGCACTCCTTGGTAGGAGCCTAAACTGCCTACCTCAACACTCAAAGGGTACATGATGTTTTTCCATTATTTTTGAAGGTGTTCACCCAAAAAAAAAAAAAACCTCCTTGAACTACGTAATGACTTGATCCCCCTCAAGGGGTACGTAGGCAGCTTGGCATTCTATGCTAAGTTCAGTCACATGTCCAAAAAAAAAAAATCTTTTAACAATCAGTGAAGTAAGAGCTAGAGAAATAAACAATCCATTAAAAAATTGACATGATGGAATTCCTTTATTGTTCACAAAAAAAAAAAAAGAAAAAAAAAAAGAAGAAGAAGATGGTTATAATGATTATCTATTACAAGTCAATATTTCCAATTGTAATTCTCTAATTCATCACGGGCGGTCCTTAATTCTTGTTCTAACAACTCCAAGGATTTAGTGTCTACATTGCTTAAAGTATAAGAAGTCTCTACGGAAGAAATCTCTTCTCGAATGTTTGAAACAATTACTTTCTGGCTTGACAGCTTTTCATCATTTTCGAGGGCGGAAACTTCAAGTTCTTACTTGTGGGTGAATAATCGTTTCAGTTCTTCTTGAAGCTCGGCTATTTTAGAATCGGTGTTCACTAATCCATCCTTAAGTGCCTCACCATGTGCTAATAATTCACCCTCTACCTTTAGCTGATCATCAAGTTGCACTTTATATTCTGTCAACTTTTTGTCATGCTGCTCGGGCGTCATATATGAGGAAAAGGAAGACTGTAGAGATGTAAAAGTATTGGCCTTATCAAAATA
Source organism: Castanea crenata (assembly GCA_020976635.1). Lineage (NCBI taxonomy): Eukaryota > Viridiplantae > Streptophyta > Magnoliopsida > Fagales > Fagaceae > Castanea > Castanea crenata. The sequence continues at coordinate 2,956,633 of JAGHPS010000031.1, read as the reverse complement.
TTCTGCAACCAATGTTTTTAATGGTGAAGGATCAATAGCTTGATTGGTTGTTATGGCCTCAAAAATTTTGTTAGCCCCATCAAGGAGTAAATATGTCTTGTTAAATGGAGTTCTAACAATCTTTTGTTGAAGACTTTTCCAAAGATTCAATGCAAGATCAATGCGGCGCTTCAAAAATTCATCATTAGGATTATATTCAGAAACTTCAGGAGCACAAGACTTAGTTCTTTGAGGAGATCTTGTAACATTCTTCCTAGAATCGATATTAGCCACCTCTTCTATGCTCCTTGGCAATGTAGTAGATGACCGTGGACCGGAAATTGAACTTTCACTATCATTTAAGTCCACATCATTATCAATGTCCAATGGCAAGGTTCGTTGATCGGACTAAAAATAATAATAATAATACATAGTTCATAAGGAGTAAAAAAAAAGAAAAAAAAGAAAAAAGAAAAAAAGAGAAGCAAGAAGAAGAGTCAAAGACTAATCATGAATACCTGAACTTTGTTTCTTGGCGATGTAGCAAGAGATTGTGGATTGGAATTATTCTCAAAAGCCGCCTCATTGTCAACCTCCATGTTCAAAACTTGTTAACCAGACTGCATTCAAATACACATTGTTCATGTAAGATATACTTTGCATAAACAAAAGGAAAGTTTCTTCTAAAAAAGAAAAAGACCTGATCCTTTGCACCCTCAAGGTTTTCAGAAGCACTTGTGATGCCTCTAAGGGAATTTGGGTTGATAGGTATTGTCAATTTGGGCTTTTTAGTCCGATTCCAATGATGATCACTATCATTATCATCACTCATTTCTTCAAGGACTGGATTTACTCCTCCCTCAAATGCATCATGCACTTTTAAGGATCTTTCAACAGATGGGGCCCTTGGAGGAGGCTTCTTCAATTTAGTTGTGACACCTTGAGACTCCTTGGGCTGAATATGGTGGTTCACAGGTTTTGAGATGGTGTTTGCCACATGAACTTTGGGTAATCGAATATCCTTATTATTGTTGCTCTTGACATTGATAGGCTGAACTACCTTACTCTTGGAAGCAGGAGGATGTGCACTTGCAATCAAAATATTTACACCATCATCAAGATACTTCCCATGAATATGATTCCACCACTTTTGTAGCCACTTGTAGTATGAAGTTTGAAATTAGCTGGGGTAGGAGGCACTGGAAAGAATGCTTTGCAACCAGTCTTGTAGAGAGTACATAATCTCCAAAACTCCACAATTTTATCCAAAGTTCCTTGACGAATGTCCTCTTTAATGGTACCTGGAATGTCTTGGCAAAGTCCAAATTGACGGCTAAACCGAAAAGGACTATAAGGTTCCACTATGAGATGACCCTCTTGACTCATAGACAAGTAAGAAGAACGGATACTTATAAAATATGACGATGAATTACGAGAAAGTCCTCCATCATAAAGAAAAGTCTCCTCCCTATTCCTGACATACAAATTTGCGTCCCATTGCATAGAAGTACCTTGTATCAACTTCCTTGCTTCGTGTTCATCAAAGTGTTTGGCCCCTCCTTCCCCAGAATATACAACCATCTTGGGCCCTGGGACATCAATCTCATAATGAGTCCTAAAATAAAGACCTAGCCAGCCATAAATATAATGAACAGGAAAGCAGGCACCCGAACGACTAATCATTGGAGAAGAATGAGCAATCTTGTTTAGTCCTCGGTAGAGACTAACTAGAACTGGTATTGCTAGACAAAAAGGGCGACCTGTTGCCATGAAGCTTGCAATCTTGAAGGTTCCAGGGCGAATTGTATTGGGATCTTCACTTGGCAAAACAAAGGTGCAAAGCCAACAAGAAAGTAATGCAGCTAAGTAGGTCTCTTCCCATAGCCCATCCTCAATCTTGAGTTCAATAAAAGGGATTTTCCCACATTTGGACCAACCTTGAATTTTATTAAGCGAACCATTAGGATTATGAGTCTTGATTGCACGACTTAACCTCTTTGTCCTTCGACTTGGTGGTTTTGAATATTTCATTCCATATCTACACCAAAAGTTAACCCAATCGCTCGCCGAAACACGCGGGTCTTCTCCTTCCTTTTTAGAATTAAGAAGATGAAAGGCCGCGAATAGGTGCTCACAACTCTTTGGGATGAACCTCTCTACCTCGTCACTTCCTGTCAATTCCTCGTGGCAAGGGATGGCTTCATCGTAAAGACGACCAAAGATAGGAAGCCCGCCAAGTCGATACAAATCCTAAAGTGAGATAGACATCTCACCAAGTGATGTGTGGAGGGTGTTGGTTTGTGGGCACCATCCTTCGCAAAACGCTCGCATTACATTAGCATTTCGATCATATGTGTACAGAGATGCTGAAACTGCGTCATAAATATGGGCCTTGTCAAGAGTCTTCTTGCTTCTAAAAAGAACATCTTCAAGCCATTCCCAATATAGAGGTATGTAATTCCACTCTCCATTGATCTTGAAAAGAGTGCCCCAACGTGTTCCACCTGAAATTATACGACGGCCAAGAGTCACTAGATAACGAGACTCTACAGTGTTCTTGTGAAGAGAGCTATGCAAAGACCACGCTTTAGAGGGGGAATCAGAATTCCGACAGACATCATAGGTCCACTCCACAATGTCTCTTGAGTCTTTAAGTTCAGGCCACCTTTCCGCAAATCGACCAATAATCGACCTTTCAATGAGCATTGATATGTCTACTTCCTTAGTGTCATTCGATTCTTTAGTAACAACAAGATACTTCTTGCCGGATGAAGAGAAGTCCTTGAAGAGCACCATGATGAAAGGGCGAACCTAAAAAAAAAAAAAAAATGTGTACAAAAGAATATAAACTACGGTGCAAAGAAGGTTAAAAAAAGGGGGCATGGACATGCAATAAAAAAAGAAAAAAAAAAAAAAAAGAAGCAAAGTTATTATATCTTCATATGCAAGTATTGCTCCACTACAAGATATCAATGGGCACACATCCTGGCATAGACAATTTTCATCCTCAAAGTAGCCTTCTTCTTCAATGCAATCTTCGTCTTCAAGGAAGTCTTCGTATCACAGATAGACTTCGTTGTTGTCTTCGTCCGCAAGGAAGTCTTCGTATCACAGATAGTTGTCTTCGTCCGCAAGGAAGTCTTTGTATCACAGATAGTTGTCTTCGTCCGCAAGGAAGTCTTCGTATCACATATAGACTTCGTTGTTGTCTTCGTCTGCAAGGAAGTCTTCGTATCACAGATAGACTTCGTTGTTGTCTTCGTCCGCAAGGAAGTCTTCGTATCACAGATAGACTTCGTTGTTGTCTTCGTCTGCAAGGAAGTCTTCGCATCACAGATAGACTTCGTTGTCAAGATTGTTTGCAAGGAAGTCTTCGCATCATAGATAGACTTTGTTGTCAAGATTTTCGTTGAGTTTGTTGTCTTGGTAGCTACTTGGCTTGAGGACTACTTGGCTTGAGGAACAAAATAAACTCTTGCAAGTTCTTTGTAGTGCCACTAAGTCATCATATTGCCTATCCTAAACGGAGTTGAAACAACACAAAAAAAAAAAAAAGGACATGCCCAAGTGAAAAGTTTTGATCAAGAATGTACCTCCTAAGGTTTTTGTGATTGAACTCTTGCAAAACTTAACGCCAAATCCTTAAAGATGGATCCGCTGCATGCAAAGAAAATCGTGAAGTAGTGAAGATTATATGAAGAAACTAGTGTACATTGAATCTATCGAACTAAATATCATACATATGTGATATTAGTTTAGAAAAAAATTATAAGAAGAGGAGAGTATACCTAGTTACTTGACTGAAAGAAAAAAAAAAATCTTATGCCTTCTCCAAGAATTGTTTTTGAGATTTCTGAGCTTACGCACTATGAAAAAAAATTGTGAATTATGTGCAGCTGGAGCTGGCCTTTTATAGTGCTGGTCAGACAGAGTTTAACTGCAATTAAAATTCCTTTGGTCAAGACCGGATTGGCCAGGAAAAGAAGTCAGAATGAAGGAGAATTCTTGTATCTGATGGAAAGGATGAGGCATTGTGAGTTCCACTGTCCTACTTGGAATTAAACTCTTAAACAATTTTAAGTTGCAACAGACACTAACTCCTGTCTGTTACGCTTAAGAAAGTGGAAAAAAAAAAGTCATCATTGCAATTAAATAAGCAAGTTGGGGCTTATCCAGACGATGGAATTTCAGTTCTTATGTAGTCGGGACATTGATATCAAGAAGTCTCAGGTTATTTTTTTTATTCCTACCTATCTAATCAAAGACCACTTTAGCTAGGAAACCAATTCCTTCTTGAGATTATCTTTTCATAGGAAGGATCTCTTCTTCAACTCGGACTAGGAAAAAAAGAAACGTGGATTCTTGCATGGTGGAGTTTTGCATGCGTTAGGACTCTTTTAAGTCATGATATAAGGGAATTCTTCTTCAACTTGGACTAGAAAAAAAAAAAAAAAAACGTGGATTCTTGCATGGTGGAGTTTTGCATGCATTAAGACTCTTTTAAGTCATGATATAAGGGAATTCTTCTTCAACTTGGACTAGAAAAAAAGAAAAAAAGAAACGTGGATTCTTGCATGGTGGAGTTTTGCATGCATTAGGACTCTTTTAAGTCATATACTTATCTGAAATTTAGTTCTATTGGAACTCTATAAATGAGTAACATTAGAACTCTTTTGAGTCTTGGTATACTTTGGCCATTAGATTTGAACGTGGCTACTATCACATTAGACAATCTCGACTTGGGCAGTGGACCAACAGTAGGATCATTGTGATATGGGGCAAAGAAAAAACATATGTATATATAAAAGGCGCTGAAATTAGTTGCATCAAAGCGTGAAATTTGTCGAGACTTGATCACTTCCCACGTTCAAAATTGTGAAAATGACCAAGTCTCGAGGGGGCATTTGTAAGAGGCAAAATTTTAAGCCAATTATAAAATGCCACATTAAAATTTAGTGGCAAATTCCAAATTAATGTCATTAAATTAATTAAATTAGATAATGACATGTGTCATCCAAATTGACATCACACTGGCATATCAAAATTTGCCACATGTCATTTGGCCCACAAGATAAAGATAAACTTCCTATACAAAATTTATGGATAATTATCTTTATTAAAATAAACTAATTAGAGATAATGATTTATCTTTATTGATTATTATCTTTATCAAAATATGATATAGATAAATAGAGATAATTATCTCTAAGAAGAATTTGGGCCAATCAAAAGTCTACTACATACTTTCAAGCATATCAACTCAAAGTGAAACTTATCCTCTAAAATCACTATAAATAGAGGACATCCCCTCTCATTTTAAAGGAGGAAGTTTTCAAGAGGCCCAAGCTTTGGAGAAATTCTGTCTCAAGAATCTTTGAAGAACTTGAAGCATCTTTGAAGAACTTGAAGAACATTTGAAGAACTTGAAGAACATTCGAAGGGCTTGAAGAACTTGAAGGACAACAAATCTCTAACAAGCTTAAAGCCAGAGATTCGTTGTGAAGACCATTTGATCCATCTTTCAACCAAATTGAAGAAAGTTTCGCGTTTGAGTCAAGACCATAAAGAAGATAGAATCAGAAGAGCATTTGTCAAAACTGAGATTGAACTCATTACTTGATTAATACAAAAAATATATTTGTAGAACTCATTTTTTTTAATTTGTTTGATTTTTCTTCAATTGAAAAATTTGTGTTTACACATACATTTAAATTTGTATTATTTCTAGCATTGGTCAATTTTTTGGGCATTCTTAAAAATGAAGAAAAAAAATGTGAAACTAATTTTTTTTTTTTTATATCTCCGGCCAATAGATATTTTTTAAAACAAAATATCAATTTTTTGGCCCCACATTTGGGTCTACCTCTAGTAGAGGGCCCTAGGTGATGGCCAACAAACTGTAAATTGATCACCAGCATTTGACAAAAAGTTAATTGTTCCATGGCCAACAAAACGTTAATGATCTGGAAGATTTTTTTGTTAGGTTGTAACTTGTAAGGTGATCTTGCGGAATTTGTAGGATGCTTTGATTGGATTTAACACGTCCTTGTATTTTAATTCACCTAGGCTGGATTATTTTTGCTTAAATCTTGTCCTTTCACATGTTTTGCATCTTTAATTTTCTTCCCACCATTTTTTAGGACTTTACTCTTACTTGATTTGGTATGATTTCTTTTGGTTAAATTCTTGTTTGCTTTGTCACTTCGAAGGTTTATTTATTATTTATTTATTTATTTTGTTGTGCAAATGTCACTTTGAAGTTTGAACCCTGTTATTTGACATCTCAATTTGCCTAAGATGCCTTTGATGTATTTCTAGGTTGAATGTAGCTGAATCATTGAACATGTCCTACTGTGGGGGTAATCCTTAACTAGGTTAACAAAAGAAAATGAGCGATATCAACCTGCTTAGCAAGGGGTATTTTCCATAGTTAGGACGGCAATGGAATGAAAGTCGTTTTCACTCATCCTAAGCTTTAACATTTTAAGATTTTATCTTAAAGTGCTCTTAGGACAATTACTTTAAAGGCATCCGTTAACATTATATTTCTTTTTAAAGTCATAAAATTTGATTGGTAAAATGATCTTAATAATGGAAATAATGACCATTGCTCTAATTATTTAAAAGTTGATGCATCAAGTAATGAAATTTGAACCTTTGGTCAATCTCTAGTTTAGATTCTACCTCTACTTTTGGATAGGTCCCCCCTAATTGAGGTTGGTTGTTAATGTGGGATTGAGATGAGGTGCAACACTCTAAGTAGTGCACTTGATGCAATTCCTATGGAGGGTTGAGATTGATAGTTGCAAAAAGCAACTTTCATTCTCAACCATTAATTAAAAAAGTTTTAAAAAAAATTGAAGTAAAGAGTAAAACTTAAAAATGTAAAAAGTATATTATTTTTGTGAAACATGGTAGGGTTATTGCACCCACTGCAATACCTTCATCCTAATCCGTTAATGTGAGTGAAGTTTTGGAATGTGTGTGAAAGAATGAGTGCTTCATGGGTAATTAATGTTTGAGAAAATGTGCACCACTGCAAGATTTGTGGATTGTATGCCACCTCTTTTTGGTAATAGATGGTTATCTAACTTGGACGTGTCACTTTCTACAAGTGAAATTTTGGTTTTTACTTGTCCCTCCCAAGAACACATGCGCTTTCAAAACTTCTCTTGATTTGTATATTGTATTCATTTTGTGTATTTGATAGGATGATCTCATCTTTTTCTTTTCTTTTTTCTTTTTTTTTTGTTCTTCTTCTTCTTCTTCTTCTTCTTCTTTTTTTTTTAATACACTATTGATTCCTAGAGTTTAAAGGTTGAACACTTCTAGTCCCTTATCAATTTTAGTTTCTAAAGTTTAAGACAACCCATGTGCTTCAATTTCACATTACCCCAATTAATTGAATTGAGTGTTAGGTTATATATATGTCATTTCAAATTTTGATGCCATTTCTCTCTCTGGTCTCCCCGATCCCAATCTGATTCTGCACAAACAAAACCATAAATAAATCAATATCCATTAGATCATGAAAACCAAGCCCCCAAAGCAAATACTTTTTTTATTTTTTATTTTTTATTTTAAAAAAAAAAGAGGAAAGCAAATGAAATTCAGAGGAGTTAGATGGAGATGGAATGAATACCTGAGAACCAGAGAAATTCAGAGAAAATGATGCGTTAGTTAGAGGTTTACATCTCTGTGTGCATGGGAAGAATATGAAGGAAGATTTAAAAGAGGAAAGACTGAGCAGCTTATTGTATTTGAATCCTGAAAGTAAGCTAGGCCTATTTAGAGATCCAATTCCTGAATCTTATGCTGCAAATGATGGCAAAATGTCAATAAAACATGGGTTTGACTTACCTTTAGTATTTTTTTAATTAGAGGTGTTTTTTTGTTTTAAATACACTAAGTGAGTTTTAATCTCTATATTTTATTTAGTTAATAAATGACGTAACACTTTCTTATTAAAACAAAAAAAAATTCCAGTTAAAAAAGTAATGAAAGTAAGTTAAACCCATAACATATATAACCATCGAACTCAATAATTCAGAATGTACTCCAAACTAAATGGAAGGCCCACTACAAAACATACAGACTGAAATTCGAAATAACGATAGAAAGTAAAAAGAACAACTCTCCCAAATTCGCAACAGGCCTGGATGCTCTCACTGTTCAGCTAGCAAAAGGAATTTACTCTTGACATCAGTACATCACCAATATAATACCTGTCAGAACTTAGAACTCTCACCTATAGACCATAATATGACAAATAAATGTGCTTGTAGGCTAAGGCTTGTAGCATTCTCTATCCTGATCCTGACCTCAATGTCTGATCATGATATAAATGCCAAGGCAACGACGAAAAACAAAGCAACACAAGCGATGCCAACAATCCAAACAAGATAGCTAGGGAGGAACATAGCTATCATTAGTAATAACCCAGTGGCAGCAGCAGTAGATCCTATCAGTCCAAAAACTCCAGTAATCAGTGGCTTCCTATGGGTTAGCAAGACAGCAGTGATGGAACAAAGATAAGCCACCAAGTTACCAACTACAACACAAACTAGGAAGACCTTGTTGGAAAAAGATTTTCCAGTGAAATGGAAAACAATGACAGAAGCTGATGTTTGGGCTGCGACAGTGATGGACATCATGGCTAGTTTGTTTATGTTCACAGTTGGTCTACGGTTCCTACCTTCACCTCTGCCTTCGACGTCACCTCCACCTCCGCCTCCTTCTCCGTCTCCGTCTCCACCTCCACCTCCACCTCCACCTCCACCTCCTCCGCCGCCTCTGCCTCTCCCTCCACCCACTCCTCCACCAGTTTCTCCACCTTCTCCTTCTCCTTCACCTCCTCCGCCTTCATCTCTCCCAACACTTGCACTTCCACGCCCACTTTCCTCTTCCTCTTCACCATTACTCCCTCCTTTGGCTTCAACACAGCAACTAGTAACTTCAATAAGCCTATCTTTAGAATCAGAATATAAATGTTGTAGATGTAGGTAAATAAGTAGATCAGTGAAGATCATTGAGAGTAACTTGAAGAGTGACTCACCGAATCTTTTGGTTCCATCTTGACCTGTGCCACTGCCTCTTCCATTTCCTTTATCAACACGGCCAAGTACAACTACTTTAGGATGCTGCTCAGGGCTCCTTTCCAGACACTGCAATATATCATACTCCTGGAAGCTCAAATGGTGGAAACTCATGGTTGCCCATGAATCAGAAGCACGTGTTTCTTTTCTGGATGGAAGAACACCAAGTTCTCCAACAATCATCAGCAAAATCAGCATGATCATCACCAGGTTGCGAAGAACCTTCTTTGATCCCAGGTTGCTATCTCCATCGCCGCCACTTCCTGCAGCACCACCATTAGCCTCTATTGCCTTTGATGGCAGTAAAGGCGGTTCTAAAAAGCCCAGGCCTGCATCTTCATCACCCTTGCCACACACGAGCATTGATAAGGTTGGTTCAGGTAGATCTGATTGCACTCGCAGCAGCCATGGACTGCTTGCCTCGCCAAGTCTTGAATAAGGCAGGAAATCCAGTTTGTCCCCCAAGATCATATCTGGATTTTTTGGAGGATAATCAGATAAGGCAGAGCTTGCAACCAAAATTACTAGGAAAATAGGAAGGGTTATATTAGCCTGACCCATGTTGAATATATGAACTGTTAACATATATAGTGTTGTGGGCTTTAGGCCTAACTAGTTTACTTGTTTAGCACTCTTACTTGTACTACACTCATATTTACTTGTACTGCACTCATATGCCTCCTATATAAAGGCACTCATGTATATTCTTTCAGTAAGAAATACAATACTATTGAATTCAGTATTTCTAACATGGTATCAGAGCCACTGCTCTGACATTTTCTTCGCAGTCTTGTCTTTATTGGTGTAATTTTGTTCTCAATATTGCTTCCGCTGTCACGACAACTGCTGCAGCCTTCGCCGTTGAACCTTCGAGTCTTCCAGACATCGTCCTCAGGTTCCGGACCTGCAGCAGCCGCTGTTGAGGAGTCCGAACACTGCAAAGACCACTGCCTTTTTCGGCACCGCCGTGAATATTGCTCCGAAAATTTTTTCGAAGGTACGTCTTGCTCCGATCTATCTTTCCGTGAAAACCTCACACTCATTGGAGTCTCCACGCGCCCTCACGCGCCTCCAGAAGTTTCTGCCCTGAAGATCACGCTCCCACGCGCCGCCACGCGCCTGCCACACGCCAGATTCAGCCTGCTGATGTCAGCCCTAGCCACGTTAGCACTGCCACGTCATCTACCACGTCAGCACTAACACGTCAGCACTGACACGTCAGCACTGACCGTTGACTTTGACTGTTGACCGTTGACTTTTCTGGAGTTGACTTTTTCAGGCCAGGTCCTCCTTACTCAGTTTTTCGCGTAGATTTCATTTTTGCAATCCATTTTTGCATATTTTGCTTCTAAATGAAGAATAAGGACAGGTCTTCTTCCTTTTGCAACAATCATCGCAGACAATCTAGTAAACACTTTTGCAATTTTTGCAAACGTTTTGGCCATAATATTAAGACTTGCTTTCAGCGCAATAAATCAGCTGTTTCAGGTTCTTCTGCCACTATTGCTGACATCGAGAGTGTCCAACCAATGGCTCCCGTCTTTGCACAGTCTGAGTCTTCAAGTCGCACTTTCACCATGACCACAGATGACCTTAAAAACATCATCGCCAATGTCATTCGTATGGTTGGTAATGCATCTTATTCCTCTTCTCTCTCAGCTTTGTCCAGTATGTCTCCTTCCTCTTGGCTTATGGATTCTGCTTGTTGCAATCACATGACACCTCACTCGTCCTTATTTTCTGAACTTAAACTTGCACCACATCCTCTTACTATTCATACAGCAAATGGTTTCACAATGTCTGGTCATAATATAGGTTCCGTTTTAACCTCCAACTTCTCCGTTTCTGGGGTCTTTAATGTTCCTGACCTTTCTTACAATTTGTTTTCTGTGGGACAATTAGCTGAGTTGGGTTATCGAATCATATTTGATTATTCTGGGTGTATTGTGCAGGATCCAAGGACGGGACAGGAGCTAGGGACCGGTCCCAGAGTTGGGCGTATGTTTCCCTTGGACAACCTTCGTCTTCCACTTGTTGCTCCTGTTTCTATTGCCGCAGCTGCTGCAGTTTCCTCTATTCCTTCTCTTGCTCTTTGGCATGCTCGACTTGGTCACGCATCTTCTTCCCGTGTCCAACAATTGGCTTCTAGAGGTTTGCTAGGTTCAGTGTCTACAGAAAATTTTGATTGTGTTTCATGTCAATTAGGAAAACAACCAGCTTTGCCTTTCAATTCTAGTGAATCTATATCCACTGATATCTTTGATCTTATTCATTCTGATGTTTGGGGACCTTCTTCTGTCTCTAGTATTGGTGGATCTCGATATTTTGTTGTCTTTGTTGATGATTACTCTCGCTATAGCTGGATCTTTAATATGAAACATCGTTCTGAATTATTGCAAGTGTATTCTAATTTTGCAAAAATGGTTGAAACTCAATTTTCTAAACGTATCAAAATTTTTCGATCTGATAATACTCTTGAGTACACTCAATATGCTTTCCAAGCTGTTTTGCATTCTTATGGCACTATTCATCAACTAACTTGTCCAGGTACCTCTCAACAAAATGGTAGAGCCGAACGAAAACTTCGTCATATTCTTGACACTGTTCGTGCTCTTCTTCTCTCTGCCAAAGTTCCTGCTCCTTTTTGGGGCGAAGCTGCTCTTCATGCTGTTCATACTATTAATCGCATTCCCAGTCCTGTCATCCAAAACAAACTCCATATGAGCGCCTATTTGGGTCACTTCCAGAATATCACCACCTACGCTCATTCGGCTCTACTTGTTTCGTTCTTCTTCAGCCACATGAGCATAACAAACTTGAGCCTAGGTCAAGACTTTGTTGTTTTCTTGGTTATGGTGAAACTCAAAAGGGGTATCGGTGTTATGATCCTATTTCTCATCGTCTTCGTGTCTCCCGCAATGTTGTCTTTTGGGAACATCGCCTCTTTGTCGAGCTCTCTCACTTCCGTGCTTCTTTATCTTCCTCTTCTGTCTTAGATCTATTTCCAGATGAGACGCAAATTCCTTCTGTAGCTGCTCCTGACCCTCCTATAGCTGATCCTGATCCTCCTGTAGCTGCTCCTGATTCTCCTATTAACTTCTCTGTCCAACCACCAGAAATCCTTGATCCCTTTCCTAGTTCCCCTTTTAATGAACAGGTGGAAGATGAACAGGTCGAAGACGAGCTACCCAACCTTGATCCTGGTTCCCCTACTCCTGCTCCGCCTGAAGATCATGTACAAGACATTCCACCTCGTCACTCAACTCGGGTAAGGTCCATTCCTACACATTTACTTGACTATCATTGTAACACTACCCTTGTTACATTGCACGAGCCTCACACCTATCGTGAGGCTTCCACTGACCCTTTATGGCAGATTGCAATGAAAGAGGAACTTGATGCATTATCTAAAAACCATACTTGGGACTTGGTCACTCTCCCCCCCTGAGAAATCTGTGGTTGGTTGTAAGTGGATCTACAAGATTAAGACTCACTCTGATGGGTCCATTGAGCGCTACAAAGCTCATCTTGTTGCAAAAGGTTTTACACAGGAGTATGGGATTGATTATGAAGAGACCTTTGCTCCGGTTGCTCGTATCTCATCTGTTCGTGCCCTCTTAGCTGTTGCTGCTGCCAGTAAATGGAATCTTTTCCAGATGGATGTCAAAAATGCATTCCTTAATGGGGATTTGAGTGAAGAAGTTTATATGCAACCTCCTCCTGATCTCTTTGTTGAATCAAACAAGGTTTGTCACCTTCGACGTGCACTTTATGGCCTTAAACAAGCTCCACGTGCTTGGTTTGCCAAGTTCAGCTCTACCATCTCTCGTTTGGGTTATATGGCCAGTCATTATGATTCTGCCTTATTTCTTCGTCGCACTGACAAAGGCACTATTTTACTTCTCCTGTATGTGGATGATATGATCATAACTGGTGATGACCTCAGTGGCATTCAAGAACTCAAAGATTTTCTCAGTCAGCAGTTTGAGATGAAAGATCTTGGACATCTCAGCTACTTCTTGGGTCTTGAAATCACTCATTCTACAGATGGACTTTACATTACTCAAGCCAAGTATGCCTCTGAACTCTTGTCTAGAGCTGGACTCACTGATAGCAAGACTGTTGACACTCCAGTCGAGCTTAATGCGCATCTGACTCCCTCAGAGGGGAAACCATTGTCTAATCCCTCTCTTTACAGACGCTTAGTTGGCAGCCTAGTTTATCTCACTGTTACTCGTCCAGACATTTCCTATGCTGTTCACCAGGTGAGCCAATATCTATCTGCTCCACGATCGACTCATTATGCTACTGTTCTACGCATTCTTCGATACCTAAAGGGCACTCTCTTCCATGGTCTTTTCTACTCTGCTCGGTCTCCTCTTGTTCTCCGTGCATTTTCTGATGCTGATTGGGCAGGAGATCCCACTGATCGCAGGTCCACCACTGGTTATTGTTTTCTTCTTGGTTCTTCTCTGATTTCTTGGCGAAGCAAGAAACAAACTCATGTGGCCCGTTCTAGTACTGAAGCAGAATATCGTGCCCTTGCTGATACCACATCTGAGCTTCTTTGGCTACGGTGGCTTCTCAAAGACTTAGGTGTGTCGACATCCTCTGCTACTCCTCTTTATTGTGACAACAAAAGTGCCATTCATATTGCCCACAATGATGTCTTCCATGAACGGACTAAACACATCGAGATCGATTGTCATTTTATCCGTTATCATCTTGTCCATGGTGCTCTCAAGCTAATCTCAGTCTCCTCTACAGATCAACTTGCAGATATCTTCACCAAGTCACATCCTAAGGGACGCCTTCGTGCTTTGGTTGACAACCTCAAGTTGGTCTCACATCCACCTTGAGTTTGAGGGGGGCTGTTAACATATATAGTGTTGTGGGCTTTAGGTCTAACTAGTTTACTTGTTTAGCACTCTTACTTGTATAGCACTCTTACTTGTACTACACTCATATTTACTTGTACTGCACTCATATGCCTCCTATATAAAGGCACTCATGTATATTCTTTCAGTAAGAAATACAATACTATTGAATTCAGTATTTCTAACATGAACCAAAGCAAATCTTAGAGATGCTAAATACTACAGCGAGAGAACGAGATATATAACCAAATTGTTGTTCGTGGGCAACAAAGAAAATCTCAGTGAAAGAACCAGGATAGCACAGGGGAATTTCTTCGCAAGTTAAGCATGTCTTTCCTTGACGCGTTTCAGATCACCATCTAGAAACTCTGGAAATTTGGCTAGAGGAACACCAAACCCCTACATTTTTAAGGGCCTGTGTTATGTGCTTTATTTATTTATTTTTATTTTTTTGTAAATATTTTCTCTTCATCGTTAATGAGCATTGGGAAAAATAATGAAATTTCAAAGAAAAATTGAAAAGATGGTGCAGGTTTTTAATAATTTATAAATCTTGTGATCTAAACTCATATATTCATGAAAAAGATGTTTAGAATTTGGTTTTTAATTGTTAAGTTGAAACAAATCAAAGATCATTATTTTAATGGACTAAACAAAACTCAAAATGAAACAAATTCTAATTAAATTACATTTTTTCTTCTTTAATTAAATTAATTATGATATATATATATATTATTTGATTTATTCTTGTATTTTTTTTAATTAAATATGCGTCATATATAAATAATTTGTGCTGAACTTTCACGAAAATTGAACTCATTATGAATTAATTTTATTTAAAATAAACTGTACAATGAGAGGTGTGCATATAAGAAATGTGCACAAAAAGTGTTCAAAGTAGACCTTCTTCCCGCGGAATAACCCAGATATATGAATTTGAGGTGAGGTGATGCAGTAGTTTCTTGATATTAATGTAATGTGAACTGGAGAAGTACGACATGGGAGAAATTAAGAAAGAAGACAAGAAAGGTAAATTTCTTCGCAAGTAAGGTTGCTCTTCCTGCTGCCATCACTACAACAAAGTGTAGTTATTTCAACCCTTTTTTATCAAGGGTTTACTAAAATCTGTCGATACAACCTATAAATAAGAATACAAAGGGCTTTATTACTAAACTTTATTTCAAATGTTATTTGGTCCCTCAAAATAAGTTAAAGCACCCATGAAATAAATGAGAAAAAAAAAAACTCACCAATTTTTTCAGCTAACAACCCTTGATAAAATATTACAAATTTTTCAACCCTTGAAAAAAGCCCTCAACCAAATTTTCATCCCTTGCAAGAAGCCCACAACTAAATTTAAAACTATACCCGTATTATATAAAATTTAAAACAAATTAACTAACAAAACACAGAACACAGAGCTCTCAGAGCATAGAAATCGCAGAGCCCTCTGCATAGAGCTCATAGCTCGTCGATCATGGAGATCTCGTAGAGCTCGACGATCATCGATTTTGTACGTAATCGCATAGCTCCGATTAGGTACGAGTTCATCTCTCTGCCGATTTAGACGACCACCGTTTCTCAGCTCCGATTAGGTACGAATCACAAACCCTAATTTCGTCTTTGATTTTTTTGTTTTTTAGGTTTACCCACACTTTTTCATCAATTTCCCCATGATTTCGTTTCACATTTCTCAGAAAACGGAGCTCATCATCGATTTCCGTATAGAAAGCTGTGCAGCACCATCAGGTAATGATATTCCAGCAAATGGCGCGAAGGTTGAAGAAGGTCTCAGCGTCTTCAAGTCCAATAAATTTGATGCCGATTCTTTCGTCCAGTCTCGCTGCTCTCTGAACGAGAAGGTTCTTTTTCTTTTTCTTCTTTTTCATCTTAATCTCTGTTTGGTTGCTCAGATAACAAAATCGAATCGGAATTGACTTTCTCTAACAATGAAATTCTGTTCATTTTCCTTTTGTTTAATTCGGTTTAGGTTTCAACAGCTACAATTAGAATTGCAGTTCCGATTTTATGGATTTTTAGCTTGTTAGGTTTCGATTTCAAGGTTCTGTGCTTGAAATATAATTATACAAGTAGAATTTAGAAGTTCATCTCTGCGAAATTTTCTCTAGCATTGGCAATTTTCACGAAAATTGTGTTAAAAAGAGTTCTTTGGCATGTTGATTTTCGGCATTGTCTGCTTATGATATGAGTAAAGTTAATTTACTTATGGGGTTTATGGTTTTATAGCAATTGGTAAGGGGTGTATGTGTATTTAGAATATATCTTGATAGAAATTTGGTTGATGCTGTGCTGCATATTCTACTTAAATTTTAAATCTGGTATGGGAATATATATAGACATTTGCTTATAGGATGAGGAGATTGTTAATGACTTCAATTGTTACAGTGATGCTAATTTGGTCATATGAGGTATTTTGGATGTTATTTTGATATTATTGCTGGATGAAATGGTTGCATGGAATCCTCTCTCTCCACCAATTTACCAATAATGTTGATTACTATGCCTGTTAACATCATTACTTTCTGAGATTGGACTGAACATTAGAGAAGCTCATGCTTTTTCCACCGGGGATGGATTCTCTCTGGATGTCTTTGTTGTTGATGGTTGGCCTTCTGAGGTATGGTCTTGTCTTTGTGAGCATAACTAATCTGATTTACGTGTGTCTTGGTGATCTGGTAAACATGATTAGTACCATAGATCATAGACATATTGATATCTTGATTTACTTTAATGATAATTTCTCCCTTTCATTGTTGAAATTTTTGCTTGTGGAAATCTCATGTCTACATAGCTTGTTCCTCTGTTTTGCTGAGTAACATGTATTTGCTAATCTTTGGAACTTCATCTGTTAACTAGAGTTTTTTACATGGCATCGAATGAGGTTTTTTTTTTTCATTCTTTATTTTCTTTATTATTTTAGTTGACAAATGTAAGAAATCTAAGTATTTGTTAACTCAGTATCTTTAGATTTTCTTTTTGGCTTTAGGGTCAAGATAATTGGGCTCTGAAAACTATTTTTGGGCTGATAATTGCTGTGAAAGATAGATTTAATTAGGGCTTAGATAAGGGTGCACAAAAATCTGTAAAATTCCCTTTTAAGTTGATCTCAATAGCTTCTTCATATTGTTCCCATTATTCAATCTTTATCCACCATACTTTTCTTCTTTTTTCTTGCTAATATTTGTATATATTTATAATTGATTCTTGTATTTCTTAGGATTTCATAGCTTTCAAAAAATTCCCATATGTCTCTCATATAGTTATACTTCATTTATTGCTGCATCAAGCATTTTGCTTTCTTACTCAAACTTTATAATTGACTTAGGCTTATGGACCTCATTCTTTTGTAAAATTGTATTAATTGATGCAGACTGGTTATAAAACAAAGTAATGTTCACTGATTGAAAGCATTGGTTATATGGTTGGGACTTTGGGATTAAACTGATTTCAGTAAATTTTTCATAGCATAAATTTATATAATTTGTATTGGCCTGAAAATGTTGCCAAATGTGGGTCTTGAGTACTGTGAAGAGTTGAATTTAATGCTTAGTTTCGTCTGCACAGAAATCTTTTGTAAATGTTATTAGTTTAGCCCGGAATGGTTATAAAACACAGATATATTCTTAATATGGTTTGGGGGGTGGGGGGTTAAACTGAACTTAATAGACTTTTCGCAGAATAAAATTATATCATTTGTCTTGGTCTGAAGCAGGATTGATAAGCTGAGAACTATGGGTGTAGCTCATTGACCTAAAACCCATTTGATTGAGAATTCAATGTTGAATTTATCAATGGCAGGACTATCTGGCAAATCCTGCAACAACTGACCTGGCTTACAGTGTGATTCTAGACCGTACAATTGCAGAGAGGGAGCGCAGGTATGTTGTAGCGATTTCGTTATTATTGTGTATTTGATTATACTCATTCCAGCTACACGGTTTGCTTAGTATTCTACAGTCTTTAAGGGCTTCCTTAATGTGAATGTTTGGCAATACAAAAAGTTATTAACTTATTGGTCATGATGATGAGGTACAGCTGTACCGTGGTCAGTGGTGCCATCTTTATATGGATTCAGTTGTTTCTTTGCTGTAGACAACAGCATGCAACTGAATATACCTGGAATTGAAATTGAGAATCATATGATGATAAATGGCTTGATATAAGAAAAATGAGTCTGATCATTGTGTTTCTTGCTATATAGCTTGTTGATATAGTAACAGATTTTTATCAAATGGTTCAGGGTATTCAACATGAATGGCATGGTATCCTGGTCTGGTGCCATATTTATATGATTGAGATGTTTCTAACACATAGTTCCTTAGTTAACTTAGTGTAATTGGAATTGAATTAGAAAGCATTGTGATGTCTTCTAGTAGAAAGATTCTCAGAAGTACTGGCTTACACTTGTCTTCTAGTGGAAATGGACACAAATATACATACGTTAATGGCAGCCTTGAACTTACATTAAGGAGTTGTCCTGCATCAAACCTTAGTGTTTTACTTTTAGTGTTGCAGACATAACATTTGAGTTTGACAGGATCATACATGCTGGAAGGCTCACTAGCATGATAACAAATGAGCGAGTGAAAAAAGGCATCAAACCTTAGGGCTTTCTTGCAAGAAAAAAATAGTAAGAACATACAGCCAAAAAAAAGGGTGGAAGATTGCTAGGGTTGAAAGAGTGGCTTTAGAGCTCCATTTTTTATTTTATTTTATTTATATGTGTGTTCTTTTTGTGTTTTGGGGGGGGGGGTGTTGAGGGGCTTTACAACTTAGAAAACAGAGAAGTCTCTAGCTCAAATGGCACTTGCACACCCCATGGGAATGGGGTGGATAGTGAGGTTGTGATTTCATGACCATGTACGTGCAATTTTCCAATAACAAATAGAGAAATATGGAACGGTTGTTGTTTGAGTTGAGAAATCAGTGTTGAAGCAGAGCACTTTTTGAGAAGCAGAAAATTAGAATAACAGAAGATGCAAAAGGGGAGGAAAATAGCCTGCCTAACAAACCCAAATACTTAAAACTCTGTCAATAAAAGGTGGATAATTGTTGAAAAATATACAGAATTTTATGGATTTTCAACTCTTAAATTCTTCCTTATCTTAGTAGAATTAGAAGGTTCAATTTATAGACTACTTAATCACCACATACACAGTTGCTTAATACTAAAGAAAAAAAAAACTTAATACTTTTTATTGACTCTTAGATACTCGGTTATGAAGATACCTATAAATAAATTACAAGTAGGACACTGTGCGCGATTTCCTGGAAATTGCAATTCTGCCTCTGCACACCAAAACTGACTTGTAACTCTCAATTTTTATTTTTTCTCAAATAAGAAACTGCTTTGACTATAACCTCATAGTGTCATGATCTTCAAATTTTTAAAACTTTACATCTAATGTCACCTGTGGACTGCACACATAAACTGTAAATTCCTAAATTGAAAGTTTGGCACAAAACCAAAGCAAAAAGCACCATTTCCCATTCTCTTTATGGTGCATATTTCACTTTTTTGATTCCCAGTATTATTGCACTTTAGTATATGTACTGGGTTTAACTAGGATTGAAGCTTCAGATGCCCCCCATCTATCCCAAACTGAGGGTAGGAGCATTGCTTGCCTTTATTAGAGCTATATTGTAAAATGAAAAATATAGTATATTGGCTTTACGAAAGTGAACACTCATTCTACAACAGACAGAAGGGCTGAGACATCCACTTTTAGCTGGATGAGTATGAATTATTTTGTGCATGTGCATGCTCACCCTAGAAAATTTATGTCTATGCAGTGTTTTTGGTATATATATTATAGTTATGTTTTATTCCATGTGCAAAACTTGCTATTTGTGTCTTTTTCTATTTCTTGCGTTTGCTTTGAGCAAAGTATATTGGGTAATGTTTGTTACTACATTGACTCTTATCAACTATATGAATTTTTTTCTTTTTCTGCACCAGCCCAGCTGTAGTCGCAAGGTGTGTGGCACTTTTGAAACGGTACCTTTTGAGGTATGTTCTTTATTTAGTCTGGTTTTCAATTATAGCCAATACTTGGTGCAACAGTGCGTGGACCATCCTTGATGTTCTGGCAATGCTATTTTGTTGAAGTCATCTTTTCTTTTTTGGTGAATTGTGAAGTTGCCTTTCAAATTTGCTTCTCTGCACAAAAAAAGAAAAAGAAAAAAGAAATCTTTGATGGACTTGGTTGATTCATTGATGTGGATTTTAGAAAACTTTCTTTGCCCTGCCCGAAATCTTTAAGTTGGTGGGTGCTTACTGCTATGGCAGCGACCCCTATGTTTATAGAATAAGCAAGTGGTTTCTGTCTTTCTGCTGGAATACCTGTTGATTGAGAAGCCATCTCTGTTAACCTGTACGTTTTGATTTTAGGAGTTTACAGTTCCTTCTTCTCTCTACAGATACAAACCAAGTGTGGACACATTACAGCAGATAGATCGATTTTGTGTGAACACAATTGCTGAGTGTGATACTAGTCCAAACCAAAAGGTGTCACCATTGTCACGGCCGTTAGATCAACAAGCAGGTGCATCAGCAGCATCTACAAATATCTCTCCTTTGCCTGTATCTAGTTTTGCTTCTGGGGCACTTGTTAAGTCATTAAATTATGTACGTTCCCTTGTGGCTCAACATACTCCAAAACGGTCTTTCCAACCAGCTGCCTTTGCTGGGGCTACATCAAGACAATCACTTCCAACATTGTCATCTTTGTTGAGTAGATCCTTCAATTCACAATTAAGCCCTACAAATGCTGGAGAAACTTCAGAGAAGAAAGATACTACTACTGTATCTGTTTCAAACTTACCAATCATCGAAAAAGTTGATGAATTAGTAGATCATGAATTTATTGCACATGATGTTCTGGAATGGCGCTGGCTTGGGGAATATCAGTCATCATCTTTGCCATTTGAAAGGTAATTGATGTTTTCATGTGTGTTTGGTTTAATTTGTCTATTTTAAGTTCCTTCTTTTTGCTCAAATAAGTGACTAGATTAATTGACATGTTTTGTATATAGTGAACGTGCCATGAATCCCCAAGACACGAGAACACGTAATTTTCTAGAAGTTGGTGCTGCAGCATTACTTGTAGGAGACATGGAAGCTAAAATGAAGGGCCAGCCTTGGAAATATTTTGGAACTTCTGATATGCCTTTTCTTGATCAACTATTGCAGCCTTTACCAGTGACAACAATTACCAATTCTGCGTATACTACTATCTAAAAATTTGGCATGTTCTCTCTCTCAAAAAATTGCTTTGACTTGTTTGGTACTCTGAATTATCGTTATTCTTTTAAGCCTGTTGCTCATATATCTGTTGTACATCAAATTAGTGTCCATGGATTTAATTGTGTTCTATAATGTGTTGGATCACCTAGCTAGGCCCTTGTCAAATTTGGCATGTCCTCTCTCACATGATTGCTTTGACATGTTTGGTGTAATTTTTTTTTCCAATCATTGTTATTCTTTCCCTTCCTTTGATTGTAATTCCTTTGGTGTAATTAAAACCAGAACTGTAGTTTAGTAAAAGAATTAAATCATATGACTACAATTTTGAGTATTGCACTTACTAATTTTTCAGGGAGGATTCTCTTGTGAGCACATTCCGTCCAAGGGCTAAACCGCTCTTCCAATATCGTCACTACAGGTACAGTGGTCTTGTTGGTGATGCACTCAGCAATTTGAATAATACCTAAAGTATTCTTTCTTTTTTATTTATTTTTTAAATTCCCAGAGTAGCACTATTTTTCTCAATAAATTGTCAAAGTTAATTTTATCCTTAGTGCTTTTGAACTGGTTGTTTTCCTTGTATCTGCACCAGGATGATCTAGTTGTAAAATGATGTGTTCTGTTATATATATATATATATATAATGAAGTTATATGTTTTGATTGTGAAGCTCAGGCCAATACTATACGACTTCTTTTGTTCACTATCAGTTCAAGCTTGGTTTTGTTGTTTTTCATATAAAAGTTAACATTACTGTTGATGGATGAGTTAGCATATTTGTTGATGCTGGTTAGTTGTCTGAATTTGTCATGAGGCACTGCTTGCTGCTTATGTGTATCTGAACAGGAGATTTAGATTATTAGTTTTATAAATTGTTATTTTTTGTCAAGTTCTTTCCAATATGGCTCACAAATAATTGATTGTTTTACAGGTTCCTCCTGGGCTGGACAGCAAGGCTAGCACAACCATAAACAAGGGGAGGATATACATATCCAAGACCAGCCCACAAAACGTCTTGGATTCATACCTTTATAAGAATCATTGAGGGATTTGTGTAGTTTTTGATTCTGCTAAACTGATAAATGATAGGCTTAGTCCTGTGTGTCTGTTAAAGCTATGGTATATTGAAATTTTTCGGGGGGATTTTATAGATGCTTCTCTCCCCTAATGATTGTTTGATCATACAGGATTGTTGATACTTTTTACTTTGTGTATTTGGGTTCTTGTGCAATCCTTTAATTTCTTGTTTTAAGCTTTCTTAATCAATTGCCAGGTTTATGGTTGACATCAATTTGCCACCACTTGCTACCATGTCTAACTTCATGAATGTGTGTGTATATATATATATAGTGCATGATTGTGGTTTTTTTTTAAATAAAATAAAATCTTATTTTGAGGGTCAAGAGACCCCTTAAATAACCTTATTTATCAAGGGTTGTAAGTATAAATCTTTTAAACCTTGGTAAAAGGTTATTTAAGGGTCTCTTGACCCTCAAAATAAGATTAGAGCACTTGTTTTGAGGGGCACGAAGGCTCTCAAAATTTCTTTTTCGACGGTATATGTTTCAAAGGTTATCAAGGGTCGGCTGGACTCTTAAAATAACTTCTTTCAAGGTTTTTTAATACTTTTTTTAGGGGTTTTGACCCTTGAAAAAAGTCTAATTTGTTGTAGTGCATGTCTTAAGTTAAAGATCTTCTCAAAAAAAAAGTTGAAGAAATTCCTCTCTGGATGTGTAGGAAAGTATCATGCAAGTAAGTTTCTGTTCAGCTTCCTTGCAATTGGTATTAAAATACCATGGATTTGTGTTTTTTATTATTATTATTATTATCATTATTATTAATTATTATTATATATAGTGTAATGGAGTAATGGGTCAATTCTGGGTCAATGCTTTCACACTTGACTTATAGCTTTTGGATAAAACTTTCCAAGGAAAGGATTGTTTATAAAACCCAGCAGTCTCGTAATGTTTGATATAGTTCCCAATCCGAAAAAAAAAAAAATGGAGTCTGCAATCCTGAAGGAACTTGTTATATTTTTCTTATAAATGAGGTGTTTGGTCACAAAAATTCTTCCATATTTTCCCATCATGTTTATCACATATGCTTCTTTTACCATGGGTACTATGTTTATGCTTCGTCCTGCTCACGAACAAGTGGATGAAAGCCTAGTTCCAATTTTGGTCTTCAAGGACAGACCAATTGCATATCATGCTTTCCTAGTCTCCATAATGATTTCATTGACCGGAGCCTTTAGTGCGTTGTTGATCCAACACAAGCCAAGAGTTGAAAGATTTTGCAGGGTTTATGCCATGGCTTCCATGATATATATCAGCTTTATCAATACTCTTGTGCGCCACAATTTACTGGGGTTTCACGTATCCTCCACATTTAGCAGAACATGAAATTAGGATATGGATGAAGAAGTATGCTACTCTTTATTGGTAATTACATTTTCATTCCGCAATTTCACCTTGCTCTTAGTGGGTGAAGTTAACTATATATGTAATTGGAGTAGGGTTTTTTTTTTTTTTTTTTGGGTCCTATTAATGTCTAGATCTACCTGATGACCAATATTAAAATTTGTGTATTGTTAGTGAGTGGAACTGGAAGAGCCTTCTTAAAGTGACAATTAATGGGAAACTTTTTCCCATAAAAAATTTAATGGGATTTTTTTTTTCGCTATAGCTTCAAATTGTTAATGAAGTCTGATGAAGTTGGTGCATGCTTTAAATGAGTGAAATTAAAATTGTTCACGCAGTCCAACAGAGTTGGTGTTTGGAGTGTCTTTTCTAAACAAGTCAATGAAGTCTATGCATATGTATTATTTAAACAAGTCACATGTATAACTCACTACAAGAAATTTGGTCTTTAGCGACAGCATATAGTCGTCGCTAATGCTTTAAATATATTGGCGACAAAAAATGTCATCGCTAATTTTCGTTAAACAAAACTAGTAACAAAAAAGTTTTTTTGTGACGATATTAATCTCGTCGCAAATACAATACTATTAATGATGACAAAGTTGTCGCTAATAGTAACAATTGTCGTCATAAATAACTCGAGATCTCAAGACGAAATGTTGTCGCTATTAGTTTAATTAGTAGTGATGAATTTTTTTGTCATCGCCATTAGATTATTATTAACGACAACATTCTTGTTGTTGCTAATATGTCATTACTAGTGAGGACACTTGCTGTCGTCACAAATAATGATATATAAGTGACCACAAATATGTCATCACTAAAAATTGTATATTAGCAATGATATTGTTTGTCGTCACTAATGATATGATAAAATATTAGCGATGACACGGTCGTCGCTAATAATATTTTACATTTTTTTTAATTCTTCTTTAAAGATTACATTCTAAATTTTACATGGGGACCTGTTGGGAAATAACAAAGCACAATCCTATGCACATAAAAACATTTCAATCACAAATACTCATATAAGTATAACAACTGCTCAATTAATAACTACTAATAAAGGAAAATAATACCCAAGTTCAATATCATATACATAATAAAAGCTCCAATCTATTCACTCAAATACTAATCAAATGATAACGAATTCCTCATGAAGATATGCAACCAAGCTGAAGCTTGTTGCAATGAACAAATCACAAAACAAGAGCCAACAAGGGACAAGACAAAATTCCATATCCAATTTTCTCAGTATTTCCAAACTAGTCTCCTTTTAAAAAGTACTCCATAACTCAAATTAAATTAAGACCCCTTTTACAATTCACCAATTAGTTACACCCAAAACACACAAAAACTCCAAAATCATTCAAAACCCATGAAACTCTAAGACACAGAGACCCACAATTGAACCATGTAACAGTTGCTGATTTTCAAAGATACTCACAACTTGTTGACCAAAATTAAGGAATAGTCAGAAGGTATAATAAAGAGAGATTACCAAAAGTACCTCAATTTAACACAACCAAGAAAGATGTGAACTTTGACACTCCCCAAAGTTTCAGTGTCAGACTTTGAGTTTAGTTTCTTCTTTGATAAAAAATAAAAATAAAAACTTTGTTTCTTTCGCAGTGTTTAATAAACGCCTTGGACTTACAAGTTGAACAAAAGAGTGAGATCGTGCTCTTTTCTAATCACGTATGTGCCTTCAAGATGAACTACCACTGGTACTTTCAACATAACCTTCAAAACAAGACCCAACAGAGATTAACTCTTCAACAAATGGCTTGGAGGCAAATAAAAAATGAGAAATAGAAATTTGGATGCGATATTTAATTTGTAAGTGTAAGAAAATTAGGGGCAACATAGAACTAAATGGTAAGCATCCTAATAAACAAGAATATGTCAGGCTTCTTCATAGTTTTACAAGGAAATGGCATCCGATGACACCTTTAAAATTTTAGATTTATACGGAATAATTTACAATAATATTGAATTATAGAAGTAAACACAAAAGGAGGGAAAAGAAAGGGAGACTACTCACAGCCTTTGATGACCAGAAGACCCGAAACCGAAATGTTGGAGGGCTTTGACACTTCACCAGCCAAATTGTTCAACTCAACAACAGCAGAAGCTAGTTGTTTTGCTTAGAAAACCTCTTCATCCAATTTTTGATTCTACACACATAACCCACTATTCTCCTCTGAAAACTAAACATGTTCCAACTTAAGTTTCTCATTCTTAATCCCCTATCCAAACAAACAAACACAACAATGAGTTCCAAAAGTGCAGGCACTTGTCAAAATGTACAATGACACATAAACAATGTGTTTTAATACCAGAAAACTATGTAATATATTTTGCAGATAAATTAGGAAGTTTCACAGCATGAGTGGGTCAAGCAGCTGGATCTACTACAAGGACCACATGCTAGCCATTTGTGAATGCTAGATGGATTGCCATGATGTAGAAGACAAGGTGTTATTTGCACGTTATAAATAGGAGTTTTAAATTGGGGCAAAAAAGAGGAACTCATGATAAGAACAATCAAGTCACTACCATAATAATCCGACTTTAATAAACCACAATTCCACACATCACAAATTTTCAATGACAAATACTTGTATAAACATAACAACTACTCAATCAATAGCTACTAATAAGGAAAAACAATACTCAAGTTCTATATCATATACATAATTTAAATTCAAATCTACCCTCTCAAATAATAATAAAATAATGACAAATTCCTCAAGAAGATATTCAACCAAGTTTGCAATGAAAAGTATCACCTCTCAACATCATCAATAGCCCAAGGCATGTGACATTTTAACCTGAAATAAAAAGAATAAACCAATGTAAAGGTGAACTAAAGTAAATGACAAAATTGTGAACAAAATAGTTTTAACATCCAAGTAAAACTTTAACATTTTTATTTTTCAAAAAAACCATAGCTAAGAAGATATGAAAGTTTTATGTACTTAACAAAACTTAACCTGCTTCAAAACTCAACTTAATCTTCATCCCCAAGATCTCCACTAGATTCATCATCGCTAGATAAATCTTTTTCCTGATCTGAGCTTGAAACATCATCATCACAATATGTTTATTCTTCATTGTTAGAATCTGTATCCCATTCCTCATTAGACAAGTCATCATTGATGAACATACTTTCATCAAGTTGCACATATACATCATCAACAGGAATTAAGTCCCCCAAATCTATTGTTGGCACATCATCTCTATGTAACAAAGTTGAGTCTTCATCATTTTCTTGTTGAACTGCTGCATTAACCCCAATACATTCACTTTCTTGGTATACAGCATCACCATTATCTTCTTCATTTTCTTCATGCACATTCTCTGTGCCTATGAGAATACCATACATATTTCTATGCGTCATATGTTGCACCACGTGCCAACTATTGCCCAATTTAGTATCATTCAAGTAAAACACTTGTGAAGCTTGGCATGCTAGGATAAATGGGTCCGAATGATATCATGTACGAGATGTATTCACACTTGTAAAATGCTCATCCCTTTGCATTCCTGTTCCATCCCTAGTATCCCACCAATCACACTCAAATACATATACATGATTATTGCCCAAGTAGGTTAGCTCCAAAACATTCCTCAACTCACCGTAGTAGTTAGTTTTTGTTCCACCATCTGCACCCGAAACAAAGACTCCGCTATTTTGAGTACGACGAGTATGTTCACGGTCTTTTGTGTGGAACCTAACACCATTCACAATGCAACTTTGGTAAATGGCAACTGGAGCATCAGATCCGCATGCAAGACTATATAATTCTTTTGACACATTTGTCGCATTACTCCCACATACATGATTGTGGAACCAATTTTCGAATTCAACTTCATGCTTATGATCAATGTCAATGATGCCTTCTCCCTAGATCTCCAAATAATGCTCACTACATTATAAATACATAAAAACACTTCATTTTATTTTCGAGTAACATGAAAATTTTCTTTAAAAAAAATCACTGGATCTTCAGATAACGCTTACTACATAATAAAAACATATAAGCACTTCATTTTATTACTAAGTAACATGTAAATTGAAAAAAAAAAAAATCAATGAAACACTTACGTTTTGTACGAATCAATTTCTAAGCAATTGCTAAGCACATTCCATCGAGCCTGTGTACGCGTATCATCAAATCTTACATATTTTGGTACTCCTAAAGGACGTACTGGTTGTGAAAAAACAGACAAGCCTACATCCCTTTCCCCTTGGCACCTGCCGCTATTCCGCTCCTCACAACTCCATACTGTTTCAATCTCACGAAGATACATGGAGCAGAATGTCAAACATTCAATAGATAAATATCCCTTAGCAATTGATCCTTCTGGACATGCTCTATTTTGCACAAACTGCTTTAATTTACCAAGAAACCTTTCAATTGGATACATTCAATGAAATTGAACAAGGCCTGCAAGCTCTACCTCTCGAGGTAAATGAAGAGCTAGATGTACCATTATATCGAAAAAAGCAGGTGGAAATATCATTTTCATTTTGCATAAAATCACATCAATGTCTTCCTTCATTTGATTTAAGACATTTAACTTCATTGTTCGTGAACACAAGTCCTTAAAAAATAAACACAATTCAATCAATGTTGTACGTATATTATCATTGAAATATCCACGAACTGCAACAGGAAGTAATCATTGTAAGAGTACATGAAGATCATGGCTTTTCATTCCAAAAATCGTACCTTCATTGGTGTTCACGCATCTACTAATGTTAGATGCATACCCATCAGAAAACTGAACATTTTTCAGCCAATAACAGAATCTTGTATTCTCAGCTTTTGTCAATGTATACTTTGCTTGTGGCATTTTCGTAGATGTACCAGTTTTCTGTAAGTGCAAATCTTTACGTATACCCATATCTTCTAAATCCTTTCATGCATTAGAAGTGTCTTTGTTTTTCCCTTTTTCACGATCATACATCAATGTACCTAAGACACTATCACATATATTCTTCTCAATATGCATGACATCTAAGTTATGTCTCAGTTTCAATGTTGATCAGTAAGGTAACTCAAAAAAAATACTTTTCTTTGTCCAATTCAACTCAATCTTCGTGCGCTTTCTTTTTCTTGTAGCTTCATCATTTCCAAATTGCACTTCTAGAACATTCATTAGTTGTTGTAACAGTTGATCTTCTGATAATTCATTTGGGGCTATCCTATGCTTTTGAGTTCCATCAAAATTTTTTTTTTTTTTTTTTTTTTTTTGCGCCAATTATGCTCCTGAGGTAAGAATTGACGATGACCCATGTAACACAATTTGTGGCTAGACTTCAAATAACTCGACTCTGTATTCTCGTTACATATGAGACATGCTAACTTTCCCTTAGTAGACCACCCAAATAAGTTTGCATATGCAGGAAAATCATTAATAGTCCATAATAATGTTGCATACAACTTAAATGAATGTTGCATACAACTTAAATGAATGTTGCATTGATGCGTCATACGTCTTGATGCCTTCATTCCATAATTCTTTTAAATCATCCACCAACGGCCGCAAATACACATCAATTTTGTTTCCAAGTGCCTTACATCCAAGAATAACTAAGGTCAAAATCATATACGGATCCTTCATACACCTCTATGGAGGTAAATTATACGGCATAAGTACTATTGGCCACACGCTATATGATGTACTCATGTTACCAAATGGATTGAACCCATTGCTTGCTAAACCAAGTCGCACATTGCGGGAATCTGCAACAAACCAAGCATGTTTTTTATCAAACTCTTTCCACAATATTGAATTGGCAGGATGTCTAAGGTAATCTCCATCTTCGAGTCGCTCATCTTTGTGCCACCTCATGTCTTTAGCTATATCTTTCGACATAAACAATCGTTGCAACCTTGGTTTAATTGGGAAATATCTTAAGACCTTCCAAGGAATTTTTTTACCTTTACCGTTGTCATTTCTCCATCTTGAAGTATGACATTTTGGGCATTCTTCTTTATCAGCATGTTCCTTCCAAAAAAGTGTACAGCTTTTTTTGCATACATGTATCAACTCATAGCTAAAACTCAAGTCTCGCCTAAACTACTTTGCTTCATAATACGATTTTGGTAATGACTCCCCATTTGGGAGCGCCTGCTTTATCAAGTCAATCATCAAATCAAACGGCTTATCACTCCAATTGCAAAGTGTCTTTATATGAAGTAGCTTCATACAAAAAGAGAGTTTAGAAAACTTCTTGCAACCTGGATAAAGCTCACGTTGGGCATCTTCCCACAACTGATCAAAGGGTCTTGCTTTGTAATCATTGTTTGATGAACCTAGAGAAGTGGAGGATTCACCTATATTTGCATCTAGAAATGCCCCCCTATAAATGTCATCTAACATTTCCCCAACGTCATCAATGTCCTTTGCTTGTGAATTATCATCATTATACTCAGCTTGCACATGTTTAAAAAATGGATCTTCTTCCCCATGAAATATCAATTCGGTGTAATTCAAATAAAATCTATTCACAATCAAATGAGTCTCCACCACGTCTACATGGTGATAATACCGATTTGTGCATTTACGACATGGACACTTAATCCTACCAACTCGATCCGCATGACCATGTGCCATGTTAACGAACTGCTTCACACCTTCACTATATCGTGTACTAGTTCTATCAGTTTCATGCATCCAACCTTTATCCATCTTGATGTCCCTATCATAATTTCAACAAACACATTCTTACTTGAGGTGTAGTGGGTTAATGAGTAAAACAAGTTCTCTATCATTATGTTGTCAACAAAAACCGTAGTGTGGTAGTCAAAGTTTTAAAAGAAATTAGGGAAAAAGAATATAAATAAATAAAAACCGTGTGATGGTTTTTATTTTTTTGATGGAACCGTGTGTTGGTTTTGGTGCCACCGGTGAGAATGAGAAGGAAGAAAAAGAGTGGGTGTGATTATGGGTTAGGTGTTTGACTGTGGGTCTGTTCTTAATTTTGTCTCAAAAATCAAATCCTAATTTGGCCACTAGCTGAGCTACCCTATCATATAGCTTAAGAAGTATAGCTGTATCTTTTTTATTAGTGCATTTTTTGATTGAGACCATAGTCTTCTAGAGAATATATATATATATATATATATATATGAAAGTTTGGCTTGCTTGTCATATTTGATGCTAACTTTACAATATTCAGGCTTTATCATTGGGACCAGTGACCACAACAATTTTTAATTTATTTCTAGTACAATAGACCCTTTTTAATTTTCATTGGAACAAATAAAAATATTTTCATCCAACAATACTAATGAACCACAATCTACTTGATCTAAATGTTCAGAAATTGTAATAGAAGTAAATAAGTTGTTCTAAATATAAATATTCCTTTTATTTTGCAGAATATGATTTTCGTAAGTTTGTCTTTCGATCAATTGAGCCTTGCAAATTTAGGATATGCAAATTTTTACAGTTTGACTGTCCTTAAATCTCAACTTGAACCATCATAAGCAATGTCTAACACAATTCTTAGACTTTAGAAAATCTTCAACTAGACATGTTATAGTTTTTTTTTTTTTTTTTTTTTGCCAACTTACATAAAATTAAAACCTAAAGATTTATTCCGAAGTATATAGAACTTAACACATACCATGGTTTTTTAACGGTTAGTTCTAGTGTGGGAACTGTTAACCATTGACAATAGTGAAAGTCTATCTCGCTATTAATAATTGGGTCCGGTTAATGTGTGCCCTAAGGGCACACATTAAGCTATCTATTTATGGTAAAATTTTCTTGAGAATTGAAAAAGTTGTTAACCATTTTTCAATTCCCTAAATTTTTTTTCCAAAAATGAATAATTATTGTGTGCCCTAAGAGCACACATTAACAAAATCCTTAATTAATTTAATATCTTCTTCTTCAGCAACCAATAAGAATTGTTTTTTCTTTTTTTAATTTTCCTTAAGAAATTATAAGGCCCCTTTGTAGAGTCATTTCCACCTCTCATAGGGGTGGACCAGGAAGGAAGACTCCTCCAAGAAGACTCCCTAGTGAACTTAACCACTAACGTGTAACTTATGTAATTCATCAAATTGATTGACCTCAATGATGGAGACTAGAGCGGGTCCATTTAAGTTTTTACCTTCAATGTTTTTGGTTTGATAATGTGACTGTAAAATTGATCTAAAAAGATGCGATGGTGATTATCGAAAATAGTAAATAAACAAATGTGATGGTTTGTTTATGATGGTGATGTTGTTGTGTTATACTTTGATTTTGATATTAGTTTTTTTAGGTTTGAGTTAGTGTGGTATTTTTGTAAATATTTGCATTTGTGTGGGACCCACCTCAGGATTTGTCTCCATCTAGTCAGAACCACAACCACATCTCCCAACGGCTCCCTCTCTTTTTCTTCCTTCTCATTCTCATTACTCCAAAATCTAAAACCACACCTACTCTTTAACAGAAGCCTTTTTTTCACCTTCATCCTCTCTCTCGCCCTCTGCATTCGAAGAATAACAGCTACCTAGCAGAAGCTAATATTCAGTGGAGAAGTTAAAAAAAAAATTTGTCTAGCAGTATACGTTCACCATCCTGATTACTAATAAATGCAAGCATGTCTACCGGTTAGAAGAATGAAAATGAAAAAGCCCCTCAAATCCTACCGAATCACATTCCTTATGTCCACTTAGACCACCCTTCCTTACCCCCCCCCCCCAAAAAAAACTATCATAAACCCTGATGGTACTGACGAATATGAAACTGACGAGGTCAAGTGCAGACGAAGCTTGCTCTACAGACGGACATGATCCGTATCCACGTCATCAAAAAGATTCAATGTCGTTTAATGCTGCCAATAAAATTCCAACCGTTACACGACTAGCTGGACGAAGTAATGGGAGCACATTAAGACTAATAACTCCACTAGATACGTTATCATGGAATCATTAGTACTCCCAACGGCTATAATCCCCAAGGGTATATAAAACCCTCACAACACTCAGACAAGGTACGATATAGAAAGAACACAGCATCACAACCTGAATTATCTTTTATTATATTGATTACTAACTTTATCATCGGAGACGCTGTGGCAGGCGCCACACCGGTGACCAAACAAGGAAGTTTGTCTTATCAACAGGAGCAATACGATCATTTCAAGGATGGACGATCACCGGCTGGAATTCATCTGGACGAACCCTCAACTGATGATATTCTGCTTCATCAGTTTGGCGCCGTCTGTGGGGACGACGTTCTCGTACTACGGTCTGAAAGCGCAGTTCCTACCAACTTCAATATCTAGATGGAATCCAACCAAGACACAGCAGCTTTGGCTCAGCAAGTTCAAGCTCTTATGGCTTCTGTGGAAGAGCTAACCAAACAGAATGAAGAAATGAGGCAAAGGCTTCAGCAGGAGGAAAACCGATCAAGAGCGATCCAAGAAGACGAAGGAGATAGCCACGGGAGAACCGACCGAAGAAGGACCATCACTCCGGAAGAGCAGCATTCGGATCTCCTACAGGAAATGAGGAGAGAGATGAACGAACTGAAAAATGCCATCAAGGAGAAGACGGATCAGAGCCTAGACAAGATGGTCAGGGCCACAGATTCTCCCTTCACCATGACAGTTTTAGAACGGCCAATACCACCAAAGTTTCGGCTACCACAACTCGAACCTTTTGACGGACTCAAGGACCCCCAAGACCACCTTAACACCTTCAAGACGACATTGGGTCTTCAACAGCCCCCAGATGAAATAATGTGTCGTTCCTTTCCCACCACTCTAAAGGGGGCTGGTCGAGAATGGTTCACGAGGCTGCCCAATTCATCTATTGACAACTTCGAACAGTTGAGTAGCGCTTTTCTGCGCCACTTTGTCGGAGGACAACGTCCTAAGAGGCCCGCGGATCACCTGCTCACTATTAAGCAAGGTGAGAAGGAGACATTGCGCTCGTATGTAAAGCGCTTCACTCGAGAAACCTTAGAAGTGGATGATGCAGACGACAAAGTACAGCTGACGACATTTCAGGCCGGACTTAGGTCTAGGGAGTTCGTCGTCTCGCTGGCGAAGAATCCGCCCAGGACGATGGCCGAGATGCTCCTGAAAGCACAAAAATACATGAATGCCGAAGACGCGCTAGCCGCCATCATTGACGAAGGTAGATTAAAAAAAGAAGTCAGGCACGACGACGAACGTAGGGGGCAAAAGAGGGAGCGTCCAAACCGTCGGTTGAGTGACGTAGATAAGCGAAGGGAAGAGAAGACACCACGAACGGTAAAATTTACCCCTCTGATTATGCCTATTGACAAAATTTTAACGCAGATCCAGGATCAACACTACCTTCAGTGGCCAAAGCCTCTACATTCATCACCCAATGTGCGGGACAAGAACAAGTACTACCGATTCCACAAGGATCACGGCCATTACACGGAGGATTGCCGAGACCTGAAAGGACAAATAGAAGAACTGATACAGAAAGGAAAATTGCAGAAGTATGTCAAGAAGGGAGAACCCAGCAGGCTCAGAGACGAAGGCAAGGGCCAGCGCGAACCTTCGACAAAGAATGGGGGCAGCGCTTCACAACTACCACAAGACGTGGTTGGAGAAATCCACACGATTGCAGGAGGGCCACCAACGGGAGGATCATACAAGTCCCTCAAAAAAGCATGCCAGAGGCAAGTAAATAGCGTCCACATACAGCCCCCACTGAAACAGAGACGAATAGGCAATGACATATCCTTCAACGAAGAAGATGCACGAGGAGTAAGACAGCCACACAACGATCCCTTAGTTATAACACTCACAATCGAGGGATATAACACCAAGAGGGTACTCATAGATAATGGCAGCTCCGCCGATATCATGTACCTGCCGGCCTTCCAGCAGTTAAAACTTGATCCCAGAAGGCTGCGCCCCTTTGACTCTCCTCTCGTCAGCTTTAGCGGAGACAAAGTATACCCCAGGGGCATAGTGACGCTAAAAGTCACGATAGGAACATACCCGAAGCAGCAGACTCGTCAGTTGGATTTTCTGGTGGTAGATTGTCCGTCAGCGTACAATGTAATCATTGGCAGACCTACGCTTAACAAATGGAGGGCGGTCACGTCCACATATTGCTTAAAGGTGAAATTCCCAACTGAGGATGGTGTCGGCGAAGTTAAAGGAGATCAAGTCCTGGCCAGGGAATGCTATCAGGCTGTAGTGGCCACAAAGGAGAGTCACACGTGGATGATAGAAAAGGAGAAAGAAGACGAAGCGGAGTCTTTGGAGGCCGTCGAGCTCGTTGAGGAAGAATCCACGAAGATGACGAAGATAGGGACAACATTAAGCCCCGAAATGAGGACGAAGCTCATTCAATTCCTCAGGAAAAACCAGGACGTCTTCGCATGGAGTCATGAGGATATGCCCGGCATATCACGACAAGTGATTCAGCACAAGTTAAACGTAGATCCCGAAAGGAAACCCGTCCAGCAGAGACGCCGCGTCTTTGCCCCCGAACGAAGCCAAGCAATCAACGACGAAGTGAATAAGCTATTGCAGGCAGACTTCATCAGGGAAGTGTATTATCCCGAGTGGGTTGCCAACGTCGTCCTGGTAAAGAAAGCAAATGGAAAATGGAGAATGTGTGTAGATTTCACGGACCTAAACAAGGCATGCCCAAAGGATAGTTTCCCTTTGCCTAGGATAGACCAACTGGTAGACTCTACGGCCGGCCACAAAGTCCTGACGTTCATGGACGCCTTCTCGGGATACAACCAAATAAAGATGGCTGAGGAAGATCAAGAGAAGACCGCCTTCATCACAAGTCAAGGGCTTTACTGCTATAAGGTGATGCCTTTTGGACTAAAGAACGCGGGGGCAACATACCAAAGGTTAGTGAACAAAATGTTCAGGGAACAGATCGGCAGAAACATGGAAGTATACGTGGACGACATGCTCGTCAAGAGCAAAAAAGAGCTGGCACACCTGGACGACTTAGAAGAAACATTCAACACCCTCAGAAGATATCAGATGAAGTTGAATCCCAGCAAGTGTGTTTTCGGGGTAGCATCAGGGAAATTCTTGGGATTTATGGTGTCCCAAAGAGGGATAGAGGCCAATCCGGAGAAGGTGCAAGCAATACTAGACATGACGTCACCAAAGTCTGTCAAAGATGTCCAAAAGCTCACGGGGCGAATTGCTGCACTAAATAGGTTCGTCTCCAAAGCCACGGACAAATGCCTCCCATTCTTTAAAACGTTGAAGCAAGCCTTCGCCTGGACTGACGAATGTGAAGCCGCGTTCCAAGAGCTCAAACGCTACTTAAGCAACCCACCCCTACTAAGTCCGTCAAAGGAAGGGGAAAGCCTCTACCTATATCTAGCAGCATCAGAAACAGCCGTCAGCGCGGCCCTGATCAGAGAAGAAGACAAGAAACAGCTACCAGTTTATTACATAAGCCAGGCCTTCTAGGGAGCAGAAGCCAAGTACCCCAAGATTGAGAAAATTGCATTCGCTTTGATAGTAGCTTCACGGAAGTTGCGACCATACTTCGAAGCACACCCAATATTGGTAATGACGGATCAACCAATCAGGAAGTCCATGAATAAGCCAGAAGCGGCCGGGAGAATGGTTCAATGGGCAGTAGAACTTAGCCAGTTCGACATCGAGTACCTTCCCAGAACCGCCATCAAAGCCCAAGCATTAGCAGATTTCATCGCCGAGTTCACCCCTAATGACGATGACAACCGCGAAAATGCTTCAGATCGGTGGACGATTAATACTGACGGGTCATCAGCCCAAAAGAGGGGAGGAGTAGGGATCGTTATAACGACCCCCGAGGGAGAAAAGCTCAGGTATGGGGTTCGACTTCAGTTCCCAGCCACCAATAACGAAGCTGAGTACGAAGGTATACTGACGGGACTGAGACTGGGGAAGGCAATCGGAGCAAAAAATCTCGTTGTCCAGAGTGATTCGAAGCTAGTAGTGGCCCAGATCAGAGAAGAGTACGAAGCAAAGGAGGAAAGAATGCAGAAATATCTCAGGATAGCGAAACAGTTGGCTCGAGAATTTGACAAACTGGAGTTCATACAGATCCCAAGAGGCCAGAATATGGAAGCAGACGAGATTGCGAAGATAGCCTCGTCAGAAGATGAACCAACATGCACGGAGCTGGCCATGGAAATACAGGAACGCCCCAGCATTGAAGAAATCTCGATATTCGCAGTTCAGAGAATAAACAACTGGATGGCACCAATCATGTCCTTCCTCCAAGACGGGCACCTCCCCCAAGACCCCAAAGATGCCAGGAAGGTCAAGCAGAGAGCAGCCAGATTCACCATTCTGAACGACCAACTATACAAAAGGGGTTATTCCCTACCATACCTAAAATGCGTCGACGAGGACGAAGCCAGGTACATATTAGAAGAAATACATGAAGGCGTATGTGGGAACCATGCTGGCCCCAGATCCCTGGCGAGCAAAGTCATCAGGACAGGGTATTTCTGGCCAACCATCCAAACGGACGCAACACAACTCGTCAAAAATTGCGACAAGTGTCAGAAATTTGGGAATATCCAACGTCTCCCAGCGGAGAAGTTGACGGCCATATCATCCCCCTGGCCATTCGCGCAATGGGGAATCGACATCGTCGGACCACTACCCCCGGGAAAAGGACATGTAAGATTCCTACTCGTCGCAATCGATTATTTCACAAAATGGGTTGAAGCCGAGGCAACGGCATCTATCACTGAAGCACGAATCCGAAACTTCGTGTGGAAGAATATCATATGCAGGTTCGGGATTCCACGGACGATTGTCACGGATAATGGGCGGCAGTTTGATAACCAAAGCTTCAGAGACTTTTGCTCCGGTCTCGGCATCAAAAACCAGTTCTCGTCCCCTGGGCATCCACAGGCGAACGGGCAGACGGAAGTAACGAATCGGACATTACTCCAGATAATCAAAACCAAGCTGGACGACTCGAAGGGTGCCTGGCCAGAAGAGTTACCCAATGTGCTATGGGCATACAGAACCACGGCAAGAACCCCGACGGGCGAAACCCCTTCAGGTTAACATATGGTACTGAAGCTGTAATTCCGGTGGAAGTAGGAGTAACCAGCATCAGACGAGAAGCATACTAGGACGAAGGCAATGACCAACAGCTGCGAGTAAATCTGGACTTCCTAGACGAGATAAGAGACAGAGCCTCGGATAGGATGACGCAATACCAGAAGAAAATGACCGAGTACTACAATAGAAGAGTGAAGCTCAGGCGACTCCACATCGGCGACCTCGTCCTACGAAAGGTGGCGACAGCAACTAGAGACTCCACTCAAGGAAAACTCGGCCCTACATGGGAAGGACTATACCGAGTCACTCATTACTCCAGGCAAGGCAGTTACCACCTGGAGACTCTAGACGGGAAAGCGCTTCCTCGACCATGGAACATTGAGCATTTAAAGAAGTACTATCAAAAGGTGTAACAAGCTATTGTAATCACTTTTCTGAAATTAATAAAAGCATTGCCTACAGTCGTATCAACTGACCAGTCCAGATTACTGACGAGACACAAAGAATGTCAACAAAAGTCTAAGTAATAAAATTCCGCATCGACGGATGTACATTACTGACGAGACACAAAGAATGTCTACAAAAGTCTAAGTAATAAAATTCCGCATCGACGGATGTACATTACTGACGAGACACAAAGAATGTCTACAAAAGTCTAAGTAATAAAATTCTGCATCGACGGATGTACATTACTGACGAGACACAAAGAATGTCTACAAAAGTCTAAGTAATAAAATTTCGCATCGACAAATGTACATTACTGACGAGACACAAAGAATGTCTACAAAAGTCTAAGTAATGAAATTCCGCATCGACGGATGTACATTACTGACGAGACACAAAGAATGTCTACAAAAGTCTAAGTAATAAAATTCCGCATCGACGGATGTACATTCCTGATGATACACAAAGATTGTCTAGAAAAATCTAAGTAATAAAATTCCGTATCGACGGACGTGCATTACTGACGAAGGCAAAAAAAAAAAGGGCGCAGAAGGAAGCCTATGCAGTGACGTGCCCAACACACATTGAAGACGAGTATAACAAAATAGATATATATTGACATACAGGAAAACATGTTCAAATAGATACGATGATATAAGAGCCAAAAACCAAAGGCTATTGTTCAAAAACGAAAACCCATAAAACACTGGGCTAAAGATACATATAAAATTTCTAGTTGTCCAGGAAAATGAGCCTGAAAAACATGACAGGCACTTCAAAAAAAAAAAAAAAAATTTTAACAACAGGGTCAAACATCCGGGTCGGCATCATCCTCAGCTGGGGCATCAAGGGCGGGAGCATCAATTACACGAGCATCGGGAACGTCTCCAGAAGCTTCGGCGGCAGCGGCTTGGGCAGCCTCGTCAGCAGAAATCTCCCTGTCGACCTCCTCCATATCCAGCGCCTCTAAGTCGACTCCGGAAGGATGCTTGAGGCAGTACCTTCTCAAGAGTTCGAAACCCTTAAAGTACCAGCTGAAGAGTACAGAGTTGTACTCTTCAGTTTGCTGGAAGCCCTCGATGGCGCGAGCAGCGACGACCTTAATCTTCTCCTTCGCGGCCGCAAGCTGCTCGTCCTTCTCCAATACCAGCTGCTGTTCAACCTTAAGATCGTCGCCTAGCTTTTTGGCCTCTTCCCTGCATTGGTGAACGTCCTCCATAGCGGTTATCAAGTCCCTCTTGAACTTCGAGTTCTCCATCTCCAAGACCTTGATCCGGGAAAGTGAAGACTCGACCTTGGCCTCCTGAGCTTGATACTCCGCTGAAAGATGGACGGCCTCCCCCAACACCTAAAAACAAAAAGTATATATATAGTAAAGACATGCGAAGGGACGAACAGAAAGGGAAGAGCATATGTGTAAAGGCGTTAAAGGAAATAAACAGGTTACCTGGACGAGTTTATGGATGTGACGACCCATCAACTCAGCCGTAGTCGAACCTGACAACACCTTCAGGTCCTCCGCATTGACGACCTCGCGAGCCCGATCCATAGACAACTTCTCGTCCTCCCAAATAGTGGACGATCCAGCAGCTTCCTCTCCTCTATCCAATGTACGAGGCCTCTTGGAAGCAGGCGTCGGGATTTCCTCTATCGAGGTGGTCGGAGAAGCCGTCCTCGTCGTCTCCGCACCAGAAACGACGGGCGTACTCGAGGCCATCAGAGTGACGGAAGTGACCTTGCCCTTCACCCGAACCACCTTTTTCCCGAGGTTCGACAAGGGCTCGGACTTCTTGGATCTCATCTTCTCGTACATACCTTTGTTAAATTTCGTCGTCATCTCTACGAAAAGGAAGAGTTTAAAAAAAAAAATGAGGCAAGAGGAGAAAAATCAAACAAGTACAGCCTCAAAATTTAGACCGACGAACTCACTCTTCTTTCCTTCGATATTAAGGTTCCGCAAAACGTAAGGAGATGGATCGGGGCCGAGGTTGTAGAAAGCTAGAGTCCTCGGGTCTACCAAGTCGTCCCAATCTTCGATAGACTGAGAATACGTGATGGCCGCCTCGACACGATCCTTATACCTACTTTTCAACTTCGGCCTTCGCTTGGCTGCACAAGGACGAAGAAAGTCAGTGACAATTACCCCAAAATAAAAAATATATGAATAAAAATAAAGAACCAAGGAAAGAGACTGACGCACCTAAAGTCGGGGTTCCCCACCGACGAAGCAACCTTGGGATCTCACCCCAGTCCTGGCTAGAGGGAGTCTCAAAGTCGTCCCCAGACACATACACAAATCTGGATTTCCAGTA
Source organism: Castanea crenata (assembly GCA_020976635.1). Lineage (NCBI taxonomy): Eukaryota > Viridiplantae > Streptophyta > Magnoliopsida > Fagales > Fagaceae > Castanea > Castanea crenata. The sequence goes on along the minus strand of JAGHPS010000031.1, from coordinate 2,916,189 downwards.
CCTGAAGGACGAGGGTAAGCCCTTGACGATCCTGGTTCTCCGCTCCCAAGGCACGAGCTCGTAATACCCGTATTCTTTCGACTCCTTCAAACGGTATAAATAAACGAGCTTGTTTACCTTAATCATATCCTCGTTAGCGGCCAACCATATTTCCATACAGTTGACCACTATTCTCCACGAATTGGGCATAAGCTGCCCAGGGGCAATCCCCAGATATGCCAGGAGCTCCATCACGAACGGATGGACGGGAAGCCTAAGTCCATAAGTGAAAGCGGCCTCATAGAAGCACACCTCACCGGGAAAGAACGAGCAAGCCCTATCGTCGTCAGTGGGGCGACGAACACGGACCCGCTCCGGGAATTGGAACCTATCCCTAAACCGACTGACGGCGTCGGAGTCTAACCCACACGGCTCCACGAGGGCGTGAAAAGCCCTAACCTCTCTCAAAGTCGAGATGGCCGTATATCCCTCCATAGGGTCGTCGCTAGATGACAGCCCAATATCAAGATCGCTAGTTCTAACCTCAGACATCAACCACAATTTCTTCACCGAGCCTTCAAACCAATCAACGGACTCTCGGAGCAATGGGAATAAATCACCCAAAACAACGCCTAGGCTACTACCCTCTGAAACAAAGCCCCTCAAATTAGGGAAAGCACCTAAGGACCCTCCTAAGCAAGCGAAAAGGAAGGAAATTGAAGGACAAGCTTCCCTAACTTCTAAATTACTGACCATGAACTCCCAATCCTAAAAGAAAAATACTAAGATTCCCACCAAAAAGAGGAGAAAAACAAAATAAAATAAAAGAAATCAAAATCAGGTACTTGCAAAAAAAAAAAAGAGAGAAGAAGAGAAGAGAAGAAAAACTTACCTCAAAAAAGCAGGAAGCCCAATAGCCAAGCAGCCGAAATCGGAAGGAGACAGAGGAATACACGAAGAAGGTGCTCGGAGGAAGAGAAATGGAGTCTAAAGGAAAGTGAAAGATGAGGTACAAAGAAAGGAGTTTAAAAACCCAATAGGAGTGAAAACCGAAAATCGGCAGGAAACCCAAGGGTCAGTCCCTCTCCAATCACATCACGCCACGTGGCTACAGCCCACGTAACGCCGCCATAACGCATTCAATGCGGCACGAAACCCCAAAGGGAAAAAAAAAAAAAAAAACTGTTCGGCTTCCACGACCGTCCCTGACGGCCATGAAGCCCGGGGGCATCTGATGGTACTGACGAATATGAAACTGACGAGGTCAAGTGCAGACGAAGCTTGCTCTACAGACGGACATGATCCGTATCCACGTCATCAAAAAGAGTCAATGCCGTTTAATGCTGCCAATAAAATTCCAACCGTTACACGACTAGCTGGATGAAGTAATGGGAGCACATTAAGACTAATAACTCCACCAGATACGTTATCATGGAATCATTAGTACTCCCAACGGCTATAATCCCCAAGGGTATATAAAACCCTCACAACACTCATACAAGGTACGATATAGAAAGAACACAGCATCACAACCTGAATTATCTTTTATTATATTGATTACTAACTTTATCATAGGAGACGCTGTGGCAGGCGCCACACCGGTGACCAAACAAGGAAGTTTGTCTTATCAACAGGAGCAATACGATCATTTCAAGGACGGACGATCACCGGCTGGAATTCATCTGGACGAACCCTCAACTGACGATATTCTGCTTCATCAAACCCCACACTAGTGCTATATCTTGGTACCCTTCTCAACCCCCAGTTGAAATAACTCTCAATTACAGTAGCCTCTCTCTCCCTCTCCATGAAAAGAACATCCCAAAAACTACCACAATACTAATGACCCACACCAACAACAAATAAAACCCATAATCACATTAATCCCCAAAATAGGCAAAACCCATGGCCAGATAAAATCCAATCGAAAAATGGTCCAAAAAAAGCTTAAAATGGTGTCCCAAAATTAGAAATTTTTATCATCAGTGAACTTGAAATTTGTACAAAAGGTTGCCTAACAAAATGAAGGAGAACCGAGAGAGAGAGGGGAGAGGCAGAAAGTTAGGAAGAGAATGGGGAGAGAGAGTTTGAGAGGAAAAGTGAAGAAGCAAGGGAAAAAAATGAAATGGAATGAGGAGAGAGAAATCATAGGTAGGGAAGAAAAATGCCATTCTAAAAAGGACAGTGTGTGGGCACCACCATGTCATTGAAAATTTGCTTTAAGAAATAAGATAAGCACCCGAAAACTAGAACCAAACAAAAATTTGAACTGAGTTAAGGAAAAGTAGAGATTGAGATAAGAGATATGAGTTAGAAGTTTGAGTCATGAAAAATGAGAAATGATATCTGAATTTTGAGTTGTCTTCAAACCAAACAGGCTTTAAGTTTCAATTTCAATTCAAGATATACAAATACTCATGAAGATCTAAGCAAAAATATAAAATTTAGTAATCGGAAGTAGATAGGTTTTCTAGTTTAAGCATGAAGCACTGTTGAACATTAATACTCCCTATAACTTAGGGGTGGCATTAAAATGATTGTGAACTACAGGCATGCAAAAATCCCTTTCAAAAACCTCTTAACTCCACTTCTCATATCTACAAAATACTTTTACCTTGTAAACTAAAGCATAAAAGTGAAAGGTTTGTGCACTGAGTATGACTATAAAGCCTCAAACTTGCAAATAATAATAAATTCCAATCCATTGTCTCAAATACTAATAAAGTAATAACAAAGTCTTCATAAAGTAATAACAAAGTCTCAAATACAAATAAACTAATCACCTTATAGACTAGCTACCAAACCTTGCCATTAGTACAGCTAGTTACTGACATTGTTCCTCTACCTGACTCTGTAATTGTGCCACTTGGTTCTGTGTTTCAGCAAGTTTTTGATTCGACTCACCCTGTTTTTGCTCCGCACCATGGACAAATCTTGCTTGTAGGTTTCGAACTCCATATTCAAGCTTGACTCATATCGCAAATGAGAAGAAGGGGTTGGGGTTGGAATCACAAATTTCCCCATCCCTCTTACAAAGCCTCGCCTTGTCCCTAGCACTTCTGTAAAAATTTCCTCCTCAGTGCTTTGGTTCTCTTCATCAGCTCCTTTTTCTCTCATTAGATTCTGCACAAGTGACATAAAATTCTACTAAATAATTTATGCAATTAATTCAAAATTTACTCTATAAATTATCAATATGAAACTTTCATAAATATGAATACAAATTAGAATATTAATTACGTAATTTTCTTCACTAGTAGTAGTCACAAAAGAACCATCTTTCTTTGTGCTTGTCATCTTATAAAAATCCACTTTTCCAATCTCTTTACCACCTTGTTTTTTCTGCACATAATAAAGATAAAATTAACATGTATACACTAGCATTATTATAAATAATAAAGAATTAAATTATTGCAACCTCTTCATAGTAAACAATATATGATTTGGATCCACAAGTGTGACCAGTATTGTTCTTTCCTCTGTTGTCCTTATTCTTGTCTGACTTTTTCTAACAAGTATTAGATAAAAAAGAAAAAAGTTAATTAAAACAAAGAGAATTAACAATCATAATAAAAAAAAAAAAAAATCAAAATATACTTGTATTGAAAATTATTAACATTTTAGTATGAACAAGATTTACCTTCTAGGTGGGTGTTTCATATAGATCACATAAAGCATCCCATTTGTCCTGTGTCAAATCTGGTGGAACATTAGCCCTCACTTCCTCCTTACTAAATTTCAAGAACTCCTTGTAAAAGTTACTCCGAACATTATTATAGGTAGTAGACAATGAAATCTCCATACACTTCTTATCCTTAACGCGATTTGGGTCCAACGTGAAATTAGCCTAAAACATAATAATTAAAAAAACAGTTATCATTCATTTTTTTACACAAATTTCAAATACCATAGCCTTTGTAGTAACAACTTACCACCAAACGATTCTTCAACATTTGTCGGTGTTCTTGTGGGGCCTTAGACCAAGATTGATAGCTAAGGTTCGCATGTTCACGAACGATGAAGCCCACCCTTCTTGTAAACACACTAGCATTTTCGCCCACATGTCCTTGGGCCCCTGAAGGGATGGTTATTGGAACAAGTCCATTTTCCCTAAGTTTTTTAAACTTGGTGCATAGATTTTTACCTCTTTTCCGTTTGTTGGGCATAGGTGCTATTAGGAAAAATAAGATAGTTTTCAGTAACATTTTGGCAAAGTAACTTATTCAAAGTCTAAACAATAACAAAGATAACTACATGAAATATTAGACTTTCACTCACCAGATGCAGTAAGGACTACCATCTCATGCGGTGGTCCATCAGGTGGAGACATTCTCTTAAGGGGGCCAAAAACTAATATATATTGATAGAGAGAGAGGAAGACAACAAATAATATAATTGACAGAGAAAAATAATCATTGTAAAGAAAATAAAGTAAAAGAATTTAAAGCAAATGAAAACCATTAACTTAAATGAAATATCACTTATCTAAAAGCAAATCATTCATAGTGAACTTAAAGCAAAAGAAGTTAAATGGATACACAAACAGATTGTTAATTAAATAAATAAATAAATAAAAAGAAGAAAAAAGGGGGGAAAAAATAGAGACATTCTAATCAATTCATTATTTCTATGAAAGTTTGGAACAACACACTAAAAGACTTTGGCCCTAAATCTTGAAATTTCAAAACAAGTTTAGAACTGTTTTTAGTGACCAAAGAACTTTTACCAGTGAACTTTTCCATCCCCATGAAAAGGAACTAGGCAAAATTTTTCTTTAATCATTGAGCCAACTAAATAAAAGTTCACGCGATTAACATTTTTGGTAAGAATAAAACGTAATTTTTAGAATTTGGATATTATATTATATTGTTGATCAACTGATGTCTATTAAAAAGCTATTGTCAGGGATAAAGAAACAGAGATTTTGAAATTAAAATGCCAAACCTGGAGGTTAAAATGCCGACTGCAAAGAAGGGGTTCAAAGGTCCAAAGCCGACTGCAAGGAAGACTTTAGATTACCATTTTTTCTCTTAAAATGAAAATTTCTCAGTTATTGAAGACATATTAATCCATTATTTACTAAAGACATATTTATTAATTTAATGACAAACACTAAGAACAAAACCAAAAGTAAAGAAAAAAGAAAATACCTGAACAGCGGCAGTGGATCTACAGGTTTAGTGGGTATGTGAGAAAGAATGAGAGAGATGATGAGTGATATATATAATTGGCGGTAATGACTGAGAAAGACATGGGATCATGCTCATCATGGGACTTCAAATTCCGTTATATTTGGTTTTTTTTTTTATTCCCATTTTCCCTTACCCATTTTCCCTCCAAATACAAAGAATCCTTTCTCGCAAACATCTCTAAACTGCAATCAAAAGCAAAAACAACAAAAAAAAAGAAGAAGAAGAAAAAGATAAGCACATACAAAAAAAGAATTTTGATACCCATTTTCCCTCCAAATACAAACAATCATTTCTCTCAAATATTTCTAAACTATAGTCAAAAGCAATAAATAAATAAATAAATAAATAATAAAAGTAACAGAACTCATCCTTCATGCAGCAGAATCTAATCCAAAAAATCCAGATAATTATCACTGCCTATAATCCAAATAATTATCACAAAAGTAAGCTACATCTGAATAGAACACTACTAAAATAAAAACTTTTTGCTATACCCAACAAACCCAAAAAAAAAAAAAAAAAGTCCTCCTTACGCAGCATTATCCCCAGTTGCACATGTTGATGCCTACAAATTTTTATCAATCATCAATATTTCTTTCTTCTTATTAAAAAAATAGTAAAATTGAAAGGTTATAATTTGAAAATCGTATAGTCAGAGATCGAACATGTCGAATAAGCATAACAAATAGTAAACTAATTTTGTAAAAATTAGGGGTATGGATCTAATATAGGATTTACAATTAGATTGAAAAATTGGAAAGGATTAAACTGAAACATACCACAATCAAAACCAAAACACAAAACCCAATCGAAATATTTGAAACACGAAAACAATCATTCTCATAAGTCTAATGAAATCTGAACAATAAAATAAAACTAATCAAACCAGAACAAAAAAAAAAAAAAAAAAAAAGAACGTGTATAACGCCGATCTCAACTTCTCTGCCCGTGATCTTATGCGTGTATGAGAGAGAATTTGTTTGTGTGAGAGAGAGAGAAAGAGAGAGCTCCTTGAATGCTATGGAGTAGACGAAGAAAAGAAAAGAAAAAAGAAAAAAGGAAAGTGAAGAGAGCTTCAGTGGAGTAGACGAAGAGAAAAAAAGAAAAAAGAAAAAAAAAAGTGAAGAGAGCTTCAATGGAGGAGTAGACGAAGAGAAGAAAAGAAAAAAGGAAAAAGGAAAAAGGAAAAAGAATAAAGGAAGGTGAAGAGAGCTTCAGAGGAGCAGAAGAAGAGATGAAAAGAAACAACGTAAAGTGAAACAAGAGTTTAGACAACAAAAGAAAAAAGAAAAGTGAAGAAGAGACAAGGGAAAGGTGTGGAGGAGAAAAAAAGAGGAAAAAAAAAACGTGAAAGTCAAAACACAAAAGTTCTTAAGACTATATGAATAGTATATGAATCTTAAAACTATAATAATAAAAGAAGTAATAAATTCACAATATTTTTACAACAAATTATAAGTATTTAGTTGTTATTAATTTTAATTTAAATCTAGAATTAAAATTACTTTTCAGTTTACCAATAACAACTTAAATCAACCTATTACTTATAATTTATTGTGTAAGTATTGTGAAAATGTTACTGATATAACATTTTTTTAATAATACTTTTTTGAAAAAAAATTAATATTAATATAAAGTTATAAACTATTGTATATAACGAGGTGTGAGTATTGTAAAGTTCTAAACATTTGCTTTTGGTCCTCACGTGATGGGTCAGAGAAGTTAAATCAATAGAAGACACCACCAGTTCCTAAAAAAAAAAAAAAAAAGACCACCATTCCCACACTCCCACTACCCAGGTTAATACAATGATAAATTCTTTACTTTATTATTTTTTTTTATAACTTATAAAAGATTTCCATCCACAAATTTTTAATTTTTTAATCATTTTATACCATTTCTTTTTTAATGTGGTCTTGTCTTGTCTCAAGGTTTTTTTTTTAATTACATGTATAACTTATAAGTTTATTGGATTAGATATAAACTAACTAGTTACTTTTTTGCTGAATATAAACTAACTAGTTACTATTATCATTTATAAAGATGCATAACATTTTATATGGATTTTTACAAAAAAATTAAATTTATAAAAATTCAAATAATATATATATATACTATGAGTTTCATTAATATTATAATTATATAATTTTTTTTTATTTAAAAATAGCAGTAATTTTGAAATAGATCAAATACAACAAAAACACACATTTTTTTTATGAGAAGTGCTACGTATAGAAACTAAATTAATTTATTCTAATCCTAGTTTGTATTTCAAGTTTTCAAAGACAATAAAAAAAAAACACACATTTTTTTAATGAAAAGTATTACATTCACAACATTTTCACAACAGATCATAGGTGGTTAGTTGTTATTGGTTCAAATTTGAACCTAACACTAACATTACTTTTTTACCCCAACAATAACAACTAGTAATAACCTACCACTTAGAATTTGATGTAAAAATGTTGGTGAAATTTTAAAACAATTGGATAATCAAATTGAGAGAACATAACCATAAAGGTACACAACTAGTAATAACCTACCACTTAGAATTTGTTGTAAAAATGTTGGTGAAAATTTAGAACAATTGGATAATCAGATTGAGAGAACATAACCATAAAGGTACATAACACATGTCCATCACGCGCCATCCTTAGATTTGAAATGTAACTGCTGGATTCAAAGATCATAATGAAAGGTTAATTCTAGTAAATTATGGTCATAATCAAATGGTTGGATTTAGAGAAAGGCACAATTAAAGTTGAGTTAAAGTTGGTCAAACCCAGTCAAACTTAATAGATGGTCTCGAGACCACTAGATTTTGTGAAATTCATATTTGAATCTTGATCATTGGGATTAAAGAGTATTGTGACATATTGGTGTTGGTGAAATTTGAGAATAATTGGATGATCAAATTGAGAGAACATAATCATAAAGGGACATAACATATGACCATCACGTGTCATCCTTATATTTGAAATCTAACTGTTGGATTCGAAGAGGGTAATAAAAGGACAATACTAGTAAATTATGGTTATAATTAAATGGCTAAAATTTAGAGAAAGGCGCAGTCAAAGTATAGTTAAAGTTGGTAAAACCAGGTAAAATTTAATAAATGGTCCCGAGACCACTAGATTCTGTGAAATTCATATTTGAATCTTGATTATTGGAATTGAAGAGTATAGTGACATATTGGTATTGGTGAAATTTGAAAACAATTAGATGGTCAGATTGAGAGAACATGGCCATAAAAGTACATAACATATGACCATCATGCAACATCCTTAGATTTGAAATCTAACCGTTGAATTTGAAGAGTGTAATGAAAGAATAATTCTAGTAAATTATGGTCACAATCAAATGGCTAGATTTAGAGAAAGGCACAGTCAAAGTTGAGTTAAAGTTGGTCAAATTGGTCAAACTTAATAGATGATCCTGAGACCACTAGACTTAGTGAAATTCATATTCGAATCTTGATCATTGGGATTAAAGAGTATGGTGACATATTGGTGTTGGTGAAATTTAAGAACAATTAGATGATCAGTTTGAGAGAACATAGCCATAAAGGTACATAACATATGACCATCATGCGCTGTCCTTCAATTTGAAATCTAACTGTTGGATTTGAAGAGTGTAATGAAAGGATAATACTAGTAAATTATGATCACAATCAAATGGCTAGATTTAGAAAAAGGCGCGGTCAAAGTTTAGTTAAAGTTGGTCAAACCTGGTCAAACTTAATAAATGGTCCCGAGACCACTAGACTTTGTGAAATTCATATTTGAATCTTGATCATTAGAATTGAAGAGTATGGTGACATATTGGTGTTGGTGAAATTTGAAAACAATTGAATGATTAGATTGAGAGAACATAGTCATAAAGGTATATAGCGTATGTCCATCACGCGTCATCTTTATATTTGAAATCTAACCGTTGAATTTGAAAAGTGTAATGAAATAATAATTCTAGCAAATTATGGTCACAATCAAATGGCTGGATTTAGTTAAAGTTAGTCAAACCTGGTCAAACTTAATAGATGGTCTCAAGACCACTAGATTTTGTGAAATTAGGTTCAGTGGGAAGGTTTTCATTGGATTATTGGGTATTGGAGTAGTTGTTAGAAAATGCTAATGAAGAAATAATTTTGAAAGATGATGAACATCATGTTAATATTAACTTAGATAAAGTTGATTAGGCAAAATGATGAAAAATTTTATGATTTTTGCTCATATAATTAGAACTTTTGATTTTAAATTTTTTTAAATAAGTATGTTATAAATATATTTTAATTTGATTTATTTACTTACTTTTGGTAAATATTATTACATAATTGATTATTGAATTGGTTATTGGTTGAATATATTATGAATTTATAATGAATATACCTTTCATATATTTATAATGAACTTATTAGTTTAGTAGATATTGACTAATACCTTTCTTATGACACATGATACAGAAAAACCAAAAATTGATTCACAATACGATTCACATTTTGATAACTATGAGAACTAGTTAGTATTTTGAGTGGAATCGGAACTTTCTCAATTTTTATTATTTTATCGATTTCAAGTTTCAAATGGGTAACATTATGATTTGAGAGTATTTTGAAGCAGCAAGCCCTTCGTTGTCTCATTTTTTCTTCTTCTTCTTTTTAAACGGATTTGAAAGTTTTAAGTTACTTTAGAGGTTTTAAGTGTATTTTGGTCATTATATAAGTTTGGGGGTATTTTGGTTATTTTGATGAGGTTAATGGTATTTTTATCATTTCAAATATTTTAAAGGAATTTATGTCATTTTAAATATTTTAAGAGGCATTTGGAGGGTTTGATATAAAAAAAAAATCATATTATATCAAAATTGTTTTAGACACATATTAGTGCTGATAATATTTGTCTTCATTAAAAGATCCCTTATGGCGACAACCTAATTCGTTGCTAATATATAATCTACTTCCATCCAATAATTCTCACCACTTTTTGAGAGTGAAAATTTTACCCTCCATAATATTTAGGTAGATATATTTGCGATGACATGTTGTGTCCTTGCAAATAGCCTTCTAATAGCGACCACTAATGTGTCATCGCCGATAAATAAAGCATATATATAATTTACTTATTATATATTTTTGGCCACATATCTGTGATGAAACATAAAGTCGTCACTAAAAATGATTATTAGTGATGATAGATATCATCGTTAAAATAAACCTTATTTTAGCGACGTAAATGTAGTTGCAAAAAAATTTATTATCGTTGCTAAAAGTTTCCCTCCATTTTCCAAAAGTAAATAAAATTCCCTCCATGGCATTAGCGACGACTTATTAGCGACTACCTTAGTGTTGTCACTAAAATACACTTATTTGCGATGAACATTTATTATCGTCGCTAATGTATGCCTAATAGTGACGACTTTTTGGTCGTTGCTAAAACATTGGTCGCAAAAGACTAAAATTCTTGTAGTGACTAAAACTACATATGAATGGTTTTTTCAATTAGCAGATTATGGGTTGAAGCAAAATAATACTAAACACGTTTAATCTTTTTTTTTTTTTTTTTCTACAATAGTAAATGGAAAAATGGAATCAGTTGTTTTTGCAAAACGAAAAAATAGTGAGAAAAATAAAAACCCTTAAAGGTCGATAAATCACGGTTGATGACTTCATGGAACACCAAGGGCTTCTTAGTGAAATAATTGCGGCAAATTAATACAATAGTTCCTCATAGTACTAGATGACTTGGAATGGCAAATGAGACAATTGCAAATATATTGTGAATTCATGCCTATGTACAAGAGCTATTCGTAGCCCATCCAAATTTCCATGCTTTCCCAACTATAGTGAGTTAGGAGATGGTATCTCAAGCGATTAATACATGAGAGATTTTTCCAGTGAGATAAAAGCATAGATATAGATAGGTACAACACAGTAATATAGTAATTTTTTAGAATTAAAATATGACATGGTGAGAATATGTATATTAATTAATTATGAAATATATTTTTATTTATATATTTTTACGCATTTATTTTTCATATGTTATTAAAAAAAATTCAATTTAAGAACAACAATGGATAATAAAGCAACTCCATATCTATTAACAATGATTAGAATACAATTAATTTTTTTACAGGTCTAAATCATGGGACCATCTTTTTCAATAACAAAATCTTATAATTTTTTACATTAAAAAATATTAAACAAAGAATTAAAGCTAAAAGATAGTTAAATAATTCCCGAAATTGTTTTAAAAACTGTTTGTTGGCTAGACACATTGGGAACATGCATACAAAAGTGCTCAAGGCATGTCAATGTCCGATATGTGTCCAACATGGGTACGCATCCCGTTCTAAAATATTTGTGCTTCCTAGATCATGAGTCAATCGCAAACCAAGTTGGTATTCATATTGTCTTCAGTTTCTCCATTTTTGTGCATTCAAAAATTTACCAAATAACTTAAACAATTAATAGTTAGCCTAAAAAGATTTCATGCAATATCACCAAATGACATGATAAGTATACACAAGTTAGCTCAAATTAGGGCGACAACACAGAAATTAATGTAAAAATTGAAAGTTTTTTCCTTTATCGATGAAATGTCATGAATTAGCAATGCAATTTACATTGGGGGAAATGGAGCAAAAGGTGATGGTGTTAGTTCAATAAATTAAGTGGGAATTGGGAGATGTGAAAATAGTGAGAAGCTATGTATCAAATACAAGAAAATATAAAAAATAGGGTAAGTTACAAAGTTAGTTCCTATCCTTTATATCATATTTTAATTTAGTCTTTAACGTTTTAAATGTGTTTGTTTAGTCCCTAACCTTTTAGGTGATGTCATTATGGTTTCTGCCATTAAGTGATAGATGAAAAAAGCTGATGTAATTAACAGACATATTTAAAATTTTAATTTTTTTTGCCAACGAGATTGCCACGTGCTCTTTAATTAGAAATAAAAAATTCAGCCAACTAAATCACCTAAGAGCTAAGATTTAGAATTGGGATTGGAATCCCTAGTCCCAACTGTGAGACAAATCGAAGAAGAGGAGGGTGAGAGAATGATTGAAGAACTTGAGATGCCCAACCAACAGCAACAACTACCCACCCATCTGACGATGAGGCAACCCACCCATTCAACAGCAAATGACCAAGCTCAAACATCCATTAATCTTTGGTTTAGTTTGGGTTTTTTATTTTTTATTTTTTCTATTATTCCATTGCCTTCTAAGCTAAGAAAACATTGGAGATGAAAGGTATTTAATTTTGTTTAGGTAGTGTGGTTTTGAAGACAATTTTGGGCTAGTGTTTCATTTTATGTTCTTTATTTTTGTTGTTTATGCCAACCCCTCTCAAACAAAGGACATGAATTGGAATCCAAAGAATTGGACATGCATCCTAGCATTATTGGCAATGTCCAAATCTCTTTTGCCATATTCGTTGCGGACCATCGCCAAAGCACATAACTTGTACAAAATGGTATGGTATTTGGGTCAAAGTTATGACTCTTAATGTCCCATCTAAAGAGCCTGTGAAAATGAATAAAAATATATAACAAATTTTAAAAAGAGAGAAAGAAGAGATTTTGATACGTGTTTATACATACCCACCTGGAGGGAGTTTGAGCGAAAAAAGCAATCTCAACTTCCATAACCAAATTATTCTTCAAGAAAAACAAAAATAAATCACAATAATTTCATTGAATTTCTAGGGAACCAAATATCAAGTTAGTAAGGATTGGCGAGAGAGACTTGGTGCCACTCAAAAAGAGATCTTGGGAATGAGCGAGAGGAGATGGAAATGAGTTTAGTTGGTGGTGGGATTTCACGTGTCTTAGTTTTAATTTTTTTTTTTTTAAATGACGTGGTGGTACAGTAACTAATATGACATGAAAAATACGTTTTTTATTATTCCATTTGACATATTAACTTTTTCCATAAAAAAAATAACAGCAGAAACTAAATTGATACGACATTGAAAATGTTGAGGGCCAAATTAACTCAATTGAAAAGTTAGGGACCAATTTGAAATATGGTGTAAAGAATATGGGTTAATTTTGTAATCTACCCTAAAAATACATTCCAACAATATTTAATGCAAAAAATGTAACAACCCACTTTGATTAAGATTTTAGCTCAACACCACTGGGCACTCTTAGTGCGGTGTTCACTCCACAAGTATAAGTGCTTGTGGGGTGGGGGCAATGGTCGGCGTTCAAGTCTTCAAAAGAGAGTTTCACACACATATATACTTAAATTAGGTTAAAGTAGAAATTCTATTTTATATAAAAATAAAAAATAATAATTAAAAAAAAAATTTAGCTCTTTCAAATCGTGCCTCCACAATGGATTGTTATTATCAAATTATTATTATAAATTAAATCCCAAATTTCCGGAATAGATCTCCACCTGGGACCTAGATGGCAAACAAAAAGGCCTGAGATGGCCTCTCGATCCAACGATACATAGTCCAACAAAGGCAATGAGATTGGCACTTTGACAGATTGAGTAGAAAATTAAAATGAACAAAATGTTTCAAGTTTAAGAATCTAATGTGGTCAAGGATTCCGACATTAAATTTTGAAGAGTCGTGCTACAAGTTCTAAAAGTTTTAGAACATTGATCTTATAAACTATGTGTCATCAATTATAGAGAAGCAATTTAAATACTCAATTATGATGTGGTTAAAGTCTACCGATCACAGTTATTGTCATACTAGTTTCTAAGTTTTATGTTGTAAAACTGTAATAACTTTAGAGATTAAATTCTATAAAGATGAGTTTAAAACACAAGTTTTACACCTCCCAAACCTAACATGCCACATCATCTTATCACATTTTTAAGAATAAGTAAAACCACACTCAATTAATTCTAATACACATTCAAAAATTCATTCTTTTTTGGATTTTATTAAGATATTATTAGGTGTAGTTGGATGTATTGAGCTTTGATTTTACGAAGATGTTATTAAGTGTGGTAGGATGTATTGAATTTTAAATAAAAAACTACGTGACAATCTTTTATTGAATGGTGTAAAATATAAGTTTTACATCTCATCCTAACCAAATTCGAACTCATAACTTTAACATTTTCCAATCCTGAAATATCTCTTTATTGAAGAGCCTCTAATTATTTTCAACTTTACTTTGAGTTCATCATATTGGTTTTTTTCTTTTTTAAAAAAATCATTTGATGATTTTTATTCTTGGTTGATTTATTTGTTTTGTTCAGTTTGTGTATTCTTAAGATTCATGGAATTGCGTTTGTTTTATTTAAGAGGGAGTTTTAAATAGGGGTGGTTCTACAGAGTTTAGGGTGTTCATAAGATCACCTGACTTGGAAAAAAATAATTATTGTGTATAAATTTTAAAAATTTATGATTTTTTTTATCTTTAAAAAAATTTTGTGACCACCCTAATTTTTTTTAGGCCAAACATAATTAAACTTTGAACAGAACTTGGTAACAAGTTTAGTTGTAGACTAAGATTAAAACTTCATTCAATATTTTTTTTATTGGATGTGATGAATTTTAACAAATTCATCACTTAATTACATTTTATTCATATATCCTTCATACTTGTAAAATTTCAACAAGATTAAAAATCAATAATTATATCGTCAATCAAATGTTTAAATTTTGAGTCTTTATAGTTTAAAATTAGACATAAAAAATAAGTTTATGGATTAAATAGTAAATAATATCCAATTAACATGAAATTTAGAATGTATCTTAAGAACATAGAGAACATACAAATCAACAGTTAGATTTTTAAAATATATAGTAATGTTAATTTTTTTAGTGAGAGCTACAACTAAGTTTTTAGCCTTACACTACAACTAAGTTTGTAACTAAATTTTTTTCTTTAAATTTTGGTCTCCTTAACAATATATTAGGTCCTTACAAATAAAAAAGAAAAGTCAAAGAAAAAGTTTATTTAACAAAACTTTTGAAGAGATATAGCCTACAACATTGATAATGGGACTATGATGTGTTTTTTTTTTTGGTCTCAATATATGCAACTTTATTTTTATTAGATTTTGTGTAATTTTAAGTTTTTTAATGATCATCCTAAAAAAAATTTCTAAAACCACCACTGGTTTAAAATATAGAATTGCAGTGAAAATCATTGAAGAGGTTAATTAGTATTACATATAAAATTCCAAAAACTCTTTATTTTGGGTTTTTGGAATGAGTTAGGACTCCGAGTCGTACTTGGTTATTGGTTTCGTGCGCAAGTAGATTCATGGAAAGGACAAACCGACTTTACACTCCTATATAGCCAGCCCTAGTCTCTAAGTCATACAAATCTCTCTCTCCCTGACCAGTAAGTGTCTCTTTTTCTTTATGAAACTTGAAGGTTTAATTTGTCCATCAGTTTCTTTCTTTTTCCTTTATTTTGTTGTAATTGGTTCGCTTTGTAAGTGTACAATAGTGATTTTGGTTTTGGGTTTGTGTACAATAGTGGCTTTGTAAGTTTACTTGAATTTGCGATTTCTTGCTCGATTTTCTGTGTATAATAGTGATTTTGGTTTTGGGTTTTAGTTCTTGGCAATAGAAATATATTTTTGGGTTCAAATTTTCTTTGTTGGGATTAAGGAAAAGTTGGATTTACTTATAAGCTTATGTGCTTTCTTTTCTTTTCTTTTCTTTTATTTTTATACTTGCGCGCTTAGGAGAAACAATAAGAGAGTTAATACAATATTTTTCAGTGTATTGAATTAGCTAGAATTATAAATTATAAACTATTATTATTATTATTATTTATGCGCAAATATATTGTGCATGCATAAGTCTCCATTGGTGGATTTGTTGTTTAATAGATAATTTTTTTTTTCAATTTCCATGCGAATAATGTTCATTTGCTTTCTGCTGCGGCTTTATATACAGGTTTGGGTTCTTGTAAGACATATTCAGCTCTCTCAAAATTTTTACGACTTGATCAATGATGAATTCAGTATCTACGGGACCATCGCCTCAAGAAAAACTTCCTTCCATTTCAATCAACGATGAGCTTCCGAATTCTGACTCCTCACGCCCCATCATGGGAACAATCATTTTCTTCATCTGCGTCAATGCACTGTTAATTTTATTTTTTCTTCCACAAGAAAATGTGGACAGGTTACTAGTTCCAGTCCTCTTCAAAGACCAACCAACATACTATCATATGTTACTAATTTTCATAGGGTTCGCGGGTGTGGGTGCCTTTGGTGCCCTGATTATCGAACACATGCACGAGCCAATGCCAAAGGCTGTAAAATCATCGGGGATTGTTGCCGAGGCCTCCATGTTGTTGGCACTAGTAATTGTAACAGTCCTGTGTGCTGCAGCTCTTTTTGCTAGGTTTT
Source organism: Castanea crenata (assembly GCA_020976635.1). Taxonomy (NCBI): domain Eukaryota; kingdom Viridiplantae; phylum Streptophyta; class Magnoliopsida; order Fagales; family Fagaceae; genus Castanea; species Castanea crenata. The sequence continues at coordinate 2,899,678 of JAGHPS010000031.1, read as the reverse complement.
AGGCCCTGTTCAAACAATAACGACGAGGATCATGAACATGGTTTTTCTTTTTTCTTTATTTAATTATTAGAAAAAAAAATCTTAGAATGGTTTCTATATATGGCATTTCATCCTTCTTTTAACCTAGTTTTTTTTTTTTTTTTAATTTTATATTAAGCTTGTGTATATGCTTATGTGGGTTCTTTGTTTTGTGGTTTCATTTCAATTTCATCAAAAACTCTTTCATCACAACAATTTCACAATTATCCATATAGCAAGTTGATAATGGGAGATAATAAAATGATGTTTGGGATTGCCTTGCTATACATGTGGAGCTGGATCAGTCACAATTAATATTTGGGATTGCCCTACCATCTTGACTTCCATATATGCTTTGGTGATGTGAGACTAAGAAAAATCAATTTGATGTATCCTGCATTTTGCCCAAAGCTCAACAACAACTGGATGTACCAGCAAATATTGCAATTTCATCTCAAATTCCTCTAACTCACCAAGTAAACACCTATGTGCTAGTTGTGGGTATGCGCGCGGGCAAGCTTTTCATATGGAAATTATCTACGTGTTAAGCAATAATTGGAATAAAATTCCTGCTTGCACCATATATATATATATATACACACATAAATCTTAACCATATTAAAAGGGAAAATTTCCTCTTACTCTCGTTTAAATCCACTATTTAATTTATATAAGTATCCGCAATTGAAGCAAGAATGTCCACATTTATAAAAATAAATAAAGACATTTACACATTTTAAGCATGCAAGTGAATGTGAAAAAATGGATACAGAAAAATGAATGCGATAGTATAATTGGTGGTTTAAAACTTCAATCTAATATTGTTAGATTAGGCTTGAATAAGGTGCACCTTAGTGTCTGTTTGTGAACAAATTATTTATATTTTTGTTGAAAACTTTTTGCTAAAGTGTTAAAAGTATACTTATATTTTGAAAAAGTAAAAAAAAAAAAAAAAGGTAAATTTCATAAACCTACTTTGAGGTATGTGATAATACCAACTATGTTCAAAACATTTTAAAACCCATACATTTGGTCCTCAAAAGATAACTTTTGTCCCTAAAAATACAAACGCCATTAGTGATTCACTCTTCTCTTGTCCCTCTTTGTCTCTCATTCTCAAGCCTATCTCTTCTCTCTCTCTGCCTAACCAACCAAAAAAACCTCCATGAATACCTTTTACAAATAATCCCAAAATACCAGAAAAATCAGCATAGTAACAACTCAAAAATACCCAACCCTCTCTAAAAATATAAAAAAGGGTACCAAAATCTCACTGAAGGTCCCTCTGAAAACATTACAAAAAATATATATATTTTCAAAACCAATAGAAACCCAAAAAACCTAGCAAAAATCCAATTAGCCAAACAACACACATGAATACCTTTGTAAAGTCCCAATGAAATCTTCTATAAATCCCAACAAAAATCCCAAAAAACTAGCAAAAATCCCAGTCAAACAAAACAAATGATCAACACAAAAAACACACCATATCACAAAATCAGCTTCACCACCACCACCGTTTGGGTTTCGATATGAGAGAGAGAGAGGGACGAGAGTTTGCTGACAATACCAATGGCGTTAAACTTGAAGTGGGAATCGGGGAAAACCCTTGTGTCGTGGTGTTATATTGATGCTAGTGGCCAAGCTCATGGGTTTTATTGTGGCTAAGGTTTATTTAGAGAGAGAATTCTGAGAGAGAAAACTCTGAGAAAAGAGTTTAAGAGAGGGGGAGAGGAACGAGACAGAAGAGAGAATAAAAGTAATGAGGTTTGGTCTGCTAGCGACAAAGTTGTCTTTGTATTATAACAAACCTCAGGTAGGTTTCTAAAATCCTCACACCAAAAAAAGTTTTGAAAAATGAAATTAAAAAAAAAAAAAAAAAGTAATGCTAGAGATACAAACTTTTTTACAAAAAAATATTATAAACTTCTTTTATGGTGAATGATTATTGAAAAATAAAAAAATGATATTAGTAGTAGGCCTAAATGAAAACCAATAAAAAGCTGGCTATTTGTAAAATAATTTATGGCTCTAGCATTACTAAAAAATAAAAAAAATAAAAAGTGAAAAAACTCATTTATAATCTTGTTCCAAATACAATTTAAATGTGCACCTCATCACATGGGATTATTTCCTATATAAGTTAGCCCTAGTGCAGTATATATCTCTATATGGATTGAGGTTATCAAAGCATCCGCATTCATTTTTTCTAATTCTATCCTATTTTACCATCTTAAAAGTCACTTTATCAATTATACAATACCAATTTTCAATTCACCAACATCCAAACTTCTATTTTACCATACTACACATTAAAATAATATAAAAATAACAATATAAAAATATTTCTAAATTCTCTCTCTGTTCTCTGTTCTCTATTTCTCTTCCTCTGTCAACCTTCTCAGTCACACCACCCTGACCGTTCACCTTCTCAATCACACCACCACCACCGTCCACCTTCTCAGTCCAAAATCAAAACAAGAAAAACCCAAATCACTCTTCGATCAAACACAAGAAACCCAAAATCAAAACAAGAAACCCATTCCACTCGCCGATCAAAACAAGAAACCCAAAACACAAAGAACCATCGAACTTGAAACCAACCCACACCACATACCCAGCAACCACTGTGAACACAAACCTTAACCATAACCCATTGCACCACCACCACCACTGATGAGCATCACTGTGAACAAAACCCACCACCAAAAAAAAAAAAAAAAAAAAAGACAGACCCACGGTGAGCAAGTGCAGACCTACGGCAAGCAAATCCCAAACCCATGGCGGTAAACCCATGGTGAGCAAATCCCAGATTTACGCTGGCAAACTCGGACCCACGGCGAGCACACCCAATTGCCACTCAGACCCACGGCAAACTCAGACCCATCAAGATACTGAAATTATTGAAGAAACGGCAGTGGAAGAGAACAAAGACGAAGAAGCCCAAATTTCCATGGAAGGCTCGACAAAGAGAAAGCTGGAGATTTCGGCGATACCGTAATTGTTGATTTTGAATTGGAAGAAGACGATTGAGAAGAAGGTGAAGAGAAGAATCAGAAGAAGTTGCGCGAAAAGGCGAATGGTAGCAAGAGGCCGATCTGCTGTGGTGTGGTGGCCGTGGCTATGGGTTTTGGGTCTGGGTCTGTAGAGAGAAGGAAGAGAGCAAAGAGAGAAGGAAGAGAGCAGAGAGAGGAGAGAGAAAGTGATGGAATTTTTTAATAAAAAGGAAGAGAGAGATAATTAAATAATATTATTTGTATTTACCATTAAGCTACAGTGCATTCTATATTTAGAATGACACTGTAGCCGGATTGTGAAAATATTTATAATTCTTGGCTTTTACAATATTCAATGGAGTGATGGTTTTGGGGCTAAATGGAAAATTGGCTTTGCATTTGCCATTTGGCCTATACGTTGTGGATGCTCTTACACCTAATGCAATAGTATTGAATGGCTGAGATTGAAAGTTGAATTTTCAACTTTTTAAAACATTTTTTTTAACTTTTTTGAATTAATTAGTTGAGATTGAAAGTTGAAAATTTAACTTTCAATCTCAACCATTAAATTAAAAATGTTAAAAGTTAAAGTTAAAAAATAAGATGGTAAAAAATAATGTGAGATCAATGAGTGGTATTGCAGCCGAATTCAAATCCATCTCTATGTATAAAAGTTGCGGCAATATTGAGAGTAGCAGTGCCACTGCCACCTACAAAGAGGGTTCTAAGCCGTGGTTTTTTTAGAGGAATTCGAAGCTTCACTTCGTTACGTTAGTATTTTGGATTTGGGCTTGAATTTGTGTTTGTTATGAAATTGTACAACTAATTGGCAAGAGATTAAAGATGAAGTCTGACTCTGTATTTCTTCAAGAAACCCATCTTCTCCTCTCAAAGAAAGTTGGGCTTCCAAAATCCATTACCTTGTTATGCCTCATGAGATCATTCGTTTACATCATTTCCGCTACATCTTCAGTTTCTATACTCTGTTGACATAAAACCACGGACGGAAGGCCAGTTCCACTCTTGTTCAGGATCCGACTGATCCTCTTTCATGTGTTTATTGTCTCCACCCTGTTCACAAGTTCCCTAATGATCAAACACAAGCACAAGCCAAGGGTTGAAAGATATTTCTGGATTATTGCCATGGCTTCCTCTTTTCAGTACTAGTAATAGGCGTCCATACCACCACTCTCTGGTTTCGAATGATCTGTTGCTAGGTCCAGGTTTCAATGGAATTTCTGCTTACTTATATGCTTTGTGGGTTTCAATTTGTTTACATAATGCTCCATATTTGCTTGAAATACTCTGTTTTATGTGAACATGTGTGTCTATATATATATATATATATATATATATATATATATATATATGATATTCGTAAATTGAATTTGGCAGATTTCAGCTGTACCTACAAAGTCCAGAGGAATTGTGTAGTCTAACAAAATTGGTGCTTTAAAGCAGCGACATCTAAGAGCAATTAAAAAAAAATGGCATACGCACAAATGGTTGTAATTGTTGATTGCCTAGTATGTTGTCCCAGGTTGAAAAAGGCGCAGTCTGGCATTGATGGATTGGCTCATGTGCTGGTCTGTGTTGGAAGCTGTTGGTATTAGACCCTAAGATGTTGTCAATCTGGTTGAGTTGTTATTGACAAACTCTAGGAACTATGCAATCCATATTTCTATTCTGGCTTTAATAGTTTTGGTGCTGTATTTTATGTCTTGTTGATTTGTAGTAGGTGGTCTTTGAAAAACTGTGTATTAGAGTGGCTGTACTCTGCATGCTGTGAGCTTCTGTTTGTTCATAAATATTATCAAAAAAATAAATTACATTTCCAACAGTCTCATGGATAACGGAAAAGAAGAATTAAGAAGATAAGAACTCGACGCACCATAGAAGATTGGTTAACCATACAGGCTACCAATGATTATTTGACCTGAGTTCTATACATAGATGATGAATGTCCTTGAGACAAAGATCAACAATAAATAAAGACAAGTTAAGGGGATGATCCATAAACGATAGTCGGGGAGAAACATAGCTATCATTAGTATGAACCCCAATTCAGCAGCGAGTGATCCTATTCTTCCTAAAATGCAGGCAATCTCGGGCCTCCAAGAACGTAGGACAATAGCAGACGAGCAACAAATGTAGTCTGCTATGTTGCAAAGCACAACAGCAATCAGGATAGAACTCCGATCCCCACTGAATTGAAGTGCAATTATAACAGCTGTTGTTTGCACAAGAACTTTTATGGACATCTCCGTCAATCTTGAGTACAATACAAGCTGTTTGGGATTGTTTTCTCCTCTTCCCCCTTCGAAGTCGTCTTGGCCTCTACCTTCATTTCCGCCTCCAACTTCGCCTTCGCCTTGAACTTCACTTTCAACATTGCCATGGGCTTGGGAGACATGCTTGAGGGTCGTCATGAAGCTGAGATGTGTGTAACAGCAGAATCAGAATATTTGTATTCTTCCTATGTAATTTGATTGCACGTATTGTCCGTTTATCACAATTTTAAATGCAGTAGACTTTGCTGTTCACGCCTTTTAAGGAACTCTCCAAGAGTAGAGTTTTTTTTTTTTTTTTAAATAGAAGATAAATTTTTACTTTAGCTTAATTTAAGTGTATATATGTGTAAAGTTTTATCTTGGAGACTTGAACTCCAACCCTTGCCTCCTCACCTTATAAGCATTTTATATTTGTAAAGTGACTATCGCACTAAAAATACGTAGTAGTCAAATATAGAGCATTAAAAACAAGTCGCCTGCACATGTTTGGTATTAAAAACAAGTTGTGCTAGTGGCATGCAGAGTGACATAATTTGTACCACAACTCGCCATGTTGGTGAGTTATGGGCGGTAGAGAGGTGATTCCACATGGATCTACTATTACCTCTCTATTGCTCACAACTCGCCACGTAAGTAAGTTGTGGCACAAATTATGCCACTTTATGTGGCAAAAGTATTATTTTAGATTATTTCTATGTGATGCTTGACTTGACGAAAATTTTTATATAAATTCAAACATTAGTCTCTGCCTCCACCTCCTCTACCTCTGCTGCTCCTCCACCTTTGCCTTTTTCTTCTCCTCCTCCACTTTCATCTCTCTCTACACTTGCACTTCCACCTCTAATTCCACCTTCCTCTCCCGCATGACTCTCTCCTTTGGCATCAACACAGCAATTAGTAGCTTGTAAAAGCCAATCTTTAGAATAAGATGACAACTGCTATGGATGTTGGTAAATAAGTACATCAGTGAAGATCATTGATAAATAACTTGAAGCATAACTCAACAAATCTTTTGCCTTTTGGATCCATCTTGTTCTTCACCATTGCCTCCCCCTTTGCTCCAATATTCTCTTTGCAATGAAAAGTCTCACCACCTTTGCCTTTATCGTCATTGCCAAGTACAACAACTCTTGAGTGCAACTCAAAGTTCCCTTCCAAACACTAGAATATATCATACTCCCTAAGCCAAATTGGTGGAAATTGATCCCATGATTTAAAAGCATGATTATACCAGACCGTGAAGAATCTTCTCTGGTCCCATGTTCCTATCTCCACCTTCTTCACCTTTGCCACCCAGAAGCAATGGTGAGTTTGGTTCAAAGAGGTCTGATTGTATATGCACGCGCAGTAGCCATGGGTTGTTTGTCTCGCCAAGTCATGAATAAGGCAAAGAAACTAGTTGGTCCTTGGAGATCATATCTGGATTTTTTGGAGGATGATCAAAAAAGGCAGGACTCACAGACAAAAAACTAGGAAAATTAGAAAGGTTATATACTTATATTTGAGTGTCCCATATTGGATCTATACATATTCTAGGTTGCACTGACACTCCATTTTTGGCAATGCGTCGGATACCGGAATCGGTACGATTCGCCAGACTTCGATGTTTAAGCAGTCTTTTTTTTTTTTTTTTTTTTTTGCTTCTCTAACATGGCGTCGACGTGTCTCCGACACGGCTCCGACGTAGCTCCAATGAGTCTGAAATGCCAGCAGTGAAAAAAAAATCACAAATTTTGAAAGATGGAGTTACCAATTCCATTGATTTTGTGATATTCCCTAAAACATTAGAGTCTGAAAAGTCATTAGACTGACATCTTATTCTCGCTTCTTAACCCACCCTCCCTCTAAGTCTCTGACCTCTACTCACTGTCACTGCCCTTTGTCCCTTGCCGAAGCTAGATCAGGTTGATTGGTAAGCTCCATAGATGTCGACGCTTCTCTCTGTCCCTTCTGATTTCTCTCTTTCTCTCTCGGCATGGACAACAAGTTAGGTCCAACCTCTTCTAACTCTAAGCTTTTGTGTGTGTGTGTGTGTGTGTTTTTTTTTTTTTTCAAATATTTGGCCATTTGGGTAAATGGGTTACTTAACTCACTTATAACGCTTTTTTTTTTTTTAATCCCACTCTCATTGTCACTGTGTGAGAGTGAGAGTAAGATTAAAAATTATAATGTTGTTACTGCCCTATATAATGTTGTTATTGCTATAGTTTTTGTGTGTCCTGCTATAGTTTTATTTATTTATTAAAGTTAAATAGTATAGGTGATTTTACTAAAACGAATATTGAAAGTGAAAAATCAACTGAGTCAACTGCTTCTCTATGGAAATATGTTACTAAGTTAGAAAAAACACTTGTTGGTGGTGGGAATGTTACTAAAGCTTGGTTTCCTTTTGTATTTTTAGTTTGATGTTGAATGTGGCCTATTTAAACATTTGTTTGTACACTAAACATTTTATGTGTATTATTGTACTACTTTGGGTATTAGTTTACTTATTTGTAGTTATTACATAATTTAAATTTTAGACATAAACATATTTTATGTCTAAAAATATGCCTAAATATAAAATTTAATTAATTATTTAATTACCGTATCCACGCCTTGTTGTATCCTTATTTTTCAAAAATTGGTGTATCGCCGTGTCCGTGTCCGTGTCCATGCATCATAGTATATATATGGAAGATGTTTATTACGGCAACAAAGCGAGATATATAATGAAGGTAAAATGCAAAATTGACCTTCTAAATTTTTTTAGATTTTATTTTAGCCTTCTAACTTTGTTTTTAATCATTTCAGTCCTCTAACTTCCAAGTTTATTCAATTAAGACTTTTCCATCAACTTTTGTTATATGTTGTGGTTAATTTTCCAATTTTATAAAATTTTCTTCAAAATTTTTAAATTAAAAAAAATTCAATTAATGATTGAAAAATATTTTTCAAATTTTTTTTCAAAAATTTTTAACAAAAGTTAATTAACAGAAATGCATTGATTGAATAAATCTGAAACTTAAAAGACTGGAATGAACGAAAGTAAAGTTAGAGGACTGAAATGAAATTTGAAGAAAGTTAGAGGGTCAGTTTTGCATTTTAGCCTACATAATGTTATTTGTCAGCAACAAACAAATTGTGCTATGGTTTAGACAACACCAAAAAGAGATAGCATTGCACGTGGATAACAATATTAGAAGATAAGGATGATGGTTTTCAAGTTGAATTCAAATAAGCTTCTGCAGTAGATCTGTAGTAGATTAGGATTAGGATTGGGATTAATATTTGTATTTTAATTCAAATAGGAGTTTTGTCCTATGTTTTAGGAATTTGTGGTGATGAGGATTATCTCTTCACTAGTATTTATGTACTTAGGAATTATGAATGAAGCAAGCAGAAATTTATAAATAAATAAAAATAAAAAATCCATTATCCCTCTCAAGTTCAAGAGGCTAGTCACCTCGAATAGACTAAGTTATCTTTTTTAATTTTCCAATTCATAACAAATTGTTAGTGAAAGAACTAGGTGGATAGCTTTTTTTTTTTTTTTTTTTTTTTTGCATGTCTTTCCCCAGAAATTCTTGCTAAAGTCATATCTTACCAAAAATTCAAACTAAGAATGCTATATGCACAACATTTTCATAACGAATATTTAGTGGCAAGTTGTTACTGACTGTTACCGTTAGAATTAAAAAAAAAAAAAAAAAAAAAAGGAGTAATTTTAGTAATAGTTTCAAATTAAAACTAATAACAACTTATCACGTGTGATTTATTGTGAAAATATTGTGTACATTACACTTCTCAATTAATTTATACTTTTAACCGAATATGTGAGTAGAGTGACTAAATTTGAATGTGCTTTTTATTTATTATTTGTTAAGTGGAGACTAAGGACATGAGTCAATTAGTGGGTAGCAAATGCTAACACTAAAAATAATTAAACAATTACATAGAGGGTGATTCTAAAAAAAGAAAATTATACAAGGAGTGTGTGATAGAGAAGTGATTGAATGAAGATAAAAGAAAATTATACAAGGAGCGTGTGATAGAGAAGTGATTGAATGAAGATAAAAGAAAATTTTAACGCAACAAAAATTTCTTAATACAATTACAAAGACTAATAGTTATCAAATTTGAGTTCAATTGTTAAATAAAATAATTGTAAAAAAGTACAGACATAAACTTATAAATAAAAGTATTTTTAGAATTAATAATTAAAATTCACTTAACAACAATAATCAATATGTTTATTATTAAGAAATAGTATGCCATAAGAACTTATAGTTTATCTTTTATTCTTAGATAAATTGCAATATTTGTAACAAGAAAACATAGGTAAACTGCAAAATTTATCTCTTAACTAAGATATATCATTTTATTGAACCTCTAGAAAAAAAAAAAAAAAAAAAAAAATCCTGGAGACATTATTTCATCCACACTATATTATGGATTTATGGAATTTTTAGAGTGTCTTATGGACAAAATGTGAAATATTACGTCACTTCATTTTATATATATTTGCTTAATTTTCATGTAAATTACACTCGTAATGACCATTTTAAATTTAAAATAAAGTGTACAACGAGAGGCGTGTTCGAATAAGAATTTCCATGTGAAATATTAGACAATCTTCACACGGAATCACTCCAATATATAAATTTTAGGTGAAGTTTAAAGTTTTGCAGGTAGTTTGTTGTATTAATGTAATGTGAACTCTGGAGAATATGACATACTAATTATTTAACAAGACAAGAAAGGTAATTTCTTCGCAATTAAGGTTGCCCTTCCTGCACTGCCTTCGCAAGTAAGGTATATAAAGAAATTCCTCTCTAGATGTGCAGGAAAGTATCATGCAAGTTTCTGGGTAATGCTTTCAGACTTGACTTATAGCTTTAATTTGGATGAAATTTTCTAAGGAAAATCCTAAGGTTAGGATTGTTTATAAAACCCAGTAGCCTCAAAATGTTTGATATTAGTTCCCAATCTGAAAAAAAGAAAAAGAAAAAAAAGGAATCTGCAAGAACTTGGTGTATTTTTCTTTGAAATGAGGTATTTGGTAGCAAAACTTCTTCCATATTTTCCAATCATGTTTATCACATATACTTCTTGCACCATGGGCACCATGTTTATGCTTCTTCCTCATGAACAAGTGGATGAAAGTCTAATTCCAATTTTGGTCTTCAAGGAAAGACCAATTGCATATCATGCCTTCCTAATCTCCATAATGATCTCGTTAACCAGTGCCTTTAGTGTGTTGTTTATCCAACGCAGGCCAAGAGTTGAAAGATTTTGCAGGGTTTATGTCATGGCTTCCATGATATCAGCTTTATCAATACTCTTGTACGCAACAATTTAGCAGAACATGAAGTTAGGATATGGATGAAGAAATACACTACTCTTTATTGGTAATTACATTTGCAACCCAAATATCACCTTGCTCGTACAGGGTGAAGGAAAGTATGTCATTTGAGTAGTGTTTATTTATTTTTTAATTAAGCTTTAAATCTACCTGATGACCTCCCAAAAAAAAGTGTACTGCTATTATTCATTTAGAAAATATAAAATAAAATGTACCTACTGCTTAGAGGAGAATCTTGCTCCATTGCTTGAAACGATTTAATGTCACATACGTGCGTGGAACTAGAAGAGCCTTCATTGTGTACTTTGGACTTCGGAGATTTCTATTTATCTTTAATTACTGGATGAACACTTATGGTGTGCTATGTAATTTGGGTACTAATAAAGTGACAATTAATGGGAATTTTTTTTTCCTCACTAAAGCTTCAAATTGTTCATTAAGTCTAACAAAATTGGTGCTTAAAAAGAGTAAAGTTAAAGTCGACAAAGTCTAACAAAGTTGTTATTTGAAACTTATCTTTTCCAACTTATTATTACGTGACAATGATAAGACTATTCATTTACATTATTTAAATCAGTCACATGTGTAACTAAAACAATATTAGAATAGGTTTTTTAATCACCACATCATGGTTGAAGCAAGATAGCGCTAAACATGTTTGAATTTTTTATTTATTTTTTGGCAAATGGTAAATAGAGAAATGGAATCAGATGTTTTCACAAATACAAAAAATAGTGGGAAAAAAAAAAACCCCTTTACAAGAGCTTCTTAGTTACCCATGTTACTGATTTAAATAATGTAAATGAATAGTCTTAGTAAAATAAATGGTGCATCCATGCCAATCTACAAGAGCTATATAGCTGATCCAAATTTTTCCAACACTTTCCCAATTATGATGAGCTAAGAAGCATGGACATAGACTTGAGTATTGGTACAATACAGTAATACGGTAAATTTAAATAAATAAAAAATAGAATACGACATAGCTAGTAAGGATACTCATATTAATTAATTTTATTAATATATTATTAAAATTTTATTTTTCATATATTTTTAAACAGATTTCAATTTAAAAGCAGATAATAAAACAACTCCATAGCTATTAAAAAATATTTAGAATAAAATTAATTTAAAAATAAAAATAGGTCTAACCCATCAAATACTCACGAGACCATCTTTATTAATTAAAAAAAAAAATCGTATAATTCCCAAATTTTTTGTTTAAAAAAAATATTTTTTGGCTAGACACGTTAGGGACATTGCATGCAAAAGTGCTTGTGGCGTGTTTATGTCCGATACATGTCCAACAAGGACACGCAGTCGCAGCCCATTCTAAAATGTATGTTCTTTATAGATTACGAGTCAACAACAAACCAAGTTCGTATTCATATTGGCTCCAGTTTCTCCATTTTTGTGCATCCACAGAATTTGACCAAATAACTTAAAGAATTAATAGTTCGCCAAAAAAGATTGCAGGCAATATCACCAAATGACATGATAAGTATGCACAAAGTTAGCTCAAATTAGAGGCGACAACACAGAAAATAATGAAAAACTTGAAAGTTTTTTTCTATATCAATGAATTTCATGATTTAGCAATTTGATTTACATTGGGGGTGGTGGAGAATATGGCGGTGGCATTAGCGTAGCAAAGTGGGAATTGGGAGATGTGAAAATAGCGAGAACTTACGTATCAGACACAAGAAAATATAAAAATACATTCCAAAAATATTTAATTCCAAAATGTAAGAACCCATTTTGATCAGGATTTTGGCTCAATTGATACCTCTGAATAATTTTCAATGGAAATGTCCAAATTTAAATTCTACCTTCCCAATATGATTGTTATTATCAAATTATTTTAAAAAATCCAAATTTCTGAAACGAATCTCCATCTCGGTCTAATGATATGTAGTCCAAACAAAAAGGCCTAAGATGGCCTCTCGATCTAATGATACGTAGTCCAAAAAGTAGACAAGCAATTCAAATATTTAGTTATAAGGTAGTTGAAGCCCAAAAAATCATATTTATTATTATATTAGTTTGTATTTTGTAAGTTTATGTTTTAAAACTTGTACTAATTTTAACATTTTCCATAGAACTTTCAATTATAGGTAAATTGCTAATGACACTTCTAAAGTTTGATAGTGTTTGAATTTTACACTTTAAAATTCCAAAAATTTGGATTTTACCCTCTAAAGTTTAGGAGTGTTTGGATTTTATGCTCTAATATTTCAGAATTTAGATTTTTCCCCTATAATATGGAGGTATTTAGATTTTACACTACCAAATTCTAAAACTTTAGATGTAAAATTCCAACATCCCTAAACTTTAAAGAGTAAAATCCAAACATCCCTAAAATTTAGAGGATACAATCTAAATTCCAAAATGTCAGGTTATAAAATCCAAATGCTCCAAAACTTCAAGTAGTAAAATTCAAATTTTAAAACCTTAGAATGTAAAATCCAATCACTCAATATTTAAGTATGTAATTTGCAATTTAATCTTCTCTTTATTGAAGAGCCTCTAATTATTTTCAACTTTCCTAGTTTATCATATTGGTTTGTTTCTCAAAAAAAAAAAAAATATATATATATATATATATATATATATATATATATTTATGTTTTTATTTATTGAATTTTTTTTTTGTTTTTTTTTTTCCTGTTTGTGTATTCATGAGAGTCGTAAAATTGCGCGTGTTTTATCCAAGAGGGACTTTGAAAGATAGAGTTGCGGTGAAAATCATTGAAGAGGTTAATTAGTATAACATATATAATTCCAAGAATTCTTTATTTTGCGTTGTTGGAATGAGTTAGGACTTAGGACTCCAAGTCCTACTTGGTTATTGGTTTCGTGCACAAGTAGATTCATGGAAAGGACAAACCGCCTTCGCACTCATATATATAACCAGCCCAACTACCCTAGTCTGTCATACAAATCTCTCTATCTCTCTCCCTCTCTCCCTAACCAGTAAGTATTTCTTTTTCTTTATGAAACTTGGAAGGTTTATTTTGTTCATCTTTTTCTTTCTTTTCCTTTTTTTTTTTCTTTGTTGTAATTGGTTTGCTTTGTAAGTGTTTGTTTAAACCTGCGATTTCTGGCTAGATTTTTTGTGTATAATTCTGATTTTGGTTTTGGTTTTTAGTTCTTGGCAATAGAAATATATTTTCGGGTTCAAATTTTCCTTGTTGGATTAAGGAAACCTGGAAAAATGGTATTTTTAATATATATATATATAATGAGTTTATGTGCTTAGTTTTTTTTAATTGCGTGCTTAATTAGGAGAAACAAGAAAAGAATTCATACAATACTTTTTAGGGGATTGTATTCGGCAGAATTATAAATTATTATTTATGTGCAAATCGATTGTGCATGGATAAGTCTCCATTTGGTGGATTTGTTGTTTAATAGATAATATTTTCAATTTCCATGAAAATTATATTCATTCGATTTCCTCTTCGGTTTTATATACAGGTTTGGGTTCTTGTAAGACATATTCAGCTCTCTCAAAATGTTTACAGGACCGTCGCCTCAAGAAAACATTCTTCCCATTTCAATCAACGATGAGCTTCCGAATTCTGATTCCCCAAGCCCCTTCATGAGAACAATCATTTACTTCATCTGCGTCATTGCACTGATAATTATTTCAATTTTATTTTTTCTTCCGGACGGGTTACTAGTTCCAGTCCTCTTCAAAGACCAACCAAAATACTATTATATGTTACTAATTTACATTGGGTTCGCTGTGGGTTTCTTTCGTGCTGTGATAATCGAACACGCGCCCGAGCCAATGCCAAAGGACGTAAGAGCATTGAGTATTGTTACCGAGTTCACCATGTTGTCAACACTAGTAATTGTAATACTCCTGTGTTTTGCTAGGTTATCATGAACATGGTTTTTCTTTTTCTTTTTTTAATTATTTATAAGAAAAAAAAATCTTAGAATAGTTTCTATATATGGAATTTCTGCCTTTCTTTAACCTAGTTTTTTTTTTCAAAGCTTGTATATATGCTTGTTTATTAAGCTATGTTATGTTATGTTACCTGGGTTCTCTGTTTTGTGGTTTTATTTCAATTTCATCAAAAACTCTTTCATCACAACAATTTCACAATTATCCATATAGTAAGTTGATAATAGTAGATAACAAAATGGTGTTTGGGATCACCCTACTATGTGGGAGCTGGATCATAGTCCCAACTAAGAATAAATTTGGATAGCGTTTGCGGCAGCAATAAGTTTTCATTTTTGTGTGGGTCTCGTACACTGTTCAGAAGACCTACAAGTACTTTTTTTCGCAATTTTTTTTTACAAATTGAGTCTTACGGTACTATTCACAGTGTTTTCAGTTTTCAACAATAAGTGGTATCCAAATAGACCCTAATATTTGAGATCATCCTACTATCTTGACTTCCACCTATGCTTTGGTGATGTGAGACTAGGACAAACCATTTTGATTGTGCATTTTGTTCAAAGCTCAAAAACAAGAAGATGTAGTTGCAAATATAGCAATGTGCGGGCAAGGTTTCCATATGAAAATTCTCTATGGGTTGAGCAAATTAGAATACAATTCCTTCATGGTAGTTGCAAAACAAAATTAGAAAAAGAAAATGCAAATTATCGTAGTATTTGTTTTGTCCAGAACCAAGAAAACATGTGTATATATATATATATATATATATATATATATATATATATATATATATATATATAATGTTTAACCATATTAAAAGGGAAAATTTCCTCTCACACTCGATTAAATCCATTATTTAATTTATACAAATATTCACCATTGAAGTAAGAATGTCCACATTCACTTAGATCTTAAAACATGTAAGTGAATGTAAAAAAATGAATGTAAAAAAGTGAATGGGAGAGTTCAATTGCTGGTTAAAAAATTCCATCTAATATTTTTTAGATTTGGCTTGAATAAGGGAGCACCTTAATGTGCACCACATGGGATTATTTCCTATTTAACATAAGTAAGCCCTAGTGCATGCTGGGCAAACCTATTAGATGGCAAGAGATTAAGGATGAAGCCTGACTTTGTATCCATTACATTACTATTCCTCGTGGACGGAAGGCCAGTTCCACTCTTGTTCAGAATCCAACTGATCCTTGTTCATGTGTTTATATTCTCCCCCTTGTTCGCAAGTTCCCTGATGATCAAACACAAGCACAAGCCAAGGGTTGAAATATTTTTTTCTAGATTATTGCCATGGATTCCTCGGTTTCAGTACTAGTAATCGGCTTCCACAGCGCCACTTCTGGTTACAAATGATCTGTTGCTAGGTCCCGGTTTCAATGGATTTTCTACTTCTGGGTTTCAGCTTCCTTACAATAATAGCATTTTTGCTTGAAACACTCTGTTTTATGTTAACATGAGTATATATTTTAAAAGTTTGAATTTGATAAGGAAGGTTTGTAAAACTCATATTTTAATAAGAGATTGTTTTATCAATTTTTTTACCTAAAATTCAATATATCCTACCACATATAATAACACCTCACTAAACTCATAGTTAAGTTGAATTTTTCAATGAATATTAGAATTTATTGAGTATGATTATACCTATTTTTTAATATATAATATGTTGATGTAGCATGTTGAAATTGAAATGGTAAAATTTACATCATATTCTTATTGAATTTAATCTCATATTTTAATGATTATTAGTAAATTGAATTTAAGTAGATATCAACTCTACCTACAAATTCCAGAGGAATTGTGTAGTCTAACAATTCACTTGTTGCTGTGACAAAGTCTTCCATATATAACTTATCAGAAAGTCTCACTAAGTCTTGTTGCTAGTTGATAATTTTTTGTATCTTTATTTATTTTAATAAATATAACTATCAACTATTATCATACCAATTTAATTGGGAGATTTATCTTTATCTTGGGGCACAAATGATGTGGCAATTTTTAATTTGCCAACATAATATGTTAACTTTTTTTTTTTTTTTGAGAAACATAATATGTTAACTTGAAATACACATGACACCATTTGATTAATCAATTTCATGACACATAAATTTGTAATTTGTCACTAAAATTTGAGGTGGCCTTTTATTATTAGTTTACTATTTTGAGTTTGGAAATTGGGCAAGTGTCGAAATATTGGTGTTTAGTTTTGTATACACCACAAAAAAAAAAAAAAAAAAAAAAAAAAAAAAAAAAAAAATTGCAATCGGAGTCAAGACCCATCACTTATTTAATGGACCCCATTACAACAGCCTTCATTGCTAAACAGAACTGGACCCCTTTTTTATAACTTGTATAATCCAGACCCATAATGTATGAAAGCCATCCAAAGAGACATTGCGAAACCCGGGGAGTGACTGTCATGAGAAAACCCATCAAACCGTGCAAGTGTAGACGATATTGGACCAAAGCCCATAATGTTGGCCATGACCCATGGGAAATATTGAAGAGGTGGCGCGTGTTTGTTGTAAAATAATCCTCCATTTCTCTCCAAAAAAAAAAAAAAAAAATAAAAAAATAATCCTCCATTTTTTTAAATATTATTATTATCTATCTTCTTCTATACTACTTTTAACAAGATTTCTTGTTTGTCTTCTCCTATTAGAATTTCAATGCCTCTATATAGAAAAATCATAAGAATTATGATACTAAACTCAAAAAAAAAAAAAAAAAAGTCAAAATGCGTGTGATAAGCTTAATTATTATTATGTGTGAATATGATATGATTGCAACATATGCATGCATGCTCAAACTTCTAAAACCAATAAAATCACTAGTCTGCATATACACGCATGCTCAAACAAAATTATATATGCATTCGAACTTTGAAAACACCAATGAATAATTATTTTTGTATACATTTGTTAATTTTCTTGAAAATATTAGCGAAATATTTTATTTATATATATATATAACTAAATTAAAATTATAGAATAATTCGTAATTTGAGATTTTTTTTTTATTATCATAATTTGAGATATGTTTTATATTTAATTAAATTTAAATTAAGTATTTATGTGGTATCTGAAATATATTTTTTGCTTATTCATTAATTAATAGATATGTTTTACTTTATTGAAGCTTTTCACCTCTTACACATTTAAATTTAAATTTAGAAAAAAATAAATTCACTTACCATTAACAATACTAACAAACTTGTACAATACACTATATCTTAAGTATGTATAACCATTATTTGACCCACAAGTATCGAAGAAAAATCCAATACCATGATTATTTGAAGAAACAATTATTCCAATCATTCCCTCAAAAATCTCTTCAAAAACTTAATTTTCTAGATTGGCTTAATAGATAGCTCTATCCATATCTATAACGATAAAAAAATTTTACTAGTTTTGTTAGCTGGAACTCACATGACTCTCCATGTTTAATGTATTTTGTTTTAGTGAGATTCTTATTTACTTCATTTATTATTCGGAATTTGTAGGAGTTGTATCCTTCACAACTTCCTGTCTTTGGACTTTAACAGTTTAATTCTACAAGTATAACAAGGAACCTGCAACGCTCTCTTCTCCTTCAGATAAACTATTTTCCTGGACATACTAGTCTTAACTATATAACTTCTGGTAGGAATCAAATTCCTTGACCAACCCTATAAAAGAAGACTTTGATGGCTCCAGGTGAATTTGTAATTTGCCACTAAATTCCTTGACCAGCCCTATAAACTATTTCACCATACATAAATTTGTAATTTGTCACTAAAATATGAGGTGGCAATTTATTATTAGTTTACTATTTTGAGTTTAAAAAGTGGGCAAGTCTCGAAATCTTGATGTTTAGTTTGGGACACACCACAAAAAAAAAAAAAAAAAAAAAAAAAAAAAAAAAAAAAAAATCAATTGGATCAAGGACCATCATTTATTTAATGGACCAAAAGCCCATAATGTATAGCCCATAATGAATGAAGGCCATCCAAGGACACATTGCGAAACGCAGGGATTGACTATCGTAAGAAAACCCATCAAACCGTGCAAGTATAGACAACATTGGACCAAAGCCCATAATGTAGGCCATGACCCATGGGAAATAATGAAGAGGTGGCATGTGTTTGTTGTAAAATAACCCTCCATGTTTATTTTTATTATTCTTATTCTTATTATTATCATTATTTATATGTAGCTATGATAGGATTTCAACATATGTACCAAGATGGAGACAGCTATTCTTGAGGGGCCCAATTTCTAGAACCAAAATAAAATAGCTAGTATGAAACTCAAAGAGCATGAGTGCATAAACACAAATGAATAATTATTTTTAAAAACTACCATTGTGATCAATCTCTCAAAAAAACTTACTTATAATTTTTTTTTTTCTAAGTTTGTTATTTTGCTTGAGATTAACAAATTTGTTATATTTTGTTAAACATAACTAAATTGTAATATTTTTTAGCTTATTTATTAATAATTAGATATGTTTTTCTTTATTGAAACTTTTAACCTCTTACACATTTAAATTTAAATTTAGAAGAAATTCATTTACCACTAACAATACTACTAAAATTGTACAAAACACTAAATCCTAAGCATAAATAACGATTATTTGACCCACAAATATTGAAGAAAAAGCCAATTTCAAGAATTTTTTTAGAAAACTATTATTTCAATCAATCTCTCATAAAACTTACTTATAGAACATAATATCTTCAAAAACTCATTTTTTTAATGACATCTAATCTGACTTTGCGTTCTTTCTTGTCTAAAAAATCAACTAAGTTCTTATAAAATAATAAATTAAAGAAAAAAAATATTTAAGTTGTAAGTGCACAATTGCACCTAGACCCAAGAACAACTGTAGGCTCAGGCCCAATGAGCCTTAAACAATGAAACTTGTAGAGTGCGGGAATGAAATCTAGTTTAAGGATGTGAGGAATTTATTGAACAGGCTAAGATACAAAAATATTTGCAAACGGTAAGTGATTTTTGTAAAAAAGGCTTCCTCGGACATAAGCCGAGGACAATTTCTTTACTATTTCTCTTTCTTTCTTAAAGGTTACAATCCTTAGTTTCTTTCTTTGTAATTAATCGATCCCCTTCTTCTTTGGCCTCTACTCTCCTTAAATGCTTCTTCTCTTGGTTGCTTTATCCACGTGTTGTCCAGATCCTTCATTGCCTAGAAGGTTCAATTCTACTATTCAGGGGTCACCTCCCCATTAATGCGGTCAGGGAGGTAGGTGCAGGGTCTTTAATGTGAAAATAGCAGACTTTTCCTAAAATATTTTTCTTCTACTAGCGCCTCTAGAGGGAGTCCAAATCTTCTGTCCCACTTTTTCTGCTCCACTCTATACTCCACCAATAAAAACTTGTCACGTGTTCACCTAATTAATTAAATACTATCATTATTGACTTATTAATGCTACCGTTATTAATTAATAGTAGTATTTAATTAATTAGGTGTACACGTGGCAAGTTTTTATTGGTGGAGTATAGAGTGGAGCAGGAAAAGTGGGATAGAAGATTTGGACTCCTCTAGAGGGTACAGGGATCCCCCCTTTAACCAACAGTCTTCCCGGAACTCTGTCTTGATCATTCTAGCGAGACTCCAAATCTTCTTGAGTCTATCCGAGGAGAAACTCATCTTCGAATATGTCCTCGGATCCTCGGATGTGTCCTCGGATCCTCGGCGCATGAGCCGACTTGTAATTTTAACAGGCTTTTTACCAGAAACAGACTGGCCCTCCTTTGCTAGAGCACAAAGGTCCAAAATGCCTACTTAAGTCCTTTTACTCCCCACATAAGTAATCAAGAAAATTATGAAAGCTAAGCATATTGAACATATAATCCAAAAAGTGCCTTGTTGAAAGTAACTTCACAGAGCCTAAAATTCCTTGAACAATATTTTGTCATTCATACTAATTCTACTTCATTTGGATTTGACAATGGATTCTCTTCTACCACACGTCTTAAAAGAATTGTATTAATTAGAACCACTAAAGAATTGTCATGTATTATTTTCATAATAAAAATAATGAATTTGACTATTTGACTAGGCTTTTGTAATATTTGTATAACACATTATTATTTTTTATGTGACACTAGTTTTTTTTTTTTTTTAATTCCTTAAAAGGTTTTTTTTTTGGGGGGGGGGGGGGGGGGATTTATTTTCGTTGAAAGCCAAACTCCTAGCTAAAACTTTTAATTTTAATATATATAAACACATACAATTAATATGCTAAAAATTATCGAGGCTAAGATATGGCTCTCCTTGCTAAGCAGACTTTACCAATTGGGTTAAAACTTGAAAAGTTGTTTGGCATTAGTGAGATTCCTATTTACACTCAATTTATTATCCGGAATTGATAGGAGTTGTATCCTCAACAACTTGGGTCTTTACGCTCTGTTTGTTTCGATGGAAAACCTTGTGTAAATATAATTTTCCTTATTTTTCAGTGTTTGGTAGCATAAAAAAATATGAGTCAAAAGAAAACTATATTTGGTCAATATAAAAAGTATGGCTTATTTTTAGAGATTATTTTCCATTAATTTTTTTTGGAAAACAACTCTATCTCACAGTAAGCTAAATACTAACTAAGGAAAATTAGGAGGTTTTTTTTCACCTCGTTGCCACCAAATATTGAAAAATGAGATAAATTTATAGAAAATGATTCTTGAAAAATGACTCATTTTTTAGAAAACATCATTATTGAAACAAACAGAGCGTTAGACTTTAATAGTTTAATTCCACAAGCACAATAAGTAACTTGCAACGCCCTATCTCCTCCTTCAGATAAACTCTTTTCCTAGAGACACTAATCTTAACTACATTAGTAGGAGTTAAATTCCTTGACCAGCTCTATATATGAAAAAAGACTTTGATGGCACCGACTGGAATTAAGTTCAAAGAAGGACGATTTTGCCGTATCCACAGGTGAGTTTCTTTCTCTCTATCCGCAATTTTTATATGAAAAACCATCTCGGAAATTTTTCATTGAACTTCTAGCCGCACATGTATTTGAATAATTGTATCGATATGCTTTGACGTCTATATACTTGGTTTCAGTGCCATCTTTCTTTGTTTTTGTTGGTTGAAAACTTGATCTTGTTTTCCACTATATATAATTGACACAAGTGGCTTTCTTTTCTTTGATTTTTTTAAGCATGTAAATATCAATATTCATGCTTTCATATTAGGGATGTAGCATTTGACTTTCACTGTACACAAGCTAATGCACGAGAGGAACTTCTTTGTTTTAATGGTTGAGTCTTTGTGAAATACATCTGCCTCAAGCCATAGAAAGTATATTGAAGGTTTTAACTTATGAGCCGAACTTTGTTCTAGAGAAAATTTTAAGTTTTGTGAGAGACTGAGAGCTACCACCTTTGTAATATCGCTATTTTCTTTTCTGTTTTCTTAACAAATACAATCACAAGAAAAACGATTGATCTAATAGTATTGTTTGACATGGAAGATTTAGATTTTTCATAGTATCACAAGAGGTTTGCAATTCTGTTCTCTAACACATAATTTTGTTGTATGCAGACAATAGTGTTTTTTCGAAGTTCTACAACTAATGATGAAGGCTGATTCTAAATCTTCTAGACTATCGTTTCGAGAAAGCTCTCAAAAATCCTACACTTTAGGGTTCGTGGACGCAATCCTACACTCCGTGGCTACATTTTTTATGCTTCGAGGCGTGGATGGAAGAGTACCAGTTGATCCACCGAAGCTGTATCTTATATTTTTGGTCATCAACCTGCTAGTGATTACTTACAGCTTGATTTCCCGGAAGGTCCAACACAAGGATCGTAGATTTCGCATGTTGACAGCACTAGTAATGCTAGTAAGGCTAATACTTAAATAGTGCGTGATACTAGTAAAATACTCCTGTACACCGCAGCTCTATTTTTTTAGGGCCTGCTCCTCATAGATCATGAACATCAAGGATGGTAGATTGAAAACATCATAAATATTAGTAGTAATATTTCAATGTCAGCTCTATCCTGTACACCGCAGCTTGATTTCCCGGAAAGTCCAACACAAGGATGGTAGATTTCCATGGGTAATGGCCCATGTTATGGGCTTTGTTCCAATATTCTCTACACTTGAACGATTATGGGCTTCATGGTTCATACATTATGGGTTATATGAGTTCAAAAAATGGGGTCAACCTCTGTTTAGCAATGATGGCTTATCCTAGGGTCCATTAAAAAAAGGTCTGGTTTCGATTTAAATTTCCCTGTGGTGTATACAAAATCAAAAACCAATATTTCGAAACTTACCCACTTTCATTTCGAAACTTACCCACTTTCTATTCTCAAAATAGTAAACGGATCCAATAAGACTCATGGGGGCATTTGAAGGAGGCAATTTTTTTTTTTAAGTCAATTATGAAATGCTACATCAAAAGTTAGTGATAAATTACAAATTTATGTGTCATTAAATTAATTAAATCAAATGGTGACATGTGTCATCCAAGAGTTGGCATTATGTCAAAATATTAAAAGTTTTCATGTCATTTTCCCCATAAGATATAGATAAATCTCCAAATTAAATTGGTATGATAGATCTCCCAATTAAACTGGTATGATAATAGTTATAATTATCTTTATTAAAGTAAACAAAAATAGGTTGAAGCTCAGTCCGAAAAACTTCCATCCAAAAGTCTTTAAACCCGAATAATATTCTCTAACAAGTTCAAAGCTAAAAATTCATTGTGAAGACAATTCGTCCATCTTCCAACCAAAGAAGGGAATATATTGTATTCGAATAATTGAATAAAGACTTCATCAATGCAAATTGTTGATTGAAGAAATTGTCTAGAAGGCTGATTCAGAAAAGCATTTTTTTGTAAAAAGAATCAAATTTATAATTGTACTCATCTATTCAATATAAATACGAATTTTTTTTATGAAACATTTTCAGCTGTTTAAATTTTAAATACTTAATTACATTTTGTGTTTTCAGTTCATCCCTTGAGCAAGAGATGTTAATTATTTTTAAATAAATACATATAATAATGTATTTAACATGTTTCATGAGTCTAAGTCTAGACCTAGCCCCAACCATAAAAAAAAACTAAAAAAAAAAAAAACTTTTTCTCATATTCTATTCTATATTAGACCCCTCCATTTGAATAAAACTCAACATTGAGTTTTCGTTTCAAAATTGAAATATTCCACTTGAAAATTGAAAACATAATTTTAGTTAAAATTGTGAAATCATGTTTTTAAAACACGATTTCAGTTTATGCGACTATTTGTGTATGGTGAGTGGGTAGGGAGGAGTGCATGATTATCATTACATATTTTTTTCCATCACTATATCTTCCTTCTTTGTAACCATAACATTCCCCTTTATCCATCTCAACAATCACACCCGATTAAGGTAAAGATTAGGTTAAATATTAAAATGTTTTTATGGTAGTTACTATTAGTAGACGTTTGATCATTTTAGGTTGAGTTCAATTCGACCGAGTTCAGATAAAATAGAATTTCAATTATAAATTTATTAGGCTTCCTATGACCCTTATCCAAAATTTGACATGTTGTGTTGTGTCCACCAAGAATGGCCCGTATTTTTTCACAACTGAAAAAATAAATTAACATATTTTCTAATCTTTTTTGTTATTTCTGTTGTATTTCTTTCAATAAAATTTAAAGAAAGAAACACAAGAAATTAAAATAGAATTTGAATAATCCTTAGATCCTTAAGTACAGTTTGTACTCTGATAAATAATTATAGTATTCTATCAGTTTAATTATTCCATAAAAGGGGAAAAGAAAACATGCATATATATCACACATAACATGAAATAAAGATATATCACCTAAAAACTAAAGTGTGCTTTTGCATTAACTTTTTGTTGAAAATATTATTTTCTTTCTCTTTAAAAGTTGGTAAAATATTTTTGTACTTTAAAAAAATTCAAGACTTTTAAAAAACTGTACATAAATAAAGAAGCTAAAAATTTATAAGGAAAAAAAATGTAACCAAAACTCATACAATGGTAACAATATATACTAAATTGCAACATGTTTGTTAAAACAAACAAAAAAATAAGTAGGAAGAAAGTCTAAAACGAACTTACAAAAAAGCTACTAAATATTAGTAGTAGATCTGACATTGAAAACATTTATATTTCAAAATTGTTCATCAAGTTGATGAGTAGTGTTATTAATATTTACATATTTACATCTAAACTATAAAAAAATTAATATAATTCTAATATGCAAAAAAAAAAAATTAAAAATGAGTGATCAACAAGAAAAACTAAAATTTATTAATAGAGGCTTAATAAATGAGTCGAATCACAAGTTTGGAATACCAAAAAAAAAAAATCATTTTCCTCATTTTTTACAAAATTATGTAGAAAACATACTTTCTATAATTATCTCGCTCATGCAATTTTTCCTTCTTGCTCAAGCGAACCCTTTAGTGAATGACTTAAACTCTGAAAATTCTTCGTATCCCATGTTCGTGTTGGTGGAAGGCTTGCATTTGGATTTGGCATCTCACAAACATGGGATACGAAGAATTTTCAGAGTTTAAGTCCTCCAAAAAGTCCTCTAAAAAAAATCCTATTTCTGATAGCAAAATAAAGCCCTCGTAAATACTTGATAAAATGTGAAACATCTGTGACCGACAAGAAAAGCTGTCGTAATTGTGTGTTTTATCGGTCATAAATGCTAATATTTGGAGGGAAATTTTCTCTCCATATTATTTGCGAGATACAATTAAAAATATCTTGCAAAAAAAGTGTATTATTTGTGATGGTTAAAAAAATACTGTCACCAATATTAAATTATTTGAGGGCCAGAATCAACCTTCACAAATAATCATTAAAATGTCAAAAATTTTGGAGGGAAATGTTCCCACCAAATTATTTATGAGGGACAACAAAAATGCCTTGTAGAAAATTTATTTTTTGTGTGGGTTAAATATATGCTCTCACTAATACTAAATTATTTGTAAGTGCCAAGATTGGCCTTCGAAAATAATTATTAAAATTATTAATTTTTTTGGAGATAAATATTTTTGTCAAATTATTTGCAAGGAGCAATAAAATTCCCTCTTAGAAAGTATATTATTTGTGATAGTTATAAAAATGCCCTCACATGTAATAAATTATTTGTGAGGACTAAGATTAGCTTTTGCAAATAGTTATTAAAAATATCAAAGAAAAATGCATGATAATGCATGAAAAATGAAAATAAATTGAAAATGAAAGGGTATTTAGGTCTTACCTATACTTGAGGACAAAAACCTTGAAAAAATTTGAGGCAAAAAACGACAAAGAGGCTTAGATTGGATCGGTCGAGGAAGAGAATGGAAAAAAAGATAGAAAAAGCTTTTGAAAGTATGAAGAACATGTGAGTGAAAAGCCTTTTAAAAAAAATTTCTTTTGAAATTCGATCGGTCAAGTACCGATTGGGTACCAATCGAGCCAGGCAAAAGCTATTCCTCAAAAAATTTAAATTTTTTGATCGGTCAAAAATTGGGTTCAATTAATCAAAAAACAAATTCAATTGATTGAGCACTAATCGAGGATCAATCGAACTAGGCAGAACCAAGCTTAAAAAATTAAAGCATTTTCGCTCGATCAAAAACATTAGATCGATCGAAAATCTAGAAAAAATGAATTTTTGAAAAATTCCAGAAGTTTTATGCAGAAAACACTCAAACCAACTTATTTCATGAATGAAATGCATGAGCATGAGATTAAATTTTTTTCAAAAACACTTGATTTCAAGCCAGATCTTTCAAAAACAAGATTATGACACATTTTGTCCCCAAATTTTAATCAATGAACATATTTTGTATCAAAATCAAAGAACATATAATCTTGGATGTTCAAACCAAATTTACACACAATTTCATGTACTAAGTTTAACAAAGAATAACTTGTGTAGTGTGTGCAACTAGTAACAACATGAGATATATGTGAGGTGATAATCAATCATAATTTCTACATTATTCATCACACAAGTTTGAAAGTAACTATCACCTAAAGAGTTACATCATATAACTCTCACATCTTTTAGAAAACAAGCTTGCAATCATGTATTTTTTTTTTTTTTTAGCCTTATAGTGTACATGCAATTTTTTTTATTTCTTTGCATTTTTTTTTAATTTTTTTTAATTTTAAGGCTATACCTTATTTTCTTTTATGTATGCGCTATACTTTCTCACGCACAAATCTTACGATATGCACTAAAGTGTTCATGATTGGCTAGTATGTTTTTCTCTTAGAAATTTTTAGTCCTTACAATCAAAAGCATGTGACTTCAAAACCAAGATCATGTGATCAAAAATCATAAACAACTCACACATAACATGCACTACATAGCTAAAACTAACAAAGTGTAAAAAAATAAGCTCACCCAAGCTAATTAAGGTACACAGGCATGTTATGTAAAGATAATATAGCCAACCTTAACTACACATCCATGATATGTAATACAAAACACATCCTACCACATTCCTCTTTCCATTTATTTGTTTTTTTTAATTTTTTTATTATATATATATATATATATATATATATATATTGAAAAAACAAGCAAAAACAATCTAATATGAAATGCATGAATGTAATGCAATGCAAATCCTAAAAGCAAAAGAAAACAAAAACATCAAGAAGAATGGTCACAAAGGATTTTGAGACGAAGCACAATGACCATGTCAAAAAGATTCAATTAGATTAAGTATTTTGCATCCACAACCTTTTAGATGCAACTCTGGTTTTGGAGTTAATATTCATATTAGAATGATGAACAACTTCAGCATTGGTATAAAGATTTAAACCCTTTACCAATTCTCCAATAAGTACCATAGGATCTTGTGCTTGAGGCACGAGTACCTTTTGCTTATTTGCACGCTTTGTAGCTTGCAACTTAAATAAGTTTGAGCGAGTATGCCCAGCCTTTCCACAAAAATGACAAACCCACAAAGGTCTATCATGCTTCTTGTCCTTAGGGAGGTTAGGATTCTTAGGCTTAGACTTTTTCAGATCAACCCTAATCTTCCTAGGAGTAGAAACATCTTCTTTTGGTTTGACAACCTCTATCTTAAAAGGCTCAGAAGAATGAACAAAATTTGTGGAATGAGTTTCAGACACAGAGATGCTATTAACAAAACCTAAACCCAATTTGTCTAAGGGATTCTTTTGAACACTTAACAAGTGATCAGGTTTAGAACTAGCGAACCTATTTGTTTGTTCTCTAACAACAGATTCTAGTTCTAGGTTCTTAATCTTATCAAGCAACATCATATTTTCAGTCTTCACCTTATTAACCAATTCAATAGCATCAAGCAAATTCAACAAGAAGTTTTTCTTTTCATGTTCAAGAGTGGCAATCTTTTTTAGCCCTAAGTCCACACTCATTGCATCCTTTGCAGCAATCTTACATAACTTGTTATAAACTTCTTGCAAGTCAGCACACTCAGAGAGTTCCCCATCAAGAGGGTTCTCTTTAACCAAAATACTTTCATCAACTACAGCATAGCTTTACCCTTTGATCTCAAGAATGTTAGACATTCAGATTTCACATGACCATACCCTTGACAACCAAAACATTGTTGACCTAAAGAATTATTAGAAAATTGACCAACTTTCTCTTTTGATTTTTCAGCATTATTGATTATAGTTGGTTCAATTTTCTTAAAATTCTTAGGATCAACATTGTTTCCACCTCTTGCCCTTCTATTGTTATTCCTAAAAAAGTTTCTAAAGTTTTTGGCAAGATAAACAATCTCTATAGATTAGAGTTCATCATCAAATTCATTTTCATCAATATCATCAACTGACTTAAAAGCCATTGATTTAGATTTGTTTGTTTTGAGTAGGTCTAATTCATAGGATTGAAGAGATCCTATAAGCTCATCAATAATGTCATTAAGTTTAGTATAGAATTCATCAAAACTTTCATCATCAGACATCCTAATACTTTCAAATCTAGTTGTTAACTGCTGCAACTTGTTTATTTTAACTGCCTTTGTGCCTTCATGCACAGTTTGAAGAATTTTCCAAGCAGTACGAGCAACCTCAACATTTGAGATTCTCCTAAACTTCTCTATTAAAACAGCATTAAAAATAGTGTTCATGGCTTTACAATTAAAAGTGGTTGCTTCCTTTTGGGACGTTAACCACTCACTAATAGGAGTAGTTGGTTTCTCCCATCCGAATTCAATAGAATTCCACACTCTCTCATTTATAGATTTCAGGAAGGCTTTCATTCTCACATTCCTATAGGCATAGTTATTCCCATCAAAGTGTGGAGAAATCACAAGAGAGTCACCATGTTCCATGACAACAGGGGTCAAGGATCAACTCTTAGATCAAGAGATATAACACAGCAGCTAACTTGCTCTGATACCATTTGTTAGTTTTTAGACCCCTTAACACAATACGTTTAACCTAATTTTAAGCCAAGTTGATTAACAAGTTTGTTAATTAGATCTAGGTTAAACCAATATGTGTAAAACATATATAATGCGAAAAATAAAGAACACACAGATCTGATGACCTAGGAAAACATAAACGGTAAAAAATTTGGGGATGATTTAACCTAGCTATCCTTAAGGTAAAAACAAATCCACTATGAAAGAATTGAAATTTGTTCAATAAGACTTAGACCACTAACATCCTATTGCTATCTCGTGTAAAAAACTTACTACCATGACCACGTGACAGCTATGAGTCCACGAACTACTTCTTTTCTTGATCTGCAGCAACTACAAGTTCTCCTACTTATGACTTCAAGAGTCCACTCAAAGTTTTCAATTCTTCGTTAAAGTTCTTTATGTAGCAATTGAAGCAATCATCAAGTTCTTAACGTGATTCTTGATAACTTTATGTGTATATATGAAGGTAAATACCTCTCAAATCTCACAAAACATTCAACACACAACTCAACAAAGATTACTAAAATGTAGCTAGAGTTTTTCCTTTTATACTTGGAGTGAAACACTTAACCCTACACGTCATATTGGCTTGGGCTAGTTTGAGAGTTTTGCAGAAAAATTACTAATGCACGACTTTCGATCAATCAAGTTTAACTTTCAATCGATCGAGCCTTGCAGATTTTGAATAGTAATTCCTGCAATTACTCAATTCCAATTTACATCAATCCAAACTTTGAGCAAGCGTAAACCTAGACTCTATGTTTTGATCATGGTTTACCAACAAATACAAAGTGAAATTCTAATACATTAGTTCCTAAAGTCTTAGATACTAACAAAATTACTCATCTTAAAAAACTAAATTAAAAATTTTGAACTTATAGAGGATATTTTAACTCTTTGATAATAACACTACACACAATTAAGGACAAATTTAATACATTGAGATGATGATTATATGAGAATAAAAATGATTACTTCAAGAAAGATAAAAGGTTAGAATGGAATAACTAATCATATAATGAATATACGGCAATTTTCGTTAAAGAAAAAAGTATTTAAAAAATTATAAGTAGAATTAATAGAGAAAATTTTTATTTAAATGGGAATTGAACGATTGTCCTTAAGGGTCCGTTTGGTTGAAAGGATGAAAAAATAGGAGGATAGAAAATGGAAAAAGAGGATGAAAAAGTGGGAGAATAAAAAATATATTAGTTTCTCTTATCTGTGTTTGGTTGAGAAGGTGGAAAAGTGGAGGGATGGAAAACTTTTTTGTTTGGTTGAAAATAAAGTTTGTACATATTTACTATCATGTACATATTAAATAAAACAAAAAATAACACATTATACTTAAAAAACAATTGTGTATAGATAGATACTTCATTAAAGTAAAAACACACACACACACACACATAAACATATATATATATATATATATATATAACATAAGAAATCGAAAAAAAAAAAAGAAAAAAAAGAGAGGCCAACACGTTAGTAACAAAGGAAAAAAAAATAGAGAAGCCAACACATAGGTGGTAAAGTCCAACATGAAGGGCATTTTTGGAAGCCCCTTAGGAGAGAAAACTTTTTGGTGGACTTGGGGAGAAAACACCCGGGACCTACGATTTATTTTCCTTCCTTCTCATCCAACCAAACACACTTCAAAAAATTTCTCTTTCTATTTTCTCTCCAAAGTTTTTCATCCATCCTATTTCACTTCCAAACATACACACCCTAAGAGTGAGAATTATATCTAAATTTACCTTACTTTTCCAAGAGGGTAATTGGAAGTTTATAACAAAAAAAAAATAACCAACAAAAAAAGAGTCTGACAGCATACATAACATTTAGAAAAAGAAAAGGCAAATAAGCACGATTGAAACTAACTCGTGATTTATGTTGAAAGTCAATAGAGGCTTTGGCTTGAGATTTATTCTCTATACGCTAAATCTCCTCTTGACTTATGTTAAACAGAATAACATGAAAAACACATAAGCTCTTGTTGTGTCTTATTGCATGATTGCACATCTTGTAAAGTTGTCGATTGCATCCTGTGAAGTTGCCTATCAAAGACGGGCTAGCTAAGCTCCTAGGAGTTAGTGATATTCTTCATCCTATCATGATTGCTAGAATTTGTAAGCATATATACATCACCCAAGAGTCTATTCCATGTATCCAATTTTTTTTTTTATTATTAGTTGATATATATAGTAGATAAATATACATTATAGATTATACACATTTACGCTAATTAATTAGGAATTACTATTATACTATAACTCATTCACAATGAAGATTGGTTTTACCCCAACAATCAAATAGATATAAATATATTACTCTCTAACTAATGCATATGTCTGACTCTTCCTAACTAAGCAAATTGGTTTTGTTTTTTAACTTTAAAATTTGGTGAGATAGCATTAGCACGTATCTAAAAAATTATTGTTATTTTTATTTAAAAATTAGTGATAAATAAATAGTTGACAAGAATAAATAAGTTGTTTTTATCTATAAATTTGTGTATATATGAAGCTGAAATCTAAATCTAAAAATTAAGTAGCATCTGAAGAGGAAATCCAAAAAAAAAAAAAAAAAATCGTGTGTGAGGAGGGAATTCAAAGAAAATAAAAAGTGATGTTGCTGTTTATTTTTACGTGTAGTAATATAATTTAAGTAAAAAAAGTAGTAAAAAATATATGAATAATAAAAGGATTAGAATTCTAAATTTGTGTGATTGGTTTAAAATTTTCATTTCTATAATTTCATCTACTTTTGTAACATGTGACTTGTTTTTTCTATAGCTTAATAAGATTGCCATAATTTTTTATAGTAAAATAAGTATATATCTATTAGGAACCTTATATATAGCGTTTAGGTTCATAGAACTATAGAAGTCTAATGTTATAAGAAGTATTCGTAAAAAGAAATAATAAAAAATAAATTAATAATAAAAGGATTAGAATTTGGATTATAATCCAATTAAGATTTTTATCAATTTAGAAATTATAGAAGAAGAAGATAAAAACAAAAAAAAATATTTTTTTAAAAAAAAAATCTAAAAAAAATTCTGCAATTTGGTGAAACTATTTGGCGCAATCACGATTTCTAAACCCACCTTTTATTATATAGTTTATGATGATATGATATGATATGAAAGAAGAAAGTGGAATCATATTTCGTATCTTTAAAATACATTCTCATAATATTAATAGAAATTGTTTTGAACACAAGGTAAGTAATTAACACCGTTTAAAATAACAACCCTGAAGTTGTTTGGCTTTAGTGAGATTCTTATTATCCGGATTTTTTATTTATATTTTTTTGTGAAATAATATCCCAAATTGATAGTAGTTGTATCATTCACAACCTCGGTCTTTAGACTTAAATTCCACAATTGTACAACAAGGAACTTGCAACACTATATTCTCCATCAGATACAAGAACTCTTACATACTAGTCTCTCTTAACTACACAACTTCTAGTAGGAATTAAATTCCTTGACCAGCCCTATAAAAGAAGACTTTGATAGCCCCGGCTGGAATTAAAGTTTCAAAAAGGGAAGACTTTGTTGTAGCAACAGGTGAATTTCTCTGTGTATAAGAACCATCTTCCAAGTGCACATGCATTTGAATAACATCAATGAATTGTATTGATATGCTTTGACGTCTATATACTACTTGCTTTCAGTGCTATCTTTCTTTGATTTTGTTGGTTGAAAACTAGATCTTATTTTCCGCTTTAATTGACGCAAGTGTTTTTCTTTTCTTTGATTCTGTTTTCGCATGTAAATATCCATAGGAATATTCATGCATGCTTTCATATATATAGCATTTGACTTCACTGTACTCTAGCTTTAACGCATGGGAGGAATATTTTTTTTAGTCTTTCTAAAATACCAAGCCAGGGTTTTAAATTGTAAGCCGTACTTTGTTCTAGATTTTCTGAGATTGCCTTTGCTACCACCTTTGTAATCTTTCTATTGTCTTTTCTATTTTTCTAACAAAAGTGATCTTGTATTATTTGATCTCTTGTGATAACAAAAGGTTTGCACTTATGTTCTCTAAAACACAATTTTGTTTGCACAGACAATAGTGTTCTTTCGAAGTTCTACAACTAATGATGGAGCCTGATTCTGAATCTTCGAGTTTATCGTTTCAAGAGAGCCCTCCAAAATCCAATACTTTAGGCTTCATGTACTCGATCCTTAAACGCTCCATTGCTGCATTTTTTATGTTTCGTGGCGTGGATGGAACACCAGTTGATCCACCAGGAGATCCACCGACGATCTGTCTTATATTTTTGGCGACCAGCCTGTTGGTGATTGCATGCATCTTGATTTCCCAGATGATCCAACAAAAGCACAAGCCATGGGTTGACAGATTTCTTAGAATTATTGCCGACGCCTCCATGTTGACACAACTAGTGACACTAGTAAGGCTAATACTTGCAGTTAGTGTGTGCTACTATCCTATTCCTATACGCCTTATAGGTTTTTGTTTTGTTTTTGGTTTTTTTAGTAATTATCAGAAATATAAATCTTAGAATGGTTTCTATATATGGCATTTCTTTTCTTTTTTATTTTCAATGTTAATGTGTGGGTTCTTTTCATTTATGGTTTTCTTTCAATTTCATCAAAAACTCTTCCATCATAAGAATTTCACAAAATATTTAACAATTATCAAGATGGTTTCTATATATGATATTTCTATTTCTTTATTTTTATTTCAAAAGCTTTTTTCCAAGCAGGTATTTCTACTTGTTTATTAAGCTATGTTATTGTATTGTGGATTCTTTCGTTTTAAGGTTTTCTTTCAATTTCATCAAAAATTCTCATCATAATAATTTCACAAAAAAATTAACAATTAATTATCAAGTTGGCAAGATAATAATGGTAGATAATAAAATGCTAGATGTAAGTGCACAATTTGTACCCGAACCTAAACGAGTGATGGGCTCAGGCCCAAAGAGTCTTATACAATGAAATTTGTAAAGTATGAGTTTGAAACCTAGGTTAGGGACATTGGGGAACTGACAAACAGGCTAGAAGGCCGTAATCCACGCAAATAATAGATGAATATGACAAAAAACTCTCTTCGGACGTAAGCCGATGACCACTTGTATAGCCTTTCTTTCTCTAAGCAAAAGATTACAATTTTTAGTTTTCAAAAGAGGTCCCCCTCTTCTTTTCTCTCTCGTCTTCTTATAACCTTCTTCTTTTTCCCTGTTTCATCCACGTGTAACACAGATTTTTCTCCTAGATACTTGTCCCATCCACCACCTTCTTGAAGTCTTCCAATAATAGCTGGAAGGCTGAATATTATTGTTTAAAGGTCATTTCTCCAGTAATGCAGCTAGGGAGGTAGATGCATGGCCTTTAATGCGGTGGTAGCAGCTTTTTCCTCAGATATTTCTCACATATTCTTCCTTCTAACCAGTGCTTGGAACACGCCTTTTACCTAACAAATCTTCCAGAAGTCTGTCTCTAAATCCTTTAGCACGTCCCATGGCCTTTACTGGGCCCGTTTGAGGAGATACTCCTCCTCGGACAACTTCTCGGCCCTTTGTAGCGTGGACTGACCTATGGGCATCAAAGACTCTGATTGAACAGACTTATACCAACTAACCTGGCCCAAGGCCTAAACGTGCATTTAAGCATTTTTTACCCCCCACACTAAATGAGAACCAATATTATAATAACTACTAATTAAAATAATAATAATAATTGATCTAATGTGAGTGTTTTATTGCTATTAATTAATTGCTAATTATGAACAGAACCTTGTATATAGTATGTACATGTAGGTTTTAATATGTGAGAAATTTTACGTAAAAGGCACATGAATAGAGAAAGATTAAAGGTTAAAAAAAAAAACACACACACACACACACACACACAAAAGTTTGAGAATCTTGCTAAGCGAGATTGATGTTGGCTCAAGTAAGATGGCCCACACGAGCAAGTGGTAGATGAACGAGTAGCAAAGGGATAGACCAACTTCTATATGACTTGTTATGGACAAAGTTTAGATACAACATTAGGTTACAACTTTACTGAATAAAATAAAAATTACTTCATATTTTGAAAATCTAATTGTTGAATTGCATGTCCTTTATACTCTTAACACAAATGTCAAATTTTATGTCAATCAGATATTATTTACTATATGATCTATAAACTTATATTTTATACATAATTTTAAATTAAAAAAACTTGCAATTTAAATAATTTATTGATGGCATAACTATTAATCTTTAATTTTCTAGAAATTTTGCAAGCATAGAAGATATAAGACGAAGATATAATCTAGTTGCGTATATGCCAAAATTCATCACCAATAAAAAGATATTGAGTATGATTGTTGTAGCCTTAGGCTATGTACAGCCAGTTTTAAAGCCAAAATTTGTCCTTAAGTTATTCACTAAAGAGTTTGTTAGTGAGAATATTGGGAAGGGTAGTTCAAAAGACAAGCAGAGTATATATCGATGAACTTTGTGTCTGACTTTTAAATCTTTGACTGAAAAATTCGCTCAATCATAGGCTCATAGCTATATGTTAGGTTTATATGTATTAGTGTTGGTGAACCATGTCAAATTTATGTTAGGCCTATATGTATTAGTGTTGGCAAACCATATCAGATTTCCTAATACTATCACTAATATATATATATATATATATATATATATATATATATATAAGATGAGTTCAATTTACGACTGGTGTAACTCTTGTAAAGTTACATATATTTTACACCATAGATTTCTAAGAGATTTAAGGGTTAAAAAAAAGTCATTAAATGCTATAACTTGACACCTCTCTCTCTCTCTCTCTCTCTCTCTCTCTCTCTCTCTCTCTCTCTCTCTCCTTATTTAATGTTTTTCACTTGATTAAAGAGCACATGCCATTTTCAACAACTTGCTTTTTAAATGATTCATCCTGAAAGAGAAATTAAATAGATATTTGATGATGAAATTAAATTATTTGAAATAAAATTTATACAATTATGTATATGGTTATAGTATTGAACACAAAAGTAATTTGTTGCTTTTTAAAAGTTTTTGCATTCGCAAATGTAACAATAGTGAAAAATTATTATCTTTGCTCATGCTTTGGTCGTCCATATAAAGTAAATTGATATGGTAATGGTGATAATAGTGCCACCTAACAGGGTTATTTAATTAATTAATTTAGAGTAGTTTTATTTTCATTGAGCAAAAAAAAAGTATTATTCTAATTTATATGAACAAATTTTGCCGGCTAAGGAATCTGAACGTGGGCTTATCTTTGTCTTTGTGTTTTTTTTTTTTTAGCTTATTTGGTTTCTCAAATTAAATTATGCAATGATTTGCAATGTACGTATAGTATTATTCTAAATTAAATTGATATTTTGAAAGCAATAATAAATAAGAAGAGAGAGAATGTTAGTATTAATTAATTAGGTAATACTATTAATAAGTAAAAAAGTAATAACATTTAATGATTTTTTTTCAACCGTTGAATCTTTTAGAAATCTATGGTGTAAAAAGGTGTAACTTTAACCTCTCTCTCTCTCTCTCTCTCTCTCTCTCTCTCTCTCTCTCTCTCTCTCTCTCTCTCTCTCTCTCTATATATATATATATATATAGGGCAAAACTTAGATACAGTACCTTAGGTACAGTACCTCAGGTACCCCTTTTAAAATTAAAACACCTGGACACTCACTTAACCATTATACTGCCGTTACTTTCTCCGTTTATTTGTTTTTTTCTCTCTTTCTTTTCCCCTGTTTCAGACCCGTTTATTTGTTTTTTTCTCTCTTTTTTTTTTCCCCTGTTTCAGACCCAAGCACTTTGACTCTTGAACTCCAGCCACCTCTTTTTTTTTCCCCCTGTTTCAGACCCTCTGACTCTTAAACTCCAGCCAAACGCTCTTTGCTCCTACCATTCTTTCTCTCCCTCTCTGTTCTTCTCTTTCTCTCTTTCTTTCCTTCTCTCTCACTCAGATTAGATGAAATAGACGAATCCAACTCTCTGAACTCTCTATCTCGCTCTGTTTTCGCAGCTTAGTTGGCTAGCACTAAGAAAATTCGTTGGTATGTATTGACTAAATCTCATTATAGATTTTCAATTCTAGTTGCTGGGTTTGTGTTATTTTGAGGCTTGGTAGAGTTTTTCTTTGTTGATTATGATCTATGTATCAATTTTTATTATTGGGTCTGTGTTATTATTGCTTTGATTTGTTTTGATTTGGGTTTTCAATTATAGTTGCTTAGTTTGAGTTATTTTGAGGTTTGGAAGAGTTTTCCTTTGGCTATTTCTGATGAAGGTTCTAATTTTGGTTAATGAGTTTCTCTGCTTTTGTTAATTTTAATTTGGGGTTTCAATTATAGTTTCTGGGTAAGATCAACCTTAAACAATTTGCATCAACCAGAATTTTTTTATATATATAGTGAGGGAAGCCAGAGGAACACAGCTTTAGCAATATTGCCACACTTTGGTCCAAACATGAAAAAAATGTTAATGTAAAATTCATTCAAGATTCCAAATTGATATTCTGTATCAACTAACGAAAGGAATATAGTATATATATAAGCTCCAAAGGAGGGGCTAACTAATAAGTTAATTTATTATGCTCTTTTCTACATGCTTAAGGCAAGAAATTTGTGTAGTATGTAATAGGGTCAATTAGCATTAGCATTTTTGGCATTACAGCTTGTGATGGTTCCACTGATATCTGGGGCCTAAGCTAATTGATTCAGCTTTAATGTCATGTGGAAAGGCTGCTCCTTAAATATAAAGAGAAGATCA
The DNA here is from genome assembly GCA_020976635.1 of Castanea crenata. Taxonomy (NCBI): domain Eukaryota; kingdom Viridiplantae; phylum Streptophyta; class Magnoliopsida; order Fagales; family Fagaceae; genus Castanea; species Castanea crenata. Next base: position 2,861,902 of record JAGHPS010000031.1, on the reverse strand, counting down.
CAAGAAACAGATTGGTAACTGCTGGAATCCCCTGAAAAGAAAAAAAATTATCCATTTCAGCATAAGCTAGAAGGCTTTGGAGTCATATTACGTACTGAAATATAAGTTCTATATAGTATTTCCAACCATTGAACAGCCATTGTCTTGCTAAATGTTGCCACTGAATTGTCAAAAAGGGAAAAGTTGCCTTGTGAACTGTCTGTATTTTGAGGCCCACACTAAAGTTATTGTTGGAGCTCTATGGTCCTTCATTAACCTGGACATTATTCCATACCTTGAAACTCATAGAAGTGGATCTCACATCACATGTGAAGACCACAATGGGGTTTCAATACTTCAAATCTATCTACTAACTGGGAACAAGCTTTAGTTTTTGTGGCTGTTGGGCTTAGTCTTCTGGGTTCCTATCAGAGAGATTGGGCTTCAAAGTTTAAACATCACCCCTTTGTCCATATAGGGCAAAACTTAAATGGTTCTTTTATGATTCTTTTAAGGTTCTTGACTGTTGACTTATTTGCTTCAGCTATTAAAGTATAAAATTATTTGAGTAAATTGAATGCCACATTGTTTTACTAAGCCAAGCTAAGAACTAGCTCAAAAATATTACAAAAACATATTAATCATACAATGAGGGGGAAAAAAAAGGGGGAAGAAAAGGTTGTGGTGCTTTAAAAAAAATTTAACCAAAATCTGGTGAAAAGTTGTGTAACCCTTTATTAGTATTGTCCCACACCAATGGTTGTTGTGTTTAGTACTCAATTTACAAAGTGGTTAATTTTAGAATATGTGGAACCTAATAAGTTGTGTTTGTTAATTTACAGGTTATGGAGAAAGATGGGAAGAGCAACCTTGAAGAAGTTGTGTCTATTGATTCAGAGGAAGATACAACTCCAAGAATTGGAGAAAATGAAGACACTAAAGAAGATATAACTCCAAAAATCGGAATGGAGTTTGATTCAGAGGATGAGGCATATCTATATTATAATATATATGCTGGATATGTTGGATTCAGTGTTCATAGAGATTGGCTAAACAGAAGTAAGACAGATAAAACAACTATCATATCCCGCAAGTTTTGTTGTTTTAAAGCTGGTTACAAGAAGGAAGTTGCATATGATGGAAAGAAATTAAGAATGGAATTAAGATGTGGTTGCGAAGCCCAAATGGTTATCAGTCGTCAAAAAAGTGGCAAATATCGTATTACCCTTTTTGAAGCGAAACACAATCATGAAGTTGTAACTCCACGAAGTAAGCACAAATTGCCATCACAAAGGAAGATATCAGCTGCCCAAGCAGCAGAAGCTGAATTAGCAAATCGCTCTGGGATTAGGCAAAAATTAGTTTTTGAGTTCATAAGTAAACAAGTTGGAGGTAGGGAAAATCTTGGTTTTACTCTTAAAGATATCAGTAATCATTTACAATCTAAACGGATGAGGGAAATGAAAGAGAGAGAAGCATTTACCCTTATTCATTATTTTGAGATGAGAAAGTCTGAAAATGCTTCATTTTTCTATGAGATACAGTTGGATGTTGATGATCAAATAACTAATATATTTTGGGCAGATCCTAAAATGGTTGTGGATTATGATTTATTTGGTGATGTAGTTTGTTTTGATACTACGTATCGAACCAATAAAAACCATCGTCCATTGGCACCTATAATTGGAGTGAATCATCATAGACAAACTGTGGTCTTTGGTGCTGCATTGTTGTATGATGAAACAACTGAAACTTTTTCGTGGTTATTTCAAACCCTCTTAAAAGCAACGTGTGGAAAGAAGCCGGTTACAATTTTTACTAATCAAGATCCAGCAATGGCTAAAGCAATTGCAGAAGTGTTACCAGAATCTCATCATCATTTATGCCGATGGCATATATATCAAAATGCTCTCAAAAAACTCAACAGGTATTTTCAAAGTTCAAATTCATTTGCTGCAGAATTTAAAAGTTGTATGTGTGATCATGAGTATGAGGATGATTTTTTTCAAGCATGGGAATCAATGTTAGATAAACATGGTCTTCAAGAAAATAGCTGGTTGAAATTCATTTTTGAAGTTAGAGAAAAATGGGCGATGGTATATGGTAGAAATCATTTTTGTGCAAATATAACGACCACACAATTGAGTGAAAGCTTCAATAGTCGCTTGAGACATTATCTAAAGTCAACCAACAATGTGCTGGAATTTTTTAGTCATTTTGACAGGTTACTTGAAGACCTACGCCACAATGAGTTGGATTCCAATTATGACATGAGCCAACGTTTGCCAGTTTTGAAAGTGGAAGTGCTTTTATTGAAGAACTCAAGGGATGTTTACACACCCAAAATCTTTAATTTCTTTCAAGAAGAGTATAAGAAGTCTTTGGACATGGTTTTTAATACATGCTATGATATTGCACCATTGTTTGAGTACAATGTTTGCATGTATGGGCATACTCTAGAACATAAGGTTATCTTCAATTCTACGGACCAAACAGTTGTTTGCAGTTGTAAGAAATTTGAGTTTGCTGGGTTTTTATGTAGTCATGCATTAAAGGTGTTAGATATTCAAAATATAAAACTACTTCCTTCTCGATACATTTTGAAGCAGTGGACTAAGCAAGCGAGAGTTGGATGTGTACTAGATACCTATGGTTGCATTGTGAAAGAAGATCCTAAGTTGGATATAACAAATCGATACAAAGATTTGTGTCGTAATGCAGTAAACATTGGAAGTAAGGCTGCTGAAACTGAAGAAGCATCTATGTTTTTAGCTAAGAAGATGGTTGAATTAAATCTTGATGTGGAAAGGATTTTGAAAAAAAAAACCAAATTTACCTTCCAATAAAATTGGGATGGATCCTTCTCATAATGAACATGTAGATGTTGCATCTGTCATAACAGCTTATAAAGCAACTGGGATTAAGAAAAAAATAGGTGCATCTCGTGTTAAAGGTCGGCCTAAAAGTTTTATTGAAAAAGGATCAAGGAAAAGGAGGCATCCTTGTGGAGAAACTCCTGTGACAAGTACTACTGTCAACATCCCAGCTTCTTTATCTGTTGACTATACACAAGTAACACAGGTAATTTTCTTGCATGTATATTTTGTTTTAGACCTTTAAATGTTATTTTCATTCTTGGATGTGTCTTATATTTTGTTTTATTGAAGGAAAGAATCTAAGTACTGCTTATTTTTTTGGAAGTTACTCTTATTTTGTTTCTGCTTAGTTCTTATTCTATTTCAATTTTACTTGGAAATGGTAGGCATCAAGCATTGGGTTTGATTATTCTGCAAGGGATGTCGGTACTAGTAGTCATTAGATTTCGTGGATGTGTACTTAGTGTGGTGGTAGTATCTACAGCTTATCATTAACAAGGTATTTTATGCATATCTAAATTTTTTAGTATATATGAAAATTTCAAGAATTAGGCTATAGACTATCTAATGATGTGATTAATAAATAATGATTTTTTTTTTTTGGCAGACCATTGTGTTCTATAGCATGGGCAAGGAGTTTAGCGTGTAAGAAGTTTAGTGTGACTTTGGATGAATCAATCATTTTTTGGAATGGGCAAAGAGTTTAGTGTGGCAGACCACTGTGTTTTGTAACATGTGATCAATAATCTGTTTACTAATTGCTACAAGTGACATTACTTTGTTTTGGTGTCGTGTATCAGTTTATTTACTGATGCATGTTTTGGGTACTTTTATTGTGATAACTCATCAGGTGTAACTTCTTTAATATTGGATACTTTTTCTGGTCTAGATTCACTACTGGCCTTTTGATTATTTGAACTATTTTTGCCTTACTTAATTTATTACAATCATCTCAAACTTGAACTTTTTTTGCCCATGCTTCAAGCACTACCATATTTCTGCACTCTGCACTGGTTTCTGCACTCTGCACTGGATTTCTAAACTGCTGAATTTCTGCACCCTGGACTGGTTTCTCTGCACTAGGTACTGCTGGATTTCTGCACTAGATAGCTGCTGCCTGCAGCTTGTGGGCTACTGTTTTCTTAATGCAATTGCATCATTGAATAGGCTTGCTTGTGTATTTGATGGTGAAAGTCGTAATAAATACATGTGTACATAATATTACATTTTGCATCATTCATTTCTTTTGAGCTAAATATTGCCACTTGTTGTACGTGTACAATTTTTTTTGTGTGGATTATTTAATTAGTGTACTTGAAAATCTTAGGGTATTCTTGGTTTTGGATGAGGGCTGTACTTATTGGATCATAATTGAATGTAGCCAATTGCTTTACTAGTTATATGCCTTGCCTTCAAGATCATATCTCCACTTCATGCAAGACCTGCTTGGAAAAATAGTACCTACTTTCTCAGCTTAACATGTCCAGTCAATACTAAACTAACAATATCATGCAAGACCAAACTAACAATATCATGCAAGACCTGGTGGACTCTTTTTATAAAAGATGAGGCAACCTGTGGTGAACATAGAGCCAAAACTCACAATAAATTCAAATGAAATGGCATAAATGCCCCACTTATAACTCAAAAAAAAAAGAAAAAAAGTTTTGATAATAAAATGAAGTAAACAATGTTTTATTATTATGAACTCACATTACAAATATCACATGACATATTGCAAAAGGGAGTACACTACAGTAAAATCAGAATTCACTAAATAAATACAATGCTTATTGTGCAATTTTTAAATAACTTGCAATTGTACAAAATAATTTGAATGTATTCAACATCTTAAGTCCTACTGCCTATTCAATCTAACACGTCTTTTTGCCGTTGGAAATGGTTGAGCTGCAAATCACTTTATGTCTCAAGACGCTTGAAATGGTTGAGCTGCAAATCACTGTCTCCATGTTGTATAAATCTTTCATCCAAACAATGCATATATTTTTGGATACTGTAATTGTTTCTTTCAGTTCTCCTACTGGGCTTAACACTGATGCATCTTGATAGTAAGATATTCTTTCTAATCAGTGAGGAGATATAACGAGATCAGTCCGATTAATGAACTCGATCAACTCATTTTGGTGAATGAGAATAGATTTTCTGGGCAAGCTTTAATAGACTAGGAATGAATGGTCAATCCTTGAGATGCATCCCTTATAACTCCTGAAGTGGCAAACTTTGCCAATCTGTCTGCCAATGCACAAGTCAGAATCAAGGCAAAATGAGAAATATTAGCAAAAATAGTCAAAAGATGGTAAAATTTCATTTCTAAATAATCAAGGATATGTTTATTTACTAATGCGTGTTTTGCTACTACAATGTGAAACTAAGGATATGTAACTCTTCCCAATAAGCTTTAATACAATAACTCAAGCCCAAAAGCGCTTAGATTACTGCCCTAGTCAATCTAAAAGGTCATAGGTTTAATCATTAAGAACATTTTGTATGATACCAAAGTTGTGGTTATAAATAAAGTTTCTAGATATAACCAACATACCAAGGATTCAAAGAGCAAATGATCCACTGTCACAAATTTATTTTCAAGTTAACAGTCTTTGTTCCCCTCAACAAAAAAAAAAAAGAAAAAAAAAAAGACAAAGAAAAAAGTTAACAGTCTTCAAGGTGAGAATAGGTGGAGCAACCTTAATATAATCTGAAGCACCACCCTACCAACCAAATTCAAGTCAATGGAAGGAAAACACAGTGGTCCCAGGACATTTGATTCAAAAATCAAAAGAACACATATTGGTGATGATGGTTGAAGATGGAAAGCATGGTGTAAATGAGCATATAAACATTGATCTCCTCAGCAAATTGACAGTTTTGTGTTGGATAAAGTTGGAGTTTGACACAGTCTGATTATACAATGACATGTGAACAATTCATATGACCATGGGAACACACAGCCTAACTACTAAATTTTACCTCAACTAAAGTTAATTTAAACCCATATTAGATTCTCTCTCAAAGCATGGTGTCTTTCTAAATTCTAAGAATAACCTATAAAATCAAGGCTCTTGCGTAATATACCTTCCAATACTCAACTTTATAGGGGTCAATTTCATTTTGTTCCTCACAAAATTGTTTAAGGTTGCTCTTACCCAGAAACTATAATTGAAACCCCAAATTAAAATTAACCAAAGCAATACTAAGAGAAACCCATTAGCCAAAATTGAAACCTTCATTAGAATTAGCCAAAGGAAAACTCTTCCAAACCTCAAAATAACTCAAACTAAGCAACTATAATTGAAAACCCAAATCAAAAGAAACCAAAGCAATAACACAGACCCAATAACAAAAATTGATACCCAGATCATAATCAACAAAGAAAAACTCTACCAAACCGCAAAATAACACAAACCCAGCAACTAGAATTGAAAATCTATAATGAGATTTAGCCAATACATACCATAGTGCCAGCCAACCAATCTGCGAAAACTGAGCGAGATAGAGAATTCAGAGCTGGATTCTTCTATTTCATCTAATTCTGACTGAGAGCGAAGGAAAGAAACAGAAGAACAGAGAGGGAGAGAGAGAACGGTGGGAGCTTGGAAGGAAGAAACAAAAGAACAGAAAGGAAGAAACAGAAGAACAGAGAGGGAGAGAGAGAACGGTGGGAGCTTGGAAGAAAGAAACAGAAGAACAGAGAGGGAGAGAGAGAACGGTGGGAGCTTAGGGATTTGGGGTTTTCAGTTTTCGTGGGATGTCTTGGGTCTGAAATAGGGGAAAAAAAAGAGAAAAAAATACAAATAAACGGGTCTGAAACAGGGGAAAAGAAAGAGAGAAAAAAAAACAAATAGACGGAGAAAGTAACAGCAGTATGATGGTTAAGTGAGTGTCCAGGTGTTTTAATTGTAAAAGGGGTACCTGAGGTACTGTACCTAAGGTACTGTATCTAAGTTTTGCCCCCATATATATATATATGTAGGGGTGATGGGCTCAATAGTGTGCGTTGGGCCTTGAGTCTTGTTCGAGGATGCCTAATAGTTCAACAACGGATAAACGTCATTACGAAAGTCCACGTTAGTAAATGAAAAAAGGGGTCTGGCCATGAGGGTTCGTGAAGGAGGTCCGAGGACAAACGACACCCCAACTAATCAAAGTAGAGGTCAGAAGATGTGGTCTGCCATTAAGGGCAAAACTCTGGGGGCTTCTATTGATAAGGATAAACATCAAGAATACATCAGACAAAGGAAAGCTAAGAAATATCTAAGAGAAAGCTGCTACCACCGCATTGAATACTCTGCAGCTAACTCTCTGGCCGCATTAATGTGGAAATGATACCTGAATAGTAATATTCAGCCTTATAGCTACTCACAGAGATTTCAGGAAGGTGTTGATGGGACAAGAACTAGTCTCCTCAGATTGTGCCGATGACGATTTTCTTTGGGTAAAACCAGTTTATTCTTGTTTTCATGTCATTTGGACCCACTATAATTGTTGTCTAACTCATTAGAGCATAGTTTTCTAGCCCACTTTCTACAAATTTATTGTATTGGGCTCTTTGGGCCTAGATCCTTTTACCTTTTGGGTTTAGGAACCAAACCACATCCTTACAATATATATTAATTAATGATATACTAGTAGCTAACAAAATGAAAAACCTCTTGCGAAGGACTAGCACCAATAATCTCCCTACCAAAAATTAAATAAAAATTAATTGAAGCGAAAGGTGTTCAGAGAGTGTGCATGTGAGGTGTATGGCAATGGCAAGGGGACGATTGTCCTTCGCTTTTTTTTCTTTTTCTTATTTTTGTAAGGAAAATGTATATTTAAAATATTAAAAAAATAATGAAATTTGCATCTTCATTAATAGGAAAATAAGTAATTACAAAGTATTCATGTCATAGTCCATAAGAGACCAATACAATGAGAAAAGTCCTCTATCCAAACTTGATTTTCATCCTTCAATTTCACTAGCCTAGCAAGTAAATTAATTATTGATTTTTTTTTACTTAAGGTCAAATTGAATGGAGGGAGAGGGAGAGAAAGTAGGGTAGAGTAGGGAGGGGAAGTATGACTAGGTACAGAGCCAGAAAGCTATTCTTAGGGGCAAACGTTTAGTAGCAAAATGAAATAGCTACTATCGTGTATGGTTTAGTTAATTTTTAAATCTCACATGTATCTTACATGATTTTATTCCGTTAATTTTTTAACACTAAGCTAATAGAAGTATTGATTTGGCATATGTGTATAGTTTGTGGAGTAAATTGGTCAATAAAAAAATTCAAAGCACATTTTGGCCAGTGTTTGAAATTTCCAGGGTGTATAAGCATTTTCCCAAAAATAATAATAGAATAAATCAAATAGACTTCCACTTAGGTTAGACTTCCTTCTAAAATAGGATAAATCAAATTAAAAATAACAATAATGAAGTGGAAATTTGTGATACTTGCAAAGCTTATTTGTCAACATATTATATTATGAGATGGGTTCAAGATACACATTTTCTAAATCATTGGATTTAAGTAGATTTAACAGTTAAAAAAAAACACTCATTAATGATAATGTTCTAATTAGAATCTCATTAATTATCCCTTATTTATTACCTTCCATACCTATCTCTAAACCAAAAAAAAGGTCTACATTTTTTTTCTCTCTCTCTCTCCTCCATAATTCACATTTTTCTTTGCCCTCTCTTTCTCCTCCATCACTCAAATCCCTCAAAGATGCAGTTGGAATTTTGGAAAGCTGAGTTGAAGAAGGAAAAGTGACAAATGCGAATTAAAATCTGTAAAATCTTTCAACAGTCTCAAATGGGAAAAAGTTGACATCAGATCTTACTGGGGATCACATTTTAAACACCAGTGTCCAAGACCAGATTACTTATTTGCCACAAGATTGCGGTGTATTAATATGTACATGATATAGTTCCTTTTTAGTCCCTTTCTTTCAAAAAAAAATTACAAGATAGAAATGAAGGCAGGCTGTGAAGCTGATGACAACAACTTTGGGACAAGCGTGACATAGATTAAGTTTAATTTGAAAATAATTATTTTTAGGTGATGAAATAAATTTCGGCCAACCCTTTTATAGATCCTTAAAGGCATGAGTACAAGAAAGCATTTGGTTTTTCCTTGGTTTTGTGGATGTTCTTGGAGTCATCTTTTGGTCTGGATTTTTTTAATTGTTTTATTCTGTGGATGTTGATAAATTTTTGCTTTTGTCGGCTCCTCTTAACAACTTGTCTGGCCTTAAGAATGGGAAAGAAAAAAGCCAGTATGAGGATAGATGGGCTGGACATGCAGGATATTAGATCGTACTATTTTTGGACTGAAGAAGACATGATAATGTCCAGGCCGTGGAGGTGGAAGAGTGATGGAGGAGAGAGAGAAATATATACATTTTTTTTTGTTTAGAAATAAGTATGAAATATCATAAATAAGAGATAATAAATGAGATTTTAATCAGAATATTAACATTAATTAGTATCTTTTTTTACCATTAGATTTACTCAAATCTAATGGCTTAAAAAATGTAACTTTTTAGAGTTACAATCAATCTTTAGACTATGTTATTCATCTTGAGATTCATATTATTCCAATCAATCGCGACCAATACAGTGAGAATAGTTTTCCGTCCAAACTTAATTTTCATCTTGCGATTTTACCGGGCCAGCAAGAGCAAATGGTGATTTGTTATGAGTTAGTGGCATCTGACTTATAGGTTTTTTTTAATTTTTTATTTATTTTAGTTTTCCACTTATAGTGCCATAATATTACTCCGTCGTTGCTATGGATTTGCACATTACTCGTTATATTCATTTTCATGTTCCTCTATCCAATGTTGAGTCATGTCTCAACCATTTTAGATGAGTCCAAATCTTCTGTCCCACTTTTCCTGCTCTACTCTATACTCCACCAATAAAAATTTGCCACGTATTCACCTAATTAATTAAATATTATCATTATTGACTTATTAAATGCTACCGTTATTAATTAATAGTAGTATTTAATTAGTTAGGTGAATACGTGGCAAGTTTTTATTGGTGGAGTATAAAGTGGAGTAGGAAAAGTGAGACAGAAGATTTGGACTCATTTTAGGTAAGATCAACTCAAATTCCTTTACTATCTATATTCTCTCGTACAAATTGGTACATTGGTATGTTTTATTAGAATATATATATAAAAGATGAGTTCAAATTATACTTGGTGTTATTTTATAAGAGTTATACATTTTTCAAACTATAGGTCTATATAAGATCTAAAGTTGAAAAATACACAAATGCCATTTAATCAATATTCTGTCTAAAAATAAACAAGTCACTTGGCCCCTCATTAATTTCCCTAAAATCAACACTTCTCCCTCTAAAGTCTAAATCTGAACAGCTTCTCTCTCTAAGCTCGCCTTCTTCTCCACGACTCCAGTCCACACTCTTCAATGCTCTGCTAACAGCTGAGTTGCCCAGGCTATGATAAACCCAGCTGGGTGCAAAGGGAGAAGAAGCTTGTGCTTGCGGTGGAGGATCCAAAACCAGGCCGTGGTGGAATAGTTTTGTGTGAAAACTGGTGTTTTTTCTTCATTAATAATTCTTGGTTTTTTTGGGTCTTTATTTTTTGTAAATGTATTTAATTTTCGAACAGATAAGGTTAAAAAGGGGAAAGATCAAAAAAAGATTTCCAAGCTTAGCCCATTGGCAGTATTACGCTCTGCAAGCATTCCACCTTCTTCTGATGTCAAGGACATTCTTCTTTCAATGAAACCTACTGTATGTGAGCATTGCATTTTTCAACAGTTTTTGAAGTCTCTCTCTCTCTCTCTCTTTGTTAAAAGGAAATTAAGCATTGAATGGGTTGGTTTTGTTTCAAAAATGATATGAAGATTATTTGGGTGTGTTAAGAGATTGAAATGGGCCATGACGACATTCTTTGGCTTGAGCTTCCATATTTAAGGATTTGCATAAGTACTCATAATTGGATTGTTGAATCAGAGATGCTATGACTTTAGGAAAATAATTAAATTAAGGATTTTAAGGCACTAGCTTTCACCATTGGAAAACTCATAAGTGAAGAAGAGAGGTATATGGTTTTTGTTTTCTACCTTAGAAAGAGCCGAGATTATCACATGATAACTTGAAAATAGCAAGAACCAGAAATTGATATGAGCGGTGGAGCCATAGAGAGCGGAAATTAGTTTAAAGAGAGAAGCTTTTCAGATTTAGACTTTAAAGAGAGAAGCATTGATTTTAGGGAAATTAATGTGGAGGCAAGTGACTCATTAATTTTTATACAGAATATTTTTTTTTTTTTGACTGAATAATCAGAGTATTGATGATGTGGCATTTGTTGAAGATCCATGGTTAAAAAAATGTGTAATTCTTATAAATTATATCAGGTGTAACTTGAACTCATCTCTATATATACAAAGAGAGAGAAATGTAACAGGTCCATAGAAATTACAAGTTTTCTTTTTGTTTAAATAAATAATTGTCGGGGGCGAAAAAGTTTTCCTTTCCGACAAGTGAGATTTATGTTGGGTCGGGAGCCTAAACCGAAACTTGACGATGGGCCCGATGCACAGCCCAAAGGCTATCGGCAAAGATCCAAATAATTCACTGTGTTTTTATGCCATGGGCCTAGATTTGGACTTACAAGAATGGCCTATAAGCAATCCCTACAGTAGACACGTTAGTGCGGTTAAAAAGTATACTGTATGAAATAGCCTAGCAGTAAAGTGTTTCTGTAGAAAATAACCCAACGGTAAAGTACTTCTGCAGAAAAGTGTAACCCAGCCGTAAAATGCTTATGCAGAAAATAACCCAGCGGTAAAGTACTTCTACAGAACAGAGCAACCCTGTTTTTGCAGAAGAGTGACCCAGCCATAATATGTTTCTGTAGAAAATGAGTAACTCAGCAGTACAGTAAAATGAAATAAACTTTGAGTATTTCACAAATTAAGAAGAAACATCAAAATCATCATCCATTAGCTCTAGGGAAAAGTCTTCTAATACAATAATATGAGGGAAAAATTCTATGGTAACAGTTACATCATAACCATGAATAGATAAATATCATGGGTTCCATGATAGCAAATAATGAGGAAAGCTTAGTGTGAGATGAAGGGAGAGAGAGAGATCCTAGCTAGTGCAGCAAGATCATTATGGTGTCAAAGCATGCTCTTGGATGTAGTATATATAATGAGTAGAGAGAGCCATTTGTAGGTAGCATGGGCAGTGAGTGAGAGTGTATAGTGGGCTGCTAGAACTTTCTGCTAGGGAGGAGCTGTATGTTTTTAACTAGAGGTATGAGAGGTGTTTTTAAGCTAGGAGTGGGGGAACTCAATTTCCATGCTTGAGAATGAGAGTTTTGTGACTTAGGACTTTGCTAGGATTTTGTGAAGTTGAAACAGAAGGGTTTTTGTGAGAGTTTTTCTCTGTGAGTGTGTTTCTTGGTATGTTCTTGTTTCCCCCTTTGAGGCATTAATGGAGGGTTCTATTTATAGTTGAGATTTAAGAGGCAATTGACAAATAAATTTTGCTAAATCTTCCACAATCTTCAGAAAATCCTTAGGGATTCGTTCTTAGAATGTTAGCTAAGAATGATAAGCTTAATCTTTTGGAAGACTCTTGCTGTTTTTGGGTAATATCAGCTGAGATTTTGACTTAGCATTAATGCTGATTGGTCTTGGCTGATGGGGTTAGAGCATGCATTAAGCTAATGACCTTGGTTGTGCTGCTTACTAGATTCAAAGCTCCCAAAGGCAGGTTGCATCACCCCAAGCCAAGTGTCAACTTTGGAGTCTTTGCTGGGAACTCTGCTAGGATCCCCTTGGTGCCCTCCAAGCCACATTTCCCTAAGTTTCCCCATAAGCGGTTCATGTGCTTGGTCCATGAACCAAAAAATACATATTTTCAACATGAAAAATAAGCTGATTTCAACTTGATTTAGAAGCTTTAATGGCCTAGTTATGGCTGCCTTTGATGCTTGATGAATGGATTGGAGGAGAAAGAGGAGATGACTGCCTGAAGTGCTTCAGCTCCCTGTCAAGTCTTTTTAGCCTTATGTCAAGTCTGTTTCAGTTTTATGTCACATAATAAATGATAACATTTCAGCTTGTGGAGGAAGGGTTCAACCCCTGATGAACATGTGTCCTGTTCTGACCTGATGGGACAAGCTGAAACTTGACAATAGTGGGCTCCAGCTGTTGACTTGTGCTAGGTTTTGGCTGATTATCTCACGTGAGCTTCAGCTGCTGGGACCTAAGTTTGGGCTGGGTTGGTCTAGCTGGGCCTTATATTTGAGCTTCTTTGGGCCTGATTATTCCTACAAAATGAAGAACTTTGTCATGGATGATATTCATGAGCTTTTATAAACTTTGCAAAAGAAGTATTTCGTGAAGGATGAATACTTATATTTCCCATGAGTAAGGGATTTGGCATATGTGAAATAATTGTTAAAATAATATTTAAGTTTTGTAAAGATGTGTCAAAAATAGTATTTGGGCTTTTAGAAATAGTGCCAAAAACAATATTGGGCTTTTGAAAATAATTGCCAAAATCACATTGGACTTTTAGAAATAGTTGCCAAATAATATTGAGCTTTATGAAATAGTTGCCAAATAATATTTGGGCTTTAGGAAATAGTTGTCAAATAATATTTGGGCTTTAGGAAATAATTATCAAATAATATTGGGTTTTATGAAATAGTTGCCAAATAATATGGGACTTTATTAAATAGTTGTCAAATAATATTTGGGTTTTAGGAAATAGTTGAAATAGTTACCAAGATAATATTGGGTTTTTGTAAAATAGTGCCAAATTAGCATTTGGGCTTTGCTAAAATAGTGTCAAATTAATATTTGGGCTTTTGTAAAATAGTGTCAAATTAGTATTTGGGCTTTTGCTAAAATAGTACCAAATTAATATTTGGGTTTTTGTAAAATAGGGTTAAATTAATATTTGGGCTTTGCTAAAATAGTGTCAAATTAGTATTTGGGATTTTGCTAAAATAATTTGAGATTTTTGTGAAAATATTGCCTTATAGCAACGGGCTTAGAAAGGTGTCATGTATCAACGGGCTTATAGTGGTGCCGTGTAGCAACGGGCTTAGAGGTGCCGTATAGCAACGGACTTAGAGGTGCCGTGTAGCAACGGGCTTAGAAAATGGTTTTGTTAGGCTTTTTGGGTCTTGCCCATAAGTTAAATGATTTTGGGTTTTTTAGTGCAGGAAGTATAATTTGTGGCCCAATGTTGGTAGCAAGATGATGGATATTTTTGTGGAAACCCAAGTTGGATAATATGTGGAACATAATGGGTAATATTTGTGAGAGGACCCAAAGGAATTTGTGGGGCTTATATATGTAGAGAATATTTGTGGGAGCACAATAATATGGAGAATATTTAAGTAATATGTGGGAGATATTTATGTGGGCTTCAAAATAATTCTTGAGCTTGTGTGAGTATTTTTTGTGAGTGGGTTAAATAAATTAAGACCCGAAAATTTGTACCTCAACAATAATTTAAAAATAATCAGAGTTCTGTATGGGGAACTTTTTAAAATTGTAATATGTGAGATGCTATGGGGGAGAGTGAGTCCCTTTATAATTGAATGGTAGCCTTAGATTTGGTTCGAAGCAAAATTTTACATAAAATTCTTTATTCCTATCTCATTTATTTATAGTTTCTAAGTTGATCGAAAAATCTTAACTTGATTAAGATTTCAAAACTCTAGTATAATAGAATTGCTTTTATTATTAAGGCTTTGACTACAACAACAGAGGCAGTGGTGGACATAGTACTTGGTGGCAGTGCTAATGCTAATCCTTCCGATGATGAGAGTGTTGAGAAGTACAAGTGAACAATTTTAATTTTAATTTTTTGGATTTTTAAAAAAATTTATAATATTCAAAAATAAAATAAAACTAAAACTAAGTCGTTTTTAACAAACACCAATGTAAGAATTAAATTAGATAAAATTCAAAAATTAAAGTTAAGGAATAATTTGAATTTTGAGCAAAATTATAGGATAAATATTAAAGAATTGTACCTATCTTCTATATAAAGAATTGATAAATCATAAAGTAATAGAGAAAAAGTTGATAACAACAATTAAGTTGTTCTTTAAAGTCGGAAACCTAGACGATATTATTGATTCATGCAGGGAACCTAAAGGCTTATATATACATACATACATAAAATTCTGCTGCAGAGATTATAGATCTATTTTGAAAAGTCTATAACTGTTTGACAAGAGATCAAAGATGAAGTCCGACTCGGGACTATCGTCGCTTCAAGAAAGCCTTCTTCCTCTTTCAACAAAAGTCGAGCGTCCAGAATACATGACCATAAGTCTCATGAATTCAATCGCTTTTATCTCCTACATGTCACTTGTGATTTCTACGTTTCTTCTTCCACAGGAAAATGTGGGCAGGGTTCCAGTTCCAGTCTTCTTCAGAGGTCGACTGTCGCTCTACTTTATATTTTTAGGCTCCTATGGGTTCGCACTTTGGGGTTCCCTCATTGGTAGCTTGATGGAACTCGAACATAAGAACATGCCAAGGGTTGAAAGATTTTTCAGGACTATTGCCGTGGCTTCCGCGTTTTCATTACTAGCCGTAGTCGTCTACACTGCAACTCTCTGGTTACCATGAGAATCAGCCAATGATCAGTAGGTGGAAAATAAAAAACTTAGTCTGTGGTCTTTGATCTTGTTTCTTTGCTTTGTGGGTTTTGTTTTCCTTAAGTTTCTTTATACAATAGCATTTTTTTTTTCCTGGAAACACACTGTTTGATGTGAACGTATACATATTTTAATGATTTCTAGTAAATTGAATTTTGGCAGATTTTTAGCTTTCCAGAGAAATTATGTATCTTAACAAAATTGGTTCTTTAAACTAGGGAAACTTGAATTAGTACATAGTTGAGAAACTGTTTCAAAATAAATAATAAATGTTGTGAATTTCCCAGTGTGATTGTCCGATAAAAATAAAATAAAACTGGTATGAGTGAACCCGTAGTATGACTTTGGCTTCCACATGATATGACTTTGGCTTTTTCAGCTAGCCAATGTTTTATGAGTATGGCAAAGCCAAAATAGGATTAGCCAAAGGATAAACATATAATGGTAGTTTGAGTACGGCAAGAATTCTTTCTAAAAATGCTATTGGTTTGATATTTTCTTCACGAATACGAAAAGGTTTTAAGGAATATATATATATATATATTTAACTTGGACCGATGAAACATAGTGAGGAATCATAATCCATGGTAATTGCAGAACCAAAATAGAAGCAGAAAATGAGAATTATTGCCGTATTTGTTTTAGTCCCCAACAAAGAACTGTAAAAAAATTCTCAGAAGTTTCAAGGCCATTGGCTCTGGCCTCTGACCATAAAATTATTTTTTGTTTTCCCTAATGAATTCAAATCCACCCAGCAATAGCATAATTCCATCATATTAGCAGGTGGATTTGGATTCAATATTAACCCTAAAATACCCCCAAACAACTAAAATGACCAAAAATACTCTTGGAACCATAGAAAATGACCAAAGTACCCTTAGATCTCAAATGACCAAAAATATCTCCTAAACCTCTAAAATAACCAAAATACCTTTAAAAAATAAATAAATAAATAAAATAACCAAAATACCCTCAAAATCTCTAAAATCACCAAATATGCTCAAAAACCACTAAAATACCCACCTGAAATCTCAAAATCTCTAAAATCACCAAATATACTCAAAAACCACTAAAATGACCAAAATACCCAAGAAACCTTTAAAATAACTAAAATACCCACGAAATCTCTAAAATCACCAAATATGCTCAAAAATTACTAAAATGACCAAAATACCTCTAGAATCTCTAAAATGAGTAACATAACCATGAAACCTCTAAAATGACCAAAATACCCCCATAAACCTAAAATAATGACCAAAATACTCCTGAAATCTAAAAAATTACCGAAATACCCTCGAAACCTAAAAAAAGACTAAAATCCCTTAGAAACCTAAAAAATGACTAAAATACACCCTAAAACTAAAAAATTACCAAAATAATCCCAAAACCTAAAAAGTTACCAAAATACCCCTAAACCTAAAACTTACCAAAATTCCCTCAAAACATAAAAAATTATCAAAATACCCTCAAAGCCTAAAAATTACCAAAATACCCTAAAAACTATAAAATGACCCAAATACCCCTAAACTTTTAAAATGACAAATATACACCCAAAACCTCTAAAATGACCAAATATAACCCGCAACCTCTAAAATTACCAAAAATACCCCAAAACCTCTAAAACGACCAAAATACACCTCAAAATATCTAAAATGACCAAAATACCCTTAAAACCTTTAAAATGACCAAAATACCACTAAACCTCTAAGATGACCAAAATACATTTGAAACCTCTAAAAATTACTGAAAAAGAGGTTTGGGGTATTTTTGGATGTTTTGAGGGTATTTTTGTCAAATTAAATGTTCTAAGAGTATTTCGGTCATTTTGTAGGTTTCGAAGGAATTTTGGTAATTTTTTAGGTTTTAAGGGTATTTTGTTAATTTTTAGATTTTGTGGTTATTTCGGTCATTTATTAAGTTTTGGGGGGTATTTAGGTCATTTCTGGTTTATGAGGTATTTTGGTAAATTTTAGTTGTTTTTGAGATATTTGGTGATTTTAGAGATTTTAGGGGTATTTTGGTCATTTTAGATTTTTCATGGGTATTTTGCTTATTTTTTAGGTTTCGGGAGTATTTCAGTCACTTTTTAAGTTTTGGAGCGTATTACTGTAATTTTTTAGATTTCAAGGTCTTTTGGTCATTTTTTCATGTTTCAAGGGTATTTTGATCATTTTTTTAGTTTAGGCTGTATTTTAATCATCTTATATGTTTTAGAGGCATTTTTTCATTTTATAGGTTATGGGAGATATTTTTGTCATTTTATAGTTTTCAGAGGTATCTTGGTCATTTTTTAGGTTTAGAAGGTATTTTGGTAATTTTAAGATTTTCGGGATATTTCAGTCATTTTTTAGGGTTAAGGGGTATTTTGGTAATTTTTGGGTTTCGGGGTATTTTGGTCATCATTTTGACAATTTTGATTATTGGATAATTGGGTGAATTGGGGTTTATTCATAATACTTCGGTTGGGTTGGGTTTAAGATAGAAGTAATGAGTTTTATGTACCCAACCCAATTATGTCGACCTCAAACTCACTCATTTGACACCCTTAGTTTTCACGGTATTTTTTAACACAGTAGACTTTGATATTTACGCTTGATGGCATCGGATATGAGCTAGCAGAAGTTTCTAGATGTCATTATTATATTTTTTGACCTGATTTATTTGGAATCAGGTGGATGTCCAATGTAATATGGAACGGAGGCAACAAAATTCCTAGGAATTGCCATCTTGTTAAATATATCTATACTCAAAAGGTTAGCATTTCTGTGACCATAATTTTGCTGCACAGATCATTGCAGTCCTTTGAAAGGTCTACAACTAATTTGCAAAGAGGAAAAGCATGCAGTCCTTATTTTCGGAGCCTGCAGCATTGCCTATCCATCTTCACTATCCAGGGAAGGATGGGCTTCCAAAAACCATTACCTATCTCATGTATTCAATCATTTTCATCTCCTACACTAATGTTACACTTTCTATGCTTCTTTCACAAGAAATGGTCGGCAGAAAGCCATTTCTAGTCTTCTTCATAGGCCGACCAATTATCTATAATGTGTTTCTAATCTGTTCTCTGATCGTGTTTATGAGCACCTACAGTTCCTTGACGATCCAAGACAAACCAACCGTAGAAAGATTTTGCAGCCATACTGCCGTGACTTCCATGTTAGCATCACTTGCAATTGTTCTCTACATATTCTACTGAAAAAAAAAGTGTGTGTATATATATATTGATAAGCTGAAATGTAATTCAAAAAACAAAACAAGCTGGACAATCAGCCGTACATGTAGAGAGAAAGATTTCTGGCAGGTCGTTATTATTGAAACTGAAAGACTCTATAGAACTAAGAGCTAATCTTGCAACTATATGAGCAGCAGAGTTACAAACTCTTCTAACCCAATGAAAGCTGCATCTTAAAAAGGAAGCTTTAAAATACTACTAATAGTATTACTAATAGTCCAGTTAGGAATAACATCAGGTTTGGACAGAGAATCATAGCAGATTTTGCAGTCCCCTTTGAAAATGACTTTGTCCAGTTTCCTGAGTTGCTGACTGTACAGCCCAAAGGAGGGCAGAGGCTTCAGCTTGGAGAGGAGAACATTTGATATTGATCTTGACGTCAGCTCGGCATCTTTTGTGTAGAACTTGATTTCTTACATACCAAATTTCATCTAGAACTAAAGCCATGTTGAGGGAGATGAGCCACTGGTCTTCTGATGGAACAGGTGCGCTTGGGGGATCCAGGATGAGCTATTACAATTGCTTTTGCAAATGTTAATTTTTCAAAAATAAAATTAATAAAATCTTACTTAAAAGTTAAAATCAATCATGTCACAAGAATATTTATTGAATTAGACCCAAGAAAAAAAACCTTAATTAGTAATTTTATATCTCAAAAAAATAAGAACAATTCATTTTAAATATAAAAAATTAAATATACTTTAAATATAAAAAATGCCACATTTAAAATTGTTATCTTAGTCCTTAAAATATTTTAATTGTCAAGCCGACCATGTTGGGATCTAGAAGATTTCTCAGCGTTGGTGATCTCCCCTTCTATGTAAGGGCCTAAAACAATGGAGTCAGTGGGAGCTGGCTCAAGACAGTCAAAGAAAGTAAAGATATTTCCATGCTTTGAAGTGAAATCACTTTTCATTCAAGCTGTTCAATTGCATCATTCAGTTCCGACAGCAAGGCAAGTAATTATGGAGCAGCACTGTGGGATACAAACATTATTAACCAAGCATTCAGAAGGTGCTAGTGATGATAATTGATAAATGGAGACATAAGAAAGAGGCATTGGTTAAGGGCCCCCCAAAAAAATGAAACCCAGCGAAATAGCTTATGAGCATATTTAAAGCAGCCATACGTAGATTAAGATCTTAATAATATAAAATCTACATATATATAAGTAGATTAAGATCTTAATAATATAAATTCTACGTATAACAAAGGCAAGCATGTAGTTGTTATATCCAACCTGTGTAAGAAATTCAATGCCTTACTTGGTAACAAAACAACCACAAACATAAAACAAACTACCACAAACATAAAACACATCTACAACACTATGGCTCAAAAATTGCAAACAACATTCAGCGTTGATTGTATATTAATGTTATTGTGTAATTATACATCTTTCGACATTGCTGCACCAAATGATTCAGCAGAACCAAAGCCCTGTTAATTGTAAGCTTCTGCCTCTAATTGGCTGTCCAGATTCAGCACCAGACATTAAAGAAAAGGCCGATCCATAGATCCATGTCATGCTGAGCCTATAATACCATTCAAAGAAAGTTATGCATCCAAAATCGATTATCTTATGCCTCATGAATTCAATCTCTTGGATCTCCTACATGGTACTTGCAATTTCTGCGCTTCTTCCACATGAAAACGTGGAAGTAATACCAGTTCCACTCTTCTTCAGTGACCTACTGGCACTCTATCTTATATTTTTAGGCTCCAACCTGTGGGGTGCTTCACTTCCCAGTTGATCTACACAAGCACAAGCCAAGGCTTAAAAAAATTTCTGGGAAAATTGGCGTGGCTTCCATGGTTTCAGCGCTAGCAATGGTCGTCTACTCTGCAGCTCTCTGGTTACCATGAGGATCAGCCAATGATTTTTAGATGGCCAAGTTTCAATTCCCTTCCCTTCCATTATGTAGCCAAAAAAAAAAAAAACACAATAGTCTTAAACGACACTGTGGCAGCTATAAGGAACTCAATGGAATTTCTGCATTTTTTATGCTTGTAGGTTTTCTTTTCTTTCAATTTCTTTATATAATGACATTTTTTTCTGGAAACACTCTGTTTGATATGAACGTATACATATTAATGATTTCTAGTAAATTGAATTTTGGCAGATTTAAGCGACAAATTTCAGAGAAATTGTGTAGTCTAACAAATCTGAGAACTAAGTAAAAAAATAAAAAGTTGGAAGTTGAGATGCTGTTCAAAATAAATAATAAATGCCGTGATTCCAGATCATACTAATTCTCAATCTCATACCACCAACCAAACCAGATTAAGTGACCCATTTTTGTTTCGTATCACTTCACATGCCGGACTATATTGCATCACATGACAAAATTCATCCATATTTTAGCATATAGGTCAAATACTAAAATGTACAAAGAAAAGGGCAATTCAGTGTGTAACAAATTTTAACCTAAAGAAAATTATGTCTCCTACTACTTTTACTCACTAGTGTGCAACATGTGCAACATGTGAAGCAAAGATGCCATTATATAAAGAAACTAAAAGAAAACACATGGTATGCCTTTCCTAATTGCGAAAAGGAGCTAAAAAATAGAGATTTGGTTGTTCATTTTATCTCTAGCCTTGATCAGCCAGCTGATATTTTCACCAAGGCTCTTCCTTCTCCTCGATTCCTTAATCAATCTGTCAAAGTTATGGGTGTTTTACCCCTCAGATTGAAGGGGATGTGAAGACAAGTGCAGAAGATGAAACAAGTCAAGCTACTGCAAATATAAGCCTGACCAAAATGACATGTAGTAAAGAGAGGAAGAGATTAAAATCAAATAAGCTACATGTAACTTAGTGTTAGCTGTTGGCCCATTAGTAACAAATTTTGTTAAGGGAATTTTATGCACGTCATGAGGGTATCGGTTGGGTGAAAGGTTGATATTTTGTTATATTAGGCGTCAAAGCAGATTACGGTCTACAAATTATCTATATAAGCATTGTATACATCATATAATGAATTATTAATGAAATCATATTCAGTTAAAACAATTCTCTACAATTCTCTTCATTCTTGCTTAATCCATATTTCTTCGCCTACCTCTACTACAATGGTCTCGAATCCTGTAGTGAATTTTTTATTGTTTCCTTTGTCCAATATGGCAAGCATGATGACAGTGAAATTGGACCACAACAATTACTGGTATGGAGGCATCAAATCATGATGATCTTAGAAGCCTATTCCATAATAAAGAGTGAAATTGGACCACAACAATTACTGGTATGGAGGCATCAAATCATGATGATCTTAGAAGCCTATTCCATAATAAAGTTTCTTGATGATTCAGGCTCAGACAGATTCACCACTGAAGCTAATCTAGAATTCATCAATTGGAAAAATAGTGAACAAGATTTGTAGACATTTATAAATTCCACATTATCTCCATCATAAATTCCACATTGTTCGTATGGACATAATTAATAAGAAACTCAAAACTACAGTAATTGAACCTACCATACCTAAAGCAGCTATGAGACAAATGAAACCCACCTAGTTTGTAACTAATTCACAAACTAATAGGTTGCTAGTCCATTTTCCAATGAAGTGGATGGAAATTAGAATAGTAGTTGATTGGACAATGACAACAAGGAATTTATTAACCATTTGCATTATCCTTTAGTTCCTTGTTTCTATGTTCTCTTTTGCTTTCTAAGTCACCAATCATGTGTTTATCTTCGTCTCTCCCTTTGTCCATATTTCCCTCACCATTTCCACTCCATCTATGCATCCACTTTTTCCTTTATCTCCATCCCAGTTCGACTACATGTACTTTCGTCACTCTATTCACTTACACTTCAAGATTCACTTCCCTCATCCTACCAACTTGAACTTTCGTCTTAATTCTCAACACTCGATTGGGCTTATAAGGAGATAAAATTTAGTTCTTCTAATTTATGGAGGTCAATCCCAATAAAAAATATTACTAAATTGTTATTAGTCTCCTCCAATATCTCAATATTTTTCTTCTATAAAATTTGTAATCTTTAGTGTGTTTTTATAGACAAAATAAAAATACAATAAGAGTAGTGCAGTGACCTGATCATAGTATATGCAATTATGAAAATTGCATGATATAGTGATTTATATAAATAGGCATGTTTCATGCCTACTCAATAATACAAATATCATTTTCATGAAATAAATATACAAATAATTTTATTATATATCACTTTCATTTTTATTTTAATATTTTTCTCTTTCCTTAGTACCTAGTGTTCCTTATTTTGCAAACTAATTATTGGAAACTTAATTTGTTTTCTATGAAATTTTTGAAAAATTTGGAAGTGAATTTTTCATATTATCAAGATTATAAATTTGGGGTAACCTCTCTTTTCAATATGAAGTCCTTGATAGACAAAACTTATCCATTAGAGAAACAAAAACTTCATGAACTCACGAATATATAATTATTTTGACTAACATAATAGCATAATTATTTTCCATATTTTTCATTGCGTTTATTATTAAATTTTCTTTTGTGTTTTATTGGTTTTTGTTGGCAAATAGAAAATTAATTAAAGTATAATTTAGGTACGAAACAGATTGGAGTAACTAGCACACCATGCATCCAACCCATGAGTTGTTGATTTTTTTTGTTTTTGTTTTTATTGTTGCTAAAGGAACTATCAGCAAGAATGTCATTTTTTTTTTGTTATTTTTTACCCTTTAAATTAACTAATTACCCAAGTTAATTAATTAATTCAATTTATGCAAGATTCAATTAAGGCATAACCACATCGTTAATCCAAAGTTTATTAGAGTGAAAAATTAATTTGACACATGCAATATGGACACCATAGGGGACAAACCAAATATGTGATATATATATATATATATATATATAGGTCTCCAAAGTTTTAAACTCTCCACTTCTTGAAGAATCCACTTACAAAAATTGAGGTTATAAGTACAATAAATATATATGTGGAAAATAATTATTAGTTGAGGATTTTTTGTTCTTGTTCCTTTTTTTTATTTTAAGAAACAAACATACACATGTGAAACAAAATTATTAAGTAGGGAGAACATAAAATTGACACTTTTTAAAAGAGAAGCATATGCTAAGCCCTACCATTTGACATGTTTTGAGAATCCAATATTTGACATGTGGTGGAGTTTTCCATTCATATAAAATTGGCATTGACTAACTATTACAGCATGGCTAACAACCATTTTTATTTTTTTCCATGAACAATGCTACATATAAAAAATTTGATAAACATTTTTTATATAAGCTAAGTCGACAAGTTTATATTGGTTCTTATCTAAGTCTAATACTAACATCATTTTTTTACAAACCATTAACCGTTGACCACATCAATAAATAAAAAATTTATCATCAAATAATTTGTGTATATAAACTTTCTCTTTTCACCTATGAAAAACAAATGGAACAAGAAACAGTAATTGATTTAGTAGAAATAAATACTATTATTATATGGATAATACTGTAATAATAGTCAGGTAGTCTCGGGCTCTCACAAAAGTTGTGGGCCGGACCCATGTTTGAGGCCCACAGCATTTTGAGCCTGCACCCGGATTGCTTTGTTTGTCGTATTTTCAAAGCGATGGACGCTGATGTTGACCTAATTGGTTACTTTACTCTTTCTCTCTCTTTCTTGCATCTGACTTCTGAAGGTTCGCAAAATTTCCAGAATTATCTTCTAGTCAATAAATTTATCCATCTAACCCTGTTAATTTTTTTTGCAGACACCACCATAGAGCTCTTTCTGAAAGATCTACAATCAATTGGCAAGATAGAGAAAAAGAGATGACTTCAGTATCTCCAGAAAAATCGCTTCAGGAAAGGCTTTTTCAGTTTTTAAGCAAAGATTTGATTCCAAATTTGATCGCTACTTTGTGCTCAATGAAATCAATGGTTTACATCTCCTCCACTACGGCTACGATTTCTATGATAATTCCACAAGATATTGTGGACGGAAGGCCAGTTCCAGTCTTCTTCAGAGGTCGACCCACGGTCTATCACATATTTCTAAGCTGTACCCTTTTCGCGTTTTTGGGCTCCTTCAGTTCCCTGATGGTCCAGCACAAACCAAGGGTTGAAAAAGTTTTCAAGATTTATGCCGTGGCTTCAATGATTTCTGCACTGGTGACTCTCCTCTACGCCACAGTACTTAGGTTTGTAGCCCCTCTTTAAGGTAGCCAAAAAAAAAAAATTTGGAGTTTTTTTTTGTTTTCTTTTGTTTTGATGGAAGGGTTGAAGTTTGTATCAGCAAGTTGTCCGCTCTATGTGTGAAAAATGTTATGTTGTAACATCTTAAATAAAATGTTTTATGTTTTTAGAGAGTATTGTATTTATATTATAGCCTAATTGTTACAGAATTTTATTAATAATAAGTTTATTATAATATGCAACGATAGAAATTGCATATGCATATCCTAATTATTCAATTGAAGTAAAAAATAAAAATAAAAACTTTAGAGAATCATATAGAATAAAAGTTGATTTTGAATATATTTTTCTCTTTCTTTTTAATTTTAAAACAAAATATATAACCCACCTACATTCAATCACATTATTTACAAAACTCATAAATCCATAACGTTTTACCTTAATATCGAAATTGTAATTGTCATGGTCCTTCAATATAAAATGCAAGCCTCTCTTGTTTGGCTGCAGTCAACTTATTCTTAGATGAAATATGAATGATAGAACTAGGTAGATGTTGTTGAAAAATTAAAGGTAAATGATATTGTTTTTAGTATGTATGAATTTGAGATTGGATGGCATGAAAGGGTATGAGTAGGAATATATAAAGGGTTAGAGATGTAAGAGGTGGAAATGGTGAATTAAAAAGTAAAGAGTTTTGTGTGTACGATAGGGATAAAAAATCTTGAAATATTGAACCGAATGTTATAAAAAAAAAAATTTTAAAAAAAGTTTATTTCTTAATTAGAAAAGTCTTCAAATATTAACCAAAAAGAAACAAAAATTTAATATTTAATTTGTTTTTATTTTTTACGTGGCATTTGCGAACATTTCAATTCTCTTTGCATAAAGAATGGTACATGGCAGAACTTTATATTTTTTCATTAGGGTTTTGCTTATATATATATATATATATATATATATATATATATTGATTGATTGAATTTCTGTTTTTATATAAGAATCTAGATAAATTACCAGAAGCTAGGTATTGTGGGTTTTCTTCTCTTTCAGGTTGATGGCAAATTTTCAGAGTTGTGTAGGAGGAGACCCCATGTGCCCTCTTTTAGGATTGAGTTAAATGAAAGCTCTTCAGTAGCTAGTCTGAAGAATTTCAATCGGGCGAATTTAATCCCGGTTGAGCAAAATGATTTTTTTTTTTTTTTTTTTTTTTTTAAAAAAAATTTGTTAGATTAGCACGAATGCCACTGACTTAACTTTCACAAATTATTACAACCAATCAACCCTTGCTCTGTAAATATAAAGCCGAATGACATAGAATGGAGAAATACAGCCACGAGTTCTTTTGAAAGAAAACCTTACAAAGATCCATCTATTCTTTCACCCGCTCTTAATCATCTTATACTATAGAGGAAATTTTACCACCCAAACACTAGATCACCACCTGCGATGTTGGAGTGATTTGAGCACATAAACATTAACAACAAAAATTTAGTAACCTTGAAGTAACATAGAAATCAATTTTGCAGCTGGAGTTTCTAAATTAACTTATATCGCAATTTTTTTATAGTGGATTTGACGAGCTGGGCTAGCTCCTGGAGTGTTTTTTCTTATTGGATTTTCACTTTGTGAACAATACCTCGCCTCTAATGTGTAGTTGTTCTTGTGATTGTTTTATCACTGCCTTATCCAGATCACAAAATAATCAGCTAATTAACTAATTGGTATTAAATTGATAAAATCAGTAAGAAGTCATACTGGGGGTCTAAAGTCTAAACACATAATTTTTTTATTAGAATTAGAGATTTGGTTCACCTTGTTCGGATTAAATTTCTTGTGTGATCCTTGACCCCATTTGTTATGGATAAAGTTGTGTGTTTATACTCATGAGATGTTTTACTTAAGAATTCTATAGGTTATCTTAGAGTTGGTAACAAGTTGTTTAGGGAATTGAGAAGATCAAAGAAAAATTCTAAAAATATCCCTTGAAAAATTGAATAATCTTGAGCTCGAAAAAGTGGCCTTAAGTATGAAGCTTGATGAAGCGAATAAGTTGGTTCAAAGAGTTGCAGAAGGTAATTGAAAAAATTAAATGAAATTGATGTCCATATAAACTCACACATACAAAGAGGAGGTCCAATCAAGTTTTGCAACTTGGGCTTATTTGGTTTAGCAGAAACAATTTGGGAAAGCTTACTAGCGTGTGAACTAAACTAGCATGCCCATTACTGAATCTAGCGGCCCCGTGTCTATAGCATCATCATCAAAATCATCATACATCACACGAGCCAGTCCGTTCCATTCCAGCTTTATTGAATTAGTACTAACAATTTCAGAAAGAAGCAAACATTAGAGAGCCTAGGCAGAAACAGTAGCCATCAACTGGCTTCAGAATGCCCTCTTGTTTCAGTCTTTCTTCTAGTGTGGCTCTTAATTTTGACCCCGCACCAACTTGATCACTCTTGCTATATTTTAACAGTTGCACTTCAGCCAAGTTGTAGCAACTAATATTTTGTGTTGATTGAAAAGGTAAATGGGTACATACTCTAGATAAAGGCAAAGTAGCTTAAAAAGATCCATGTGACAAACTCCAATTAGTTAGGATTGTAGCTTTAAAATATATATGTATATATATATATATATATATATAGAGAGAGAGAGAGAGAGAGAGAGAGAGTTAAGAACAAAAAGTGTCTGAAGGAATAGGTGGATTTTCAGTTTCTTTTTTCATAGTTTTATTGGGAAAGTAGGATCAGCATGCTTTAGAAGGGTTAGCTATTACAACGTGGAATGTTTGGTATCTACAAAATACTATTATTCATGGTGGTACTCTTTAATCTTCTTCAAATGTGGTGGTGTCCAGTCTGAATTTGTTATAGAGGATTTTCAACTAGTTTTGAACCAAAAAAATGAAACGACAATCTATCCCTGTTGGTTCTATTGTCAATAGTGCTTGGATGCCTCCACTGCGTGGTATTATAAGATCAATTGGTCTGTTCAGTTTATACTAGAGCTTTGACCGTAATGGATTGGGTGTACTTATCCGTGATGCGGAGGGTGCTGTTATATAGCATATAGGTGTTCTAAAATTCCATGAGTTCAAGGCCTCTTGGACTCTTTTCTCTCAGGAGTAAATTGAGGTGATTATATTCTCACAAGAGACTGGATTATATTTTTGAGAATGATGATGCTACAACTATTAGAGCCTTATATTAAGGATGTTCTTCAAATGATCCTTTTCGCCATCTGATAGAAGAAATTCTTTTCTTTTTTTTTGAAAGGGAAGAAATTCAAATATGTTGCTAGAAAGCTGTGTTTGCTAATTTCTATATCTTGCTGTAACGTGATCTCTAAAATCTGTTGGCAATTCAAGCAAAAGGTTGCCTTTCATTTTTAGCTGCTTTAAGTAACTGTACCTTTTAAACAAGTTTTCAATAAATTTCTAACTTTAAAAATTAAAAATAAAACCTGGAAAACAAGCTCACCATAACCATATCACTTTCGAAAATTTGTAACAATAGTACCACCCAATTCTAGGCTCTATTAGTTGGTGTGGTTTCCGAATCCCCACCGGATAGTCCCAATTTACCTTTGAAATAAAAAAAAATAGAAGTATTGATATGGTAACGATCATTAACTGCTGATGGCCTATAATTTTTATTCCACATTTCCAATTTTTATTCAAAATTTCTAATTTTTTTTGGTAAGTGGATCTGACTTCTGTTCAACGCATAAAGGCCAAGGCAGAGATGACCAATATAGCAAGTGATCCTAGGCCGAGTATAATCCAAGGATAATAACTGGAGAAAGGTAGAGATACCACGGATTCAGATCCTCTAGAGTTCCTAAGGTACTCTACCAGTAGATTTCATTAAATTTTAACCGTTCTTTAATGATTTAATGGTTTAAATCTGCCATGTCAGCATTTCATTAATAATATTCTTGAAATAATAAAATAATGTTGAAAACAAAACAATTAAGATTATTATTAATGAAATGCTGACATGGCAGAATCTAGACCATTAAATCATTTAAGAGTGGTTAGGATTTAATGAAATCTACTTGGTAGAGTACCCTAGGAACTCTAGAAGATCTGAATCCAGATACCACTAGTAACAACCCCAAGCCTCCAGCAGCAGCCCCTATGGTTCCAAAGATGCACGCAACCAATGATTTCCTATGCCTATGCAACATAGAAGTCATGAAACAAAGGAAACCAAAAACATTTATAGCAATAAGGCGGCCTAAAATCGTGGAAGAAATTGCCCCACTGTTATAAAAGTCAACAACAGCAATTGTTATTGCGGCAATTATGGCCATGAATGTCCTTGGTATTCTAGAGAAGTCGATCTCTTCCTAGTTATTTTCTTGTATGCCCTGTTCTATGTCACCACCGACTCTACGTTGGCGTTTGTGTTCGTCATCGCCTGATCCGCTCCCCTCTACATTTCTATCTCCACCTTGATTTTCTCCTGATGACTTCCCTCACCTCTATCTTGACCTTGACTCTCACCTGATAAGCTTCCTTTACCTTCTCCATCTCGATCTTGATTTGCCATTGATCTACTCCCCTCTCCTTCTGCATCTCAACGTTCACTTTCAACTAACCCACTACCCTTTCCTTCTTCATCTAGAAATTCACTTCCACTTGACTCGCCTCTCTCTTGATCTTGACCTCCACAAGTGCTTTCACTTCCATTTTCCCACTTCAGTTCATCTGGACTTCCACCTCGCCTTTCAACACTGCCATTGGCTTGTGAGACACTAAACCCAACTTCAAGCCTCCTATTTCTTTCAATCTGTAGAGTTGGATGACAATCCCTTTTGATGTCTGGGACCGCCTCCTCTTCGTGACCTCCCCCCATGCTTCCTCCATCTCTCCTTCCACTTCCTTTTTCCCTCTCTAATCCATCCCAACTTTCATCTCGTCCTTCGACGCCACCATTGGCTTGTGAGAAAGGGAACCCAACTTGAGGCCTACTTGCTTTCTGGATATTTGGAGCTAGGTCAAGGTCCCTATTGATGTCTCGGATAGCCTTTCCATCTCGACCTCCACTTATGCTTTTCTCTCTCTTCCTCTGCCTCCTTTTGCCCCCTTGTGTGTTTTCTTTTTGGCGAGTCCTTTTCCACCTTCTCTGGACCTCAACTCTCCTTGGACGTCATAGGCAACTATGATCACAACTCTAAGATCCTGTGTGATAATGTCTATGATGCGGTTAGATGGATCACAGTCCAAATGCCTTTTTCCAGTCTAGCGACGACGGTAGACTTTGGTGCTCTGGGGTTGACATGGTGAAGCACAAACAAAAAAAGACTGGAAATCCTATAACAAAAGATATACAAATATTAGAAAGCCATTCGGAAAAGGTTAACCCTATGTTTGGTTTGAAGGAAGAGAATGTGTTATGATTCAAACAGCAACAAACCAACATATGCGTGTAAATGCACTTGGACTCTTAACTTGCACATCAGTTTCTGCAGAGACTTAGGATAAGGATAAAGAAGTTGTAATTGGAGAATTAAAGATTAGGAATGATAAATATTAGGAGCAGGTTAGGAGTATAAATAAATTAGGAGTTGTTTATTAAGCCATCCCTATTATGTAGGAGGAGATAAGTGTAGATTGGTTGTTATCAGACGTTTGTATTTGTAATTCAAATTTCTGATCTAACTGTCGTATGTCTTATTTTAAAGGGAAAAACGTATTAATGGAGGTAAGCAAAAAATTATTCCAGGAGAGTAATTATCTCAAATACAACCAACAACCCTTCATTTAACTCTACAAACATCAAGTTTTATCAAAACGGAAGAGAAGAGAAAAGGAAGGGATGTGATAGATTTCTTAACAAATTTAGTTCATTTCGTTTTTAATCATTCTATGCAAATAATGGAAATGATTTGATTTCTCTTCCTTTTCCTTTCAAACCAAACAAAGTGCAAGTGAATAATAGACTATTCATCCAAAAATAAGTAAATAGGATGGAGGTGAGACCTAATCAGTAGTGCCTACCTGACTCGAGAACACATCCTCTGCCCGATGCGTGCCAAAATGGGAAATTAGTAATAATTTTTCCAAACAATATAATTAGTAATTACTGTTTATAAACTATATTTTTTACTAGCATCTCAAGTCTAAAAGACTCGATTTTGGGCCAATAAATCGAGTTTTATAGAGTCGATTTCTATGGTCTAATATGGCATTTTTTCCACGTGGTGCCCGCCTGAAAATCGAGTCTCTGAGACTCGATTTATATCTCAACAGTTAGCAACTCAATTTATTCTCCAAGCCACAAAAAAAAAAAAAAAAAAAAACCTACTGAGTTCTTAATCTTGTTCTTCCCAAGTCTCTCCCAGCCTCGTCTAAATTCCCAAAATTCAAAGTGATGAAAGCCCTAGAACCCACAAGAACCACTACCAGCACAGTTCTTGGGTTCTAAAAGTGCAGGAAGAAGGCATGGGTTCTTCTAAATCGAAGTAACACAGCCAACGGCGATCTTCGGTGGCATGTGGGTCGGCGGCAAAACTTCAAGCCACAAGTGAAGGCATGTCAGGCTGAAGATGGACGCCTGCTTCTTGGGTTTTACACATCGGAGGCCGAAGAAGAGATTTGTGGCGTTGGTTTCATGAACCACTAGTTGACGCGAAATCTGTGACGGCTCGTAGGTCGACGGCCACAATGCATGGCGGCGTGTGTCTCCAAAATGGAGATGGAACTATTGGGTTTTGCAAATCAGAGGCTAAAGAAGAGATTTGCAACGTCGGTTTCGCGAAAGGATGGAGAAAAACTAGCAGATCTGAAGGGGCGAACTGATGATGTGACGGCTGTGGCTTCTTCTTCTTTGTTTGTTAGCTTGGTAAACTCAGGTGAAAGAGACAAAGGGGAAAAGAAGAGAAAGAAGGTAAAATAAAGCTATGAAAATTGTATTAAAAGTTGTTATGCTATTTGCTTATAAATCGAGTCTTAGAGACTCGATTTCCAAGTGGACGCCACGTGAAAAAAATGTCATATCAGACTATAAAAATCGACCTTCAAAGACTCGATTTATAGGCTTAAAAATGAGTCTTTTAGACTCGAGATGTTAGTAAAAAATATAGTTTGTAAGCAGTTAATACTAATTATATTGTTTGAAAATTATTGTTAATTTCTCATTTTGGGCCCCCGACGCGAGAACACATTCTCTGCCCTACGCAGATTCTCCTCTGTCAGTTCCAGGTGCAGACGCACATGCCGAAATGGCCGAACCACAAACACTATTTCCCCATAGAATAACTGATCGAGTTGGCTCTCAGTGTCTTCCTCCATCTGACGTGAGTACACCCCAATCTCCTCTTCCATTCGTTCTTCACTCTCATTGCAAAAGCTCTCCATCGCCATCCCTGGGCTTCGTCTCCAATGTATCAAGTTTGCCTCACAAATAGGCTTGAAAAAAATACGATCAGAAATCTCGAAGGAAACCGAAATCGTTCGAGTACAATCAAAGCTTCTCTGCGGAACTCAAATTCGAGATGATTTAACAGATCCAATCAATCACGTGATGAAGAGTATCCTTCTGGATTTGGAGAAAGTCCAAAGTGGAATTTCTGCATCGAAATATAAATATTATTAATTTATTATTAATTACAGATTTGTCTTTAGGCCAAGTGATATAGTCAAAAGTCGCAACTAATTTCATTATAATACTGTTTTCTCGAATCGTTATCTTTTTTCTTCTTCTTTTTGACATATTATATCATAAAAAAAAAAAAAGGGTGATCAATTCTGTAAATCATAATCTTGTTGGACAAAAGATAGCACTCTACAACTTTCGCCAAGATGAAATCAAATTCTTGGGAACGATTTCTTCAAGGAAGTCCTCTCCGTTCAAAGGATGCTGGACGTTTAATCGCTTGCATCTCGTCCACTACAGTTGTAACGTTTATGGTTCTTCCACAGGAAAACGTCGAAGGAAGACTAGTTCCAGTCTTGTTCAAAGACCGTCCGACGCTCTATTCCGTGTTTCTAATCACTGCTCTCTGTGCATTTTTGGGCTCCATGGGTTCTATGCTGATCCAACACAAGCCAAGGGTTGAACATTTTTGCAGGGTTATTGGCGTGGCTCTTATGTTATCAGCACTAGTCATTGTCCTCTACGCCACAGCTCTCTGGTTTGTAGTCATCCCCCTCCCCTCCTCAATGTAACAAAAAAAAAAAAATATATATATATATATATATATATATATATATATATATATATTTTTTTTTTTTTTTTTTTTTTTTTCCGATGACAATGAAGAATCTTTGTGTAATGGTATTTTAGTTTGCTTTTATAAAGAATTTAGCTCAATTACTTGAAGCTTTTGTTGTTTGGATTTTCTTTTCTTTTAGTTTTCTAAATTGTGTTTGATGTGAATATAAATATTTAACGAATCCAATAGTTGCGATTTGTGAAGTTCAGAGCAGCGAAATTGAAATTCTTGAGAAACTATTTCACTTGTCTTTTTATTCTTTTTATTTTTTCTTGAAAGTTTTGAACTTTCAAAAACCATTAACACAAATAGAATTTAATGAAAAAAATAACCCCATCTGAGAGCATATGTCTTTGAGCAATTACTACAGCACATTAAAGTTTGTGAATCTTTGATGACTTATTTGGGCAAATTAACCTAGAAGCAACACAGGAAGGGTTATAAGCTTTTAATTGGGAAAATCATTGCCAGGAAAATTTCATGGGCAGTAAATTAGACGAATTATCATGAAATTTTCCTTTCTTAGAAAAAGAACACAAACCCAAAGCTTCTTCGACGAAAACATGAGATATCAAACTTGAATAAGTAAACTAATTTCGTGATTAGGTCAAACTCAACTCAAATAAAATTAAATGAACTAATCATGATAACTTAATTACCACCAAAGCATTTCATTCATTGACAACACTAAAATAATAGTAATTACATGATTATTTGAAGCCCTGGGCATTTCCTCTTGAATATTATAATTTAGTTTTGACATATGTTGAGTCTAGAGTTTAGGTCGGTAGATTGTGAGCAAAAGTATCTTGTAATTTGTCTTAGAAAGTTTATCTTTAAATTCAAGACTGCTACTCAAGTTTGTGCATAACAAGTACAAGCTTTATGGTCTGTTTGGATTGAGAGAGAAGTAGAGTAGAGTAGATTTAGCCCAAAATTAGTCTATCTTTAGTCGACTCTACTCTACTCCCCTCCACTCCCCCTACTTCTCCTTTCCATCTAAACAGACCCTAAGTTGTTTGATAAAAAGTCATTTAATTGAACAATTAAGTTTTTGATAGATAGAGAATATTTTGAATCCATCGAACTGCATTATTCAGAAATGCAAATTCAACACCTCCTGGTTAGGGCTATCCACGACCTGCTTGAACCTAAAACCCTATCATCTTCACCCGAAATCGTCCAATAAAAGCTTGGTTTCTGTCGGACGTGGGTCGCCAGCGCAAGGACCCGAGACCATCGATTCAAGTTGTAGGTTGGCTGTCTGAGAAACCGACGAACCCGACTAGCCTGATGAGCTGTTCTTCCCTCGTCGAAAATCACGAGTTTCGGCCAAAAACCGGTAAGTCCAAACTCTTTTCTTTGACGATGTAAGCAGATTTCGGCCAAATCCATCAAGATCTCAGCCTGATCTTTATTGATATAGGGAAATATCGGCCAGATCTCGTTAGATCCGACCAGATCTGGCAATATTTCAACCAAAATCCGGCCAGATTTCGCTCCACTCTAGCAAACCCAAAACTGACCGATATGGACCCGAAACCGATACGACCCAAACCGACAAACCCAAAACTATATACAGGTCAGTTGCGGGTCAAACGTTTCCCCACCCGATGCATTCAGGGAGGTCCGAGTTGGGCACAAACCCGACCCTGCCCGTGTACAACCCTACTCCTGGTAATACTGTAGAAGGAACACAAGAAATGTTATAGTGGCTTTGCAAATTGAAATCGAGTAGCTTGCTCTCGGGCAAAATTATAGTGCAGGATTGTTAGCTTTAATTGAGAAAATCATATCTACGAACAATTCATGAGCTGTAAATTAATTAACTAATCATTAAATTTTCTTTTATTAAAAAAAAATGAGCAACCAATTCTCTATTTTCCTATAATAAATAACACCCAGTTATGTTCAAATAGAATTAAATGAATCAATCATGATATTTTAATCCTAGGCTTGGCTCACGTTTACAATCATATCGATACCTACTATAGGCCTACCTCCAAAATCACAAACCTAGCCTAAATATACCTCTAACCCCCTTTTCATCCTAACCTCACCCTGCACCAAATCTTGTGAAAAGAGAGAGTGCCATTGTGCGAGATCCCTTTTTTTATGTTTAAAAATAATAATTAAAAAAAAAAAAAAAACAGTATATAAGCTAATTATTTGAAGCCTTGCCCATTTCCTCTTGAAATATTATATTTTAAATATATTATTATATATGAGATATCAAAATTTGGATTGGAGACGGACACAAACATGATACATGATCCAACTAGCGCTATGCAACTGACAAAGTAGAAAAATTGAAACAAAAAAACAGTATTTAGTTCTTGAATCTAACACTCCGGCTGGTTGCTACATTAATTCCAGAGGCTTCTCCACCATAAGGACCAATAGGTTTCTTGATCTCCTGCACCTGCCCTTTCCGGCGATTCACTTTTTTCTTGTGTTGTTCCTGCATATTTTACAAAAGAGAGAGATTAGTTAACAAATACAAGAATAAGTTATTTGTCACATTCAAGCAATCTGTCATAATACCTTGTATTTCATCCTAGGATTTTTGGTTTGATTCTTGCGGTTCCAAGTCAGCCCTCTGTTCTTCTCCATCTGCAGCAAGTTTGACAGAAAATATATAGTGAGAGTTTGGAGACAAAGATTATGGTCAAGATCTAAAAAGCCGGTGAAAATGGGGGTGTGCTCACCTCATGATATAGCATTTTCCATCAATGGGTTCAGGAGAAGATGGGACTATCGCTGAGGTCCTGCAGAAACAGAAATGTTTTCAGAATACAAGACTACCAGAACCACAGAAAATCTAAGTGTGTAGCAACAGCAATTAAAGATTTGACTGGCACTCATAAACCATAAAAATTGCAAGACAAAAACAATAATAATATTAATAATCAAACATGCACACAAACATATGGACAGAAAAATCTATAGCACATGAGAATAAACTTTTACTGTATTATACAGCACAAAGGGATTTGAACAAGTTATTCTTCATATTCATAGATGTAATACTAATTACAAACCCATAGAGGGAATCCAGAAACCTGACTATAACTATTAGGAGGTAGCAAAAAGTATATCATCTAATCACAGTGCAGAAACACACCTTGAATACATATCAGCTTTGGCGGCAAGTTTTGCAGCTCGTCGTTGTTCAGCTTGTTTGTAATATTCATCTTCTGAATCTCCTGTATCACCATCCCCCAT
This sequence comes from Castanea crenata, assembly GCA_020976635.1. Taxonomy (NCBI): domain Eukaryota; kingdom Viridiplantae; phylum Streptophyta; class Magnoliopsida; order Fagales; family Fagaceae; genus Castanea; species Castanea crenata. The sequence goes on along the minus strand of JAGHPS010000031.1, from coordinate 2,825,526 downwards.
GTCAGCATCCCCATCGACCTCAAAATTGTCAACTTCATCCACAACATCATCCTCAGATTTGATTCAGCTCTAACCAACACTCGAAGCTCAAGCTTCCTCCGCCTTTCTCCAATATCCTCCCTTTTAGGTAAATCATCATCACCAGAAACCACCTTCCATATAGATTGAATAAAAATGTTATTTAAATAGAGACAGTTTTAAACTTCTCAAGAAAATCAACTAGCAATATCGTTTCCCTAAGTTGAGAATTTTTTCTTTTTCTTAGCTATTGGAATATTTCATCAGAAAGAAAAAGAATCTATTATTCACACAACACAGTCAAAAGTTTCTCCATCATATTACAACCTAAAATTCGATAGAACCAAAATCACATACATAAATCAACTATTGAATCATCCACACAAAAATTTAGGACACTACCATAGTAGATAGATAGTAAAATACAATAAAGTTGTTGGGTTGCAATATGAAGGCTATAAATGAACCAAGCCAAGAAACATGATGAAAATTCAGGATTGTAAATGTAATTATATTTCGTACACAATTCGAGGTCGAAATCATTACCAAACCAGATTAGATGCTGGAGCTTAATTCGTTTTTCTTGCTGAACAAACTTAAGCTTGTTCACGAGCTTACATGATTAACTTACTTTTTTTCCTATGACTAAAATATTTTATTCCTTCACCAACAAATTTAAAATTAAAAAAAAAAAAAAAAAACAAATAACTTAATTATAGATGAAATTATATTATTTGAATTAATTAGATAGATTGTTTTTTGTTTATGAACTTACAAAAGTCAATATTGTATTGTTAAAATTATATATAATTTTATAAAAAAATGGATTTTTTATATTATCAAGATAATATAAATAATTTTTTTTTTTTATGACATAGGAGAACTTCACTCAAATTAGTTGCACGTTGCAAAGCATACTGTACAATAATCCTCACTGTTAATCAAACTCCTACGAGTAACTGACTCCACTCGCCAGAACCAGTTACCGAGTAATCCAAGGACTTTTCACCCCTAACGGGTTAAGCAGTTTATCCTCATCCCTAGGAGGCAATATGAACTTGTTTACAAACTTACTCAATCCAATGTCAAGCCTATATAAGTATATTTTTATACATTTACACTTACAAACGTACAATATTACACATAAGTCGAGCCTCATTCCCATGAGGTTGTTCACAAACACGTTATCATGTTTGTTATCATGTTTGAGCTTGGCTTGTTATTTGTTAATAGTCATAAATAGCTCAGTTCATTTACAGCTAATAAGGCATAAATGACTTGACTGATGGTTGAGTCATTTGAGATATTAGGCAAAAAAAGTCGTATCTTATTTGAGTAGAACATTTATGGCAAAGCAGTGGTTTCCAATTTACAACGTACATTCCTGCTTTAAAATGGGGAAGAAAATTTTTTTGTGGCAATTTGTAACCGATGGCAAAACTTAAAAGTTAAGGTACTGTTGAGAAGCCTTAAAACTTAAGAATGGAAAGTAATTGTTGCAACATGCACCAAATTAATTATTTTTTCCCATCAAAATATAAACCCTTAAGAAGCAAAAATGTATTATTAGACATGCACGACACTCTACCACCAACCTCATGCAACAGTTGAAAAGGACCCATGAAATGTCAGTTTCAATCTTCTTTTTTGGGGGATACCCAACATGGACAACCAACCATTGATGCTCATGTTCAAAATATTATATTAAATTTATAAAAAAAATTAAAAAAATAAAAATAAAAACCAGCTGTTGTATTAAAAAGATTAATTATTTTTTCCATCAAAACAAAAATCCTTAAGCAAAAATATATGTTTTGACATGCAGGGCACTCTACACCCAACCTCATGCAACAATTGAAAAGGATCCATGTAATGTCGGTATCAATTTCCTTTTTTGGGGATACCCAACATGGGCGACCAAACAATGATGCTCATGTTCAAAATATTATTTTAAATTAAAATTTTCAAAAAAAAGAAAAAGAAAAAAAAAAAAAAAGAAAGCTTTGAGTAGCCTTAGTACCCAGCTGATGTATGAAAGAGATCAACTGTATATATATGTGTGTGTGTGTGATGGTTTTCTTTCATATGCAGGCTACTATTGTATTGATTGATGAAATTAATGTCCATATAAACTCACACACACAAAGAGGAGGTCCAATCAAGTTTTATACCTTGGGCTTATTTGTTTTAGCAGAAACAATTTGGGAAAGTTTACTTGTTTCAATGAACTTGCACGACCATTATTGAATCTAGTAGCCCCCACGTCTACAGCATCATCATCGAAATTCATATGTCACAAGTCGTCTGTTCCATTCCAGCTTCAATGAATTAGTACTCAATATTTCAGAAAGAGGCCAACACTAGAGAGCTTAGGCAGAAACAGTACCCATTAACTGGCTTCAGACGTTTCTGGGCTTTATCAGACTTTGAAGCTCTGGAACTAAGGATACCCTCTTGTTTCAATCTTTCTTCAAGGGCAGCTCTAACTTCTAACATTTCCATGCTTTGTACACCAATTTGATCACTCTGCCATATTTTAACAGTTGCACATTAGCCAAATTGCAGCAACAAATATTTATGTTAAAAGAAAAGATATATGGGGACATGTCCTAGATAAGACCAAGTAGCATAACAAGAACCATGTAGCAAACTCGAAATAGTTAGGATTTATCTTAGTTGTGTTGAATTGAGTTAAAATAGAAAAATAAAATTAAACATAACAAGAATGATTGATATCAGAAAAGAAACATGAAAAGCATCAAACTTATAATCTCAAATTTGTGATCACATCTCCATCAAGAGTAATTCACCTGGCGTTTGCGTTTTCCTGCTTTGTTCTCACTATCCTTCAAAGGTTCCATGTTTTCCAACTCAGCTGTGTTATGAGGCTGCAGTATTAAAGAAAACTAAGACATGAACTAAAAAGAGAATCACTCGAAAACAAAGCATGTATTACTAAGTTAAAGAAGTAAAAACAAACATGTTTGGTAGCAAAAAGACATACCACTGTTGTTTCTTGGGTTTCAGCTGAAGGATAGGGCCCCTGATCCTTTGTTACAGAATCACTTGACCATGTAGTATTCTCTCTACCCAACTTTACTACCATTTCAACCCCTTGATTGTTGTTCAGGAACTCCTCAAGTTCAGATGGAAGATTCCCATCAAGTTGTTTTGTCTGTTAGTGGAGCAAACATTAAAAAGAAGCAAGTTGTCAGGGAAACCAATCCACATCTGAAATAACAAACAAGTATACCTCAATGACAGAACTGCTATAATCATCTTTGTGCACAAAATGAGAAGAAAAATATGAGTAGAACACAGGTACTCATATGATCACAGAGGTTAAACATTGTCACATATAAAGCAATTTGATAAATGTAATACATAGAAAAATAATTCATCTTTTCCCAGTTGTTAACCAACTAGACCAGACCAATTTTTAAAGATAAGCTTAGATCCCATCCACATCTTTTTAAAATTTACCAATAATATATGGTGCATACCATATCAGATATGAAAGTACTTAGTTTTAACTTGTACAACCATCTATTGCAGCTATGTTGGCATTGCTTTTTTTTTATTTTTAATTATATGCAGTTTTCATCAAAAGCAATAGATAGGCATACTTAGAAAGGCCACCATTCAACAGTTGTCCTTATCTGAAAAAAAAAAAATACATACAGATGTGTGTGTGTGCGCACGCGCGCATGTAACGCAGCAATTAAAGCATAACAAATTTTAGATACATATCTATATGTAAGTTTAAGAAGCAATGCCCATCTATATAGCATTGCAATATATCCTAACAATGACAGATTAGCAAGATATTTTAAATATTCCATTATACCTGGTTGCAGAAACTACATAGATCACTCAAAGACTAAGTTATGAAGGTAACTCCCAATGGATTGACTATTATTCTAAACATGGTAAGACAGAAAATAATAGTCACAGTGCACCAATTTAACTAATTTGAGAGGGGAACCTGATTCCTTAAAGAGAGGCAGAAATACAAAAAATGTATAAAAATATTAATGTACCATCAATAGAGAAACATAAGCCACATTGCGTACACATTATGTAAGTACCAACTTTTTTAACAGATTAATACAAACAGATGATTGTTTTAGGACCACAACACTTATAACCACCTACTTATCAAAAAATAATAATTTTAATTTAGCATTTTGATGGAGAAGAGAAGACCTTATCCAATAAGCTCTTGATCTCTACAAGGCGAGCTAGCACAGAATGATCACGAATGGGCTGCCCTTCAGACTTGAGAAGAAGATAGAAAGTTATAGCTTGGCAATACAAGAGCAAAAGAAGCTGCTTCATCTCCAAATAACGCGCTCCTCCTTCCATCATGATTTCCTCCTTTTTAACCTTACAACATCAAAGCATTTAAAATGCTGAATGCTAAGAAACCAATCAAAAGCATCTTTACATGCTATGACCTTTTGTGCGTGTGAGTGAGAGAGAGAGAGAGAGAAACTGTAAATGAAAATTGGTGAGAGGACACTGGCAGGATGTACAGGGAGAAGAGTAGGAACCACAAATATATGAACCCAGTTGGGACAACGTAATGAGTCAGATCTTCAAGCATTTAAACATTCAAACATTTTAAAATCTTTTGAAAGCTAAAAAAAATTCAAGGAGCATCACATATCAAAGAGAAACCTATTACCAACACCCTGCAGATACCAAAGATAAACATAGAACAAAGCATAATATAAGCCCCTCAAAAAGGAAAAATTCAGAGATAAATCAATCCATTTCTAGGTAGACTCCATCTAAATAATCCTTAATGAAGCGATGCACTTTATACTACTTACAATAAACTAATCAAAGAAGAAAATATAATACCATGCTTAGAAGTGGATCCACTTTTTTTTCAAGCTGTTCAATTGCATCATTCAGCTCCAACAGCAAGCCAACTAATTCTGGAGCAGAACTGTGGGATAAAAACATTATTAACCAAGCATGCAGAAGAAAAAGTTATCACTGCTAATGATAAAAAATAAAAAAAGAGAGACAGACAATTATAGCAAGAAGCAGTGATTAGAGGCCTCCCCCAAAACAATAAAACTCAGCAAAATAGCTTATGAGCATATTTAAGCAGCAATAAGTGGATCAAGATCTAAATAATAGAAAATCTACAATTATCACAGTCAAGCATGTATTTGATATATACAACAACCTATGTAAGAAATTCAATGCCTCCATAGCAAAACAACCACATTATACATACATCCAATTAACAGTTAACAAGGCTCAAAATTAACAACATGGAGCAGGGGCATGATGAGGAGCTCAATAGAAACAGTCTAACAGAAGAGGATGCAGGCAGAAGATCTCTTAATAAACCACCACAAATACTAAACATCTTTAGATTTTGCAGCACCAGATGAGTTCACGGAACCAAAGCCACATGTAATATGATAACACATTGTTAAGGAGATAACACCTTAGGGAGCCACCAACTGAGTAATTAATATAATATATAAGGACACCACTTATCCCGAAAGACTTAAGCCTGTGAGTTTGGGCCCAACTATGTTGTATTAATCACTCCATCTTGACATTCTTATTTAATGTGGAACTCCACTCGCACATGTATTCCCAACTCACATTCTATTAATGTAGGTTCCACCTCTAGAAAGTGGATGGAACACCTTTTTTTACATGTCCTTTTTTACTACTTCTATTGGCATTATTTTTTGTCTTCCTCTACCTTTTTTGTTCCCTAAACTTGAATCAACTTATTCTTCTCACCGGTGCATTACTTGCTGTCTTTGAATGACCAACCATCTCAAGAAAACCTCCCTCACCTTTTCATCAATATGGGCCAACCCTATCCTTAAAGGGAATTTCCTCATTTTGAATCTTATTTTATCAAAGCTACAAAAATCCATTACTCTAAAGAAATTGTCAACTTAACTATCTCTTTATTTTTATAGGTAATAAAAGTTTTATTGATAGCAAAAATGCAATGTGTTTACAATTGTCAACCCAACTATCTCAACACCTTCAGTTTCTCTTACATATAGTGAATAATGGTCGCCCACTTGACATCAAGCAACAATTGCTATAATCCAACGGCATGTCAATCACCTTTTAAAAACTTCATTGCAAGTACAAGGCCCACTAATAAATTCCCTAGACACCCTTATTTTCATTCTTAGAAAACCCCTCCCCTTCCCTACCCCTCAAAAATAGATTCAATTTCTTCATATAGTTGAACCAAGATCTTTTCTATAAATAATATAATTGCAAGCATAATTTTTCCACAAAATTTGGAGCTATGAAAGCATAAGAAAAGGGGAACCTCCCTAGTTGAAGGAAGCAAAAAAATACTGCAGACCCATCTGCAAATATTCCTGTGGCATGTCCTATGTTGTTACTTTGAAGTAAGAAGAATGGATAGGCCAATCTGGTTACTCCATCATGTTGAAAGACACAATGAATCTATCGTGCATCTTGTATTAGTTCCCTCCTTCATCAGATTTCTACAAATTCTTACTCAATCTTTGGCTTTCTCTAAGATAGCTAGACTAGCTCAACAAAATAAATTTCTAAGCAAAAGCACCCCACACTAGTTTTCATCTCTGACCATAATCTTATTAGATTTATAACACCACCACCTGTTTGAGCTCTGGAATGGCTATTACTTATGAAGCTAAAAAACCTTTCTCCTTATCATTTTCTTCTGAGTATTACATTTCAGCCTTGATCAAAAAGAGTTAGCTCAAAAATATAACACACGAACAAATGCAGAAATATAAGAACTATACAAATAAAAATTGAAAAACCTTACCTATGTAAAACATCCATTTGTTCCTCCTTTGATAGAGCACTCAAATCTTTCTTAACCTCCTCATATGCTGCTCCCGTGTCATCAAAGGCTTCCTTTATCTCTGGATATTTTTTTCTGCCATTTCTTTTGGCTGACATTTCCTGTACAAGCAGCGATATTGGGATATGTGTCATTCAAAAGAATTTTTTTTTTTTTGGATAAATAACATAAGGATATTACTAATAATAATAAAGAAATTGTCAAGCTAAGTACATTGGGGATGTACTATGGGTGCAAAAATCAAGAAACAAAAGAACAACAATCAAGAAAAATAGAAAAGAAAGAACAAGAAAAATGAGAAAAAACCACACTCCATTCAAAGAGAGTGTGTAAGAATAAAGACTTAATCTCCAGGAAAGAGCGTTCGCAGCCCTCAAAGCTTCTAGCAGTCCTTTCTGGCCAAATGCACCAAATCAAGCAGTGAGGTACTAATTTCCAAACATCAATGTGACGATGTCGCGTAAACTTTCCTTGCCAAGCCTCAAACACCTCAAGAACAGTACAAGACATAACCCACTGAATACCAAACAAGCAGAAAACCAAAGACCACAACTCCCAAGCTATGGTGCAATGAAGTAGAAGATGATCCACCGACTCCCCACACCTCTTACACATAAAGCACCAGTCAAGCACAATCACTTGTCTTTTACGAAAGTTGTTTGTTGTTAAGATCTTACCTAAGGAAGCAGACCAAGAAAAGAAGGCTACCCTTGGAGGAGCCTTCGATTGCCATATCATTTTCCATGGAAAGGAAACAAGATTATGAGGGTAGAAGGAACTGTAATAACCTCTAACCTCAAAATTAATAGTCCATACACCCCTTTAAAAGTAACAAACAATAAAATATGGATAAGACATGTACCCCGGTAACATATTGATGTTATACGTGCAAAGGGAGTGAACAATCTGTGGATTACTTAATGCTTCATTGTCCTATAGCTTCTGAATTGTGGTGTATCACGTACGGTATTCAGGTTCATTGAGTTTCTTGGGTGATGCCAAAGTCAGTTGTGGATTTGATATCCTCTTAACAAGGTCATTTTCGCAGACATCAGGATACTGTTATTTGGAGAGCCATTCCTCATTGCTTGAAGTGGTAAATTCGGCGGAAGCAGAATGCTCAGTGTTGTTTGAGGACAGTGAAAGATATTTGTCTGATATTAAGCTGTTTTTCTTTAAATGTTGTTTGAGTGGATGTTAGTTGTGGGTTCTCCTTCTTTATGTTCATTATTTGATTTTGTTGATCATTGTAATCTATTAGATTGATTGTATTGCTCCCTTTGTATACTTCTTGTATACTTGGGTGTTTGTTTTCTATCAATAAAATTTACTTATCAAAAAAACACAAAAGAGGATAACCCAAGCTTGAAAATAAATACCAAAGGTTTAACTTACTTATATCTTTACTTCCTTTTTTCATTAACAAGGAGAGAATATTGAACCCTCACCTCTAGAGTTAATTCCCTATCACTCGGATCACTACAATCTTCAATTGCATCAAGGCCAAAGTCTTCAATTGTATAAGATTCTTCTTTTTGCATCTGTAGTTTCTTAACCACTCCCTCCTACTTCAAAGGTCCGTCATCATCACTTCATTGTGCCTTCATCAGAAACAAAAAGGTTAGAGCAACTACAAAGACTACCTCAATTATATACACATGATTGCATTAAGAAATTAGTTTGTGAACAAGATTGTTTCCGTAGAGGCAGTTAGTGATTGTTGCTGAAATATATATATATAATTAATCATACAAAACGTTACTCCAATTATTGTAAGAACCAAAGGGAATAACAATTGAGAGTTTATTATGTAAGAAAATATGTAGAGAACGATTTAGAACCCATCCCCGCTCCCCCTCTCCCCCAAAAAAAAGAGAGATACTCATCGGAGTCCATTCTATCGTTTCAGCCAAGGGAATACCAAGAGGCTACCTAAGGTCACTTATAAGTGCCCCATAATAATTCCAAAATAGCCTAATACCAATTAGCCAACTTGAAAACACCCTAAATTACACTTCGGAGATATGTAACCCTGGTGCAGGTGTAAAATTGATGAATATGCATGTGTAGGATGTATGATTACTTTTTCTTAATGAATTAATTTACTTGTCCCAAAAAAAAAAAAAAAGTTATAGGAATATGCATGAAACACAATGACATAGAGAGTTGGGTTGGTTTGCAGCAGCATTGATTAACTACGATGCTCATTCTTTTATTACTAATTTGTGTTTTCAGTTTGAAGCAGTCAAAACTTTTTTTAATATTTATTATATACATCTACATCAATATTACAGGCTCTTGTACGGAATAATGGTATTTTATTTAGCTAATGAAATCTTTTACAAATGTAAGTGTGATTCTTTTTTCTTTTTCTTTTTTGGAGGTGGGTGGTTAAGCAAGAATTTCCTCTAATTCAACTTCACATTTTCTCAATTAGAGCATCTCTATTTATGTAGATGTAGTTAAGCAGTTGTTTTTTATCAAAAAAAAAAAAAACAAAAAACAAAACAAACAGCTTGAGATATACTTTCAAAGAACAAAACTGATTAAATTGCAATGCAAGAAATTGCAAAACCAATTTCCTTACTTTTTGCAATATCTCCAGTTTCATCATCTTCATCCTTGTCATCACTGATACCCTGTAAGCAACATTAGGATTGCCAAGTGGGAAAGAACAAAGATACAAACAAAAATCACACTGATTGCTACATGCTTATGCTCAATCATACAAACTAACAAAATAAGAATTCTGCCTTACATGTTTGTTTCAGTTATACAGAAGAGATCTATAAGGTTTTTTTTATTTTTTATGATAGGTAAACATTATTTAGAAGAGGTTTGTATAGGTTTGGCACATAAAAGGCTCTCTTAAATTTCACAATTCTTTTTAGCATTCTTTATCAAGATCTTTTAAATGTTTAAAAGAGTTATATGCTTTCACAAAACTAAACAAATGTAACTTTAAACCAAATTCACACATGACAAGGATTTTATTCAACTAAAGTTTTTTATTATCTATATATATATAAAAGTAACAACATTTAATTGGAAAAGAAAAAACACTAAAGTAAATCCTACATTATTCTCAACTGGAAGAATCTATTTTAAAATTTCAAAGCAACTATTACTACTTGATATAAAAGGGGAAAAAAAAAAACCTTGAGATCAAAGATAGGTATCTCATCATCTTGAGTCCACAATATCACCATTCGCACTTTAGCAGGGATAATATCCCTCTGCTTATGAACTGCAAACACAAATAACATTAGAAAACCCATCAATTTTTCCCAAAAACAAAAATAATAGTACAAATACAAAATAAGTTTGTCACTGACTCCATAACATTGAAACAGTAAGCAACAGAAATACAATAAAATCAGAGAGCTTAAAAAAAAATAAATAAATAAATAAAAAAAGAGCATCAAGCTCAGTGTACTAAAACGCTCTCAGTCAAATTGAAAAAATATAGGCCAAAATACATTGTTTTTCTCTAAACTTTTAACCCTTGAGCAATTTTAGTCCTTGAAGTTTAAAGAGATCACATTTTAGTCCCCAAAAAACTGAAAGTGATCACTTTAGTTCCCAACAAACTAAAAGTAATGGCTTTTAATTCCTAAAAAGTTAAAAGTGATCAATTTTAGTCCATATCAAACTTAAACCGATGGCTTTTAGTCCCTAAAAAACATAATTTTAGTCGTTGAAAACATAGATTGATCACTTTTAGTCCTTAAAAAGACAGTAATCGATTTTAGTTCTTATGAAGTGACGGTGTATCATTTTAGTTTGGCCAGGGACTAAATGCGATCACTTTAAACTTCAAAGACTAATATTGCTCGTGGACTAAGCTTCAGTGTGTTTAGGCCGAAAATATAAAGGAAAATACTAACTGCACAAATTATTCAAAACCCATTAGCTTTTTTCTTTCTCTTTCTCAACTAAGAATACTACCAATACAAAATAAAAACAAGTTATCGATTCCACGACATCCAAATTGTGAGCAGCAGCACAAAAACAATGAATACAGATTCTCAAATTCCATCTCCAAGTTCAAGTCTTTGTTTAATAACTACACAAAGAATTGGAAAAAAATTGGAAAAAAAGAAACAGAGAATGAGCTTTGCTTACAGGCATCATTTTCGTCGTCCATGTTATCCAAGGCAACGCCACGGTTGCGTGAAAAACTCTTAGGGTTTATTACCTTTCCACTCTTACCCATTGCTACAAAGATTCAAAGAAGTAAAATGAATAAAATAAAATTAACAAAATCCCTATATCATAAATTCCTAGTTCTATTTATTTACATAGCTTACTGGGGTTATTAAAAACAAGGTGATATGAATAGAAGAAAAGTATTACCAGAACTGAAAGGTGGAGCAGAGAGAGGGAGTATTATGGTTTGAAATAATAGAGTTGGTAGGAAGCAAAGGATGAAAGGAGGTTGGTAATGTGTAGAGCGGTGGCTGTGGGTGGTGGTGATTTGCCGAATGAAGGAGAGATTGGGCGGCGGAAACAATGAGAAGGTGCGGCGCGCGGAGGGTGGGAAACAAATGAAAGCAGAGGAGGAAAGGCGGGGACGCCGGGGACGGGCTTAATACAGGAAAAACCAAAAAATAAAAATAAAAAGTGTTGAAAGACCTGGCCAATTAGTCGGTTTGGCCGGGTTCGGATTCAGGTTCGACCCAGGTCCGAGGAAGCATATCACCTGCAATTAGTTAAATAGGTCATATGCAATCCCTGCAATATGACAGCTGGTCCAATAACATGGTGCCAAATAATTAAAATAAGACACATCAGCATCATCACCAATTCCTATCCTTTGATTATAGAGTAAAACACTATTTCTGTTTGTATATAAAGAATCTAGATCAAAATTTTTAAATAACTATAAAATCTAAATAATATTATTAGTTAGGCAACATTTCAAACTAATTTGGTTTCTAACAAATCAAGTTCGGTGGACTCGATTTTGGGCTTATAAATTGAGTACATTGTACTCGATTTCTCCATCGCGGCACCGGCTGAGCTGGACAAAATGTCCACGTAGATTTACAACTTGACTGCATTGGAGTCGTTTTAAGAACTCGAGTCTAATAGACTCGATTTGTGTTTAGTCTTCCAAGTGTCCCAAACACTCAAACTCCCAGATCACTCTCACCAAAACACTCTCACCAAAACACTCTCAAACACCTAGCACACTCAGTCTCTCGCTCTCACTCTCAAAACCACAGATCACACTCATCTCTCACTCTCAAAATCACAAAAATTCAAACACTCACTCTCTCTCTCTCACAGTCTCTCACTCTCAAACACCCAGATGCTCAAACCCACTCAAGCACTAGACTCTCCCTCTTTCTGTCATTCTCCTCTCAACTCATCGGCGGCTCGGCCTCATCGGTGGCTCGTTCTGTCATCATTGGCTCCTCTCCTCGTTAGACTCTAACCATCTCTCTGACCCACCATCTCTGCGAGTCCAGCATCTTTTCGAGCCTTGTTGGGTCATTCATCGTCTCTCTCTCACTCTCAGGTAATTGATTCTAAGTTCCTTGGTTTTTTTTTTTTTTTTTTAAAGGGTTCTGTACATATAGCTTATTTGTTTGGATATGGGAGTAATAGATATGTTTTTTGGTTAAATCATTGGTTTGGCAAATATGGGAATTCTTTGGTTTGGAATATGGTTCCTTTAGTTCTAATGTGGATAATATAGAGGGAGAGGAGCAATCATACATTCAAAAATGTGCAGATCTCTATTATTGATTTGAAATCCTCATTCTTGAGATATTTTGCTAATCTCACACTCTAGGGTAGGAATATGAATTCACTTGTTGAGTTCATAGATTCTTTGTCTTTTTTGTTAGGATTTTTAGTGTTGGCTAATTCCATGATAAATTTGGGTTTTGTACTTTGTAATATGTACGGGTGTCATAAGGGCTAAAGGCTGAACTTCTGGTCACTGTGCAAGACTAAAGACCTCAATCAAGTGAGATCCAAAGCTTGCGAGAATGATGATTCAGACAAAAGCTCTCAGTTGACTGAGACCCTATTAAGGACATTCCAAGTTTTACTTTCAAGGCTGTGTTTGTAGCCACCTCAAGCCCAAACCCTACTTAAAAAAAACTTATTTCAATCGTAATTGCAAGAGAAGGAAGATGGCCACAAAATAAGAGAAAATCGAGAGAGAGCTATTCGTATTCCATCCTCTCCCATTGAATATCCTTGATTGGTTAAGTATTCCAAGCACAAAGATCATCATACTTATGTTGGACTTGCTTTTACAATCAGGGAATCGACTTGTGGGGAGCTGAGGTACTTAGTCTGACTACCTGTACGAGAAGTCGTGTGAGTAACATGTGTACTGCAACAACCATTAATAGTGGACTTGTTGAGTTAGGCTTGGCCGTGGAGTTTGGATTTCACTCTATGTACATAAAGTTGTGTTTGTGTGGGTGTGTTGGTTACTGCATTGAATATGTTTATCTATGCAAACCTTTGCTTGAATATTGAATAATTAACTGCCTGGCTAATAATTGAATTAATCCATTGAAATTGGTGGTTAAGCCATGTAGGGGTCCAAACAACATTTCTTATTTTCAAATGTAAATCTTGTTACTTGCACTTCTTTTGGAGATTTTGTATAAATCCTTTTTTTTTTCCTGAATGGTTTATGCATACATGCTGTTACGCAAAGTTTCTTCCTTCTCGCTAACTAATTTCTATATCAGGAAAAAAAAATGTTTTGTACCATTGTACCTTTTCTTACCTCTGGAATTTCACTAATAAGAGAAGCTTTGTCATCTTTCTGTGTTTTATTCAAGCACCATTAAAGTCTATGTTCAGTCACACTATTTATCCTTCTAAACAACATATTAAGCTTTTAAGATCTTCGCTTAATCCTCTCTTCGTACTCATCTCTATCGTCAAGATCTTCCCCAACACAGTGTTCGTCTTCATCTTCAACTACTAAAAGTGTAGAGGATTCACCTCGATGTGTACAAAATTGATCTTCATATCTATTGCTAGGTTCGCTCTCAACTGTTCTTAGTGTCTCTTAAAAAGAGGGTGTATAGCCTCCCAACATGGTGCATTGATCATCTAGGACTGCAAACTGTAGAGATGTAGTTGTTTGTACAATATCCTCTGCGCCGACTTCTGCACGCAGCTCCAAAGTGACGTACAACTCAAAATTTGCTACTTGTTCCCATTGACGCATCTTGTGAAACATGAACTTCACATGTTTGTCTTCTGTTATCGCCATATATCTGTAATTAATGCATTGATTGAGGACTTCATGTGGAGAACGGAAAGTAATATGTATGTCATGCAAAGCAGGGTTCAGTTGCAGCTCTTCCATAATTTTTATCTTCAAATCACTTAAGGTCTTTAACTTACGGCGTATCATCATATAACAGCACTGGATACCCAGACCTTGAAATGGAAATCCGTCATAAGGGTTGGCATTGCTAAGGGATCCATCGTAATATATATTTATATAGATCATTATCAACCTATAGATCATCAATTGCAATTGTGTTAGTGACAAATTTATAACTCTCAATCAACATCAATCACAAAACTTTGCGTATGACATGCCAACAATACTAACCTCAACCAAATTTGCATATACTCACATCCAAATCATTCTAGAGGCATGACTTTCAAAACTCATTCAAATAAGATATGATGAACAAAAATATTATATCAACTAATTACCCGTTGAAATCTTTGTTACAACTCTTAAACAACTATATCTTGAAATAATTTATGCTAAAAAGACTACAAATGGGTGTCTTAGGTATCAAACTCAAAATCCATTTCATACCAATGACAAAAATCTAAAAGTACTAAATATTCCTAACAATTGATCACAATATTTAGTACTAAATATTCCCGATATTAATTTTTTTTAAAAACCTAGCATATTATTAATCACAATATTTACACTAACAAAAAATAAATATTCCCAATATGCTGTAATAACATAATTAATCACAATATTTGGTACTAAATATTCCCCCAATACTAATTATTTCCAATAATTTAATCACAATATTAAAATTTTAAAAAAAAACTTAGCAAATAATTTAATCACAATATTTACACTAACAAAAAAAAAACAAATATTCCCAATAATTAATCATCATATTAATTTTTTAAAAAAAACTAGCAATTAATATACTAGCAAATAAACTAATCACAATGTACTAACAAATAAATTAATCACAATATTTCCACTAACAAACAAAAAAAAAATGCCTAATACGTTCTAATTGTTTCTCAAAAAAAAAACCTAGCAACTCATCATAATATTAACTAATAAAAAATATTTTTAATATTGTGTTACCTATGAGAGATTGTTGTTAATGTGACAAATTGTGTGAGACTTGAGGAATGTGAGTGCGAGCTTGAGGAATGTGAGTGTGAACTTGAGGTGACAGATTGTGTGAGGCTTGAGGAATGTGAGAATTTGAGGGTCAGCTGAAGAGAGAATATGAGAATGAGAGAGCACATATGAGCCGGGTAAAGGGGAGAAAAAAGTCCCAGTTGGGACCCACACGACACGTGGATAGGCTGGGGACCATTCACAGAAATCGAGTCTACTTTACTCGAGTTATGTCCACGTGCCCGAAAAGCGGTGGGGACCAAAAATCGAGTCTACTGGACTCGATTTCATTTAAAGTGATTGGCACATGACCTGAGTGTGAAACATGGTAGACTTGGAAATTGGAAATCAAGTCCAGAAGACTCAATTTTTTTGACCAAAAATCGAGTTCAATGAACTCGATTTTTGTGCCTACGTGGACTCCTTGTTCAGGTCAGCCGGTGCTACGATAGGGAAATCGAGTACAAGGTACTTGGTTAGAAACCAAATTTGTTTCAAACATTTGCTTACTAATGATATAGTTTGGATTCTTTAGTTATTTATGAAAAAACGCCAAGAATCTAGATAAATTACCAGAAGCTATGTACTGTGGGTTTTCTTTTCTTTCAGTTTGATGGCAAATTTTCAGAGTTGTGTTGGAGGAAGCCCCATGTGCCCTCTTCTAGGAGTCAGATGAAAGCTCTTCGGTAGCTAATCTGAAGAATTTCAATCGAGCGAATTTAAACCCGGCTGAGCAAAATAAAGCAATTTTTTTTTTTTTTTTGAATTTGTTACATTCGCACGAAAGCCACTGACTTAACTTTCACAAATTATTACAACCAATCAACCCTTGATCTGTAAATATAAAACCTTAACAAAGATCCATCTATTCTTTCACCCACTCTTAATCATCTTATGCTTGAGAGGAAATTTTACCACCCAAACACTAGATCACCATCTGCGATGTTGGAGTGATTTGAGCACATAAACAACAACAAAAATTTAGTAACCTTGAAGTAACAGAGAAATCAATTTTGCAGCTGGAAGTTTATAAATTAACTTATATCACAATTTCTTTATAGTGGATTTGACGAGCTGGGCTAGCTCCTGGAGTGTTTTTTCTTATTGGATTTTTACTTTGTGAACAATACCTCGTCTCTAATGTGTAGTTGTTCTTGTGATGGTTTTATCACTGCCTCATCCAGATCACAAAATAATCAGCTAATTAACTAATTGGTATTAAATTGATAAAATCAGTAAGAAGTCATACTAGGGGTCTAAAGTCTAAACACATAATTTTTTATTAGTATTAGAGGTTTGGTTCACCTTGTTTGGATTAAATTTCTTGAGGTTTGGTTCACCTTGTTTGGATTGAATTTCTTGTGTGATCCTTGACCCCATTTGTTATGGATAAAGTTGTGTGTTTATACTCATGAGATGTTTTACTTAAGAGTTCTATAGGTTATCTTAGAGTTGGTAACAAGTTGTTTAGGGAATTGAGAAGATCAAAGAAAAATTCTAAAAAATATCCCTTGAAAATTTGAATAATCTTGAGCTTGAAAAAGGAGGCCTTAAGTATGAAGCTTGATGAAGCGAATAAGTTGGTTCAAAAATAGAAAGAGTTCCAGAAAGTAATTGAAAAAATTAAATGAAATTGATGTCCATATGAACTCACACATACAAAGAGGAGGTCCAATCAAGTTTTATAACTTCGGCTTATTTGGTTTAGCAGAAACAATTTGGGAAAGTTTACTAGTGTGTGAACTAAACTGCATGCCCATTACTGAATCTAGCAGCCCCGTGTCTATAGCATCATCATCATCAAAATCATCATACATCACGAGCCAGTCTGTTCCATTCCAGCTTTAATGAATTAGTGCTCACAATTTCAGAAAGAAGCAAACATTAGAGAGCCTAGGCAGAGACAGTAGCCATCAACTGGCTTCAGAATGCCCTCTTGTTTCAGTCTTTCTTCAAGTGTAGCTCTTATTTTTAACCCCACACCAACTTGATCACACTTGCTATATTTTAACGGTTGCACTTAGCCAAGTTGCAGCAACTAATATTTTGTGTTGATTGAAAAAGTAAATGGGTACATTGTCTAGATAAAGGCAAAGTAGCTTAAAAAGATCCACGTGACAGACTCCAATTAGCTAGGATTGTAGCTTTAAAAAAAAATTAGAGTTAAAAAACAATAAAACAAAACAAAAAGTAGGATCAACATGACAGCATGCTTTAGAAGGGTTAGCTGTTACAACGTGGAATGTTCGGTATCTACAAAATACTATTATTCACACCGCGCACCCTTGGTGTAGTGTTCACTCCACAAGTATAAATACTTGTAGGGTGTGGGGGGCAAAAGTTCAAGTTCAAGTCTCTAGGAGAAAGCTTCACACATGTATACACTTAAATTAAGCTTGAGTAGAAATTCTATCTTGTATAAAAAAAAAAAAACTATTATTCATGGTGGTACTCTTTACTCTTCTTCAAATGTGGCGGTATCCGGTATGAATTTGTTAAGAGGATTTTCAACTAGTTTTGAACCAAAAAATGAAACAACAATCTATCCCTGTTGGTTCTATGTTAATGGTGCTTGGATGCCTCCACTGCGTGGTATTTATAAGATCAATTGGTCTGTTCAGTTTATACTAGAGCTTTGACCGTAATGGATTGGGTGTACTTATCCATGATACTGAGGGTGCTGTTATATTACATGCAGTTGTTCTAAAATTCCATGAGTTCAAGGCCTCTTGGACTCTTTTCTCTCAGGAGTAATTGAGGCGATTATTTTCTCACAAGAGACTAGGATTATATTTTTGAGTATGATGATGCTAGAAATCTGTGTTTGCCAATTTCTATATCTTGCTGTAATTATGTAATCTCTAAAATCTGTTGGCAATTCAAGCAAAAGGTTGCCCTGAATTTTTAGCTGCTTTAAGTAATTGTACCTTTTAAACAAGTTTTCAATAAAAACCTGGAAACAAGCACACAATTACCATATCACTATCGAAAATTTGTAACAGCAATACTACCCAATTCTAGAGTCCACTAGTCGGTGCGGTTTCTAAATCCCCATGGATTTTCTGTGGAAAAAAAAAAAAAATAGTATTGATCTAGTAAAGATCATTAACTGCTGATGGCCTATAATTTATTTCGTTATAATATTTGTTTGATTTGATCGGTTACTTTACTCCTTTTCTCTCTTTCTAGCATCTGACCTCTGAAGGGTTCGAAAATTTTCCAGAATCTAGTCAAGATATTGATCCATCTAACCCTGTTAATTTTTTTTTTTTGCAGAGACCATAGAGCTCTTTCTGAAAGATCTACAATCAATTGGCAAGATTGAGAAAAAGAGATGAAGTCAGTATCTCCAGAAAGGCTTCTTCAGTTTTTAAGCGAAGTTTTGATTCCAAATTTGATCGCTACTTTATGCTCGATGAAATCAATGGTTTACATCTCCTCCACTACGGCTACGATTTCTATGATAATTCCACAAGATATTGTGGACGGAAGGCCAGTTCCAGTCTTCTTCAGAGGACGACCCACGATCTATCATATATTTCTAGGCTGTACCCTTTTCGCGTTTTTGGGCTCCTTCGGTTCCCTGATGGTCCAGCACAAACCAAGGGTTGAAAGAGTTTTCAGGATTTTCGCCGTGGCTTCAATGATTTGTGCACTGGTAACTCTCCTCTACGCCACAGTATTTCGGAATGTAGCCCCTCCTTAAAGTAGCCAAAAATAAAATTAGGGATGAAGATTCTTTTATATAATTATATTTCTGTTTTGTAAAGAATCTAGATAAATAACTAGAAGCTATGTATTGTGGTTTTTCCTTTCTTTCAGTTTGATGGCAAATTATTATGCTTAAAATACTGCTTGATGTAAATGGAAATATTTCACAACATCTAAAGCTAGTCTGAAGAATTTCAATAGAGTGAATTTAATCCAGTTGAGCGAAATGAAGCAATTTTTAAATTTGATTTGCTAGAAAGCCATTGACTTAGCTTTCACAAATTAGTTGCACCCAATTTGTATACACCATAAGAAAGAAATATAAACCCAAATAACATAGAGACAGGGATAAATACTGCTGCCACATGTTTTTTTGAAAGAAAACCTTACAAAGATCTATCTATTCTACCCAAAGAGTCAATTTCGTACCGAAGAATGTACCAGTTTAACCAGTAGAATGATATATTTTGATACCGATCAATACCGGTATACTGTTTCGGGTTTACCGTTATTTTTTATATTATAAATAATTTGTTATATATATATATATATATATATATATATATATATATAACAAATTATTTATAATATAAAAAATACATTCATGATTTTAGACTTTAGTATAAATTAAAAGAACAAAAAACACAATATAAAAAATAGAAAGTTTAATTATTCATTTCATACTAAGAAAACAAATAATACTAATAAGTTAATGCAAGTAAGTTATCATTCTGTCCTTAAAAAAAATTCAAAAATTACAAAATTAAATAAAAAAAAAAACTTTTTTCCTATACTAGCCTATACGGCCAGTATTGCCCGAAATCAACCAGTATGGCCGGTACATGACCGGTACGGCCGGTAGTTAAACCAGTACAAAACGTTGGCGTTTTGATATCGATATATGTACCAGTACGGTACATACCGGCCAATACGACCGGTACCAGTACGGTATTGACCACCGTGTTCTACCCACTCTTAATTATCTTATACTTGAGAAGAGATTTTACCACCCAAACACTAGATCACCACCTGTGTTGTTGGAGTGATTTGAGAAACCACCTAAACAACAAAAAATCTTAAGCAAGGTTGGATCATTGTAAAGACAAAAGGTCAATAGTTGCAGCAAGAGCTAATAACTAGTACTAGAGGTTTGTAAATTAACTTGCATCACAACTTTTTCATGGTGGATTTGACAAGCTAGGCTAGCCCTTGAAGAATCTAGCTCAATTACTAGAAGCTATGTATTGTGGGTTTTCTTTTCTTTCAGTTTGATGGCAGACCTTTTATGCTGGAAACACTCTGCTTGATGTGAATGTAAATATTTAACAAAATCCAGAGTTGTGTAGAAGTCTCATGTGCCCTCTCTTAGGAGTTAGGATTGAGTTAGTGTGGACTAAATTTCATTACAAAAATATCCAGATATGGCTAGTTCCAGTCTTCTTCACGATGGGTAAAACTTGTCCATTAAGGGTGAGTGAGGCAAGTACCTATGGGGGGTGGGTTTAAATTGCCATCCTTAGATGTGAATGCTCTTATAATCAAGGATCAAGTTTGATGAAACTTGCTTGGTTGCTAGTTTGAAGATTTTCAGTTGAGCGAATTTCTTCTTGATGAAGTGAAAATGAAGCAATTTTCAATATGTTGGAATAAAAATTTCTCCTAACATTCGTACGAAAGCCACTCGCTTAACTTTCATGGGTCAATTGCAACCAATCAACCCTTGATTTGTATATATCACAAGAATGGAAATAAAGCCCTAATAACACGAAGACGAAGAAATACAGCCATAGGTTTTATAAGAGAAAACGTTACAAAGATCCATCTATTCTTTCACGCATTCTAATTATCTTATACTTGAGAGGAGATTTTACTGCTTAAACACTAGATTCCACCTGAGTAATTGAAAGAACGATTTTGCTGTCAGCGATTGACTAGCCATGTTGGATCAATGTGAAGACAAAGGCTGGATCAATAGTTACAGCAAGTGTAGGGAGCTCGGATATAATGTCTAATTATCCATTCTAGAGGCTTGTAGGTTAGCTTGTATAATGACTTTTTCATAATGTATTTGACGAGCTGGGCTAGGCCCCGAAGTGTTTTTCCTTATTAGGTTTTACTTTGTGAACAATTCCTCATCTAAAGTGTATAATTGTTTTTGTGATTGTATTATTATTGCCTTATCCATATCACAATTGTAATAAGTTAATTAACTACTTGGACAATTTTTGGGAGAGAATACCTTGGAGAGCCTCTAATTGAGTAGTTAATATAATATATAGAAAAATCACTTAACCCAAATGGCTTAAGCATTTGAGTTTGGGCTTAGCTATGTTATATTAACCACCCACCATTATCATTACTATTTTAATATGGGACTTCACTCACTTGTGTATTCCCAACAATCTCCCCCTCATGTGTGAGTTTCGGACTCTCTATGAGCTTTAACAAAGTCCTACTTGCTCCCTTTTGCATATGAGCTTTTCCTTCACCAGTGCATCATCTATGGACCCCTCATACACTATCCATGGGAACTACATGTCAACCCTGCACACTCACCCATGAGAACCTGATGCAGTACTGTTAAGAAATTTAGTACTATACGAGGTTTCTTAATGAATTCTTAAATAAGGAGGGATGTTTAAGAGTTTAGGTTAGAAGAGAATGAATGTTGACCGTTGTTTAGGGATGAAACAGGGGATAAACAAAAAATAACATAAATAAACACTAGGTAATCACATTTAGGTCTTCCTAAGTATCACACCTAGGGTTCCTTTGTTGTATATATAGGTATATACAAGGATAGGTTGTAATAGTGATGGTTAAGTTTGGAGAATATGGTTTCATAAAGTGAAAATTCAAGTTTTAGAATTTTCTAAGTGAAAATTCGAAAATCTGAATTTTCTGGAATTTTCTAAAATTTTCTGCAGATTTTTTCTAATGACTATTTAGAAAGGTTGAAGAGGTTTCAATCTTTGTTAACCGCTTTATGAAAAAATAACCAACTTTCCATACGTACCTTTTCATGAAACATGGTAGTGTTCACTTAAAAAATAACTAACCCTCCATATGTGTCTTTTCATGAAACAAGCTTATGTTCACTTGAAAAAATAACTAACTCTCCATACATGCCTTTTCATGAGACATAACCCTATGGGTATAAATAAAGGCTTGTGTTCATTTGAAAAACTAACACCGAAAATTCAAAAGTTGGAGAGAAACACAAGAAACCCTGTGGTCATTCTCCTGAATTGCTATCTGTAGAACCCAATATCTTGGTTATATCTTGGGGACAAATTTACGATAATCCTTTAGCAACAAAAGTGTGGGGGGCAAATATTGTCTAAGAAAAACGATATAGTGCCTTCAAGTTATCTATTTTTTATTTGTCTTTTGTGTTAACCTTGTTCTTCCATTATTACTTTGTGTAATATCCCCAACATCCTTGGCATCACATCTCGAAGAAATTTGCATCACACAAACAAAGCTAAAAAATAAGCTGCTGAATTTTATTAATCAAAATATTCTGCCATAATATGACCATAAAAGAGCCTTCATATAGAGGCTAGAGTTATCCTTTTTCTAGTAAGACTTGGGCTCTAAATAACCTATTCCTAGAATGAATAGGAATACTAATAATAATTAAATAAAAGATTTAATAATACATAAACATAAAATAAGACTCATGGGCCTTTGGTACGACCAATGACAGCCTATTCTAGATTTAATCTATTCCTCTAATGAATAGGAATTCTAACAATAATTAAATAAAAGACTTAATAATATGTAAATATAAAATAAGACTCAAGGGCCTTTGGTACGGACAAGGAAAGCCCATTCCAAATTTTTGAAAATTACCAAATCGCCCTTATTCTAATAGACCTTAATTATAATTGATCCAGTAGCTTCTTAACCTAAAAGACTCAATACTAATAACTAAAATGACCTATCAAAGGTGCAAAGAAGGTCCGACATCAATACTGGACCACAATTCTTGAATCTTTGTATATTCAATATTCTTTTTTCTTGAGCTCTTCCTTGTCCTCATCATTCTCCCCTGGTTAGAGAAAACTCGACCTTGAGTTTTGAAATGTTGAAGTAGTACAATCTTGGGCCTCTTGAAAAACATCCTTGAGATTGGATAAAAAGCTTGACTTTGAGTGTCCTTTTTCTTTGATGCTTGAAACCATGATGACAATAGAACAACCTACTCCCCAATGGGAACATTATACTTTTCAGGAATTACAAAATCAACAATTGGAACCACCATTGCAAGTGACACATTCTTAATGTGATGCACATGTGGAAGTGTTGGAAAAGACTTTTCCATCTCTTTGTTCCCTTCTTTCATCATGCTATAGAGTTTCCTCCATTAAGCTAGTAAGTTGCTGTTTTAAATCATCTTCAAGTTGTCAAGATGTTTCAATTTGCTGATTAGACTCTTTTGCTTGTTCTTTTGGCTCCATGGACTTTGTTGCATGTTGAGTTGACTATTGCCATTGTTTAGGGTCCACTAGTTGCTCATCTGGTTGTTCTACCATTTTAGCAAACTTTTCTGACTTATCAGCATCTTGTTCCAGCTCCTCAACTTCCTTTTATGGCTGTATAGCTCTTTGTTTTGGAGTTTCAATAATATTCTTGAGGTTTTTCTAAGTTGCAGCAACATCCTTAGGCTTGATCTCTTGTTTTCGCTTCATTTGTCTTGAACTCATAGGCTTTAATACAATTGTTTCATTATTGAACATAAATTGATATGTATTATTCTTTTCACAATGATACACATCTTGGTCATAGAGCCAAGGGCAACCTAATAAGATATGTGTCAGAGTTATAGGAATAACATCACACCATATAGAATCATTATATCGCCTACAAGAAATAGGAACCAGGCATTATTTGGTTACCAAAATAGAAGTGCTATTTATCCACGCCACCTTGTATGGTTTTAGATGGTAACCTCAACCTCTCAATAGTAGCCTCAAAAACAACATTCATGTCGCTGTCACAATCAATAATAAGCATCTAACCTTCAGTTCTACAACACACTATGGTCTGAAATATTGAATTACACTTCCAATCCTCCTCTTGATTGGGTGCAGCAAGAATACACCTAACAACCAAAAGAAGAGACATGTCTTCTTCTAATTCTAGGAGATCATCAGCCAAAGTAGCTTTATCTTTCAACTCATTAGCAGTATGGACTTTGTAGTCAATATGGACTTTGTAATTTGGCTACATAGTGGATGCTCTAAGGTCAACCTCTCCCAAAGTTGTTTTCCCGGCTTGGGAAGAAAACCTTTCTGTAAGGGGTTGCTTCAAATGCTTCTTAATCTTTAAAGCTAATTGGAATGCCTCAGCAACTGTGTGAGTTCGTTGTGTAATCATTCGACTATGAATTGCAGCCCTTACTCCTGACTTAAATCAGGCTAAGATTTGTTGTGGATCCTCAATTCCTCTATACCAAATTTTGAGGTCTTCAAATTTGTTCATGTACTTAAATACTGACATATTACCTTGCCTAAGAGTAATGAATTTTTCAAAGATCTCATCTTCATAACCACAAGGCAAGTACTTTTGTTTTAGCTGCTATTTCATGTCATCCCATCTAACAATTAGAGGTTGTCTAGCACATCGACAATCATACTCCACATCTCTCCACCAAATCTGAGCTTGTCCAATAAATTTCATAATAGCAAAATTGGCACTACTCTCATCGGACATGTCATACCCCTCAAAATAACTTTCCAAAGAAGCAAGCCAATTTGAAAATACATGGGCATCAATTGTTCCAACAAAATATGGTACTTCTACACGAACTTTCTTCATTGTGTCTCCAGCCCTATTGCAATAATCAAGTCTCTCATAAGGATTTCTATAAGGATCAAACCTATTGCTTGAATTTCTGCTTTTCTGAGGTAACCCTTCAAATCTGTCCGCAATTGTATAGCTCTGCCTTTTTGGATCTATCATGCTTTCATAGTGCTGATTTGGGCTTTGATACCAATTTGATGCAAGATCGTTAAGAAATTTAGCACTATACTAAGTTTCTTGATGAATTTTTGAATAAGGAGGGATGTTTAAGAGTTTAAGTTAGAAGAGAATGAAGGTTGACGACTGTTTGGGGCTGAAATAAGGGATAAATAGAGAATAATATAAATAAACACTAGGCAATCACACCTAGGTCTTCCTAAGCATCACACCTAGGGTTCCTTGGCATCACACATCGGAGAAGTTTGCATCACACAAACAAAGCTCAAAATAACCTGTTGAATTTTATTAATAAAAATGTTCTACCATCACATGACCACAAAAGAGCCTTTATATAGAGGCTACAATTATCCTTTTCCTAGTAGGACTTGGACTCTAAATAACCTATTCCTAGAATGAATAGGAATACTAATAATAATTAAATAAAAGGCTTAATAATACGTAAACAAAAAATAAGACTCATGGGCCTTTGGTACGGCTAGGGACACCCGATTCTACATTTAACCTATTCCTAGAATGAATAAAAATACTAATAGTAATTAAATAAAAGACTTAGTAATATGTAAACATAAAATAAGACTCATGGGCCTTTGATACAGCCAAGAACAACCCATTCCAGATTTCTAGAAATTACCAAATTGCCCCTATTCTAATAGACCTTAATTAAAACTAATCCAATAGATTCTCAAGCTAAAAGACTCAATACTAATAAGTAAAATGACCTATCAAAGGTGCAAAGAAGGTCCGACATCAAAACTAGACCACAATTCTTGAATTTTTGTATATTTAATCTTCTTTGTCCTTGAGCGCTTCCTTGTCCTCATCAGATGCTGACTCGTACTTCCATGTCCATAGGAACTGCATGTTACATTGTGAATGTTACATTGTGATTTAGCAGCATTAGCAACACTCCTTTGTTTTTTCTAAGATCTTTCGTGTGGGCCCCTTAGGCATGCTTTGTCCCTACTAGGAAAGGAACCATGAACACCTAGCCATCTTCTACGCACACCACTTGAGCTCTAATACCACTTGTAGGAGAGATCACACCTTGGGAGCACCATTAGCAACACTCCCTTTTTTTCTTTTCTTTTTTCCTTTTTTCTAGGATCTTCCGTGTGGGCCCTTTTGGCTTGCTCTATCCCCACCAAGAAAGGAACCTTGAATGCCTTGCCACCTTTGTCACACACCACTTGAGCTCGGATACCACTTGTTGGAGAGATCACACCCTAGGGAGCCTCCAATTAAATGGTTAATATAACATATAGAGAGAATACTTGAATCTAAAGACTATGTCTATAAGTTTGGACCCAACTATGTTATATTAACCACTCACCCTTGTCATTTTTACTCAATGTGGGATTTTCCTCACGTGTGCATACCCAAATATCTCCCTCTCATGTATGAGTTTCTACCTTTCTGTGGCTTACTGATTGTGAAATTGATAAAATTGGTAGCAAGTCATACTAGGGGTCTAAACACGTAATTTTCAATTAGTATTAGAGCTTTGGTTCATCTTGTTTGGATAAATTTCCTTGTGTGATCGTTGACCCCATTTGTTAGGGATAAAGTTGTGCGTATTAATTTATACTCTTTGATGTTTTTCTTAACAAACTCGTCAACATTGTCGTGTAGGGGAGGGTGATACCATCCATCAGAGGGATGTGGTGTTGCGATGTACATGGAGGAGGAGGAGGAGGAGGAGGAAGGGTCTAGGTCTTAATCAATCTCTCACTCTCACTCTTACGTGTTTCAGTTTTCGAATTGGGGATTTTGGATTTCAGATTTCATTTAATTTTAACCATTACTTATTGGGTCATGTATTTGGAATAATTGAGGGGGGGGGGGGTGTTTGGTACTGTTGTTTAAATAAGTGTTTTCAATGTTTAAACAACATTACACGTATTTCCACAAAATAGCAACAACGTTACTAAAAATCTCTTACCAAACGGGCCTTGGGTTTCTAAGATGTAATATAATTGTTGTAATTTTTTTTATTAAGAAAATGCGATATCATTTTAAAAAAAAATGCCAAGTCGTTATTCTATTAGCCATGTAAGTAACAATACTAACGATAGTTAACAGAATAACTAATAGCACCAATTTTTAAAACTTGAGTGATCAATTGCTCTTACGGGATAACTTTAGGGACTAATAATGTATTTTAACCTAAATATTATATTATGATCTATCGCAACTGAAAAACAAAAAGATGTGAAAATATTATGACATTTTATTGTGTCCTTAAACCTTCTCCTCTTTTGCATGGGTTGACTAACAACATTTTATTGAGAACGTTATTCGCTTGAAAACAAGAATACGAATGATAAATGCTATGATAAATGCTATGATCAATGCTGACTTCAAAATGCATGAGGTTAGCACTGCCTTTAAAGTGGAAAAGGAAGCATGTGTAATATGGAGTAGAAGAAAAAATCTAGGATCACAAATTCTTTCACAACTTTTTTGTCATAATAGTGATATAGCAAAATTGTAAGGAGGTTATTGAGAAGAAAACTCTAAAGAGGTTTCTACAACATCCACCATTTTAGAGAGAGCTACTCATACTCAAGAGAGAAATCATTTGTAGCCTCTTCTCTTTCCCCTCCCATTGTCATACCTTGAGAGGAGATTTATACCCAAACACAACTCACGCCTATTCACAGTGTAAAGAATGTTTTGGAGCTTGGAAAGCATTAGGTATTTGCGAAAATAAGCCGGTGAGGCTTGGCAATGCAATCAGATGATATTGCGAGATTTGGTAATCTAGTGAAAACAAAACTTTGAGAAGTCCATTGGCAGCTAGAGCTTGGAGGGCTCAAGTATTTTGGGTAGATTAGGCTTGGAAGGTCTTTTTAGTATCATTGTACTCCAACTTATTCACTAGTGGATCATTTCGGCTTAAAGAGCCGCAGAGAGGTTTTTACACCGAGTTCTTAGGTTTTCCTTTTTGATAACACATCGCTGTGTTATCTTGGGTTTGCTATTCTTTTCCCTATTGCCCTTTACATATTTGCCTTGCCCTTATATGTTCATCCATGCAATTGTTGAGTGCTTTGATTAATTAATTTGCTAATTACGTATATTCCGCATCAAATGTGTTTAGATTAAAATTAATCAAACCGATATTAAGAATTAGGGGTCTAAACAAGCTATAGTGGTTTACACTATTTGAGCTTTCAAAAACACATTAGAAAATTATGTCTTGCACCAGTACTTTTACTCACTAGTGAATAACTATCAGAATGAGATAATTTCCTAGTCATGTGGTTAATTAGTTGTGTTCTATACGTGCAAAATTTTGGAAAGTAGTGAGGTATTCTAAGTGCTTCAGTGTTGTAGTCCAACATGCGATAAAATATGCAAGCTTGATTTGTGCTCAATTTGAATAATATAATTTCTCACGTGGCTAGTTACTTTTATCTCTTCCTTGTTGAGATCTAGCATCTAGGGGAAATCTCGACATTTGTGATCTCTCTTCCATGTAAGGGTCTTTTGATCCATAGGCCTAAAACAATGGAGTCGTCATTGTGCGACTAGCTCAAAATGGTCAAAGATGAGAAGATAACACCATGCTTATCACGTCGTAAGGACAGGCACTCCCCAGACCGTTCAATGAACCGTAAAAGTGAGAGGTTCAAGGTTTTTAAGGTTGGACTGAGGTCGAACCGTGATGACATCATACTATTTTATCTTAATTAAATTGTATTAAATTAATAATATTTAATACAAAATAATTAAAATTAATGCTTAAAATTATGTAATATTGACTAAATTAGTACTTAATATATCTTAATTTACTATAAATATGATATTTGTTAGATTTTCTCTTGTTATTTAAAAGATTTTAAAACATTATATCTAAAAAATAATAAATAAATATAACAAAAAAAGTTTTAAAAAATATAACTAAAAAATAATAAGCTTAAACCTTAATAAGTTGGCTGGAGCATGTGCTGGATAAAAAGAAAAGGTAAAAAATTATGACTCATGAGAAACCCAACCCCACTCACCCATTTCCCCAAGCATCATAATCAAACTTTACACGTTTCCTTAAGCCACACCACATGATCAAACTTCAAACCCTATGACTTTTGATTTCGACCAAAATTGGAAATTAACTCAGTTTGCCAAACAATATAATTAGTAGGCACTATTACAAAACTATATTTTTTACTAACATCTCGACTTTAAGAGAGTCGATTTTGGGCTTGAAAATCGAGTCTTTGAGGGTCGATTTTCATGTTCTGATCAGGTCTGAGTTGGCATTTTTTCCATGTGGCGTCTACATGGAAATCGAGTCTTAGAGACTCGATTTATATCTCGACAGTTACAAGCTCGATTTATCCTACAACCCATGAACAGACTTATACAAAAAAAAAAAAAAAAAAACCAGCTGAGTTCTTCTTCTTCTTCTTCCTAAGTCTCTCCCAGCCTCCTCTCCATGCTTTTTGACAAAAGCACGAAATAGGATCGCTTCGTATATGGGACTGCATCTGTTATGATCTGTACAAGCTCAACCCGGACAACAACCCAGATCAGAAACACAAACTGAGAGGCTGAAACCCACAGATCGACAACAACCAACAAAAACCACACCCGAAACACAAATCGAGAGGCTGAAAACCCACGCTCAAAACACAAGAGAGAGGCTGAAACCCATGCCCGAAACACAAACCCAAATCGAAACCCATGCCTGAAACAAAAACCCAGCCCGAAACACAAACATAGCCCAAAACTTAGCTCGAAATCCACTCTGGAACATAAGCACAAACACCGAAAATAGAGAAGAGAGGCCAAGATGGGTCAGCGTGGGTCGGCGACGATGGGCTGTGGCAGCTGGGCTTGTGCAGATCAGCGTGGAGGAAGAAAGAAGCAGATGGAGAGGTAGTGAAGAGAGAGAGAGAGACGGAGAACAGATTGCACAAAGGAAAATGAAAAAAATAAAAAAGAAGGAAAATAAGGCATAGAGCAAAATGAAACGCAGAAAAAAGAAGGAAAGGAAAATAAGGCATAGAGCAAAATGAAACACAGAAAAAAGAAGGAAAGGAAAATAAGGCAATTTTACAGATATAAATCGAGTCTTAGAGACTCGATTTCCAAGTAGATGCCACGTGGAAAAAATGCCACATCAAACGTGATCAGAACACTAAAATTGAGTCTCAAAAACTCTATTTTTAAGCCCAAAATTGACTATTTTAAATTCGAGATGTTAGTAAAAAATATGGTTTGAAAACAGTGACTACTAATTATATTGTTTGGAAAACTAAGTTAATTTCCAATTTTGGCCTTTGCCTTCTATTCTTTTAGCTTTCATGTTTCCTCTACAGCCTCCGCCTCTCTCTCCCTCTGTTATTTCTTCCACAATTTTCAAACAAACAGCAGTCTTTTTCCACAATTTTTCAACAAATTAAGAAGAAGCAGAAGCAGATGCAGATCATATGTTGAAGCCAGAAGCCAATTTGTAGCCTTTCTTCCACAGTCTTCTATTCTTTTCTTCTTTTTTTCCTTTTTTTTTACTTGTTTTCTTATTTTCTTTTTCTAGGAAGATCTAATGTTGGAGAATATTTTGAGCAATGTTTTGTGATTTTTTGGGAACCGTCAGACCCGTGTTTGGTTTTGAAAATCGAGCGGTTTGACCGTGGTTCGAAAGGTTCGCTGAAAATTTAAAATTTCGGTTTTGGTAGTTTAAAAAACTGGAATGATCGACGGTTCTTGGTTATCGCAGTCTGACCGGCCGGTCCGGTCCGAGTTTCAAAATCTTACCATTGATCAATTGCCCAGCCAAACTTTCTAGCACATTTTTTCTTCTGCTGAAAACTTTTTGCTCCAGCTTATTGACATTCTAATGTTATTTTTACAAAGTTCTAATGAAAATATCATGCTTATGCCCACTTTTCTTACTATGACCTTCCAAAAATTAAATTAACATAGTGGAGTCAACTATCTAACCCTAAAGTCTATGTTCATCAAAATATGAAGTAACATGCACTCGGTTTAGCTTAGAGCATCTTAATATGAAAATCACCCAATTCCAAAGACCTTTGATTGATCTTGACACCAAAAATTCAATTTCAATGTCCTCCCTTTTACAGATTTGAGTACCTTCTTTTTAGAATTGTTTGACAACTTACATTGGTTTGATTAGCCTATAAACTTACAGGAGCTAAGCTACAATGAAGATTCATTGATGAAAAGATAAAGAAACAAGAAAATCAATGTGCAGAAATAAAGCTCAACAAACATCGTCTCTTATATACTACATTCCACAATGAGATTTTTAAAAAATAAAATAAAATAAAACCAGAGAATGTACAAATGTAAAATACATTATCCGTGTATTTGGATGAGGGATTTGCAGGTTGGATTTAGGGAGAGAGGAATTGAGCAATGAATTTCTCAACTTCCTCCTTGGCCCTTCGCCTCTCTCTCTCTCTCTCTCTCTCCTCTCTTCTCCTCTCTCTCTCTCTCTCTCTCTCTCTCTCTCTCTCTCTCTCTCTCTCTCTCTCTCTCTCTGAGATAAATTCATTCTCAAAAGCTACCAAAATTTAGATATTTGAACTTTTATGTTGTATCTTTTGTGCTAGCAATTGTATTTCGTGGTTGGGTTTTTGTTGCGTAAGCTCTTACAGCAAGATTAATTTTTCATTAAGTTTTAACTTTTTTTCCTTCCTAGTTACTATGCGTTCAATTATGAGAGTTCATTTAAAATGAGTACAATTATTTATTTAAATAGCCTTACGAGAGTTCTCTTACCAAACACACGGGATAGTGGGGCTCACATGTTTGAGCATTTAAATCATACAATAAACTTTAAGTTCTGCTACCAAACCTAGACATGGCAAAAGGGTCAGAATTTGTTGACCCAACTTGACCAGGAAAATATCTAACTCAAAACCAAAGTTTTTTATATGAAGAAAAAACAGGTTGACCTATGACCCAACCCGGTTTTTTTTTTTTGCTAGTTAAATCAACCTTCTCGGGCTAACCCCTAACCCAACCCGTTTTTTTAAAAAATTCGCTAAAAAATATTTAGACTACACCCTTGGGTGCTAGGTACATAAAGCATAAAGCATGGTAGGCTGGCAGCCTACTACTTAGCAAGTAGCAAATTACTCGATTCCAACTTTACAGAAACACATACTTTGAGCAGCCTAAATCTAAACTCTAAGTTTTGATCATGGTTTGCCAACATATACATATTGAAGTTCTAATATATTAGTTTCTAATATCTTAGAACCTAACAGTTTCTAAACTTGGGCTACCGTTTCCAAATAAAGAATATTTGCAATATCGAATCTGCTACCAACATTGAGTAAATTGAGATTGAAGTGTAATTCTTATAAAATATTTATTTATTCTTCTTTACTTAATATGTTGTGTTTATTTTTAAAATTGTTTTTTTTAAGTTTATCTTTCTAAATAATCTATCTTTATTATTATTATTTTAAATGCAATAGGAACATGTGCACTTAAGGAGGTTGATAACTTGACATAGTCCATGATATTTAGTTTTTTTTTTTTTTTTTTTTTTTTTTTTTTTGTTGTAAGAATGATATTGTTAGTGGTGTAAACTTAAAATATATACATTTTGGTGCTCCTTAGGATCTATCTCTCTTTGAAATTATAAATTTGTATTTACAACCATTTTGGCAATGAGTTATTAACATTGAAAACTTTGTTATCATGAATTCATGACTATAAATAATTTTAGTCATACTCAAAGTGGTCAGAATTAGTAAGATATTAACAAGTTGCATTAGGTGCAATTCATTTCCTTGATTGATTTTATTCATTTTTTCTAAAGAAAAAGTTGCTACTAATTTGTTTTTGTAATCTATAAATAAATAAAAAAGTTCGTTTAAAAAATACGAGTCAACTCAACTTGTGTTGCAACCCGATTGACCAGTTTTTGACTCGTAGCCTGATTGACCTGCAAATCCGATTGACTTGACCTACCCTTTTGTCATGTCTAACCAAACAGGTCTTTAGCCTCTAAAACGCTTAAGAACATGGGCCAAAGAAACAGTAAAACTGCCCTCATGGGCCTGGACATAAAAGGCCCAACATATTTCTCTATCCATCTAGAGCTGATTTACTTTGTCAAGAGATCAACCAACAACAATGTTTCTGGTGTATTTTCATAGTTCTATGTGGGGCAACGCGCGTCATTAGCTTGTGGACTTATACTATGCATTCGAGAATCGGAGAACCGTGGCGATAATACTGACCATTGTTAAGGTTTTAACTTTTAGCTGCCAAAAGAGTTTCTTGTGACACACATAATAACACGTGTCAAATGGTGACCGGATTTCTTTTCCCCAAGTATAGAGAAATGCATGGCTTGATTCATACGCAAGAATTAAAAAACGGATCGTGATGTACGAGATATTGACTCGTGAGATCAGAAGCACCCTCGAAAGAGAAACTATACTAAAAAACACCTTTGTTGAGCCGAGCAAAACAAATACAAATACAAATACAAAAGATGGGAGATGTGGAAATTTTCTTGGGTTCTGGTTGTTTAAGCTCTTTGATCATTCACATTAAAAATGACATAAATGTTAAAATGTTATATTTGCAACATATTTTTTAGACAAGGTAAAAATTCTACTATATCCTAATTTAAGTGTATATGTGTGTGAAAGACTTCAATCTAAGCTTTTGCCCCACCATATCCCGCAAGCACTTATATTTGTAAAATAAATATCGTACCCAAGGTGTACAGTGGTAAAATATAAAAAAAAAATAGTAAGTAACTATATTTGCAACTAAAACACAAGGGAGTGTTTGGTAAAGTAGTTTGAGATGAGATTTTTGTAATTTTTTGAAATTTGTGTGGATGAAAAAATGTGTAAAGTTGTTTAAAATGTAAAAATATGAGTTTGAGATATGGTACCAAACAGACCCTAAAAAGTGGGTCACAATAAAGGTGTTATAGTTAAAAGAAATTACAACTTAGCTGTAGTAAACTTCCATCTTTGATAGCTTAGGGTCCGTTTGGATAGAGCGGAAAACTGAAAACTGAAAATACTGTAGCAAAATAATTTTTAAATGTGTGAATAGTAGTGCGAGACCCATTTTTAATAAAAAGTTGCTGAAAAAGTGCACGTACAGGCATTTTGTCCACTGCAGCAAAAACGAAAAAAAAAAAAAACGCGTTTAGCGCAATCCAAACCCACCCTTAATGTAGCTATAACTTGTTCCTCAAAAAAAAAAAAATGTAGCTATAACTTTTATATATATATATATGTGTGTGTGTGTATATATATATATAAATTTTCTATCTCTTAAATTTTTTTTTTGTCTATTTTTTCTTTCCTTTTTCTCTCTTCAGACTTGTCATTTCTCTCCTTCATCTTTTTTTTTTTCCTTCTCTCTCATCTCTCCTTGAACTTATCCTCCATGTGGCTTCCGATATGTTTAAATGGGTTTCGGTGGTGGGTCAGGATGGTGGTGGTTTGTGGGTCTGATTTGGAGGCACGGTGGTGAGATCGGTTAGTGCATGGGTTGGGTCGTTGGGTTACAATTTTGATTTGATGGCTGGTTGTTTTTGGTAGATGATTGTGGTTTTGCTTCTTCTTCTTCTTCTTTTTCCCTTTTTTTTTCTCTCTCTTCCTACAGTGGGTTAGATCGGCCACCAGTGAGTGCTTGGCTATGATTCATTGGTGGATAGGAATGTTATCGGTGAGTGTGTGGTTGAGATCTTGTTTTTGCAGTGATTAGTTGTTTTGTGGTGGTTGGGTGTGATTTTGGTGGATGGTTGTGGTTATACTTTGGTTTTTGTTTTTTTCTTTTCTTCTTGCAGTGGGTTGTGGTTGCCACGGTGGTGCCTATGGCTTGTGGTGGTGGTGGTTGTGGTGGGTTGTGGTTGCTACAATGGTGGTTATGGCAGGTGGAGTGGTGCTAGTGGTGGTTGCTATAGGTTTTTGTGCAATTGTTTTTTATTTTTTTAATTAGTAGTCTATATAATTTTAAACGAAGAAGTAAAAAATATAGAAGTTTTGACTGTTGATATATTTTAAAGTGGTTGGTATAATAGATGGATCCGGTTAATGTGTGTCTTTAGGGCACACATTAAGCAATCCATTTTTGGAAACATTTTCTGGGGAATTAAAAAAGCTGTCAATACTTTTTCAATTTTCGAGAAAATATTTTAAAAAATGATTAATTATGATTAGTTATTGTGTGCCCTAAAGGCACACAATAACAAATTCCATAATAGATAACGTAGGTTTTTAAGATGTTAAAAGTTAAAATTTTAAGGGCTTGTTTGGTCTTTAATTTCAAACTCACATTTTTACATTTTAAACAATATTATACACATTTTTAGTTTCTACATATTTTTTTATCCACACGTATTTCAAAAAATTACAAAATTTCATCTCAAATTACTCTACCAAACACCATCTTAGAATCATTGGTGTAAATGCTCTTTGGCAGGAAATTGTTAATAAACTTTTAAGGAAATAAATTAATTTTTTATTTTGACCATTTGCTACGTCAGTAATTTTCATTTAAAAAATAATGATAGAAACTAAATTGACATAATATTAAAAGATTAGGAGACCAAATTGACATAATTAAAAGATTATGGAGACCAAATTGACACAATACTAAAAAATTATGATATCAAATTGACACAATTGAAAGATTACAGATTAAATTAAAATATAATGTAAAAAAGGACTAACTACATAATTTACCCTTTAAATAATTATCATTAAAATAATATTATCTTCAAAATACCCAAAAAAAAAAAAAAAACGTTGGCGATCAACAGAGACCACCAAAAGAAAGGGGCGGATAAACAAAACCCCCCTCTCTCTCGTAACAATTTTTTACTATTTTTTCAATTTTATATTTTTTCAATTTTTTAATTAAATGGTTGAGAATTAAAGTTTCCCTAGTAATTGTATCAATTGCAATACTTACCTGTCTCAATCCATAACCAACAACGTGACACGGACGGCAGCAAACTGAGCTATCTGCCATTTTGTTTTTCCTTTTCAATGTTCTTTATGTTGGGAGTTTTTTTTTTTTTTTCACCTAAATTTCGAATATTCACCTGTGTGTTAGGTGAAGACTGGTATTTCGAGCAGTACACTTCAAAGGGATTTCGAACTCGTTGACCCATCGCATGACAAAAAAGATTGGTATAATACTCAATTGACGTCTATTTTTGTTTGCACGCCAAAATATAAATAAATTAAGTATAAAAAAAAAGTTGTTCTAAAATAAAGGTCAACCATATTGCATACATCGTCTCACTCATTTTGAGTTATTATTATATTGTAATAATAACTTTAACATTCTTTTTTTCAAACCAAACTATATTAATGAGGTTCAATGATTTCTCATTGCTACAAACATAGATGAAAACGATGAAATGTAATCTCTCTCTTCCTATTACTTTCTAATTTACCTAGCCCTGTACCCACCAAAAAAAGAAAAAGAAAAAAGAACTGGCTATCCCATTGTTAGGATGTTTTGAATACAAATATCTTGTACCATTTTTTGTGTACTATTTTATGTTTTACCAATCACAACTTGTCATATATTAATTTTACTTTTCTTATAAAATAATTGAAGTTTAAGCTGAAAAAAAATTAATACATGACAAGTTGTTATTAATAAAATATTAAGTGTTACACAAAAAATGGTATAAATAATTTATATTCTGATCTTTTTTATTTGTATGGGTCCAGTTTACGGTTTAAATTAAATATTAAAACATTAAAAGTTAGTAACACTATGTACCGTTAGTAATGACTACAACTTTTACCTCAAATTTTTGCCAGATTTTGTTTCTTAGGTGGAGTTGTGAACCAACCATTTTTAGAGTATCCAAGTTATGACAAAAATTGTGGAAAAAATTGTGACCCTAGCATTGGATGGATGTTAGTTTAAACGGACAGGCGGAAGGAACTCCAACACGCTGATGGCGGCCCGTGCCAGAGATAATGCTTCAGTTCAAGATGACTTGAGTGATATGGCAAAGACCACCAGTAAAGCAAGACAAGCAACACCGATGACCCAAATAAGATAGGGAGGAAGGATCATAGCCACCATTAGTATGAACCCGAAAGTAGCAGTGGCACATCCTATATTGCCCAAAATTTTGGCACTCTCAGGAAGCGTATGGCTTTGCCAGAGAGCAGCAGTGCAAAATACGAACCCAACTAAGTTCGTGAGCAATGTAGCAACTAAAAGGCCCCTGGTCCCAGAAGATATGCGAAGGAAATCGATAGCAGTGGCAGCAGCCGTTGATTGGACAATTACTGCAATGAATATCTCGACCTTTTTCATTGGTCTCGAGTTCTTTCCTCCCATTGCCTTTTCGACATCGCCAACCCTGCTTCTGCCTTCTTCAACACCTTTGTCTCTTTTTCCCTCTCCATGTCCACCTCCACCACCAATTCCTACGCCTCTGTCTATTACTTCATCTTGGACTCCTCCTCCTCCTCCACTAGCTATGCCTCCATCTCTCGCTTCATCTTGGTCCCCTCCTCCACCATTATCTATTGCTTTGTCTTTCCCTTCAGCAACACTGGCAGCTCCAGTTCCCTCCTTCTGTCCACCTAAATTTTTTTGTTGGCCTTTATTAACACTGCCATTGACTTTAGTGAAGAGCCTACCAGGTGTAGAGCCCCAGGAAAACATTTTGGTTTCGAAGTGTAGCAAATGCATCAGCTAAGTAAATGATTATATAGTTGAAAACTTAAAGCGTAATGCTGCAGTTACCAAGAAGTTGAATGGCAAATTCTCGGAAGTTTCGAGTTTCCATGCCATGTTTGTCAAGTTATCTCATAGTTTTCAATACGGTATAGACTTAGACAGGTAAACGCCGGGTTTAGACTTGACTCAATCTTCAATAATAAATTTCAGGGAAAGTTTCAGTCTGACAGTGCTGGCCATTCTGGGTCCATAATCCATATATACTTTTGAAATTGACGGATTGCTTGTTAAGTTTTAACGTACTTTCAACTCCCAGATAGCCAACGAAATTTCCTAGAATCATCTTGTTATATGTATCTATAAATGTGAGATCATGTCAAATACAATAGTGAGACTTATTATTCGCAGCAGTCATCAAAAGGATGAAACCCGCACCTTTGGAACTTCCCCTTCCAGAAATCCTTCTTCCCCACCTTGGCCTTTCAAAATCCTTTAACTTATGCCTTATGAAATCCATTGTTAGCATCTCATCCACTGCAACTACAATTTTTATTTTTCTTCCACATGAAAACGTAGACGGAAGTCCAGTTCCAACTCTCTTCAAAGATCGACCACCTGATTATCATATGTTTCTAATATTCACCCTCTCCGCATTTTTGGGCGCCTTCAGTTCCATGATGATCCAACACAAGGAAAGGGTTGAAAGATTTTGCAGGATTTATGCCATTGCTTCCATGTTATCGGCAATAGCAATTGTCTTCTGCGCCGCAGCTCTCTGATTTGTAAGCCCGCTCCTGAAGGACGACATCTAGTTATTATTATTATTTTTTTTGACTACTGACATCTAGTTATTATTACTATTGGAGACATCGTGACATTTGTTTTGTATTAAATTGGAAACAATTGTCTGATTCAAAGAAAGTACCATGTTATATATTCAAAGAGTAAATGAAGATCAGCTTCTTTTTTTCTTTTTCTTTTTTGTTGCGCTGATTAAGAATGATCAGCTAATGTTTTTTATTTTTATTTTATTTTAATAATGACCCGCTAAAATTTCTCATCTGAATAAAATTTCTGGACTTTTCTCAGTACAATACAGGGTTATGGCGATGGTTAGGTTTATTTATTTTTAAATAAAAAACTGTTATCATGGTTTCTCTGTATAGCATTTCTACAAAGCTGAATTAGCTTTACCTATGTGCATTTGTTAGTGTAATCCTTGAACGAAAACCAAAAGGTCCCCTCGTTCGCAGAGACGTAAAGGAGATGAACTTCAAGCTATGTTATATGGGTTCTTTTGTTTTGTGGGTTTTCTTTCTTTCAGTATAATTTGCCTAGTGCTGGAGACACTCTGTTACGATGTTTGATGTGAATGTAAATGTTTTAATGATTATTAGGCTGCGTTTGTGACATTAATTTTCAGAAAATATGTTTCAAATTTGTGGGTGTTGGGGGTGACTAAAATTGTTGTTCAATTTCAGATTGTAAAATTAATAAGAGGTATTTTGATGTTGTTAGTGCTTTTTAAGATTAAATTACGTTAAAACTTAATTTTAATTAACTAAAGGTTATAAAAGTGATGAGTTATTTAACCTATTAGGCAACTAAAAATTTAGTCACCAATTGTTTTTTTTTTTTTTTTTGCAGATTCTTTTTTTCATTAAATCAACTTGTTCGTTTCCAATAACATATAAACAGATCATTTATACAATCCAAAAGTAAATAAAAAATTATATTATTTATAAATACAAGTAACTTGTTCACAACATAATTACAACTTTTACAACAGGAAAAGAAAAAAGCCTTATAACATTACCAAGAAGAAAAAAAAAAAAAAAATCATGCTGTGCACCTTAAAAAAAGAAGAAAAAAAGAAGTGTTATCTCTATTTATTCTATGGCCCATTGCATCTTCATACTTTTGAAGAATGGTTTAGAGTTCCCTGCTTTCTCGCCCAGTTGCTTTACAATATATCACGCTATCATCCGTGAAGAGTAGATGGATTATAGATGGACTTCCTCTACATATTAATATCCCCAAGAGCCTCTTCGTTTCTTACTACTTCACAATCAAGCCTGTGAGACCTCTGCACAAAGAAGGAAAAGATATGGGAATAGAAAGTCACCTTGGCACAGACCCCTAGTTGGGTTATATTGCCATGGATCACCCTATTAATTAGAACAGAGTAAGATACAGTAAAAATGCAATCCATCATGTTATTGAACCCCATTTTTTCCATAGGTTCTAAGAGGAATCATACATAAATGATAAATCTCATTACAGTGAGTTTCTCTTGATTTTTTTCTTCTCACCCCCTCCTCCTTCCTTTTATTTTTTCCCCCTTACTATGGCTCATAAGATTTTTCTTTATAATCTTTCAATTTTTATTTTACATAAAACTCATTTCGGCCAAATTCATGATTTCGGCCAGTATTTCTCAAAATCACCCGAAATGGCCGGAACACCCCAAAATTTGTTCCGAGGTGGAACAAGGGGGTATACCATTCCAGTTTGCATGCTGGAATGGTATACCCCCTTGTTTCGATTTGCATGCTGGAATGGTGCTGGTTCAACTAGATCAACCAGTGCCGGCTCTAGCACTTAGGCCAGCAATTGCCTAAAGCCCCCACATAGGTTTGGCCCTAAATTTAGAAAAATAGGAATATTTCTTTATCTATAGAAGCATTAATTAAGACTAAAAAATAGCCAAATATATAAAAGATATATTATTTATTAGAATTATAAATAAATAAATAAAAAGATAAGTTTTTTATTAGAGAAAAAACCGGATAAGAAAAAAGAAAAACTCTTTGTGCATGTCAAAAAATAAAACTCTTCGTGGGTTGT
This sequence comes from Castanea crenata, assembly GCA_020976635.1. Lineage (NCBI taxonomy): Eukaryota > Viridiplantae > Streptophyta > Magnoliopsida > Fagales > Fagaceae > Castanea > Castanea crenata. The sequence goes on along the minus strand of JAGHPS010000031.1, from coordinate 2,785,057 downwards.
GCTTCTATAGAACTCATCTTGACTGTTCGTTCATTTTGTGCGTGAGATTTTTTTTTTTCAAAATCTATGTGAGAGGTTAAGAGTTCACAACTCATGCTCAGCCACATAAACGGAAAACTCTTTCGATCTAGCTCTCTATGTTAAGCCTCTCTCCTCTATTTCATTTTCTCTATGTAAGCTAAGAAAACATTATTTTCTCCGTTTTATCTTATTGGTAGCGATAGGAGACAGAGCATAATGCCACATGTTGAAATATTATTTTATCTATGTAAACGTTAAATTAGAGTGTGGAAAGTTAAATTGCCAAGTCTCCCAAAAAGTTTAAACTATTAGGGGATGGGGGATTTAATCATTTAATTTTATCACTCACTCTCATGTGTGATGTGTGGCCTCAAACTACCTAAATTAGAGGGTGGACTATTAAATTACCAATGCTATTAAGAGATGGTAGATTTAATCATTTAATTCTAATACTCAATCTCATGTGTGAACTGAAACTACCTTTTAATAGGTGAGACCTAACATGAGATTTTAAATAGAAGATAGAGTGAAGAAGACATGGATCGAACTTAAGACCTTTTGCTCTAATATCATGTTAAATTACAAATTCTCCTAAAAGTTTAACTAATTAGGAGATGATGAATGTAATTAATCATTTAATTCTAACATCTTAGAAGTATATAAATAAGGTCTCTCCACAGGTCAATTTAGGTCAGTTTTGGTCTCAACTCGGACTTAACTTGCTCAGGTCAAGTGGAAGAAGACAAGACCCATAACCAACTGCCAACCACCACTAGTATTCGATTCAAATTGAACTTAGGAGAATGACTGGTTGATTCGGTCAAAACTGATGAAGGAATGATAGCGGGCAGAGGAGAGTAGATCTTCGCTAATCTGAGTGGAAGCGAGTAAATATGAGCCAAACTTTGTTCGATTGAGTAGATCTGAGCCGAATCTAACCAAATATTGTTAGATTCAAGAAAATTTGAGCAAAGGAGGACAATAGATCTGAGTAAAAGAGAGTAGATCTTTGCCAAATTTGAGCGAATCTGAGCTAATACTACCATATCTGAGTAAAGGAAGGCCTAACATGGCAAGATTTGAGAGGAGGAGTGCTTGATTGTTGTCAGATCTAGGTATATCCATTATTTTTAGTATTTGTTGGTCAAATTGGGTGGCTTGGGTTTTAGAGGATGAAACTTGCCACTCAACCCACTAGAGTTGGTTTTTGGGCAAAGGAAAGTAGATCTTCACCAATCTGCACGGAGTAGAGTAAATTTGAGCTGAACTTTATTAGATTTTGAGTAGATCTATGCCTAGATCTAACCAAATATCGCTGGATTTGAGCAGATCTGAGTGAAGGAGGAGAGTAGATCTATGTCGGATTAGAGTGAAATAAGGCCAAATGTGGCTAGACTAGAGAGGAGGAGCGCTTGATTGTCATCGAATCTAGGTAAATCCATTATTTTTAGTGTTTGTCGATCGGGTTGGGTGGCTCGGGATTTTAGAGGATGAAACTCGCCACTCAACCCTCTGGTGTTGGTTTCTAGGCAAACAAGAGTAGATCTTCATCGATTTGAGCGGAGGAGAGTAAATCTAAGTCAGACTTCATTGGATTTTGAGCAGATCTATGCCTAGATCTAACGAAATATTGTTGGATTTGAGTAGATCTAAGCAATGGAGAGTAGATCTAGGCCGGATCGGAGTGAAGGAAGGCCAAATATGGCTGGACTAGAAAGGAGAAGTGCCTAATTGTCGCTAGATCTAGGTAAATCAGCCTTAATTATAGTATTTGTCGATCGTGTCGGGTGGCTCGGGTTTGAAAGAATGAAGCCCACTACTCAACTCTCTAGAGTCAATTTTTGGGGGCTGAGACTCATCGTGGACTGTCAGAGGAGTTGGATTTGGTGGCGATGGGTTTGTGTTGGTTAGGTGGCTGGGTTTCTTGGCATCCCTAGGTTAATGATTAAATTTTTCATATCCCAATAACTTAATATTTTGAGAGAATCGGTAATTTAACATGGTATTAAAGTAGAATGTTCTTAAGTTCGATCCTTATATACACACACATGCGTGCGCGTGTTTGACTTTTTTTTTTTCTAGTTATTATAATTTACTACATAGAATTTATTTTAATATTATTGAAATTATACATTTAGATATGAAAAATTTAGAGAGAAAATAGAAAAAATTAATCAAGTCTAAAAAGGATTATTTGGATAATTTTGTTATTAGCAAGAAATCTCACATATGAATAAAAAAAAAATGTGTATTTAAAACATAGCTAATGAGTAAATTATTATTTAATTGATATTTTAGCATATAAAAGGCTTCAATTTAGTTATTGTCTTTGGCCCAAAATGCATTGAGCCCACCCTGAGATCAACTAGAAAAAAAAGGAAATGATTTTAAGGGCAAACATGACTCTTTTCTTCTATAAAATTTGTTTTATTTTATAATGTAGGCCCTAAATCTTTAAACGTATAGGACAATTATCAAATGTATATAAAATTATACACCTTTGTAACAAAATTGTAAGCAGTTATTTAGTTACAATGTAAATCTTAGTAAAATTTAAACTAATAATTTTCCAAAGGTATAATAGTAGGTAGTCAAATTTTTTAAATTAATAAAATATTTCAATTTGGTAGTGGAATTGAAAAAGTGGATGGATTGCAAAAATGTAATTTGCTTATTTGAGAGAGTGAAGAATTTTAGATCATGGAGAAAAATGTAATTATAATTACTTGGAAAAGTACTGTCACTTTGTTAGCCTTCAAATTTTTAAAGAGAGCACGGTTCCTCTCCATTTCCGCCTATTTTGGGTGGATTGCAAAAAGTGGGTCAAGGAGAAGTTATTTCCATGCATTTCTTTCCTCCCTTATCAACCAAAAAGAGGTAATCACTCCTCTTTCTTTTCTCTTCTTTCCCCACCTTTTACCTATGTGCAAATTTATTAGTAGTATTTCTTGACGCGTAAAGACTTCAAGTGGTTCATATCTCATCGAAAAAGAAAGTCCTCGAATGTAATTTCGTGGAAGTTTCTAGCCGATTACTTGGCAATTGTTTTGAAGTGTGTTATATTGTTTGGTCAGTTCACGTCAGGGGTCCACACATGTAAAATTCTGCGACTATTTGCTCAGCCTTTTCCTTTCCGCTGGCGGAAGGCAACAAAATTCCTAGAATAATCATGTTGTTAAATATATCAGAGACTAACAAAAGGATATTGCAATCATGTAGCCCAAAATTTTGTTGCACAGACCATAGCGCTCGTCGAAACTTCAACAAACCTTGTTGCAGCGATCTTTCTGTAAGTCAGAAACTGATTGGTAAAAGGAAAAAAGGATGAAGTCTTTATCTTCGGCACCATCGCTTCAAGAAAGAATTCTTCCCCGTTCAAAAAGATTTGTGCTCTCAAATTTGATTACCATATGCCTAGGGGTAGCAATTGGGTGGGTTGGTTATGAATTGAGTTAGGTCATAAATGAGTCGGGTATATAATTGCTGTTGTTGAAATTTTAAAATACTCGCAAGTGTACGAACCGTACCCCTTGAATGAACGTAAAAAAATTAATTAAATCTTAATTAAATTAATCATAATCTAGTTTAATAAAAATTGGTTGTTTTGGAATTAAATAAACTAAGCAAATAATAAAATTAAGCAAATAGTTAAACTAAACAAAAGATATAAAACAATAAAAAGATGTAAACAATCAAGGGAAATGAATTAAAGTTTTGGAATACACTTTATTAATTCATATCAGCACACTTTATTAACGTTAGAATTCGGACTTTTGTTAAACTACAAAGTTGTAGCTCTTTAAGTTAAATTTCCAGCTCAACTTGAATCATCTAGATTGGACATTTGAGCCGAAAGTTATGCCAAAAATACTAACTTATGTGCAGGCTGGAATCCTAATCCGAATTGGACTTGAATTTGGTGCAAATTTCCTTTGATTCCTTACTCCAATTGGACTTAAATTTAATTGGGTTGACCTTATTTAACTTCATCATGGACCTTGTAAATTTAAAGTCCATTAGCGTTCTTCTTTGCACAAATTCACTTATTTAATTTTATTCTCCTACAAAAGATAAATTCACACAATAAGATTCAATTAAACACAAAATTGATTATTCACCATTATTCCAAAACCAAATATAAAATGCATGAATTAAATCAAAATAAGTATGATAATGCTTTCTATCAATGATATAAATATGCAAAATTAAGCTATTATCAATGCACATCAAATGCCCATTTATCCATTTATGATCCATTTAAATTTTTTTTAAATAACCATTATCTACCCAACCTATTTAATCTGAAACTCACCCATTTAACTCATTATAAAATTCATATTTAGCAAATTAACGAGAAATTCTCTTACCAGTGAAAAAAATTTTCACCCATACTATGCAAATCATTTGATTTTTTTTTATCCATTTAATTCAAATATTTAATTGGGTTGGGTCAAGACTTATTCAAATTAAGTGGGCTATAGGCCGGTTTATGGGTCTGGATAAAAATTTCCACGCCTAATTTTGAGGAAAAAATTTATCATGCATCTGATACATACATCCCCCTTCACGTAAGGTGAACTCTACAAGTGAGAGGGAGGAGACATGTACCGATGCATGTATTACCACTTCCATTTTGGATCACAGTCAGTTTAGTCCTTATATTTTGATAGTAATCAATTTGGTCCCTAATATTTTAAACTTGAAATCAATTTGGTCCATACTATCAACTTACTAATAGAAAATGCTTATGTGGCCAATGATATGCATTGCTGGTAGACTTGAGGCTTAAGTGGAAACTTTAATAATATTAAAAAAATTATTGACATTAAAAAAATGCCACTCCAACTAAAAATATAAAAACAAAGGTAAATTTCACTAATATACCTTGAGATTTGGGCTAATGTCAACCAGGTCCAAGTTAGTTCAAGTTTGACCAATTTGATCCCTAAAGACAATTTAATCCCTTACAATGTTAACCTCCATTACTTATTTTTTTTAATTTCTTTCTCAAATCCCTCTCTCTCTCTCTCCAACCCGAACCACTCTCCTCCCTCTCATCCCTCTGTTTCTCTCTCTCATCCATGCCTTTCTTCGTCTCATATGTATATATATCAAAATACCATCAATTTCCTCAAACTTTAAACCTAAATCAAAACAAAAGAAGATCAGAACTACAAACAAAACCCATCACTCTTTTGCTCCATTCTCAATCATAAGAGCTTGCTTCGTGGGGGAAGGTACACGTGCCACTTGGTAATAGCCATTGCAGCCTTTGTTATGGGTTTTCGGGTTTTATTATTATTATTATTATTATTATTATGGCCAGTGGTTGTTTTTGGTGGTGTTGGTGGGTTCCAATATGGGGTGAATTTGCAGTGGGGGTGGTTATGGGTTCCGATGGGGTTAGTGGTTTGCTATAGCTTTTTTGGATTTGGGTTTTGGTGGAGGATTTGGGTTTTGTTGTTGTGGGTTTGGGTAGGTTTTATGGTCGATGGTGGTAGCAGATATGCAGTTAGAGAAGGAAAACGACAAATGAAGTCAAAAGGGTAACAAAGAGGGAGGAAACATCATCTGGGTTTGAGAATTTATAGTGGCCGTGAGCTTCGACTTGGAGATTTTCCTCAGATTGGTAAACTTTGGTTGTGCTTTGAGAAGATGGGGATATTTTTTGCTTGCTTTCTAGATGGAGGAAGAGAGAATTACAATGAAGAGAGAGAAACTAGTGAAGGATTTAACAGTGTTAGGGATTAAATTGTATTTGGGGACCAAATTGGTCAATTTTGAAATATTTTGGACCTTATTGGCATTGGGCCAAATCTCAAGGTATATTAGTGAATTCACCTAAAAAACAAACACAAACACATACAAAATCAACCGGTTCTCTTTACCTCCACTGGTCTCTCTTAGTGTTCTTCTATTCTTCTTGTTTACATTGTGTTGGGTTTTTCTTCAATTAGAGGGATCAAGAAATGTAGTTGCCTCCACTTCATCGATTACAAGTCAAGTTAGTAAAGATCTAAGAGTTCACATTATCTCCTCAACAACGAGAGTCCAATCATTTTACTCTTCTGAAACCAAATTTGAAATCAAATACAAAAATATTGTTGATAGATCCACATTTGCTTCTATAGTTCTAAGCATGGGAGTTACGGCAGAGCTAGGTGGTGTGAGGAGGTTGTGCGAAAGTTGAGATTATGGGGTTGAAATCTAGTGGGTTTGATTTTATGGGGAAAATTGGTTTGTACATTGTGTTTGATTATTTTGGGTTTGGTTTGTTGGGGGAAAATTGGTTTGTTCTTGGTTCAAAGCTTGTGTGATTTTTTTGGGTTTGAATTAGTTGGTTTGTTCATCGCATTTGATTTTCTAGGGAAAATTGGTTTGTGCATTGGGTTCATGTTCACTGTGCTTACCTCTCTCTCTCCCTCTCTTCAATCTACTGTTAGATATTTTGAAGGGGAAAAAAAAAACTAAAGGTGGAGTGACCTCTTTCTAGTAATTGTTTTGGGCCTAAAGAACTAGAACATATTTGTTAATCAAGTTAAGTCCATTCCATAATTTATGACTTAATCATGGTCTTAATCATGTCCATTCCAGTGACCACGTTCACTGAAATGTATGAACTAGCGTAATGAAGATCGTGGGTTAGTGGCTGTAGACACCCCATTTTGCAACTTACATTTAACCAATATTAAGGGCAAAATAATAATTTTGCACCAAGGGAATAATCATAATTTAATCATTTAGATCTTTGAGTTTGTGATACAAAAAAAATTTTGACACTCTAATGGTCACAACAATATTTCATGGGCCTAGATCGAACCATCCAATCAAAAGTTATCATCAGAAAAAATTTCAATTGTTGTGGCGCACCTACAAAACAAAAACAAAACAAAACAAAATAGAGAGACAGAGACTTGGAGATATGAAAACCAGGTTAAATAGAGACTAAAACATGTAAACAGAGACTAAAACATGTAAATAAAATGAAGGAAAAGCAAAAAAAAGCGAATTAGAGTTTCTGGGCAAGAGTATGCATGCGCATATATATGGCATGCGTGCAAATCCCAATTGTATGTGTACGCATACTTTGAGTATGTGTACTCATGCAAGGAGCATGCATATGCATACACACCCGAAACCCTAACCCAGAAACTCAGAATAGAAAAACTTAAAAAATAAAAAATCTAACAATCTAACAATCTAACATGCTTTAAACACAAACACTATATAAAACTAAATTAAACAAACATCTTATAAACACACTCACACTCACACACACACACACACACACTCTCTCTCTCACACACACACACACACACACAATTAAGAGTGCAATAAATAAAGGGGAAGGGGATGAACAATATAAAAATATGAAAAAGTTTATATAAACAAATAGACCACCGCACACCCTTGGTGCAATGGGCACTCCACAAGTACAAGTGCTTGCAAGGTGTGGGGGGTTAAGGGCTAGGGTTCAAATCTTCAAGTGAGAACTTCACACATATATACACTTTGATTAGGATAGAGTAGAATTTCTATCTTGTATAAAAAAATATATAAAAAAATAGAGATAAATAATATAAATGGATGAATAACAAAATGAATGGAACCATAAACACATTGTTCTTAGATGCCTAGAAGTTATGAGTTCTTCCCCCTAGGGGGTACTTCTCATAGAGCGTCTAGGTAAAGGTATGAAACCCATCTAGGAAACCCCACTAGCAATATAACGATATATACACATATGAACATCAAGATAAATAAAGGAACAAATAAACAATAAATATATATACAACTAGAGAAATACATAAAAGGCAACCAGTATAATGATAGAGCAAGGAATTTAAATGCAAGAATATAAAAAGACAATGAATTAAAGAGGCACACACACATATAATGTTATGATGTAACAAGGAAAAGAGAAATGGGAAATGGGTATAGCTATAAAGATGCTAACCCATTCCCTTACAACTTGCCCACTTACCCAAAATGGGTTTTCTTTCTTTTTTTTCTTTTCTTTTTCTTTTTTAAATGAAGGAAAAGAGTAGCTGGAAATTTTTTATTGGAGAGGGGTTTTCTAAAGAAAAAGGGAGAAAAACTATTCCTAAAGAAATTCCTAAGAGAAAGAAGAGAATTTCTAGGTTTTTTGTGCATGAAATTGCTAAAATGGGGAGGGTCTATATAGGGATTTGAGGGAAATTTGAAGGTGTTGCTGGAACACCTTCCAAGCGGCCATGTGATGGGATTTTGGCAACATCATCACATCGTTCCCTACTTGCTCCCAAATTTTCCTATTTTGTCTTTTTTCCTGGTTCTAGTCCGATTTTCATGCTTCTATTTAGAGACCTTTTCAAGATTTCATTTCTTCAATCTTGATATCATTGGAAAGATCTGGATTTCTAGTTTCCATAGGCTTTGGTCTAGCTTGATTTGGAGTTATGGTCTTCAAGCTATCGCATTTGGAAGGGAGGTAACGCAGTATAGAAAATTCTGCACTACATTTGTTGAAAAATTCATTTCTCTCAATCCATGGCAGATATCGTCAAGCCCTTTTTATGAGAGGAAGTCAAGAAGTCCTACTTAATCTTATCCAGACAGATCTCCTCAATTCTTAGTTGGTACATTTTTTTGTGCAAAAAGGGTCCAAAAACAACTCTCTTTGACTTGAAAATAGTAAAACATTTAATCAGGGTTTTGGAATTTTATTGATATCTCATTTATTTTAACTCCGATTTTGGCCCATGAATTATCATTTTGAAGGGAAAAAATGACCTACAAGATGGTCTAAAATTTATCTCGACCGAACGGTCGGATCAATAATCAACTTCTTGACCATCCCTAGTTAGGGTTTTTGGTCTAATTCTTGCCAAAAATGGCAAAATTGGCCTTGGATTTTCGGTCCACCATCCAATTAGGGTAAATTGGTCTATTGTTACTTGTTCCCAACTTTTTGGCTTTGAAAAACATGGTTTTCACAATTTTTTGTGTTTTAAAACATTGTTTTAACATGTTAATTAGGGCTACATAAAATACAGTATCGAAAGTTGGGACTAATATAAATGGGTTTGATGAATTTGGGATATAGGTTTAGGATTTAGGTTTAGGATTTGGCTTTGTCGGTAACCAGATCTCCAATGCAAGAAATGATGATCTCCAAAGGCTGCTCTATCTTGCTTGCCGAATGGATTTTTCGACAATGAGTTCTATTTGGCTGTGTTGCAGGGATTTTGGGTGGAGAGAGAGAGAGAGAGAGAGAGAGAGGGAGAACAAATAAAATGAGGTGAGAAAAAAATGAATAATTTTTTTTTTGCATAAGGTACATTGACTCCTAAATTTGAGAAAATTACACACACACACACACAGAAGGGGGGGGGGGGGGGGAGAGAGAGAGATAACAAATCAAATGAGGTGAGAGAAAAAATGAATAAAAAAAATTTGCATGAGGTACATTGACTCTTAAATTTGGGAAAATTACACTTTACCACCCTAATTTATACACTTTGCCCCCTGAATTATGACATTTGTCACACTTTGCACCTTTAATGTTAGTTTTACTGATAAATTAGATGGAAATTAATAGCACATGACTTACACATTATTTTTGCTTAGGTGACACATTGTTTAAAGACAAAAACACCCTTTTCACAAACAATAAAAAGCAAAAGCTTTTTTTTTTTTTCATCTCCCTCTCTCCCTCCCTCCATCTTTTTGCTCTCTCTCATCTCTATTCTCATCTCAAAACCAAAGTTTCAAGGGAGGATATTTAGGCTTCCTTTTGGGTTAGATCGAAGTTCCATGGATGCTTGAAATTTTCATGGTTTTGTTTGATCATTTGTGAAATATATGGATGATTTATGCGTGATTTGGGCTTATTTTTCCTGGGTTTTGATTGGATTTTTCTGGAATTTGTTTTGGATTATTGGGTTCTTTTTTTCAATTGAGTGGCTTTGCTTCATGGTGTTCGCTGCAACTGGTTGATTATGGATGCTTATGTTGATTTTGGGTGGATGTAATTGGAAGGTTGCATTTGTGTTCTGGGTGTGGGTTTGCTTAAGCAAAGAGAGAGAGACAGAGAAAAAGAGACAATAAATAATATTTAAATGAAGTGGTAAAAGAATAGAGCTTTTGATATTTGGTTTATTGTAAAGTAAGATGTTAAAATAGATAAAGTAACTTTTTAAGTTACTAAAAAGTAAATTTTTTAGCATCATCACTATGAATACTCTTACTCTCATTACATTAGTAACTTGTGCATGCTTAAATCCTATTAAGTTAGGCAATTACCGAACCTAACCCTTTATGAGTAAAGTCTTGCCTCGCATTGAGTTTCTTCCTTGCGAGCGGCCTAAAAATTGGTTTGTTCTCCAAATAGTGGCGTAGCCAGGAATTTATTTTTGAGGGGGCAAACAAAAAAATGATGGAACTATTTTTTTTCTCTATATTTTCCTAATAATTTCATCCTATATTGATTGAATAGTTTCACAATTGAGTGCATAATCATGGATCTCATTTTAAAGTTCTAACATTAACTTCATTGGAAGTAAGTGGTAAAGAATTCAAAAGTGTATTATTTTTCTAAAGAATGAGTTAGTAGTCCAAAACTTGCCCAAGGACCTAGATTTTTCAAATTAAATTATCACCCATTAAGTTCAATGACTATGATTAAAAAAAAAAATACTAATAATCTAAAAATTGATAAATAATAGACAAACAATCATTCAAATTTCAATACATTAAAAAAAATACGATAAACTACAAACAAATATATGTTATATTATTTTTGGAGCAATACCTGGGAATGCTACACAGCCTACACGGCTAGGCTTACTTTTGGAGAAAATATTCTAACCATACACGTGATCATCAAGTGGAGGATTAATAAATCAAGTTGGTCTGCAAGTTTCAGTCACACTTTGTTTAGTTACCTTGTAAATAACAGAAGAACAAGAGGAAAGAAAAAGAAGTTAGACGCAGCAGAAAAGAAGGAAAAAGAAGGTGGTTTGACACTTCATTACTCAGTTGAGACGCCAAAGAGAGAGAGTCACCTGTAATGAGCGGAACACTGTAACTGTGTGGTGTGGCGATGTCCAATAAGCCCTAGAAGTGGTAGGAGGAAAGTTAGAATTTTTTTTTTCTGTTTTATTTGTTGAGACACAATTGGTAAGAGGAAAATTAGAATTTTTTCCCTTTTATTTGTTGAGATAATTGTGTCTAATTATTGTAATTTTTTAACATATACATTTATCACTAATTGGATTGTATATATTAACCGGGTATGTAGATTGGGGGGCCAAAAGGGTAAATCTCCCTCAGACATTTTCAAATTGGTTTGGATAACTCCAAAATCTATTATATCTCTCCTGATTGTTTTCCAAAATTTTGGGGGGACAAGGCCTCCTTTAGTCCCAACGTGGCTCTGCCACTGTCTCCAAACATACATAATGCACACCAAACAAACAAAAAAAAAGTCCCTAGCCCCGGAAGATAGGCCAAGGAAATCGAGAGAAATGACCATAAAAAATATCTCTACCATTGTGGAAGGTCTCGAGTTTCTTGCTTCCCTTCCATTTTCCCTGTGTCCGCCTTTATAGCCACCTTGATCTCTCTTTCTTTCTCTATTCCGACCACCTGTGCCTCTGCCTATCTCTTCAACTACACTTGCAGCTTCAGTTCTCTCCCATCCTGTCCTACCGAACTTTCATGTTGACCATCAACAGCGACAGAGTCTAGAGAGAAGCTGAACCGTGGGATGGCGTTTTAAGTTTTCAACTGCAGCAATTGAATGCAATATTTATATATACTAGTTACGCAATACTGTAATTGTGTGATTTCAAAACGTAATTAGGAAAGGCAACGCAAATTATTATACGAATTTGTTTAGCGAGAACTGGAAGTCAAAAAAGAAAATTCTCGGAATTTTCAAACCCACTAGCCCCATCATTATACAAATTTTCTTACCAATGAAAATGAAAATTTTCGGTGGCACGTTTGGCCAGTTATCACATATCTTAACGCGGCATTATAGACTTGACTAATAAGTCATAATTCCCGGAGAAAGTTTGGGGCAACAAATTTTTGTACAATAATTATGGTACAACTTTGACTTGGTAAATTATGAAAGATAAAAATAAAATTGTAACTTTATGTAAAATTGATAGGTTGATTTCACAAATTTTTATATTGTAATTTTTTTACAATTTGGATGTAATAGATTGTAAGTAGTAGAAAAAAAAAAAAAGTAAGTTTATCACTTTCAAATAATCCCATTACTTTTTTTTTTTTAATTATGGGGAAATCTTTGGTTGAAATTTAAGTTGCCTACATGTGGTCTGAAATTTGACATTTTAAGTTAGCTCTATTAGATTTTTTTAATCCAATTTTGTTAAAAACATGGTTAAATATGTAATTTTACTCAACTTTTATGCTTCTTCTCTCTAAAAACACAAAAAACATACAAATACAATATCAAATAAGATAAAATAAAAAATAAAAAAATTCTAGCAAAACACTTGCATCATGAAATTTCAAACTAAAAGTAGAGAACTTAAATTTCAGTCAAACTACATGCAGGTATGTTGTAATTTGCCCTAAATTAGTTTTTACCATTTATAAAAATTGCAATAATTTTGTGACACAAAATTTTCATTCTGTAATTACTCAATGCCGCGTTATAGACTTGACTCGGAATCTCCGCAGATAAATTTCAAAGAAAGTTTCGGTCCGTCAATGCTGTGGCCCTCGCGGGGTCCATACCTTGGAAATGTTACTTGTTCATTAATTAAAAAAAAAAAAAAAAGGTACTTGTTCTGTTTCAGTATACTTTCAACTACAGCAAAAGAAATTTCCAAGAATCATCTTATTAAATATATCTATAAATATGGGCGCAAGGAGTCGCCAAAAGGATGAAATCCACGATTTCAGTCATTCCCATTCAAGAAAGCCTTCTTCCCCTTTCAATGAATGTCGTGGTTCACAAATCCTTGAACTTGTGCCCGATGATATCTATATTGTACATATGCTCCACTGCAGCTACCATTTCTATGGTTCTTCCACATGAAAACGTAGACGGAAATCCAGTTCCGGCTCTCTTCAAAGACCGACCGCCAGACTATCATATGTTTCTAATGTTCATCCTGTTCGCGTTTTTGGGCTCATTTAGTGCCTTGATGCTCCAACACAAGCCAAGGGTTGAAATTTTTTTCAGGATTTCTGCCATTGCTTCCATGTTGTCAGCACTTGCAATTGTATTCAATGCCGCAGCTCTTTGGTTTGTAGGCCCGCTCCTTAAGCACATCAATTAATTACAATGACTATGAATAAGATTTACTTATTATGTATAAATACAGTGTTATAAATAATTCTGTTAAGTCGTGTTGTATGGTTAGTTATTACGAAGTTGTCTCTTTATTTACTGATTTATTTATTATAATTCAATAGGGTGGGAATCGTAAATTTGAACCCTAAATATTTTTTCCACGCAAATACTAGCTAGTTAGCTAGTTGGTTATATAATTCTTGAAAATTTTAAACAAAATAGTGTTTCAGTCTTTGGTTAGATTATTTCTCTCACTACTCATGAGACATCTTGAAAACTCCATTTACGAATAGTATGGTAGATTAAGCTAGAGAACCCTGGGTTTATGTAATGCCACATACCAATTATCTCACCAACTAGGTAACCTAGTAGGGATGAATTTTCCCATCTATTTAAAAGGATTAGGATCCTCTTTCTTTTCAATTTAGTTTATTTTGTCCATTACAATTTGAATTAAATTTTAGAACACTAAAAATGTAATGTTGGAATATTAGGCTTGCGGGAAGGCCCAAGACACTTGTGTGGGTAACCCATCAGTTAAAAAAAGTGTAGTATTTCGAAAGACATACATATAAGATTTATAGAATGAGTTGGAATTTGGTAAGGAAGTGGTGTAAACCCATAGTTTATCCCTCCAATTATAGTGTGCCACATCAGTATTTTGCAAAATAATGAATAGGAAGTATCACACACAGTCACCACTCATCTAATTCCAAAAACCCATATGTTCTCTCACCAAACAGCCAACATGGGTCAATCTTTTTTAGATCAACCTTTCTCTAGTTACAACCATAGTCATCCATGGTAGTGACTCCAATCAAATCGCCTCCCACAAACGAAACTCAAAAACCAAACAGCCATCATAGCTCCATATCTAGCCAATTATCCAAACCCACCATTTCAAACTGATCCAAAATCAAACCCAACTTCAACCACCTTCTCAAAGTCAAAATTAGTGGCAGAGAAAACCAAGTTTTGTGTCGTTCAAGGCGAAGGAATAAGAGTCACCGCCAATTGTGGTGGTGGCGGTTACCGGCAAAGGTGTAATGTAGTAAATCTCAAGCTTGGGTTCCTCATTGTGAGAATAGAGAAGATTAGAGAGAAACGAGACTGGTATGGACATGGTATCAACAATGGTGACCTCTAATGAGTGGCAACGACAAGTAAGGGTTGCTCAGCCATGGCTAATGGTTTTGCAATCAAAGAATGGGTGTGAGAGATGTTAGGGACATATTTGATGAAATTGGCTAATCTTTTGACAAAACACACTTTACTTGTAATTCGGTAGATCTAGGATGGTTTAAGACTTTAAGAAACAGATTGTTCAAGTCAAGTGTTAAAGCCATGCAAATCTGTCCAAAAAACAAGTGAAGAAGTGTTGGTCATTAAAACTCAATAGTTGTCTCGATAGAAGCCTATCTATCGAGGATTAATGTTGAAGCTCGACATAAGCTATATCTGTCGAGAATTACGAAATCATAATTTTCAGATCTGATTACACGCATATCCTTGAGTGTTTGTGTAGGGTTTTTTTTTCTCACAACCCTAGACATATATAAGGATTATTTTAATGGCCGTCTTAAGGCTTTTTTGTACCCTTACATGCATATTGTGACCGGAGATAGAAATTGCCCTAATTCATCTTTCTCTCTGTAGAAGCTACTGCATTTTTATGCCAAGAGTTTTGTGACCAAGGAGCTTCTTGATCTTCATGTTGATGAACTGAAGAACTTTGTAGTCAACATCTTCTTCAAGTTAGTGTATTAGTCACGTATTGGGATTCGTGCATCATTAGTTAGTCACGTACTAGGATTTGTGCATTGAAAGGAAAGATTGCTGCTACAATACAAGTCCAATTGGGTATTAGGGTAAGGGTTCAATTGTAGGTTGGTATTAAGTACTAGGATTCTTTTTACTTGTAACTGTTTGTTTTGATAATAGTGAATTATCGGGAGTGGTGACCTTAAATTCACCCAATGGGGTTTTGCCTAGGAGGTTTTCCCCATTTATAAATAAATTACTGTGTCAAATTTATCTTCCACTTCATTTAATTTAGTTGGTAATTTGTTTGTCCTACCACGCTATGACATGTTAAATTGACTTAATTAATTAAATTGGATAATTAATTAATTAATTTGCCAAAGGAGTCAATATATTATTGGCCTATCAAGTGGTATCAGAGCGGACATACTCTGATTAGGGTTAATCTTTACTGTGTGATCCATTGACCCATGTTTGTCTTGGATAAAAGACAATCTCTTATTATACTTCCTTTATTTGATGGTACTAACCATGCATACTGGAAAGTACGCATGAGAGTTTTCTTGCAGTCTTTAGATGAAAAGATATGGCAAGCTGTGGAGATTGGCTAGACTAAGCCAAAGAAAGGGCCTGCTGATTAGGATGATACCAAGATCAAAGCGATAAACTTCAAAAGCAAAGCATTGAATGCACTTTTCTGTGCAGTAATTAATGAAGAGTTCAAGAAGATATCCTCTATTGAAACTGCTACGAAACCATGGACTATCCTCCAGAAATCCTATGAAGGGACTAAGGCTGTTAAGGATTTAAAGCTCCTATGAATTGGGTTTGAGTAGAATCGGGAAAGGAAGTAAAAGCAAGAGCATGGCACTGAAGGCCAAAAGTAATGAGACTGATGAGTCTTCTGATGATGAAGATTCCAAGTTGAAATTCTACATCACTAGGCAGTTCAAGAAGTTCATAAAGAATGACAATGCGAAAGGATTTGATAAAGACTGTAAGCAATCCAGTTCTTTTCATTTCAAGAGCCAAGACAGAGGAAAGAAGGATGCTAAGGATGGCGGTCAATACACTATTCCCTTCGAACCAAAGTGCTTCAGATGGCAAGGTTTTAGACACATGAAACAAGCATGTCCAACATATCTCAAGTCAGTTGGGAAAAGTAAAGCCCTTGCTGCTACCTTGAGTGACACTGAGCCTACGATTGAGTCAGATGACAATGATGACAAGAAAATTTTAAATGCCTTCACTACTATAGTTGGTCCTACTAAGGGGATCATAGAAGAAGCAGATGAAGAAGAAGACTTGGTGGAATCTAAGTTCGAATAGATGGATGATCAGGATGACATCCATACAGCTTATGCAAAGTTATACAAGGTATGTGAAAAGAATAAGAAATTGTATAGGTTGTCCACTAAGAAGCTTAGTGAAGTGGAGCTAGAATGAGAGGAGCTCTCTACCAAGGTTGATGAAACCAACCAAGTCATTGGAGCACTGCATTTTGAGAACAATTTCTTGGCTGAAAGAACCAAGAAGCATGAAGCAAAATTGTGGGTTTTAGACGTATTTTGGTCATTTTTTGGGTTTTCGGGGGGTATTTTGGTCATTTTTAGGTTTCGGGAGTATTTTGGTCATTTTTAGGTTTTGGAGGTATTTTTGTCATTTTTTAGGTTTTGGGGGGATTTCAGTAATTTTTTGGCTTTCAAGGGTATTTTGGTCATTTTTAGGTTTCGGGGGTATTTGGGTAATTTTTTATTTTGGGGGGTATTTTGGTAATTTTAGGTTTCAAGGGTATTTTAGTCATTTATTGGGTTTGGGGTATATTGGGCATTTTTTAGATTTCAGGGGTATTTTGGTCATTTTCTAGAAATTTAGTTTTAATGTTGTTTATTTAAATTTTAGATGAGTTTTAGTGGGTATTAGTGGGTTTATCCATTAAGACCCATCTAATTAAATAACCTAATGGGTCTTTACCCATTTAACTCAAATATTCAA
Source organism: Castanea crenata (assembly GCA_020976635.1). NCBI lineage: Eukaryota > Viridiplantae > Streptophyta > Magnoliopsida > Fagales > Fagaceae > Castanea > Castanea crenata. The sequence goes on along the minus strand of JAGHPS010000031.1, from coordinate 2,767,965 downwards.
ATGGGTTGGGTTAAAACTTATAGGGACATTGGGCCCAGTAATTTACAAAGGATAGCCCAACAAAGTCTATTGAGCTAAAAACCCAATTTGAGGACATCAAACGATCTAGGAGTACATGAATGTACCTCATAAAGAAAATGTCAGGTAAAGATGTGATAAACGAGTGAACAATTATGTCCGAGGAAGAGATTTGTCCTCGGATATTAAAGCCGAGGTCATAGGAATAGAGGTTTAATATCCCCAATCTATGTTATGAAAAATCATATGGCTACGGGAAGATACGGTACACGTGGAGGACAATAGAAGAGCGGTGAAATATCCAAGGTAAAGTTGCTACCATCGCCCACACATTAAAAACTCTGCAATTGATATATTGACTACATTAATGGAGAAATGAGACTTGCGCATGAGGTTTGGAACTTGGTCCCTGACCCTAGAGGACTTCAGGGAAATTTGATGGGACAAGTATCCAAAGCCAGCGTTACAACCATGAGGTGAATGGTGATAAAGAGAAGAAGAGGAAGTATAAATAAGAGGAAAGACCTTCGGAAGAGGGAGAGGCTTCTACTTGAGAAAGAAGAAAGAATAGCATATGATAATCTAGCGATCTATGATTGTAACCAACCTTGAGAAATAATACTATAAACCATCCTCGGATTTCGTCTGAGGAGGAGCTTTCATTTATATTCTTATAGTTAACTCCTTATTTGTGTCATTGGGCCCGAGGTCCATTATTTCTTTGTTGTTTGAATCACCCTCAAAATCTAGATTTCAAGTCCACTCTCTACAAATTTATTGTAAAAGGCCTTTCAAGCCCATTCCCTTTAATTGTGAATTGGATGTTCGAATTGTGTCTCTACAAAACTTATTTTCAAATTAATAATGGGTAGGTTTATGGATATGAATAAAAATTGTCACCCCTGCAATCTATCCTAAAAAAAATTAAGTTAACATAGTACAGTTAACTATCTAACCTTAGCCAAAGGCCTTATAGCTAAATCGGTGCCTCCTCATATACAAAGTACTTGGGGGTCTAGGAGAGAAAGGGTTTGAGCTGCAAGATTAGTAACATGTTGTAATTATCTCTCTCAAAAAAAGAAAAAAAGCTACTAACCCTAAAAATTTATGTTAACAAAATACGAAGTAACACTCACTCAATTTAGCTTAGATCATCCTAATCATGAAAATCACCCGATTCGTAAGACCTAGACTATAAAATTATGAAAACATTCTAGGTATTAAGCAGTAGTTTCTACGTTAGTAATGGATGGCTTCGATTGATCTTGACAACGAAAATTCAATTTCAATCTCCTTCCTTTTACAAATTTGAGTACCTTCTTCTTAGAATTGTTTGACAACTTACATTGGTTTGATTAGCCTACAAAAGCTAAGCTACAATGAAGATTCATTCATAAAAAGATAAAGCAATAAGAAAATTAGCATGCATAAATAAAACTCATCGAACATACGCTATTAGATACTAAATTCCACCATGAGATTTTTTTTTTCCTTCCAAATCTAACTATAGAATGTATAAATGTAAAATACATTCTATGTGTGTTTGGATAAGGGATTTGGAGGTGGGATTTGGGGAGGAAGAGGAATTGGGCAATGAATTTCTCAAATTCCTCTTCGGCCCTATGTTTCTCTCTCTTTCTCCCTCTCTAAGGGTTCGTTCGGTTAGAGGAGTGGAAAAGTGAGAGGATAGAAATTTGTGGAAGGATGGAAAAGTGGGAGGACGGAAAATATTTAGTTTTCCCTCTTGTGTGCTCGATTGGAGGGGTGGAAAAGTAGGAGGGTGGAAAACTCTTTTGTTTGGTTGGAAAGAAAAAGGGAATGATGGAAAATGTAATTTATATAAATTGACTAATATACCCTTGTTAAATAATATGTAAGAAATAGGTGGTCATGAATGAGTTGATGGGAAGGGGGCATTTTTGTAAAAGTGCTACTCTAGCACTTTTCTCCCCACATTTTCCTCCCAATTTGGGAGGAATAAAAAATGTAGGTTCAGGAGAGAAAACTTTCTCCCGAGTTTTCCATCCTCCCTATTTTCTTTCCCCAACCGAACAATGAAAAACAACATTTTCCACCCCATTTTCCTCTCTCTATTTTCCATCCTTCTTATTTTCACCCCAAACGAACACACCCTAAGTCATAAATTCATTCTCAAAAGCTACCAAAATTTAGATATTTTAATTTTTATGGTGCATCTTTGGTGCTAGCAATTGTTTCTCGTGGTTGGGTTTTTGCTAGGTATGCTCTTGTAGCAAGATTGCATAAAGCTTCTTTTTTTCTTCTTCTTTTTTTTCCTTCCTAGTTATTGTGCGTTGATGGAGTTGAGAAGAAAGGTGACGAGAGAGACAAAGACGAAGAGAAGTTATGAAGTTGGGTGAGAGTATATAGTAATGAGAGAGGAGCTTATGAAAGAAAGAGAAATAATGTCATTAGTGTGTTTTCTTTGCCATGTCAGACTTTTGGACCCATGTTTTTCAAAATACTTATATTAATGTTACTCAAAACGGTTACTTCCATAAAAACACCTTTTGAGAGGTTTTATAAATACATCAGTTATGCTATGTCAAATGCCATTTTAACACAACAAAACTTACTTTAACTATTTTACCACATCATTTTATAATATACCCTACATAAAATATTCTATTACAACACATTAAAACAATATAATCCACCAATAAAATATCATTTAATTTCTCTAAACCCAAAACCTCTCTCTCTATCTCTCTATATTTACTTTACTCTGAACCAAAACTCATTAACCATAACACCACTACCCATAGCTCACCAACAACACAACCGCAAACCCACCACCACCCAAAATACCCAAAACTACAACAACAAAAAAAAAAAACCCAAAAAAGGAAATCACCACCGAAACCCATAACCGCCACCAAAACCACAACACCATTGCCACAAAAATAGCACATCGGAACCCATCAATTCACACACTACCCCACAACTTACCACATATACAAATCTCAAAACCCACTACCCCACAACTTACCACATATACAAATCTCAAAACTCATCCCAAAATTAAACAAACCCAAAAGCAGAATGTACACCAACATTTGGTTGATTGAGAGTGATCTGAAGGTGGGAGGTTCGAATGATACAGGGAGGTTGGCAGCATTCCATGGAAGATGATGTGGTGAGGTCAGTGGCTTGGCGTGGTGAGACCAAGAGTGGGTTGAGAGAGAGAGAGACAGAGACAGAAATGTGTTGAGGAGAGAGAAAATCTTAATAAAATAATGCTAAGTAATATTTGTAGTTATGTCCATACAATGCCAATAATAGAACATTACTGTAACACCATGCTATTTTTTTTATAGCATTTGTCACATCCTATAAAGCAAGAATTTTGGTGGTGTCAAATGCTAAAAATTTAGCCTTTGAAACACCTGATGCTAGTGCTCTAAATCACTTAAAATGAGAACAATTATAAATACCTTATGAGAGTTCTCTTAAAAAAAAAAAAACACTTCAAGATGGGCTCTCGAGTTTCAGGCTTTCAACATTTAAATCACACAAGACAGTCTTCAAGTTCTGCTACCAAATGGGTCTTTAAAAGGCTTAAGAACTTGAGCCGAAGAAACAGAAATTAACAGTGCCCTTATGGGCCTGGACATAAAAGGCCCAACGATTTCTCTAACCATCTAGAGCTAATCTACTTTGTCAAGAAATCAACAGACAACAGTATTTCTGTATATATGGGCCCTTCAGGTTGGTGTTATTTCGTAGTTCTATGTGTGTGGCAACGCGCCTCATTAACTTGTGGACTTTTACCATGCATTTGAGAACCAGAGAACAGTGGCGATAGTAGTGACCCCTGTGAAGGTTTTAAGTTTATACTTTTAGCTGCCAAAAGTTGATAGAGAAATGCATGGATTGATTCATACGCAAGAATTAAGAAGGGATCGTGCTCTCAGGATGTTGACCCGTGAGATCAGAAGCACCCTCGAAAGAGAAACTAATACAAAAGCTGGGAGACGTGGAAATTTTCTTGGGTTTTGGTTGTTTAAATAGATTCTGAAAATATGTTAAATATTTTTAATAAAAAATAAGCTATCACATCATGAAAAAGATTTATCTCATTACTCTGTTAAATATATAAACAAGAAAACTAAAGGAATTAGATGGAAAGGCTCCTAGCGTTCCTTTTTGAAAATTTCCGGACCAATTGCGCATTTGGTATTGTCTTAAAAAATTAATTTTTTTATTATTTAATTAGTTTTTACTATTATTTATGAATTTCCTGCACTTTTAGATATTATTTATAAGTTTCACTGTACTATTAGAGAGTTTGGATACAGCGTTTTCGTGTCTGTGTTTTCAAGCAACGCATTTTGTAGTTTTTTTTTTTTTTTTTCAAGCCGCACTTGTTGACCTTTTACTGTGAACAGTGCATTTGTGTACTGTTCACAAGACCCACAATTTTTAATATTCAACAACTTTTTCATTAAAAATAGGTTCCACCGCACTATTCACACATTTAAAAAATATTTTGCTACAGAGTTTTCAGTTTTCAATTTTCAGCAATAAGTTCTAGCCAAACAGACCCTACTTCAGCTACCTTTTAATTTTATTTACGTTACTTTTAGTAAAAAGTTTTCAATTTCAGCTAAATAAATTGTTCACAAACAGACACTAAAAGTAATCATTTGAAATATAAAGGATTAAAAATACTCGATAAGTATTTTTAACTAAAATTTTAAACTTGTTCATGTGAGGGATCAAGAAAAAGGAGAATTTGTAAAATAATATTATTTTACAACACAATTTAAAAGAGGGCAAACTTCCCAAATAAATTTAAAATGATACTAATTAAATAATTATCATTAAAATAATATCATCGTCTGAATTAAACCCAATTAAAGAAATAACTTGCTGTCACCAAAGAAAGGGGCGGACAAACAAAACAGATTAAAGAGGAGAAGAAAGGGAAGTTGGTGCGCCACATGGGGCCATGACCAACAAGGTGATACTGACGGTAGCAAACCGAGCTATCTGCCTTTTTATTTCTTTCTTTTCTTTTTCTTTTTTTTTTCTTTTTTTGTTGTCTTTTTTAACGTTTTATATATGAGAAATGTTAGCCCAACCAAAAGTTTCACAACTCGCTACAATGAGATAAAAATTGTGAAACTTTTTATTTTTATTTTTATTTTTTATCAACGTGAAACTTTTTGAGTCATTAGCATTTCTCCTTTTATACTGGTATTTTCTTTCCACGGAAATGTCCAAATATTCACCGGTATGTTTGGAGTAGACAGGTCACAGGTGTGTAGTAAACTTCAAAGGGATTTCGATACTCGTTGACCCATCGCATGAGAAATATGGTTGGTAGTTGGTACTTGGTATAGTACTCTGTTGACGTCTATTTTTGCTTGCATGCCAAAATATAAATAAATTAAGTAAAAAAAAAAAAAAAAGATGTCCTAAAATAAAGGTCAACCATTTCGCATAGGATCTTCTCACTCATTTTGACCATGCTGATTTATTTAAAAAGTAACGATAACTTTAGCATTTTTTTTCAAACCAAACTAGGTCGGTAGGGTTCAATGATTTTTCATTGGTAAAAACATAGATGGAATCCGACATCTCCTTGCATACTACTTTACAAAAATCAAGAAAAAAGAAAAAAAAGAAAAAAGAAAAAAAGGAGTATTGGATCTTTTTTATTTGTATTGGATCCATCTCATAACGTCTATTGTCACAACAATTTTCATAATTTTGGTCACAAGTTACTAACATAACGATTTGTAAATGGTGAAAAAAAAAAAAGGTAAATTCATGTAAGTTTACAATTTCACCACTTACAAATAGCCATATAGATAAGTTGTGGTAAAATTATGGAAATAGTTGTGATCCTAAACTTACTTTTAAATTTAATATTGAAACTCTAAAGGTTAGTGACATTATGTACCGTTAGTCAAAAGCAAATCTTACCAAGAAAAAGTTACTCAAATTAGGAAAGAGTATTTTCTAGCTTAATCGAAGTATAAATGTGTGTGAAGCTCTTTTCTAGAAACTTGAACCCTGACTCTTACCCTCCACAACTCAGAAGCACTTATACTTCTGAAGTGACCATCACACCAAAAGTATACTGCCGTAATTTTGACGTCATTGATATGATATATTTTGATACCAAATGTTCCATCTACGTCCGGATCCATGTTAGTTTAAATTACTACGCCGAAGAAATACCAACACACTGTGATGGCGGTGCCGGAGATAATACTTCAATTCAGGATGACTTGAGTGATATGACGAAGACGACCAATAACGCAAGACAAGCGACACCGATGATCCAAAGAAGATAGATGGGAAGGATCATAGCCACCATTAATATGAATCCCAGAGTAGCAGCAGCAGATCCTATCTTCCCCAAAAGTTTGGCAGTCTCGGGTTGGGTATCGCTTTGCCAGAGAGCAGCTGTGCAACATACGAACCCGAATAAGTTCGTAATCAATGCACAATAAAGAAGGTCCTTAGTACCAGTAGATATGCCAAGGAAATCGACAGCAATGACAGCAGCAGTTGATTGGGCAATGACTGCAATGAAAATCTCTACTATTTTCATTGGTCTCGAGTTCTTTCCTCCTATTGCCTTTTCAATTTCACTAAACATGCTTCTGCTGTCTTCAACATCTATGTCTCTGTCTCCGTCTCGATTTCCACCTCCACCTCCTATGCCTCTGTCTCTTCCTTCATCTTGGTCTCCTCCACCACCAGTTATGCCTCCATCACTTCCTTCATCTTGGTCTCCAGCTCCACCAGTTACGCCTCCATCACTTCCTTCATCTTGATCCCGTCCTCCACCACCTATACCTTCCTCTTTCCCTTCACCTACACTTGCAGCTTCAGTTCCATCCTTCTGTCCACCTGAATTTTCTTGTTGGCCTTCAACACTGCCTTTGGTTTTTGGGAAGCGCCAGGAAGACATCTTAAGTTTCTAAGTGTATAAAGTGTTGCGGATGAATCAAGTCTGTAAATAATAATCTTTATAGTAGAAGACTTGAAAGGTAATACTGTAATTCAGAATGGAAATAGAGAAGGCTAATGCAAGTTATAGTGTAGTTGAATGGCAAATTCTAGGAAGTTTCAAGCCCAATAACCCTCAATATATAAATTGAAAACTCTCCAATGTTTCCATGCCATGTTTGTCAAGTTTTCACATATATCAAGTTCTCAACACGGTAAAGACTTGGATAGGTAAATACCGCGTTATAGACTTGACTCGTAATCGTCGCTTACAAATTTCAGGGAAAGTTTCGGTTAGACTATGCTGGTCACTCTGGGGTCCATATATACTTTTTGAAATGGATGGATTGCTTGTTAAGCTTTAATACACTTTCAACTTCGGGAATGCCAACGAAAATTCCTAGAATCATCTTGATATATAAATAAAAAAATGTCAGATCTTGTTAAATATATCTCAGTAATAGTCAAGAGGATGAAGCCCGTACCTTTAGGACTTTCAAAATCCTTCAACTTTTTCCTTATGAAATCAATTGTTAGCATCTCATCCTCTGCGACTACAATTTTTATTTTTCTTCCACGTGAAAACGTAGACTGAAATCCAGTTTCCGACTCTCTTCAAAGACCGACCACCGGACTATCATATGTTTCTAAAATTCAACCTGTTCGCATTTTTGAGCGCCTTCAGCTCCATGATGATCCAACACAAAGCAAGGGTTGAAAGACTTTGCAGGATTTTATGCCATTGCTCCCATGTTGACGGCAATAGCAATTATCTCCTGCACCACTGTTCTGCGCCACATCGTGACATTTATACGGCATTAAATTCAAAGAAATTGGCTGAATGCAAAAGATACCATCTTTTTTACAAAAATAATTTACAAATTGTTAACGTGGTGAGTAGTTATTGATAAATAAAAAAATAATATTAAATAATGTTAACGATGGGCTTATACGAAAATCAATAAAAAGATTATATTAATAGTTTGTTAAAATATTGTAAAATAGTCTAATTTATACCACCACCCACCCTTGATACGATGATCACTTCATAAATATAAGTACTTGTTGGGTATGAAGGTAAGAGTTGAAGTTCAAGTCTCCAAGAATAAAACTCACACACATATACACATAAATTATTCTAGAATGAAATTTTCTATCTTGTAATATATATATATATATATATATATATATATATATATATATATATATATATATATATATAATTTACAGTCAAAGTCTAGCTTGTAACTTCATACATATGCATGAATACACTTAAAGATATACAATAAGATGCATAATATAATTTCTATATATATATATATATATATATAATTTAAATACTATTGATAGTTATTTTTATATTTTGTTAACTCTTTTAAAAATTTTGTAAGGATATTATCAGATATAAAATGTAAATTGTTCATTTTTTTTTTAAATTATTGTGAAGCACATTTTTTTTACAATTCATTTGTTCTAAACTTTTTGGTTTTTGTACTTAATATTTCACTTGGATGAATATTTATGATATAATCCTACATTTGATTCTAAAATTAAGAAATAAAACTCTTTTAGAATAAATAATTTAGGATATATGGCACAAAATTGGAGTTCTAATTTGAAATTTTAATTTGAATTTCTCTCAGTTTCACCTATTATATATATATAGTACCTCTTTTTTTTTCCCCTTTTTGTCCAAGTAATTTAGAAATAGATTTAGATCTTTAAAGAAAAAAAAAGTAAATGAAGATCAGTTTTTTTTTTTTTTTGGTGAATAAGAATGATCAGCTAACGTTTTTTTTTTATAAAAAAAAAAAAAAAAAGACCCGCTAATATTTCCTATCTAAATAAAATTTCTGGACCTCTCTCAATAAAATTGATGGGACTAACGAAGTCAAACACGAACAAGATCGCCTCCACAGACGAACCTGACCGATTATCTGCATCACTGACGAGGATGTTAAGACCATTCAATGCTGCCAATAATGTCCCGGATGGTTACGAAACCAGCTGGACGAACCGTTGGAAACGTATTGAATCCCATTACTCAATTGAAGACGTTATCAAGAAATACATTAACACCACAGTACCCTCCACAACGGCTAGAATCCAGAGGGATATATAAAGCCCTCACAACGCCAATACGAGGTACATACATAGTCACAAGAGATACTGAGTTATTTGGTTTTTATTATTATAAACCCCCTTCCGCACTAATTTTGGCATCGGAGGCGTAGTGGCAGGCACCACACTGGTGACCATCTGAATGAGCTCTTGCTTCCGTCGTGACGCAGGAGTGTGATCGGTCCTATCTGGACGAACTCATAACGACTAACGAACTTTTACTTCATTAGTTTGGCGTCGTCTATGGGAACGACATTCTCGTACTATGGTTCAAAAATGCAGTTCCTATCAACTTCGATATCTAGATGGAATCCAACCAGGATTCATTGGCCTTGACTCAACAAGTTTAAGCTCTTGCAGCCACTGTCGAAGAACTCACCAGACAGAATCAGGAGATGAGACAAAGGCTTCAGCAAGAGGAGAACCGATCAAGAGCTGTCCAAGAGGATGAAGGGGACAGCCACGGGAGAAGTGACCGACGAAGGACCATTACTCCAAAGGAACAGCATTCTGATCTCCTTTAGGAAATGAGAAAGGAGATGGACGAATTGAGAAATGCCATCAAGGAGAAGACGGATCAGAGCCTAGATAGAATGGTCAGGGCAACAGATTTTCCCTTTACCATAGCAGTCTTAGAACAACCGTTACTAGCAAAGTTTCGGTTGCCTCAACTTGAGCCTTTTGATGGGCTTAAGGATCCCCAAGATCACTTTAATACCTTCAAGACGACACTGGGCCTTCAACAGCCCCCTGATGAAATAATGTGTCGTTCCTTCGCTACTATGCTGAGGGGAGCTGGGAGAGAGTGGTTCACGAGACTGCTCATTTCATCCATTGACAGCTACGAGCAGTTAAGTAGCGCCTTTCTGTGCCATTCCGTCGAAGGGCAACATCCTAAGAGACCAGCGGATCACCTACTCACTCGAGAGACCCTAGAAGTGGACGACGCAGACGACAAGGTACAGCTGACGACATTTAAAGCAAGGCTTAGGTCCAGAGAATTCGTCGTCCCATTGGCAAAGAATCTGCCTCAGACAATGGCAGAGATGCTCCTGAAGGCCCAAAAGTACATGAATGCTGAGGACGCACTGGCAGCCATAGTGGACGAGGAAAGGCCGAGAAAGGAGGGAAGGAAGGAGGACGAACGTAGGGGCAAAAGAGGGAATGCTCAGGCCATCGAGGAAGTGACGTAGATAAACGGAAGGATGAAAAAGCTCCACGAACGGTAAAATTCACCCTTCTAATTATGCCTGTTGACAAAATTTTGACACAGATTCAGGATCAACATTACCTTCGGTGGCCGAGACCTTTACATTCGTCCCCTAATGTGTGTGACAAGAACAAATACTGCCGATTCCATAAGTATCATGGTCATTACACGGAGGATTGCCGAGACTTGAAATGACAGATAGAGGAGTTGATACAGAAAGGAAAACTGCAAAAGTATATGAAGAAGGGAGAGTCCAGTAGGTTCAGAGACAGCAACAAGAGCCAGCACAAATCCTCCTCCAAGAATGAGATTCGTCCATCCCAACCACCATAGGATGTGATCGGGGAGATAAGTACGATCGCAGGAGGGCCATTTATGGGGGGGATCATACAAGTCCCTCAAGAAAGCATGCTAGAGACAAGTAAATAGCATCCATATGAAACCCCCATTCATGCAGATACGGACAAACCAGGACATGTTTTTCAACGAAGAGGATGCTCGGGGAGTAAGGCTGCCATATAATGACCCCCTGGTTATAACGCTCACAATCGAAGGGTTCAACATCAAAAGGATCCTTGTAGACAACGGTAGCTCCGCAGACATCATATACTTATTGGCCTTCCAACAGTTGAAATTAGATCCTGGGAGATTACGCCCATTTGACTCCCCCCTCATCAGCTTCAGCGGGGACAGGGTATACCCTAAGGGCATAGTGACGCTAAAAGTCACAGTAGGGACCTACCCGAAGCAGCTGACCCATCAGTTGGACTTCCTGATGGTAGATTGCCCCTCCTCATATAATGTAATCATTGGGAGACCCACGCTTAACAGGTGGAAGGCGGTTACGTCCACCTACTGCCTAAAGGTGAAATTCCCAACTGAGGACGGTGTCGGTGAGGTGAAAGGGGATCAGGTCTTGGCTAGGGAATGCTACCAGGCTGTACTGGCTGCGAAGGAAAACCATACGTAGACAATTGAGGAGGAAAAAGAAAACAAAGTAGAAGCTTTGGAAGCAATGGAACTCGTCGAGGGAGAGACTGCCAAGATGACGAGGATAGGAACAACTTTAAGCCCCGAGATAAGGACGAAACTCGTTCAATTCCTTAAGGAAAACCTAGATGTCTTTGCATAGAGTCACGAGGATATGCCCGGCATATCACGCCAGGTCATCCAGCACGAGTTGAACGTGGATCCTAGGAGAAAGCCCGTCCAACAAAGACGACGAGTCTTTGACCTCGAACGAAGCCAAGTGATCACCGACGAAGTTAACAAGTTGTTGCAAGCAAGCTTCATTCGAGAGGTTTATTATCCCGAGTGGCTGGCCAATGTCGTGCTGGTGAAAAAAAACGAATGGGAAATGAAGAATGTGTGTGGATTTCACGGACCTAAACAAGGCTTGCACAAAACATAGTTTCCCCCTACCTAGGATAGACCAGCTAGTAGATTCTACGGCCGGGCATAAGCTACTAACGTTCATGGATGCTTTTCCAGGATACAACCAAATAAAGATGGCTAAGGAAGATCAGGAAAAAACCGCTTTCATCATGAGCCAAGGGCTCTACTGCTATAAGGTGATGCCCTTTGGATTGAAGAACGTAGGGGCAACATACCAAAGATTAGTAAACAAGATGTTCAGCAAGAAGATTGGCAGAAACATGGAGGTGTATGTGGACGATATGCTTGTCAAGAGCAAAAAGTAATTGACGCACCTGGACGATTTGGAAGAGACGCTTGACACCCTCAGAAAATATCAGATGAAGCTGAATCCTAGTAAATGTGTTTTCAGGGTAGCCTCAGGAACATTCTTGGGATTCATGGTGTCCTAGAGAGGGATAGAAGCAAATCCGGAGAAGGTACAAGCAATACTTAACATGACATCGCCGAAGACCGTCAAAGAAGTCCAAAAGCTTATAGTTCATGGTGTCCCAGAGAGGGATAGAAGCAAATCCGGAGAAGGTACAAGCAATACTCAACATGACATCACTGAAGACCGTTAAAAAGGTCCAAAAACTCACAGGAAGGATTGTTGCACTCAATAGGTTCATCTTCAAAGCAATGTTTTCAAGACATTGAAGCAAGCTTTCGCCTGGACTAACGAATGCGAAGTAGCGTTTCAAGAGCTCAAACGTTACCTGAGCAATCCGCCCCTCCTAAGTCCGTCGAAGGAAGGAGAAAACATTTATCTATACCTAGCGGCATCAGCCACGGTCGTCAGCGCAGCCCTGATTCAAGAGGAAGATAAGAAGCAGCTTCTAGTTTACTACATTAGTGAAGCCCTCCAGGGAGCAGAAGCCAAGTATCCTAGGATTGAGAAGATTGCATTCACTTTAATAGTGGCTTCACGGAAGCTACGACCATACTTCGAAGCACATCCCATCCTGGTAATGATGGCCCAACCAATCAGGAAATCCATGAACAAACCTGAGGCAGTAGGGAGAATGGTCCAGTGGGCAATCGAACTCAACCAGTTCAACATCGAGTACCATACCAAAACAGCCATTAAGGCACAAGCAAGCTCTAGCAGATTTCATTGTCGAGTTCACCCTTCCAGAAGATGACAACCGCGGTGATGAAGTAGAACAGTGGACAATCCAGACTGATGGCTCATCAACCCAAAAGAGGGGGGGAGTAGGGGTCATCATAAACACCCCTAATGGAGAAAAACTCAGATATGGAGTTCAACTAAAATTCTCGGCAACCAACAACGAGGCCGAGTACGAAGGGATACTGACGGGATTGAGACTCGGGAAAGCACTTGGGGCTAAGAACCTTCTCATCCAGAGCGACTCGAAATTGGCAATAGGGCATATTAGGGAAAAGTATGAGGCGAAAGAGGAGAGAATGCAAAAGTACCTCAAGCTGACGAAACATCTAGCTCGGGAGTTCGATAAGTTGGAGTTCGTACGGATCCCAAGAGACCAGAATATGGCGCCAGATGAGATTGCGAAGATGGCCTTGTCAGAAGAAAAACCAACAAACAGGGAATTACTCATGGAGATTCAGAAACACCCCAACATTAAAGAAGTCCCAATATTTTCCATCTAGAGCGTAAATAGCTAGATGGCATCAATCGTGTCGTTTCTCTAAGATGGGCACACCGCCCTCACGACACCCTAGAGGCCAAGAGGATCAAAACGAGAGTAGCTAAATTTACGATTTTGAATGACACCTTATACAAAAAGGGCTTCTCCATGCCCTACTTGAAGTGTGTTAACAAAGAAGAAGCTAAGTAAATCCTTCGAGAAGTCCACGAAGGAATTTGTAGAGACCATACTGGGCCTAGATCTCAGGTAAGCAAAGTCATTCGAACAGGATATTTCTGGCCAACCATGCAGGTAAACGCAACGAAGCTCGTCAAGAGGTGTGATAAGTGCCAGAGGTTTGGGAATGTCTAGAGGCTGCCGACTGAGAAACTGACGATGATAACCTCCCCGTGGCCGTTCACACAATGGGGAATTGATATTGTCGACCCATTGCCCCTAGGAAAAGGACAGGTAAGGTTCTTTCTCGTTGCTATTGATTACTTCACAAAGTGGGTCGAAGCAGAAGCAATAGGAACCATCACTGAGGCCCGGATCAGTAGCTTCGTATGGAAGAATATAATTTGCAAGTTCGGGATTCTAAGGATGATTATATCAGATAACGGGCAGCAGTTCGACAGCCAAGGATTCAAAGACTTTTGCTCGGGACTAGGCATCAGGAACCAATTCTCGAAAGAATTGCCCAATGTCTTGTGGGCCTACAGAACAACGGCAAGAACCCCAACAGGAGAGACGCCTTTCAGGCTCACTTATGGCAATGAGGCAGTAATCCCAGTCGAGATGGGAGTGGCGAGCGTCAGGCGAGAAGTATTCCACGAGAAAGACAACGACGACCAACTGCGAATCAATCTGGACTGCCTGGACGAAATAAGAGACAAGGCCTTCAATAAGACGGCGAAGTACCAGCGGAAGATGGCTGAGTACTACAACAAAAGGGTCAAGCTCGAAAGACTTGAAATAGGCAACCTCGTCCTACGCAAGGTCACCACGGCGACCAAAAACTCTGCCCAAGGAAAGCTCAGTCCTACATGGGAAGGACCTTACAGAATCGTCCACTACTCCCGGCAAGGCAGCTATCACTTGGAAACTCTAGACGGGCAGAGACTCCCGTGACCCTGGAACATTGAGCACTTGAAGGAATACTATCAATAGATGTAATACAAAAATGTACTCATTCCTGAAAATTAATGAAATAAATATTCAACTAATGTCTTCATACAGGTCTCGTTAGTAGTAGACCCTAGAAACCCTATATGGCTAAGTAATAAGATTCTGCCTAGACGAATGTACATTGCCGACGAAGCCAAGAAATTGTCTCGAAAACCTCTAAGAAATAGCCTAAGTAATAAGATTTCGCGTAGACGGATGTGCATTACTGAAGAAGGCGAAAAACAAAAAAGCCTAAGTAATAATATTCCGCGTAGACGGATGTACATTACTGACGAAGGTGAAAAACAAAAAAGCCTAAGTAATAGTATTCCGCATAGACGGATGTGCATTACTGGCGAAGGCGAAAAATAAAAAAAAGCTTAAGTAATAAGATTCCACCTAGACAGATGTGTATTACTGGCGAAGGCGAAAAGATTTAAAAAAAAAAAAAAAAAAAAAAACAACTAAAGTAATAAGATTCCGTCTAGACGGATGTGCATTACTGGCTGAGCCAAAAGATGAGATCCAACCTTGACGAATACAAGTTGCTGACGGGTCAAAGAGGTTGACAGGTCTCGAAGCACACACAAGTACAACATATGTAAGTAAATACGATGTTATAAAAACCCAAAAACCAGGGGCAATTACCATTGTTTTTACATCTAAAAACCCATAAACACTGGGCTAAAAATATTCTTCTCAAAAAACAAATTGAAAATATTTTGGAATTTGAGCCTAAAACACGTCAGGCACCAAAAAAAAAAAAAGGGAAAGTTTGAACAAGTGACAGGTTTAAATGTCCGGAGCAACATCTTCGTCAGCGGGGGCACCAAGGGCAAAAGCTTCAACGACTGGGACATCAACGGCAGGAGAGTCTCCGGGAGCGTCAGTGGTCGTTGCTTGAGCAGCCTCGTCAGCAGAAATCTCCTTGTCCACTTCCTCCATGTTCAGCATTTCCAAATCTATTTCAGAAGGGTGCTTGATACAGTATCTCCTCAAAAGCTCAAACCCTTTGAAATACCAGTAGAAGAGCATGGAGTTGTACTCCTCAGTCTGCTGGAAACCCTCAATGGCCCTAGAAGCGACGACCTTGATCTTCTCCTTAGCAGCTGCAAGGTGCTCGTCCTTCTCCAAAACTAGCTGCTACTCGACCTTAAGCTCGTCATTCAATTTCTTGACCTCCTCCCTGGCATGATGAACATCCTCCATTGAAGCTATCAAATCCTACTTCAACTTCGAGTTCTCCATCTCCAGGACCTTAATCCGAGAGAGCGAGGACTCAACCTTAGCCCCCTAAACAAGGTACTCTGAGGAAAGATGAATGGTCTTCCCTAACACCTAAAAACAAGAAGAAAAAAAAAAGGAAACACATGAAGGAATTTAACCTTAGTACACCTATATATAATAAAAAAGATAACTTAGCACGAACGGGTTACCTGGACAAGCTTATGGAGATGACGACCCATCAGCTCATTTAGGGGCAAACCCGAGAACACCTTCAGGTCCTCCACGGTCACGACCCCATGAGCCCTGTCCGTCGCCAACCTCTCGTCATCCCAGATAGTAGATAAGCAAGCATCGTCCTTCCCCCTATCAGACGTGCGAGGCCTTTTAGAAGTAGGAGTCGAGATCTCTTCAACCGAGGTGGCAGGAGAAGTCGTCCTCGTCATCTTGACACCAAAAACAACTGGAATAGCTGAAGCAGTCAGAGTGACGGAGGAAACCTTCCCCTTGACACGGACCACCTTTTTTCCAATATTGGACAGCGGTTCGTCCTTCTTGGACCGCATCTTCTCGTACATACCTTTGTTAAACTTCGTCGTCATTTCTACAAGAAGGAAACACTTATAAAAGAGCAAAGGGACTGAATACAAATATGAGGACCAAGACTGACGAACTCAATGCTTACTCTTCTTTCCTTCAATGTTAATGCTCCGCAGAACGTAGGGGGACGGATCAGGGCCAAGATTGTAAAAAGCAAGCGTCTGCGGATCTACTAGGTCGTCCCAGTTTTTGATGGTCTGGGAGTACTCAATTTCCTTTTCAACACAGTCCTTATACCTGCTTTTGACCTTTTAACTGCACAAGAATCAAAGAGGTTAATGACGATAACAATGGATCCAACAAAGGTAAAAAAGACAGGAAAGGATACTGACGCACCTAAAGTCGGGGTTCCCCACCGACGAAGCAATTAAGGGATATCACCCCAATCCCGACTAGAGAGGGTCTCAAAATCGTCCCCGGACACAAAGACAAATCTGGACTTCCAGTATCTAAAGGACGAAGGTAAACCCTTGACGATCCTAGTTCTCTTCTCCCAAGGTACAAACTCATAATACCCATATTCTTTGGACTCTTTCAAACAATACAAATAGACAAGATCACTCACCTTGATCATATCCCCGTTAGCGGCCAACCATATTTCCATACAATTGACCACTATTCTCCACAAATTGGGCATAAGTTGCCTAGGAGCGATACAAAGATAAGCTAAAAGCTCCATCACAAACGGATGGACAGGAAGCCTAAGTCCACAAGTGAAAGCGGCCTCATAGAAGCACACTTCACCCAAAAAAATTTGGCAAGCCCTCTCCTCGTCAGTAGGCCGACGAACACGAACCTGTTCCGAAAATTGAAACCTATCCCTAAACCTACCCACGGCATCAGCGTCCAACCCACACGCCGCCACAAGGGCGTGAAAGGCCCTAACCTCTCTAAGGGTCGACACGGCCGTATCCCCCTCCATGGGGTCGCCGCAGACGACAACCCAATCTCGAGATCACTAGACCTAACCTCAAACATTGACCTTTGCTCTCTCACCAAACCCTCGAACCAATCAACTGATTGATGAAGCAAAGAAAACAATTCACCCAAGACAACGCCTAAGCTGTTACCCTCGAAAATGAAATTCTCAAGGTTTGGGAAAACACCTAAGGACCCCCCTAAACGCACAAAAAGAAAGGAAACGGAAGGGCAAGCTATTCTAACTTCAAAATTACTGACCATGGACACTCAAGAAGGATACAGGAAAATAGGAAAGTGCTAAAGTTCCCAAAAACTAAGAAACAAAGGCCAAAAAGAAAAGAAAAGGAAATCAAATGTTTGCGAAAAGAAAAGGAAGGAATGGGAAGAAGGAAAAGGAGAAGAACATACCTCAGAGTAGAAAATTGAGAAGCCCAACACCAAGCACGCACCGGCTCGAAAGAAAGTGACAGAGAAAAACTACAGGAGAAAATGCTCAGAGAAATAACTGAAAGCTTGGAGAAAATGAAAAGTAAAGTAGGAGAAGAGAAGTTTAAAAATCCAAAAAAGAAAAACCGAAAATCGGCGGGAAACCCAAGGGTCACACAATGAGGACATAAGCCCTCTCCAACCGTAACATGCCACGTGGCCACGACCAGCATAATGCCGCCACTACACATTCAATGCGGCGCGAAATCCCAAAGGTCGCCTACAAAAAAAAAACCCTTTCATCTTCCACGATCGTCAGGACATGTCATGACAACCATGGAACCCAAGGGCAACTGATGGGACTGACGAAGTCAAACACGGACGAGATCGCCTCCACAGACGAACCTGACCGATTATCCGCATCACTGACGAGGATGTTAAGACCATTCAATGCTGCCAATAATGTCCCGGACGGTTACGAAACCAACTGGACAAACTGTTGGAAACGTATTGAATCTCATTACTCAGTTGAAGATGTTATCAAGAAAGACATTAATGCCATAGTACCCTCCACAACGACTAGAATCCAGAGGGATATATAAAGCCCTCACAACGCCAATATAAGGTATATACATAGTCACAAGAGATACTGAGTTATTTGGTTTTTATTGTTATAAACTCTCTTCTGCACTAACTTCGGCATCGGAGGCGTTGTGGCAGGCACCACACCGGTGACCATCTAAATGAGCTCTTGCTTTCATCGTGACGCAGGAGTGTGATCGGCCCTATCTGGACGAACTCATAACGACTGACGAACTTTTACTTCATCAAAAATGTTAAAATGTAATTTGCAATTGTCAAAGTGGGTCCCTAATAAGTATCAACTAAAGTGGGTCCCTAATAAGTATCAACTAGGCATCAACAATCTAGCAAGTAAAGAAATAAGCGTTAGCAAAATGAAATTGAAGATAGACACTTCACATGCTAGGTGTCATTCAAGGAGTAATTTCCATCAAACTCTAGCAGTAAGTTTTGTAGTACTCTTGCAAACTTAATGCATCTATAAATAGATGTTATGTAATGAAAGGAATGAAAAAAATGAATTAAAATTACAATGGAATAGTTGTGCAGCAATACCATGTTCTTCTATCAATAAAAATATTTCCTAGAATTTTAGTTCATATCTAGTATACCTGTAACTTCTCCACAAGAGTAAACACTAAATTCTCCTCCTAGCAGTATAATTAAGAACTGGCACCCAACATAAAATACATGGTTATGTTGACCCAATGTATTCCAATCACCTCTGAAACTACTTGGAAAAGAAAAACAAAAATCTTGTTGACAACAATCTACAAGTGGCAGAGGTATGTATGATCAAAACAAAGAATTTCTTTGAATTTTCCAGTCTGTTGGCTCTCACCATATAAAAACAGATCATCAAGAAAAAGGAAATGATTTTAAGGTCAAATATAATTCTTTTTGTAGTGTTTTGTTTTTCCTAATGTAGACCCTAAAGCTTTAAATGGAGAGGACAATTATCAATGTATTCACATTTGTTTAGCCTATAATCTAGTATAAATTAAACTAATAATTTCCAAAAGGTAAAATAGTAGATTTTCAAAATTTTAAAGTTGATAAAATGATTCAAATTTCGTGGCCGAATTGAAAAAAGTGGGTGAATTGCAAAAATGTAATTTGCTTATTTGAGAGTGAAGAATTTAAACTTATGAGCAAAAATGTAATTATAATGCCTTTGAAAAATCAATTTTCAGTCTTTCAAATTTTTTAAAACAGCAACTTCCTCAACCTATTTTTAATTGTAGGGAGCCATCATCGCATATAGGATAACTGTATGGAGCTATCACCACTCCCTATCCTAAGAACCAAACACAACGGTATTTTGTAAATAAGTAATTATCTTAAATAGATTAACTATTTCTTTATTTTTTGATCGCTTGGAAGGGACAATGAAACATCTTGTTCTTTCTTTAACAATTTCTGATCTCTAGTGGACCTCTTAGGAGGATTCAAACTCAGATGAAGTTCTAACCATCTATCAAAGAAAAAAGAATGAGTGGATTTTGTAGGATTCTCAAGAAATTCTTCGATTTCTTCTGGAAGCAAATGATTATTAATCTGCTTTTCACGTTATGTGAGTAGCTGAGAAGTACCAAAGTGGTTGCGGGAACGATACGCTTTGGTTACCTTACCGGCGAACGCTTCAAAAGGCGACCAGCTTTCAATACTAGTTGAATCATGAAAGAGGGATCTTTCCCTTAGATTTAGACATGCCATTAGATTGCCAATTTCAAAAAGTTGTTTATATGTTGGGAAAAGCACCCCGAAGGAAATAGCCTTATATTCTATTTTCTTACGAGATTTTAAGGGCAAAGAAGAGCATGCTCCTCTTGCCTGAAATAGAATTCGGCCTTCAGGGTCAAAGGAGACTCGAAGGCTTGTTAAGGAAGGTGGCAAGGGTTGACAAAGGAGGGAAAACAAATGACATTCAAAAACTAGTGGAATACTCTCGAAACCAATTCACTTGAGTGAGACAGAGAAGAGTGAAATTTCGTGTGTCCTCAAAGTCGTAAGACCATGTATAGGGGCTGACTGACTAGTGCCAAAAGGCCAAGGAACTTGGTTACCTAATGACAAGGGAGCCAGCAAGCGAAGCCCCAATGAACGACGACCGTAACTATAACGGTCCTAAGGTAGCAAAATTCCTTACACATACTTACCCAAAAAAACAGTGACTACACGAAGAGAACGCGAAAATCAAACTTGTTTGGTATGAGACCCCATTTTTCCATCAAAGGTTAAGAAACAAAAAATTCTAATGATCTAGATTTTTCTCAAAAATATTGGCATTTGTGGGTTCAATACAAATATTGTTATTTTACCCACTCTAGCTCCCTTGAATAGTCCTATTTTTCCTCCACGGAAATAAAGGGCTAAAAGAGCTACTACTTTAATTCCTGTTTCTAAAATAGATAATTTTGTATCTAACTGTATAAAAGCAGGTGCAGATCTTTGAATAGGAGATGTTATGTGAATCTCTATCCTAGTAGGAAGGGTAGAGCAAGCAAAGATAGAAAATAATGTATTAAATATAGCACTGTTAGCTAGGGGAATGTAGTGAAGCTTCATAGGGTCTTTTTTTCCAGGTGCAGGTAGTCTGCATCTTCACAAACATGTCTATTTCAATCGACCGTTATAACCTATTGGGCTAGGTCATTTTAGGGCAAGCAAATCATTTATGATGAAGAGGATGAGTTTCAAGAGAATTATTCAAAGTTCTTGCAAAGTTGAACTGTACAGTACTAGACAACAGAAAGATTTTCCAAAGAACGAAGGTTTTTTTTTTTTTTTTTTTTTTTTTTTTTCTAATAAGCCAATTCATTTGATAGAAAAAAACTCCCCCCCCCCCCCCCCCCCCCAAACACAGATTACAACATTCATCATATTGTGCTCTCCAAAGAGCAACTCTTCTCAAAATCTCAAAAAGGATGCTGAGTTGGTAGGTCCCGATGGGGAAGTTATAGTTACCTTTCCATACTTTGTGTCTAGAGTACTTCACTTAATTTCCTCTGCAGTATTGGGCTTTGACGGTATCTAATTAATATAAAAAGAAAATGATGGGTGTAAGAATCCATAGACAACCATATCCCTCAAGTTGCACATTGCTTCTTACCACATCGTTTTAAATGAAGTTTTTTTGGAATTAACCATTCCCTTTCTTTTACTTTATAAAGAAATGAAATTATCCAAGGGATCGGAGGGCAAAGGCCTTTGGTTTTTTCATGCTCGAACAATGGTTTTTCATGTTCAAAACATTATGTCTGGATAATATGAATTGCCTAAACAAGAATTCTTGAACAACGAACAACCAGAGCTATGGGAACGTAAAAAAGGAAAGAGATGGATGGGCTTTCTTTCGCTTTTGGCATATCGGGCCCCAATTGGATCAAAAACAATTCTTAAATGAGGTATTCAACTCCAAGAATGAATCGAAAAAGAAATATTTACTAGTTCCTAGTGACCAACCGTCGCTCTATCAAATATTTTTAATCTCTACCCTATTCTATATTTTGGAATACAAGGAAGGGTTTTCCATTTGTTTGAGACGAACGACAAATCATTTTAATCTCAATAACATGATAGGTAGTTGTTCTCTTAAGGCCCGTTTGGATGGAGGGGGAAAGGAGGGAGAGTAGAGAGACAGTAGAGTAGAGTTAGTTGAAAATATGCTAGTTTTGGACTAAATCTACTCTACTCTACTCTATTCTCACTCCCTTCCCCTCAATCCAAACAAACCATTAATATTGCCCTCCTAGTGTTGTTACTTGTTAGTGTTGTTCAGTTGAGCATGATGCTACCCTTGATCAGGCTTTTTGTAATCTTTTTCTTCTTTTCTCTATATATAAAAAGAGCCAATAGGCTCGTAACCAGTGTTTTGAATAGTGTTTTTGATTTAGTGAGCATTCCTTTTTCTTTTTTTTTTTTTGGTTCAAAGTCACCAATTTGGTTTGAGCTGCTTTTTTTTTTTTTTTTTAAAGATCTTTATATGTTTACTTTGTACTTGTAACGTAAGCTTTATATACACACAAAAAGTGGCAAATATCATATACATTTGCAAATATATATATATATATATATATATATATATATGTGTGTGTGTGTGTGTGTGTGTATATATTGTACAAATTTTGCATATGTGTACAACATTTGCCAATATTTGGTATTAATTTGACACTACCAAACCATGACACATGAAAATCTAAACCAATCAACAAAAGCTTGGAATGATTCCTCAAAGTCTAGCATTTTAATCGTACTTTTAGATTAAATTTGCAACGAATCAGCCTCCAGTTTTACAAAATCTATTTGGTCCACTTAAAGTTACACATATAGCTTGAAATTAAATATGAAAAAGCTCCTATCATCTGGTACATACCACAAAAAATTCGGCTTAAAATAAATTTACTATAATTTATTAAAAATTATGTAGTGGAGCTAACTCAATCTTTCCTTGACAAATTTAAAGTCCCAAAAAAAATTACTATAATTTTAATACTAAACCAAATAAGTCCACCCAACCAAAACCCGTACAAAACCGTTAGTCAAAAAGAATTGTAAGAAACGTTTCGTACAACCCATGTTTTAAACTTTGCATTACCCATTTTAAAACAATAATGGGTCCGAGAGATATCACCGGCCTTAACACCTCCATTTCAGCAATTTATGGGAATACTTGCTGCCTCCGATAATTGACATGGTGCTATGGTTTAGTTTGCTTTTGGTGATGACAATAGTTGGTGGTGAGAAAATGGGGTCTTCAATTGGTCGGCCATGTGGTGGAGGAAACAAGAAGAAGAAAACGAGAAAGAGAGGGTAGATGGAGATGCAGGGGCGGCCCAACAAACTTTGAGGTCTAAGGTGATATATTTAAATGAGACATATTTTGTATTAATTAAATAATATTTAACTAGTTTTTAATATCATAATTTTTATATAACAAAAATGCATTCTTTTTATCTTGTAATTTTTTTTTTTGAAGAAATGCTAAAATTATAAAAAATTTTACTAAAAAAAGGGACAAATGTTGTAACAATGAATGTGATTAATGATACTTCAAGAAAATAATAAACAAATATTTAAATGAAGGGTCATGCTAATGAGTATCCTTATGGCATTGGTTAACAATCCATTTTAGGAAAGTTTTGATATCACTTTTATGGGAAATGAAAAAAACTGTCAAAATATTATTTACTTTTCTTTCTTTCTCTATAAAAACTTTCTTTAAATGAATTATTAAACAATGCCCTAAGTGCATTCATTAGCATTTTCTTTAAATGAATTATGTTAAAGATATTATAAATTTTACAACAAGATGCTTATAAAGATGTATCACTAACTAATTTAAAAATGCATTTAATAGGTTGTTGACATCTACAAATCATATTAATTGTCACATCAATTTGTATAAAGGTTTTAAAGTAAAATTTAAAGTATTTATAGTATTTTCCTATCTAAATTATTTCTTGTAATTTTTTTTATACAAGATAGAATTTTTACTTTAACCTAATCAAAGTATATATGTGTGTGTGAAACTCTCTTCTAGAGACTTGAACATCGGCCTTTGCCCCCCACACCTCACATATTTTTTAGCCCAATGTATTTAAAATTGTAATATCTCTAGCATTACTCAATTCTTTGGTACTTTTTAAAAATAGAAGAAAAATGTAAAAAATAATTTTTTCTCCTATATCTCAAAAAAAAATTAAAAAATATATATCTCAATTTTTGCCCCAAAATTTGGGAGCCTTTCTCTAATAGGGGGCCCTAGGCAATTGCCTTAGTGGCCTAAGCCTAAGGCCAGCCCGTGGAGATGGAGATGGAGATGGTGAGAATGTGAAAACCAAGGAGTGTTGGAGCAATATGGGCCACTTGTTAGAAATATCTTGGGGAGGAGATCACAAAAATACCCTCAATTAAAATTATAACGTCTTAGCCCGGCAAAAATAGTTAAATACCACTATTTTTCGAAATTATTTTAGATAAACTTTGTGCATGTAAAAATAAAATTCTTCATGGATGAGATTTTTTCTATACCTCATCTTGACTGTTCGTTCGTTCTCTGTGTGAGATTTTTTTTTAAAAAAATGACAAATCCATTTGAGAGTTTAAGAGTTCACAACTCATGTTCTCCCTCATAAATGGAAAAATCTCTCTATCTCTCTCTCAATAAACCAAAACTGAAAACCAAATGCAAAAAAATACCTCAAACCTCAGATTTTTGTACTCAACGTTGGGAAACATTGCCATTCTCTCCGTTCAAAGCATGAAGAAGAGATTTTTTTTAATCTTACTTTGGAGCTGCTTTAAATTCATTGTGCTACATACTATTCTTTTAGGTTTCTTGATTCTAAAAAAATTGTAGATCTATGTTATGCCTCTCTCCTCTATTTCTTTTTTTTTTCTATGTAAGCTAAGAAAACATTGCTTTCTCCGATTTATCTGATTGGTAGTGGTTGGAGATAGAGAACAATGTTGCATATTGGAATATTATTTTATCTGTGTAAACTTTGAATTAGAATGTGGACAGTAAATTACCAATTATCCTAAAATTTTAAGCTATTAGGAGGTGATAGATTTAATCATTTAATTGTAACAATCACCCTCACGTGTGGGCTCAAACTACCTAAATTAGAGTGTGAACCGTTAAATAACCAACATTAGAGTGTGAACGATTAAATTATCAATTCTTACAAAAGTTTAAACAATTAGAAGATGATGGATTCAATCATTTAATTCAACACTCACCCTCACATGTGAGTCCAAACTACATTTTAATAGGTGGGCTTCACATATGGGCTTAAACTAGGGGTGTCCACGAGTCGATCGAGTATGTGCCCAACCTAGACTTGACATGACTAACTTCGAGTAGGGAAGAAAGGAGCCCACCACCAACCCACCAGGCACATCAGATCAAGCCTCACTGGGTGGTGGTCGAGTGTTGGGTTTGTCAGGTTTATGATAAAGGGGGGTGATTTCATCAGATTTGGCCAAGATCTCTGTATATTAGTGGAGAGAGAAAAAAATTGCTGAAATGAGACAAAGCCACTGATATCTGACCAAAATATTGATGCAGATGTCAAAGGAACCTTCAAATGGTCGGAGAACTTGCCCAAAAAAGGGTGGAAGAGATGGTTTTTGGACGGGTTAGATTTGTCGAGTCTCAAGCTCTCTCACCCATCACTCGAACCGACTTCATTAGGTTTACAGCTTTTAGAACTATTGCCAACCGGTAGCTTCATCAGTCGGATGGCGGCAAGTCAGTCAGTCTTAGACAGTCCTAGGCTCAAACTACCTTTTAATAGGTAAGGCCTAACACTTGAGATTTTAAATTGAAGATAAAGTAGAGAAGACAGTGATTGAACTCAGGTCCTTTTGCTTTAATACAATGTTAAATTACCAATTTTCCTAAAATTTTAAGTTATTAGGAGATGATGGTTTTAATCATTTAATTTTAACATGTTAGAAGTATATAGTTAAATAATATCATATCCAAACAGTTTAAGTTTTTGGGAGAATCAGTAATTTAACATAGTATTAGAGTAGAAGTTCCTTAAGTTCGATCCTTTTATATATATACACACTTTTTTTTATACAAGATAGAATTTCTACTCTAGCCTAATCTAAGTGTATATGTGTGTGAAACTCCCTCCTAGAGACTTGAACTCCGGCCTTTACCCTCCCACACCCTACAAGCATTTATACTTGTGGAGTGACCACCACACCAAGGGTGCGCAGTGATATATATACACACGTTTGAATTGTATTATCTATTTATTATAATTTATTGCATAGATTTTCCACCGCCACATAGCACCACCAATTCGGCCACCAATCCAAACCCATAACCACTTATTCAAACCCACAACCACTAATTCAAAACCACAAAGAAAGAGAGAGAAGACAAAACCCATGCCACCACCAAACGTGGATCTGCCAAAAGATCCATGACCCACGATGGTTAACCCACGCTAGTGGCAAGGTCTGAGGTGGGAGAAGAACTAGAGAGAGGAGAGTTAGAAATAAGATAGAGAGAGAAGAGGAGATAGAGAAGGAAAGTCATAAATAAATAAAGAGAGAGAAAAGAGAGACAGTAAAATAATATATATTATTTTACAACCACTGGTACATTAATTCCTAAAAATACCAACTCATTATTAACAATTGCTAAAAATCTTTAGCATTATCAACCCAAAAAAAGTTGTATTTGAGAGTATTTGGTTGTAAAATAGTAATTTGGGGATTTACAAATGCTTTTATTTAAGAGAGTGAAAAGTATAAAATAATGAGAAAAACATGTAAATTATCATGACTTGGAAGAGTTAACTATCACTTTGTTAGCCTTCAAATTTTCAAAGAAAGCATGGTTCCTTTCCATTTCCGCCCAATTTGGGTGGATTGCAAAAAGTGGGTCAAGCAGAAGTTATATACTTATTTTTATGCATTTCTTTCCTACTTATCAGCCAAAAAGAGGTTACCCCTACTATTTAACCTATGTGCAAAATTTATTGATAGTAATTTTTTTTTTCCGCATAAAACTGGAAACTTTATGAAACTAAACACATAACAGAGTTTACAAATTACAACTACACATTACTGAATAACACAGCACATAAACAAAAACTAAAACAAAGACTAAACAGAAACCACAACTACACATTACAGTACAACACAGCACATAAACAACAGCTAATCCCTTGCACAAACTACACAGGATGAGGCAAAGCCCATGGAATCCCAGTAAATACATTGCAGCAAAAAAGCGGGGCATGTGTCATATAAAATTTCTCTCTCACTTTGAGATGCTTCCCTTTTTGCCAACCGATCTGTACATTGGTTGGCTTCCCTCCAAACATGCTCAATGTGTACCGTCCAAGGTCTGGCTAGGAGCTACCTGCAATCCAAGATTAAATTAGCGTGTTCAAGTGGGCACTCTGTATTTTCATCCTTTAACCGGGTAGTTGCTAAAAGCGAATCAGTTTGTAGATAAACATATCTGTGCCCCCTGTTCCATGCTTGAATTAAAGCCTCACGAATGGACCAAAGTTCTGCCACTGTGTTGTTTGTGTTACCTAAATGCAACGAGAAATCCCACAACCAGTTTCCGTTATGATTACGAGCTAATCCCCCAGCACCAGAATTTCCTGGATTACCTTTGGAGCTGCCATCCGTGTTTATGGAGATATAAGGTATTGGGACCGGAGTCCAGGAAAATAGGATCCTTGTTGAGTTCGTTGCAAAGCTGGTAGGGACATAGCTCAGGAAGTAGAATTCTGTAGCATGGGACAAAGCATTTTTCTTTATGATCTGATGAGGTATATCTTGATTATTAAAAACCAGTGAGTTGCGTCCTAGCCAAATAGACCAGATAGTGAAAGCAAATATTGTATTCCATGGAGTGTAGTTTGTAACAAAAGTGGAAGGAAAATTTAGTTTGCACCAGAGATTAATAGAAAGTATGAAGAAGTTAAGAATAAGGAACTGAGAAGGAAATGAAAGCCAAATATTTCGAGCAAAGATACAGTCCCTAAGCATGTGGATGGGGCTTTCACAATCATTGCAGCGTGGATAAGATTGGTTGGTGGAGTTTAGGTGAGGGAAAGAGATGGCTCTTGTAGGAATTCTATTGTGAACACATATCCATATAAATATTTTGATCTTGGGAGGTAGTTTAAGGTTCCAAATCCATATCCAAGATTCATCTCTATTTCTTATAACCTTTGTGTTCAGATTTTGGACTAGATGATAAGCAGATTTCACAGAGCAAATACCTGAATGCATATTTTTTGGTGCTGAGAAGAGTTAAGAGTTATTATAGGATAAAGGTATAGCATGAATGAATTGGGTCACTTCGTAGGGCAATATTATGCTACCAAGGGATAAATCCCATTGGTGATTAGCAGTAATCTGAGGACGGCTTTCCATGAGTGGGAGCCTCTGGTGGAATTGGATAGAAGAAATTCAGTTTTATGGAAGTGTTTATGTTTTAAAAAATTTGTCCAAAGGCTGTTTGAGTTTTTCCATAGGCACCACGCTTGGTTGGTAAGGAATGCATCATTACCGTATTTTGTATCTCTAATGCCCAAACCCCCAGAACTTTTAGTTTTGGTTATTGTTTTCCAGGCAAGAAGATGCACATGTTTTTGTGTTGGTGTATCCCCCCAAAGAAAACTGCGTATTGACTTACCTATAAGTTCCGAGACTCCTCTTGGAAGAATAGTAGTTTGCATCCGGTAATAGGTTAGTGGTGATAAAACTGATTTGATGAGTGAAAGTCTGCCCACTTGGGTCAAAAGTTTGGATTGCCAATGCCGAACTTTGTTGTTGACTCTATCAACTAGAGGTGCGAAAGCATTATTTGCTTTCCTAGTCGTAAGCAGAGGCATCCCTAACTATTTTCCTAAGTCTGTAACTATTGGCATTTGAAGATGGGTGGCAATGGTTTGTTGCACCTGTGCTGGTGTGTTCCTGGAAAAGAAAATTTTTTATTTTTCTTTATTACAAACCTGACCCGAGTACAGAAATTATGAAAAAAAAAAATTAGGAGAGTGTTGCAATCAGGAATGGTGGCATGAGAGAAAAGAAAAATGTCATCAGCAAATAATACATGATTAAAAAGGATAGGATGTCGACCAACTCTAATTGGTCTTAGCTGTTTAGAATGAAGAGCTTGATCAAGAGTTAAGGATTAACTGATTTAGACAAAGAATAAACCTATTCTTTGAAAAAAAACCAGATTGAGAGGGATGAATCATGGCAGGTAGAAAAGGTTTAAGCCTATTTACTAGTAGCTTGGTCAGGAGTTTGTACAAGGTATTACAAAGACTTATTGGTCGTAGGTGAGAGACAGTTTCCGGATTTGAAAATTTTGGAATTAAGACAATTTTAAGTCCGAGTTAAATCCTCTGGGATACGAGTAGTCATGAAAATAGTTTGGATAAATTTGCCAACATCATTTCCCAAACTATTCCAGTTGCATGCTTTGAAAAAATTGTGCATGAAAACCATCCGGCCCTGGAGATTTTAAAGGATGCATGTTCCATAGAGTAGCTCGGATTTCATTTATAGTAGGGAAATCTAACAAGGGGTTGTGAAAGTTTTGAGTATTAAAATCTGAAGAAGAATAAAAACTATGGGGAGGAGAAAGTAGCGAGCGGGAAGAAGATTGGAAGCTGCTTTTAAAGGTATTGAGGATGGGGGTGTGAAGTGTTGTTTCCTGGACCCAAAGGAGCTCTCTTTATTTTCGTTTGAACATGGAAAAACTTTGTGTTAGCATCTCCATAAGAAAGCCACAATATACGAGATTTCATTTGCCATAAGAATTGTTCTTGATAAAGTATAATATTGGATTGGTGGATGAGGTGCTGTTCCAGTTGCATTAAAATTGTAGAAGGCCTGTGACTTAAAGCTTTTCGGGCTCCCACTAATCTAGACCGGATTCGTTTTTTGTTCAGGCCCACTTGACCAAACGTGTTAGAATTCCACACTGTGAGACAGTCTTGTAAATGATGGATTTTTTTTTTTTATATATATATAGAAATTGCCAGTAAAAGTATTGGAATTCATGACCTGTGGCTCACGATTGGTCCAACAGTTTTCCACCGCTTGTTTAAAAAGAGTGTGAGTTTGCCACATAGGCTGAAAAAAGAAATTGTTTGTAAAATTGGCAGTAAAATTAATAGTATTTCTTGACGCGTAAAGACCTCGAAAGGTTCACATTTCATCAAAAAAAATAAAGTCCTCAAACGTAATTTCGTGGAAGTTTCTAGCCGATTACCTCGCAATTGATTTGAAGCGTGTTGTTATATTGTTTTGTCAGTTCACTCTGGGGTCCACAAATGTAAAATGGTCGTACTATTTGCTCAGCCTTTTGCTTTCTGATGTCGGAAAGCAACAAGATTCCTACAATAATCATATTGTTAAATACATACGAGAGACTCAAAAAAGGACTGCAATTCTTTAGCCCAAAGTTTAGTTGCACAGACTACAGCGATTCTTCCATAAGTCCGCAACTAATTTGGTAAGTTAGAAAAAGCATGAAGTCTTCGGCACCATCCCTACAAGAAAGACTTGTTCCCAGTTCAAAAGGATTTGCGCTTTCAAATTTGATTACCATATGCCCCACAGAATCAATCGTTTGCATCTCCTCCACCGCAGCTTCAATTTTTATGGTTCTTCCCCAGGTAAACGTGGACGGTAAGCCTGTTCCAGTCTTCTTCAGTGACCAACCATCGCTCTATCATATATTTATAATCTGTACCCTGTTCGCATTTTTGGGCGCCTTCAGTTCCCTGATGATCCAACACAAGCCAAGGGTTGAAAGGCTTTGCAAGATTTATGCATTGGCTTTCATTTTATCGGCACTAGCAGTAGTCCTCTACGCCGCAGCTCTTTCTGCTTTCACCTAATTACTATGAAGATGATGAAGACTTAGCAGAGTGAGAATATGGCGAACCCCAGTGTGTTCCAACCGCCTCTTAAGGTCAAACTATAGGTGGCAGACGTATGTGTCTCTGGTTTTTTTAGCCCCGCTCGTCAAAAGCAATCAAATCCAACACCGCATCTGGGCTTGTTTAAAAGAATTGTAGTCCATTCTTAAAAAAATTTGCTTAATTACTATGAGCCATGTTTGTTTTTTTTTTTTTTTTTTTTTTGTTGGGGGTTTCCTAACTTGTCTTTTTCTTTAAGTTTATTGCTCAAGTGTTGGAACTTAGCAACGCTCTGTCTGATGTGAAACTATATGTTTGAATGTTATTAAATATTTTGGGCAGATTTTCACTGTACCTTGTGTGAGTCTAACCAATTTGGTGCCTCCGAATTAGTCTTAAAAAGAAAGGGGGGGGGGGGGGGGGGGGGGGGATTTAAGAGGGTAGTACCTTCAAGATGAGACGAATGGCCATCTGTACAAATGGCAGGTGGCAGCAACAACAAGTCCTGTGAGATTGGTGTCCAAAACAGTTGAGTTGATGGGGCAGCTCGGACGAAGCACGAATGGTCGAGTCATTTTGGCAGATTATTGTTCACGGGTAAGTATATATATATATATATATATATATATATATAAGTCTATTGCTGGTTTGTTAGAAATCTACTTTATCTCTCATACTAGGAGGCAGAAATTTTGTAGCCCATATCTTGGAGAGTTCGATTATCTTTCCATTCTTCAATCTCGATGGAGGACGTTCTTCTAGTCATTTTAGCTTTTGTTGTAATTTATTTCCCTTCTTAATCAATAATATCAGTGATACTATTTCTATAATAAAAAAAAGTTTTTCTAGAATTCAATCTTCCGCTGCCAATATATAGAGCATTCATATCATATTATACAAATCATCTATTTTATCATAATTTTTTTTTTTTTTTTGTTAACCATTTTGCAAGACAAACACACATTTAATTTTCTATTCTAGACTCTATTGTATTAGATTATTATTTCTTCAAATAATTTAAATTTCATTCAAACTACATGTGAATATATTGTAATTTGCTATTTTTTTATATAAACTTGATGAAAAATATCCTGTAATTATCCTCTAAAATAAATTGGGAGGATGGCCACCTACAATGACATCTTCTAGACCTCATAAGAGTGAGAGTTTTGTACACTAGATATAAGTTAATTAAAAATATATTTATATAGACTTAAAATTAAATGTTTAAGTTTCTAAATAGTTTCATATGATATTATTGATAATATAGATAGTCCATTCATTGTAAGAAAAAAAAATCATAAATTTGTGAAAGGATAAAATATTTTAGTAATGGGTTTACTGTGTATAGGAAAAGAATAAATTAATAAAGTGTATTGTGAACAATCTCAGTCTTTCTCTACATGAAAATAAACCAAATTTGAGCATGCTTAGTGATGAGCTCAAATTTTGCCTGTGTTCAAAATAGATTTAAATGAAGAAGCCAAAAATTATAGTACTTGGCCCAAATAGATTTAAATGAAGAAGCCAAAAATTATCGTACTCGGCTCATTTAAAAGCGAATCACCAAGCAACAACACCAGACTCACCTATAACACTAGCAACAACCACGAGACTGTATTGCCATTAAAAATGCCAACCACAACAAGATGAAAGTAAGAACAACAGTGGAGTCATCGCAACTAGGTTTAGTGAGAGTGAGACCATCACCACTTCTACTTCGAATTAGGATAAGGATGGTGAGGTATCACCCCTTTTCACTACTGTGATGATGTCTTTGATAAATGGCATCAATATATGGTTCTGGCAAATTTAAATGGGTATAATGAATTTGGTATATAGGTTTAAGATTTAGGTTTTTGCCAGTAATTTGATCTTCAATGTTGGAAATGATGATCACTAGAGGGCCTAGAGGCTGCTATGTCCTGCCTGCCGAAGGAATTTTTCAACAATGATTTCGATTCAGCAATGTTTTTGGGATGAGAGAGAGAGAGAGAGAGAGAGAGAGAGAGAGAGAATCTGACGAGGTGAGAAAATGAATAAATAAAAATTATTTGCATTAGCTATAGTGACTCCTAAATTTGGACTAGAACTGTAGTAGAATCTCATTTTGCCTCACGGGTTCATTATTTGATGTGGGTGATTTTTTAGCTTCACTCGCTAAATTTTCAGTTTTATGTTATTTTGCACTAGTTAATGTGAATGCTCTAATGTTCTTTGATGAAAGGAGGGGACATAAGGAATTAAATAAAAATAATACTAAATAGATGAGTAATTTGGAATTTTAAAAACCGAAGTGAGTGAGAACTTCTAAGTTTAGTTCGGAATTGACCATTGGGAATAACACAATGGTACCATTTTAAGTTGGCATTCGTAAGGTATAATAAAGATGTAATGATTCTCTTATAACTCAACTAATTGACATCTTATGATATTTCTAAAACATCTTGGGGTTCAAACTTCTCATCACTTGTTAAAACTATCAAATTAAAAAAAAAAAAAAACAAAAAACAAAAAAAAAAACTAAGCACTCATATTTGTGCCAAGGAAAAAAAAAAATAGGCATCTCTATTGTACAAATGTGATTATAATGATGTCAAGTATTACAAAACACTGAGTCCTTTATTATCGTGAAACTATGGAACTTATAGGTCCAAAGAGAAATTCCTACTTGCCCTATGTAGATGCAAATAAATCAACATTTTTTTATACTAATATATGAAATGATGGAAAAATAATTAAAAGTTTGGCAACAATTTAGCCGGCCATTATTTTCGATTAGTGGATAGGATTTAGTGAAAATAATTAAATTTTGTTATATAGTAACCACCGAGGTCAGGAGTGATACTAAAAGCAAATTATTTTATTGGGTATATGTTTTGTTTTGAGATGGTGGATAATTTATTGTGAATTTTGAAATATAAAATATGTTTTTGTTAAATCCATCAAAATGAGCCTCTGAAAAAAAGGTTGGTCGTTCAAAAATGCTAGGTTCATAGAATTGTATTGGCAAACCGCCAATAATTGTAACACTTAGAATCTTATTTGGTCTTGTTTTAGTATTGAAAATATATCAAAGAACTCGACAGTCGAAGATTCAAGTTGTGAAGGACTCAAGAAAAATACATCTAGATTGTCACTGTGCTAGAATTCTACACAAGCTCGATTGATCGAGATTCATGTAGAATAAATTCTAAAGGATTTTCTATGAGCTATTTATTCTAGGTTTACTTGCATTTTGTTGAGGTACAATTCTTTCACTCATGCCACATGGCTCAATCCTATTTAATCACATTATTTATTCATCATAAAAATACCGAAATATCATCCATAAATTATTTTGGGCCTCTATGAATATTTCTCATCTCATTGGTCCACAAATATTTCATATCTCATGATTTAAATTGGGTCATGGTATAAATTATTACAAAAAGCCCGAAATACTCATATTTTATTAAATTTTATTATCATTATTTAGCTAAGTTAAAAATCAACCCTATGAGCCCAATGCACACATTCCCATTTATTTAAAGCCCAAAAATATTTATGCTTGACAATATTTGAAAAGCTCATGATTTAAGTCCATGACAAAACAATTTTATTAATGAAATTCAAATTCATAATCAAAACCCATGAGTTAAACCCATGACAATTTTATCAATGGAATTCAAATCTCATAAGCAAAGCCCATGATTCAAGCTCATAGTAATTTATTTATCAAAAGCCCAATTCATATTGGCAATATCAAAGCCCAATTCTCATTGGCAATATTAAAAGCCTAATTTACATTGGCAATATTAAAAGCCCAAGCTAGTTACTTGGTACTATTTAGTAAAAAGCCTCAGGTTATCAATACTTGACAAAATACTATATCATAAGTATTTCACTTAAAGTCTAATGATGAACAATGTTTTAAGTTCTTAAATATATTACTATAATATTGAATCTATAACAATTATCTATTCTCAAAACTCATGGCAATTATCTTATAAAAACTTATGGAAAGTTATGATTATTTATCTTAAACTCATGAAATAAATTTATTTCATACCATATTATAAACTCATGGTAACTATTTATGTTACATAACACTATTCATTTTTCCAAAACCCGTGGCAAACATATATTAAGCACATGGAGAATTATGAATTTGTGTTGCTAATATAAAAACCCATGGAGAATTATAATTATATATCTTAAACCCATGACATTTCTTTATTTCATACCATATTATAAACCCATGGAATTTATATAAGAACCCATGGTCACTATTTACCTTATATTACAAATTTATGATATTTATTTCCAAAACTCATGATAATTATTTATCCTACAAGCCCAATGTGATTGTCTATATAGATAATTTGTCACGATCCAAATCCATGGAACATAAACTTAGACGCATGACTAACTTGCTGAACGTATATAACTCAATAAACATAATTAATCCAAAATAAATTAAAACTTCAAAGAAACAATACTCTTAAAAACCTCTTACAAAAATCTAAACTCCACAAATTGGAAATTATCTCCACTATATAAAACATGAATTTCAAAATAAAGGTAACTAAAATTCTATAAGTCTTTAGTAGTACTGAAGTCGCCTACAACTTCCACGCTCTACCTTGCACCTTACAAAGCGATCCAAATGTTCTATATTCCCAATTACACTTTAATCTTAAAATAATAATTGATGGAGTGAGCCACACATCTAGTAAGTAATTATATGGAATATACAACCGAATAGAGTCAAGCAAAGCACGAGTTTGATTTCACAATTTCACTCAAAATATCAGATATAGTTTCTCAAACATATAAAGAACCACTTAATACATATATAATCAAATCTTAAAGTCCTTTGAAAACACATACAGATAATTGATTAGAGCTCATTGTCACATATACACATCACATATTCTCACATACAATCCTGTGAACAGATTTTCACATATATCTGATCAATTCTAAAAACACTTATTTTTATTCACATATCACAAAAATAAGTTTTTACAAAATTGAATAATTTTCTTAATATTACAATTATTCTAACAATAAAGGCATATCGAATATCACAATGTCGAATTAAAACATAAATCGAAGGATGCTTGACTCTCTTAGCAAACGAGTAAGAACTGAGGAGTTTATACAAGTATTTTACAATTCTTGAGTAAATCTAAGAATTCAATTTGCTAAAAGAATATTTTAAATACCATTTGGAGAATAGGAATATGACTTTGAAATCACTTGGTTTTACACAAATTTAAAGAACAAGAACCTTTTTAGAAAACTTACATTGAAACTTAATTATTTTTAGAAAAGAGTTTAGTTTCTTTTAAATGAGCTTCGGACATTCAAAATGTCGTTTAAAATTTAAAGTTTCTTTTTAAATAAATCATTTAAAATTTGAAATTTCTCTTTCAATGATGTAAAAATGCTTTTGATAAACTTTAGAAAACGTAAGCTTAAAAATATAACTCTTGAAAACCTTTGACATCTAAGAACTAAATGACAAAACTTGTGCATAATATGCATAATTACTACAGCACTTGAATTACTCTGAAAGTCTAGTTGAAACACCCTCCAAGAGTCTTAATACACTCTTAAATAGGACCCATAACCAACCATGAGAATTACTTAATATCTCCCACAAAATATATGGCTTATCGAACTATACAAATTGACTCACGAAGATTATACTTTGTTGAACTAATACACTTTTAACACTAAAGTAAAGTTTCTCTAACCAATAATGTTTCCTTGCTTTTATCAAAACTCGGAGGCAACAGCTAATACTTTAGGATTTAAGTTAATATACATAACCCCAAAAGTTAAAGCCACCTAATATATATAACCACAATTGAAAAGGTGAAAACCTCATGACTAAAGATTTGATCCATGACTTGTTCATGGATATACACGGTGGCCAAATCTAAAATTTAGTCTATATATAAACCAATGAAAACATAAAGCTATATAAATGAATTGAGTTTCGTAATCCATGGCTTTGTTCTAAAATACTCACAGTGGCTACCTACAATTTAATATACATATAATCAAAAGGAGAAGTAAAGCCATATACATTACCTATTTCAATTTACGGCTTGTACTAGAATGCACACAGTGGCTTTGTTCTTAAATGTAATTTGTGGCTTTACAATCCCCCCCCCCCCCCCCCCCCCCAAAAAAAAAAAAAAACCTTAAGCCAACTGTGGGGAGTGAAAAGACCCCCGTGGGTATATGGGCCTTTGGGCCATGCTAAGGAAGGCCGACCTGCTCCTAGGTTAAAAACTTGTTAGTACTACGGGTCGGCCCATACGCCGAGGATCCGAGGATTCATCAGAGATGTGGTTTTCTCCTCGGACGGATATAGGAGAGCCAGGGACTTCATTATAAAGGTTAAGGGACGACTCGGTGAAGACCAATGGTTAAAAGGGGTGAACCCCTGAATGTCCTAGAAGCACCGATACTTGAGAAATATCAAAGATAAAGGCTGCCACCTCCACATTAAAGACTCTGCACCTACCTTCCTGGCCGCATTAATGGGGAAGTGACCCCTGAACAGTGGAACAGAGACTTCTGGTCACTATCCAGAGGCACTAGGGAAAGAAATATCTAGGGGGAAGGAGGTGAGAACAACACGTGAACAAAGTATCAGAAAGGGAAGTATTTAAGGGGGAACTTAGAACAATAAAAAGGGGGGATCTTTTTTGTAATCAGAAGAAAGAAAAGAGAAATAAGAGAAAATGAGCTCTAGGTTACGTCCGAGGAGTTTTATTTGCAATAATCATTTGTTATTAACAAGTGTTTGTAGTTTTTAGATTGTTATCAAATTCTCAATACTTCTAACCTGGGTTTCAAGCCCACACTCTAGAAATTCATATTGTTTAAGGCTCATTGGGCCTGAACCCGTAACTGTTCTTGGGTCCAGGTGCATTTGTGCACTTACACCAACCTAATCTATATAACCACCAGGAAACGTAAAAGCCATGTTTCCCTTGAATTAGGATTTGCAATCTAGGAATTAATATGTATATAACCCAATGAAGAACGTAAAATCATCTACACGAATTAACTTTTATAGTGTAAACAATCCCCTTTTAAACAATCTACCCATCATTACCGATTCCATGATAAGGTTCTAACTTTTTAATTCTTTGATTCTAACAAATGAGAAATTATACTTGGAATTCTTTCGTTGCCTCTGTAATTAACTCCAAGGAAAAATACATCTCTTAGCCTCCTTAGTGATGAATCTCTTTCTATGAAAAAACCCTAATTTATTCTTTCCTCTACCTTATATTTTAAAGCATTAGAGATGTGGGCTTGGTGGGGTAGTGGGCCGGAGTTGAAAACCCACTTAAACTTATCTCTTTAGTCTCCATGAGACCCATAAAACATCTTCCTCTTTTATTTATTTATTTATTTATTATTTTAACTACTGCACTAAATTGTATGCACTAAAACTTTAATCTTCTCACCAATTTTGTAATACCACAAAATTGTCTACTCACATCTTACTATGCACACAGATATAGTACCTCAACTCTATATTAATAATGATGATGACGGTGATGATCATAAAATCAAATCGGGGTATTACATAATCAAACTTATATCAAATATTAAACTACACAAACTGTTATTTAAAACTCATGGAAATTAATATCCAAAACCTATCATAAATATTTATTAAATATCATGAATATATTTCATTTTTACAAACAACTAAAGCAACAAGGAATAAAAATTCATGGCAATATATCGTAACTTTGTCCATTTTGTAGGGTTTACAATGAGAAAGCAAAATGATAAGCTCATGTGAAGAGAACCAACAAGTCAGTGGCCCACCAAAATACTCAACCCTCATGGCTAAGTCCAAATTGAAATCTCAGCCAAAAAAATTCATGTGTGCAAACTGGCCCAATAGGAGAACTCCCTTCAGTTTTGCCTTCCACTGGAGAGCACCACAAAAAGCAACTAAGCTCTTAAACCAAATTAGAAGCTAACCACCTATCCCATCAACCTCTCTACCACTGCCAATTCTGATGTCAATAGTATCAAAGGTTGGGCTAACACCTAAAAAGCTAATGAGCAATAAATACTCTTCTTCTCCAAGTTTTGGTCACAACTCAAGGAAGCCATAAACAAGACCTCCAAGCTCATGAAATCCTCAACTAAATAGTTTATTTTATTACTGAAATGTATGTAATTGATTCATGAATCAAGCCCATGAATTCCTGAAGGGGAAATTTAGGAAAATGTGGTTGGAGGGCATAAAAAGATCTCTAGCGGAGCTCCCTAAAGTAGGCTAAAATATTGACACCTAACTTGGGGTGACAGCTCCTACTCTTTGAAGCTCAAATCTTAGTTGTAGCAACCAAGTTCTAGCTCTTAAGAGATTCTTCTGTGAATGTAGGCCAACAAAACTAAACCACATAAGCTTCACGTTTTTGGTGTTCCTATTTTATGATTCCCCTTTTGCATCCACTCTAACATATACAACATGGTATAATACATCACGTCAAAGATTTTGGGAAAAAAATTCTTAGTATGCGTGTACACAAAGAAAATTTTCAATTTGCCCCAAAGTATGTAATCTTGGCCCCCTCCCTCCAAAAAAGTTATAAATTGGCCCATGAAATCCAAAGTAATGTTCTATTCTATCCCTTTTGCCCAGTTGCCTGAAGAATAATTACAATAACTTTTGATTAATAACAAAAAATAATAATACAGCACAAATCTAGTTTAAAGAAATCCAGATGTCCAACAAATAATATGAATTAAAGCCCAATTGCCCCAAAAGTAACATGAATTACCTGCAGACAAACTAATATTGACATTAAAGGTAAAGCACAAATATGGCACTATATCAAATCATATGATTTTCAGTTCACTCGATGTGAACTGTGAAGTGTTTGATGTTTTTTTTTTTAAGTTAATTTTTAAAAAGTTTTTAGTTGTGGTTGCTATAATAATAATGTTAAATTTTTTATTAAAAAAATTATATAATGAGTTTTCTGTAATAAATTGTTTGGTAGTGTAACTTTTTAAAAAATGAGAGAATTTTCTCAATCTTATGTCAAAATATTATTTAAATGGTTAGGTAGATGGAGGATAAATTCCTTATAATAAATTATTGTTGCTTTTTTTAAGATCATGGAAAAATAATGTTCAATTTTGATTTTTTTTATTAAGAAAAATTCAAAATAATTTAGAAGCTCATATTGAAAATGCAATATTGTTAACATCTAGTTTGATGTCCCAATTTCTAAAATCCATCAAATAAATTTTTGAAAAATCACCATATATAAAATTGATAATAGTTCATTACAGAATAATATAGAATTCTCAAAAAAGAAAGAATGAATAATCTAGAATTACCATGAATATAATTATGATGTTAATTAACACAATGCAACTGAACAAGCTTATGTTAAGTTTGGTCTATATCATTTTTTTTTTAATACTTGCCCCCCTAACCCTGGTTCCGTCCCTGCATTGTGTTGTTAATATATTTAACAACCTTTAACAGGGCAGTGTCTAAAGTGAAGCTGAACCCAACTGCAGACCCGCTGGATAGCATTTTAAGTTTTCAACTGCCGCAATTGAGTGCAGTATGTGAATATACTAGAATCGCAATAATGTAATAGTGTGATTTCAAAACGTATTTAGAAAAAACAATGCAAATTATTGCACGTATTTGTTTAGTCGAGAACAAGAAGTCAAAAAAGAAAATTCTCGGAATTTTCAAACCCATTCACCCTCATTATACAAATTTTCTTGATTTCTTTTACCAATGAAAATGAAAATTTTTGGTGGCATGTTTCCCCAGTTATCACTTATTTCAACGCGGTATAGACTTTTTGACCCAAGATTGCCGCAAAGAAAATTTAGGATGACTAATTTAATACCATAAGTGACACAATTTTAACACAGGAGATTATAAATGGTGAAAAAAAAAAAGTAATGAATTCAAATGATAAGCTGATTTAGGATTACAAATTTTTGTACCATAAACTTTTTTCCTGTGATAAATTGTTAATAAAAAAAAAAAAATTGGACACTTCACTTTCATATAAATTTACAATTTATTTTTTCTACCACTCACTGTTTATCCCGGTAAAATTGTAATTTTATAGCACAAAAAAATTGTTATCCTAAAATCGGTCAAGCCGCGTCATAGGCTTATTGCCAGACTTGACTCAGAATTTTCGCGGATAAATTTCAAAGAAAGTTTCGGTCCGTCAATTCTGGCCCTTGCGGGGTCCATACTTTTGAAAGGTTACTTGTTCATTCATTAAAAAAAGTGGTTACTTGTTCAGTTTCAATATACTTTCAACTGCAGCAAAAGAAATTTCCGCAGTTTCAGTACTTCCCATTCAAGAAAAAGAAAGCCTTCTTTCCCTTTCAATGAACGCCGTGGTTCACAAATCCTTGAACTTGTGCCCCATGAAATCTATATTGTACATATCCTCCACTGCAGCTACCATTTCTATAGTTCTTCCACATGAAAACGTAGACGGAAGTCCAGTTCCGGCTCTCTTCAAAGACCGACCTTCAGACTATCATATGTTTCTAATGTTCATCCTGTTCGCGTTTTTGGGCGCATTTAGTGCCTTGATGCTCCAACACAAACCAAGGTTTGGAAAATTTTTCAGGATTTCTGTCATTGCTTCCATGTTGTCAGCACTTGCAATTGTCCTTAATGCCGTAGTTCTCTGGTTTGTAGGCCCGCTCCTTAAGCACATCAATTAATTACAATGACTACTAATAAGATTTACTTATTATATATGTATAAATACAGTGTTATAAATAATTATGTGAAGTCTTGTTGTTGTATGGTTAGTTATTGCGAAGTTGTCTCTTTATTTGTTGATTTTTTATTTTTTTATTTTATAATTCAATAGGATGGGAATCCTAGATTTGAACCCTAAATATTTTTTCCATGCAAACACTAGCTAGTTAGTTAGTCCATAAAATTCTTAAAAATTTTAAACAAAATAGTGTTTCAATCTTTAGTTAGATTATTTCACTCACTACTCATGAGACATCTCGAAAACTCCATATACGAAATTAACTAATTAAATTAACTAATTACTCAAATTAATTAATTAATTCAATTTATGAAAGTTTCAATTAAGGCATAACTACATCGTTAATCTAGAGTTTATTAGAGCGAAAAATGATTTTGACACATGCAATATGGTCACGGTGGGAGAAAAACCCAAAAAGTGATATATATATATATATATATATATATATGTGTGTGTGTGTGTGTGTGTGTGTGTGTGTAGAGGTCTCTGGACTCTCCACTTCTTGAAGATTCTAAGTACAAAGAACATATGTGCAGAAAAAAAATTATTAGTTGTGGACTTCTTGTTTTTTGTTTTTTGTTTTTTTTTTTTTGGTGGAGAAACAAACATACACGTAAAACAAAATTATTAAATAGCGAGAACATATAATGGACACTTTTAAAGGAGAAGCATATACTAAGCTTTACCAATTGACATGTTTTGAGCTTCCAATATTTGACATGTGGAGTTTTCAGTTCATATAAAATTGGCAAGGACTAAATCACCACATGGCAAGCAACCATTTTTAGTTTTTTCCATAAGTAATGCTATATACAAAAAATTTGTTAAACATTTTTTATATAATTAAGCTGAGTTAACAAGTTTATATTAGAGATCCGCTTGAATAGAACTTATGGCTAAAAACTGAAAATACTATAGCAAAATAATTTTTAAACGCGTGAATAATGCCGTGTGACCCATTTTTAATGAAAAAATTGCTGAAAAGTGAAGTTTGTGGGTCCCGTGAACAGTACACGAGTACACTATTCACGAAAGAAAAGTCAACAACTGCTGTTAAAAAAAAAAAGCTGAAACATGAAACTCAGCAACGCAAAACGCGGGATCCAAACATACACTAGTTCTTATCTAAGTCTAATACTAATATCATTTTTTTACATACTATTAACAATCCACCACATCAGTAAATAACAAATTTTTAATCTCTTTTTACCTATCAAAAACAAATGGAGCAAGAAACAGTAATTGATTTAAGTAGAAATAAATACAATTATTATATGGGTAATTCTATAATAATAGTCAGGTTGTCTCGGGCTCTCACAAAAGTGGTGGGCCGGACCCATGTTTGAGGCCCACAGCTTTTTGAGACTGCACCCGCGATTGCTTTGTTTGTCGTATTTTCAAAGCGATGGACGGCTGATCCTGATCATATGTTTCTAATATTCATCCTGTTCGCGTTTCTGGGCGCATTTAGTGCCTTGATGCTCCAACACAAACCAAGGGTTGGAGAAATTTTCAGGATTTCTGCCATTGCTTCCATGTTGTCAGCACTTGCAATTGTCCTTAATGCCGTAGCTCTCTGGTTTGTAGGCCCGCTCCTTAAGCACATCAATTAATTACAATGACTATGATTAAGATTTACTTATTATATATGTATAAATACAGTGTTATAAATAATTCTGTGAAGTCTTGTTGTATGGTTAGTTATTACGGAGTTGTCTCTTTATTTATTGATTTTTTATTTTTTTATATAATTCAATAGGTTGGGAATCCTAGATTTGAACCCTAAATATTTTTTCCATGCAAACGCTAGCTCGTTAATTAGTCTATAAAATTCTTGAAAATTTTAAACAAAATAGTGTTTCAGTCTTTGGTTAGATTATTTCACTTAATACCCGTGAGACATCTCAAAAACTCCATATACGAATAATATGATAGATTAAACTAGAGAACTCTAGGTTTATGTTATGCCACATAGCAATGATCTCCCCAACCAGGTAACCGAGTAGGGATGAATTTTCCCATCTATTTAAAAGGATTAGGATCCTCTTTCTTAATAGTTCCGTTTATATTGTCCATTACAATTTAAATTAAATTTTACAACTCTAAAAATGTAATGTTAGAATTTTAGGCCTGCAAAAGGCCCAAGACACTTGTGTGGGTAACCCATCAATTAAAAAAAGTGTAGTATTTCCAAAGACATACACATTAAGATTTATAGAATGAATTGGAATTTGGTAAGGAAGTAGTGTAAACCCCATAATTTACCCCTCCAAGTATAGTGTGCCACATCAGTATTTTGCAAAATATTGAATAGGTAGTATCACACAGTCACTACTTATCCAAATCCAAAAACCCATATGCTCTCTCACCAAACAACCAACATGGGCCAGTCTTCTTTAGATCCACCTTTCACCAGTTACTGCCAAAGTCATCCATGGTCATGACTCCAATCAAATTGCCTCCCACAAATGAAACCCAAAAACCAAACAACCACCATAGCTCCATATCTCATCGATTATCCAAACCCACCATTTCAAACTGATCCAAAAATCAAACCTAACTTCAACCACCTTCTCAAAGTCAAAATTAGTGGCAGAGAAAACTAAGTTTTGCGGTGTTCAAGGTGAAGGAACTAAGATTCACCACCAATTGTGGCAATGACAATTACCAGCAAAGGTGTGACGTAGTGAATCTCGATCTTGGGTTCCTCACAGTGAGAAGAGAAGACGAAAGAGAAACAAGACTAGTATAGACATGGGATCAATGGTGGTGACCTTTAGTGAGCAGCAACGGCAAGTAAGGGTTGCTCAGCCATGGCCAATGGTGTTCGCAATCAGAGAATGGGTCTGAGGGAGAAGATGTGTTGGGGTTTTGGGGCTTTAATAAGGTGTTATTAGATGTGTGGATATTTGATTTTAAAAAGTCTGACATGGCACTTGATGGTGAACTAAAAATTGAATTAACTCCAATCCGTCCATAAGGGTCGTCCAGACTAGAAAGATTATCCTAGCATAAAAAGGTTTTCCCTAGTAGGACGGTGTCTATAAGCATGAAGGTCGTCCATAAGGAAAGCTCATGGACGACCCTTAACACTTGGAAAACTTCCAAGCGTAAGTTTTATCTACAAGAGCTTATGTATTGAACCACGTGTAACCGTTTTGATACATGAGTAAGATCCTG
Organism: Castanea crenata; assembly: GCA_020976635.1. NCBI lineage: Eukaryota > Viridiplantae > Streptophyta > Magnoliopsida > Fagales > Fagaceae > Castanea > Castanea crenata. The sequence goes on along the minus strand of JAGHPS010000031.1, from coordinate 2,723,270 downwards.
GTTCATCACTATAACCTCTTATTAAGTACTTAACTTCCAATGGCTGTTATAGAATATAAGATTGAACATTCTAAAAATATAGTTGTGGAAGTTAAGCCTGAACGTTCGGAATTCCTCAAATATTGGGGAAGTTACGAGACAAGTAACCATTCCAAAGCACACTATATAAGCACTCATCCTCATCAAATGAAAGTAAGTTTTCACAACTCCTAAAAAGTTGGAATTCTTGAGTCCCAAAGAAAAAAACTAATTTAAGCATCGGAGGATTCTTGGCCGGTTCAACCCGGTCTCCTTTGATCTTGTGTCTTTTTCGTTTCAGGCCTTCCAAGCAATCACTAGCCCATTGAAACTCGAAGCATTCAACCTACTGATTTTCCATGCATCATCAGCACTCATTTATTGAATGATGTAAATAAGGGGGTTTACACCACATCCTTATAAAGTTTAATCTCTTATAGAATTACTAAGTAACACACAATTTTCTCATCAAACCCCCATTATCTTAGGCCAGGTTCCATCATTTAGCCCTAAGTCTTGGCCTATTGACACACATAGGGGACTCACTTTTGTGGCTCCTACACACTGACAAGCTAACACAAGTAGAGTGGAGGTCTTGTGGTTGGCTTAAAGAGTTCTAAGGAGCATGGTTGATCCACTTTAGCTTCACAAGTTTTTGGATAGGGTTTGTTATTAAACCAAGCGGTATGGTTTAACAGAACTAGTAGAGAAAGTTTAAGAGATGATAGGAAACTTATTGATGATTAAGAGAGCTAAGGCATGCAACTCAATCCACTGTCCTAAGAAGTAATTTCGTTCCATTGGATGTAATTTATCCTTGGTGCAATATGGGGATGGCGATCACCCCCGAGGATTCAACAACAAGCTATGGCTATGCGCACTCACAAACCAATGCTTTGAACTCGTTTCAATGCCCAAAAGAATGAAGAAAATTTTGATGGAGAAAATAAAGTAGGAATTTTTCTAGATTGATATTCATTCTTTAGAATTGGAAAATACATCTATTTATATAAGTTCACTAATCAAAACTTTAAGGAAAAGGTTGACGAAAATAACTACATACATTTGAGAATCCGCCTTGATGGAAGTAGGCCATATTTTTTCTTCTTGATTGTCTTCAACAATTACTAAGGATGTTAAGGATTTTCCATGAATTCGGGACTACACAGAAGCAAAGGGAATGGAATTGCACAATTTTCGGTTAGCAACAGATTGCATTATGGAATAAATGATGGACCAAAATGAGTAAGTTGATGGTAGGGAAGTGAATTTAATTCTCACATACCACAGTTAGAGCATTGGCATCAGTCCATCTAAAAATTTATGTCCATGTTAGCATAATAACCTATATTTCCTATTTTATACAACCACTTTGCAAAAACACCTACATCAGGTTAACTATTGTACACCATTTTTACTTAAATAATATTTTTCTCACTTTTTTTTTTATTGTTTCACACCTAAACCCATGGCCCCACCCACCTTGACACCCTACAAACTCTTTTCTCTGAACACTCTCTTTCTTTCTTTTTCTCCTCCTTTTCTTATTCTTTCATCTTTCTTCTTCTCCTTCTCCTTCTCCTTCTCCATCTTATTCTTCTTCTTTTGCAATTTGGGTTTGATTATGGGCGGTGATATTGGGTTTGACTTTGGACAAATTTCTCCGCTGTTGTGGGCAGTGATTTTGGGCGAATTCTCAGTTGCTACTTCTTATTCTTCATCATTTTCTTCTTCTTTGGCATTTTCTTCTTCTTCTTTTGCAATTTGGGTTTGATTATTTATATGGGTTTGATGATTTTTTTTTCTTTTTTTGGGGAGAGGTTTTGATAAATTTGGGATCTAGATTTAGAATAAATTTGAAGAATTTGATGATTTGTATAAATTTGTTGTTGGATTCAAGAGAAGCTAGAAGAGAAAGAGAGTAGAGGAACAAAGAGAATAGGATGAGAGAGGACAGAGAAAAACTAAATTTTAAAAAAATCAAATAGAAAGCTATAGTAACCGTGTAAATATACACGATTACTATAGCAATAATGGAAATGCACAGTAATATAGAGGGATTGGTGTGAGTAGATTATGAGCAAAAATGTGTAAAAATATGCTCTTTTTCTATTTTGCACCGAGTAGTGCAAGTGCCCTTACAAATGCTAGTCAACTTGTTTCTAAATGGGATTAGTTATAATTATTTTTCAAAATTGAAGCTATTTGCCAACAGAGGTATGTACCTAAAACCCTGAATTTGATCTTTGAGAACTTTGATATAGTGATTTTCTTCTTTAGGGAGATTGGTGTTGAGGATAGAATTTTCACACCACACAGCTCTATTTCATTGGCAATCCGCACCACATCAATATTGTCATGGATTTTGGGTAAATCTATTTCAAAACTGAAATAGTCCATATTTACACACAAAAAAAAAAAAAATGCCAAAGCCCATGGTCCAAAACCCATTGTGATATTATCTTATCAAAGCCCATAGTTTAAGCTCATGGCACATCATCTCATTTTCAACTCATTATCTAAGCTCATGAGTCTTATCGGGTGAACTTTGGGAGTCGTGGTTTGGAAGGCCAAAAAGTATTTTCAATAAAGCTCTAGCAGTTCAAAGTTGATAAAAGAAACATATTGGTTGACATGTCCTCCCCAATTCCCTAAACTCTGACGAGTCGGTGTGCAATAGGTAACATTTGATAAGCCTCTCATATCACATAACACTTAAAATGATAAAACTCCACATTACTCTTTACCAAAAACTTAATGTTCATCATATAATCTAATTATATTATCTCATATAAATTATATTATTATTTTCATTTAAATCAATACCAAACATATGCCTAAATCTTATTGGCTATCTCTATATAAGGGAAAAACTTATATACAGTACCTTACGTATTGTTCCTTAGATTCCTCTCTCAAGATTTTGCCACGTTGCTACTCAACTTAAAAAATATACTTCTATCCATGAGAAAAACATTCATATGACAGAATCTTAAAAGAGGAACCTAAGGAACAGCACCTAAATACTATACCTAAGTCTTGCACCTAAATGCCCTTCTTGCACTCCAAGTTTGGTCACAAGACAGAGACCAAAATTACATCTCTAAAGTTTCATCAAATATCAACCAACTAGTCTATTATATGCTAAAAATGTGTTGCATGAAACCATGGACTAAACATATATTTTTCCAAAAGAGAAAACTTAGCCAAAAGTACCAGCAGCAGCTCCAGCAGAAGCTGCTTAACTCCAGCAGCAATTGCAATAGTTCTAGCAGCAACTTAGGTAGTTGACACATGTTCCAAAATGACTTCACTTGCCCATTAATGGTCAATCCCAACAACTACTTGCTATATCAAAAGAAGTAAGGATCTTATAAAAAAAAAATCATACCATTTTAAACCAAATCTTTAGCTTCTAGCTACAATACCATAAATAGGAAAATCCCATAAAAGATATCATACTATTTTCAGCCAAACCACGAATTTAATGCTGAATATTTTCTTCCAGTAGAAGATATCATTCAAATGACATCATCTAGCAATGTCAACTACAGTAGTAGCTACTACTATGCAACTGACAGCTGTGTCAGTTGCTATACAGCTATGACTGACAACTATAGTAGTAGCTCCAACAACATTAAAATCTCAAAATTTCCTCTTTCAGATAAAAACCAAAAACCAGCTAAGGAAATCATTTAATTTGCCAAAGACTTTTCCTTATTTGCTTATTATTCCTTCAACCAAATCCCATTTAGTTACATACTTGGCCCTATATAAAGAGGACCAAGCCAAAACAACACAACACACCTATTACACTAACACCACTACCCATCTCTCCCACACTCATTATATTGAAATTTCATCATGTTGCTACCATATACACATTTCCATACTTCTCCATCTCTCTTACAAAATCTCTCTTCTTAAATAACAACACCATTACAACACACCATTAACCATCATATTCTTACTCTTTCATCCTCACTATTCTGAAACTTCATTCACTTTGCTGCCCATAAACACATCTCCATATCTTTCTCCATCTCTCTTACAAAATCTCTTTTCTTAGATAACACCATTACGACCCACCACTATCCATCCCTCTCTCACTCTCTTATTCTGATCCTTCATCACTTTGCTGCTCATAAATACATCTCCATCTCTTCATCCATTTCTCTTACAAAATCTCTCTTCTTAGAAAGCAACATATCCCATGACATAACACACAAAAAAAAACCCACTCCAACAACAACTACAAGTTCATGGATTAACTATATTTAAACTTCATATTATCTACCTTATACTTCCATATATTTTACAAACTCATTCCTCACAAGCTGTCCATACATAGTTCCCACATATATTTCTAATACATCTTTCAAACACCATATCTCACAAAACATATATATTTATTACGATCTCCAAATGTCTTAAAACATATCAAACACTCTTCCAAGAACATTTATCAAAAGCCCTTCTCGTAGAAGTCATATAATTATAATGCTAAAAATCCTTCTTATGAAAGCTCACTAATGTTATATGGTTGGAGCCACAAATCATATAAAGAATAAAGTGATGTTATATAGCTAGAGTCAGAAACATAAAAGATAAGTCAATATTTTTCTATCTTCAAGATTACATTATTAAGTATACATTAACTCATCATTATTACACCACTGGATGCAAACTACTTTAATATTGTCTCACTATTTAATAAACATGGACTCACTAATGCTTCATTAATGAACATACATAATGATAATTGCATCCATCTCACCACCGAACATATATTATTTGAGCATAAATCACTATTGGACATATATTATTTGGACATGAACCACGACTGGACATAAACTATTTGACATACATTATTTGGATATAGACCATTACTGAACATACCTTATTATATTGAACATAAATTATACCATAGCTGGATATGGATTATTGGACTCAGCCCATTCTTAGACATATGACATTTAATTAATTATTCTTTAATATTGGACATCACTTAACACATATAACAATAATGTTCAACTCTTCATTCAATCAAAGCATACAATTAAACATATTATTTATTTACTTTAACCATTGTCATGATTCTAAGGCTTTGAGCTTTATCTATTTTGTAGGCTTAAAAATACACTAGAAGCTATTGGTTTATGCGACCCAATGTCGAGTTCTGGATTAAACTCCCCAAAATAAATCCATGCCTAGCAAAGTCACCCCTCCTTGTGACTACACACAAAAACAACCCCTGAAAATTGGTAACATGTCCTAGCTATGCTTGCATTCAGAATTCAATTCAAAATTTGATTCAACTCATGGTCTTAGGGCTTGCATGATGAAGCAATTTTCGAGTTAGGTTGAGTGTGACTTTCAGTTACTCATAAGCAGTTTACATTTTGGTCAAAACGCAACTTGTGTTAATTTGTATAGGTTGTTTTGACAAAATTCTGACATTTTAAGCAGAATATGCATTCTAGACTAAAATTGATTTTGTGAGCTTCTTATAAGTGAAAATACACTTTTGTTCCCTCTATTTTGGGCCATTTTTCACTTTGATACCCACATTTTTGAGTTACTATTCTAGTCACTAAAATTCAAAAATTGTTTTTAATTTAGACCCTACCATCATCTTACTAATAGAAATACCCTACGTAGAAGACTGAGTCTACCACTGGCACACTAAACATTAACATGATCATTAAAATAATATTAAAAATGCCACTTCAGCATTTTAATAATAAAAAAGTAACATCAGAAAAAACAATAAAAGCAATATTCTAAACTTCTGATTTTTTTTTAAATAAAATAATTCAATTAATATGTTTTTATTTTCAATATTTTTTTGATAGAATATGTTCTTCTCCAAGTAACATGTTTGGTTGCCCAAAAAATTAAAAAATCAAGATTTTCATTTCATTTCTTTTCTTACATTATCTTAGTAATCAAATCCACAAAAGCATTGAAACCCAGCAAATCAAATTGAAACCTCTAGCAAATTAACCCATAAACTCAGCAAGGAAACACATAGAACACATAAACACAATGCACAAGTATTCACACAGATCAAAAACTACAGATTTATAAATAAAGAATTCAAAACACAAAGACCTTCAACAATACACACTTTCATCCAAATTTGGAGACCCAACAAAGTAAACCCAACTGATTCTTTCAATTTCCAAGTGGAAACAAACCCATATGAAACTGAGAAGCCAAACCCACCAAAGCTGAAGATTTGAGATTATGAACTGAAAGCCTGAGTCATTTGAGTGGCGACATTGGAGTCTTCAATTTCAACATGCATGGTCGATGCAGTGAGGGAAAAAAATAGAGAGGAAATCAGAGAGAGCAGAATCAAAAGGATATGGAGAAAGGAGGAAATGTGGAGAGCAAGGCAACTGAGGTGATGAGAGAGAGAGAGAGAGAGTCAAATCGAGAGTTTGAGAAGAGAAATTTAAGTGAGTTCCTCTTTGATTTTCTAAACTTGAGTGTGGTTGTGTAATTTTGTGGGTTTGTTTGTGTAATTGTATGAGATAGAAAGTTTAAGATGAAAAGAAAAAAACTAAAATAATTCCTTAAAAACTTTATGGGTTCTTCTTTGATTTTGTGGGTTTAAGGGTACTTAGTTTAGCGTTTGTTCTTAAGAAAAATAAAAGGAAAATGAATTTCTTTTAAAGGCATTATTTTAGTTTTTTTTTTTTAACATGCTAACATGACATTTTTTTTTTAATGCCAAAAAATTTTTTTAAAATTTTTTTAATAGTCATGTCAGCATTTAGTAAGTCAGCAGTTCACTCCACATGCCACATAGGCTATTCTCATTAGTGAAATGATAGTAATGACTAAATTGAAAACGATTTTTGAATTTTAGGGACCAAAATAAGAGCCCAAAACATATGGGAACTAAAGTGGAAATGACCCAAAATGTAGGGACTAAAAATTAATTTTCTCCTTTCTTATAATTAAAAAAAAAAAAAAAAAAACTCAATTTCAATAGATTTTATTAACTTCTTTTGTTAGTTTAATTGTGTATTTAAAAAAAAAGTAAATTATATATGAGATTTAATAAAAAAATTTAGTTTATTTAAGACGAAAATACACTTTTAATCCCTACATTTTGGGCTAATTCTCGTTTTAGTCCCTAAATGGATTTTGCTCCTAGGTCAATACCTGAAATTAGAAAATCGATTCTATTTTGGTCTTTGTCGTCAACCTAGTAACAGAAAATGCATACATGGCAAACGGAGTGCATTGTTGGCATGTTATATGCTGACGTGGCTAATAAAATAATAAAAAAGTATATTTAGCATTTTTAAATGCCATATCAGCATTTAAATTAATAAAAATAAGCCAGCTTAGAAAATTTAAATTAAAAAATAAATTAAATTTTTAAAAAAAAAACCTTAAATCCAATATTATTATTATTTTCCTGCAAGAACATGTTCTTCAAGTTCTTCCCAAATCTAAGAAATAAACCAGCAACGAAACCAATCTCTGGCAAACCCCAAATCCAAATCTAGCAACCAAATCTAATTTCCATCAAATCTAGAAAAACAAAGAAATAAATAAAATAAACCAACAGTGCAGAAAACTTCACGTTCTCACGATCAAACCCACCACCATCATCGAATAAGAGCAAGTCAAACCCAACCAAATAAACCCAGAACAAGAGCAAATGATTACACCACCAATTACCACCATTGCCACTAATCAAACCATTTCATTCTCTAAATCCTAATCAAAGCCAAATCCCAAAGAAAAAGCTGAAAAAGAGAGATCTTGATTCAAGAAAACGAAGATCGGTCAGACCGTTTGGACCTTTGGATGTGGGAACCATGATATGAGAAACATACCCACTTCAACACCTTTCTCAACAACACACACTGATAAATCATCCTCCATGGATGCATGTCCGATTCGCTACTGAAACTCCTTAATCCATTCACAAAACCCTGAACCCTTAAAACCCCACTTCCATTTCTTTCACAAGTCCTTAAATTTGCACAATTTTGCCAATAACCAGATGAAGAAACCTTACAAAAACCAATCTTGGAGCTGAAAGAATTCAAATTTTGATCAAAATGGTGAGAAAACAAATACCCAGCTGGAGTTTTTGTTGGATCTATAGAATTGAATTGGTTTAGAGGAGACCTAGATGAGTTTGCAGAGATAGGAGACCTTGTGGGATTACAGAGATGGGTTTCTAAGAGCATCTCCAACAGCTTATCTAAATTTATGTACTGTTTTGACAGTGAACAGTGATATTTAGCTTTTATCTACCTACTTTTTCAAATATACTTTCCAACAAATTCTCTATCATTTTCTCCATCTTATTTAAATATTATTTTTTCATTCATTCTTTATTCATTATTTATTCTTTTTTTAACGACTACATATCTTCCAAATTTTTTTTATTTAATATCTAATTTTATAAATAAAAACATTTGAAGTATGAATAGTAAAAGCTACAATGTTCTCTACTTGCAAAGAAGCACTATAGCAATTCTAATCTAAAAAATTGAGATAGAGAAGCTATTGGAGTGAGTTTTTGGGGTGTTTTCTCTCTAAAATTGACTTTAAAGAAGCCATTGGAGATGCTCTAAGTGGGTAAATGAATAGGGTGATATAGAGCTGGATTTTCAGAGAGAATTGGATATGGATTTGGTGGAGATAGAGAGAAGCCTGAGCGTGGTTGAGACTAAGAGACAATGTAATAAAGACTTTGTCATTGATCAGTGATGAGCTTTGTTGCATTATGCAGATTAGCATAGTATTTAAGGTTTTTTAAAAAATGTAATTTCATTTTTTGTTTTTTTCGCAGAATTTTTTAAAAATAAAAATAAAATTAGATTTAAGGTTTTTTAATTTATTTTACTTTTTAAGTTTAAATTTTCTAAGCTGGCTTTTTTTATTAATTTAAATGCTAACGTGGCATTTGAAAATGCTAAATATAAATTTTTTTTTATTAGCCACGTCAGCATATAACATACCAATAGTACACTCAATTTGTCACATATGCATTTTCTGTTACTGAGTTGATAGCAGGGACTAAAATAGAATCAATTTTCTGATTTCAGGAACTAACCTAGGAGCAAAATCAATTTAAGAACCAAAACGAGAATTGGCCCAAAATGTTGGGACCAAAAATGTATTTTCACCTTTATTTAATTATGTAAGTGATTTTTATGAGCCTTGGATTTGTTTAATTATGTATGATATATTTATAATCCTTCGTATTATTTTCTTAATGTTATATTTTTTATGGATTTATGTTGGTTAATAAGATGGTAATCCTAAAATGATAACAAATAGATACCGATACTGAATTATTCTTCCAATAATTCCAAACGGTTTTTGAACCGAAATTCAAAGCTTTCACTACTCCTTCCATCATGATTTCCTCCCTTTAACCTTCTTACAATATGAGAGCACTTGCAATGCTGAATGCTGAGAAACTAATCAATGCATTTATACATTTTACAACCTTTGTAAAATAAGTGTGTGAGAGAGAATGAAAATTGGTGATGAGGACTTTGGTCAGATGCACAAGTAGAGATGAGTAAGAATGACAATTATATAAACCCAGGACTTTGTATTCGATGGTTGGGACAATGAAATAGTCAAATCTACAAGCATTTTTACATTCAAACATTTTAAATCGTCGGGGTAAGGCATGCAACTTGAGAGATAGCCATGATGGAGCGAGAAAACGCTCTCTCCCTTTCTAGTGAGGAAAAAAATGAACTCATCCATAGTAACAAGAAAGTGAAAGATAAACATTACGATACAACTGGGCAGGACACCGTTGAGCCACTGGCTACTACTGACGCTGTTCACCCACGTTTGTCCTTTAAGGACAAACTTATAGGCGAGATACCAGGAGCTTTTGCACAAGCTTTCAATCTAAGGGATAGAGAGGAGACTGAAATGACACCAAGTTCCAATGAAACGGACATGGAAAGCGATGAGATAAGGGAACTGAGGGAAGGCCTTGTTGTTGCAAAAATTTCCCAGAGCTTAAAACAACGCATCCGAGCACCGTGGTCCAAGGCTTTGATTGTTAAGGTGTATGGGAGAACAGTAGGCTATAACTTTCTCCATGCCAAAATCCTTGCTTTATGGAAGCCAGTAGGAAGAATATATTGCATTGATCTTGGCAAGGATTTCTTTCTCATCCGCTTCTTAGTTAAGGAAGACCATGATGTTGTATTGAAGAATGGGCCATGGTTCATAGGAGAAAACTTCCTGTCCATAAGACCTTGGGTGCCAAATTTTAAACCAACTACAGTGGTGGTGTCTTCAGTAGCCATTTGGGTCAGCCTTAATGAACTTCCAATCAAATATTACAACACGGAAGCCCTTCTTATCATCAACCAAGCCATTGGGAATGTTCTTAGAATAGACACTCACACAGCAACTGAGACAAGGGGTAGATATGCAAGATTATGCATTTAGGTGGACATTGAGAAACTGCTTGCGAATGCGGTGTTGGTTGATAATTTTGAACAATCAGTAACTTATGAAGGTCTCAAAAGGTTTTGCTTCTCTTGTGGTCGCATCGGTCACCGGAGGGAGGAATGTTTCTACACGGTCAAGAAGCCAGCATCGGAAAATCCATCCACATCGGATGATCGAGATAGTCCAAACAGGGAAGACAACTATGCCAAGGAACCCAGGCCATGCGTTACGCATGATGTGGACCCAAAGGACGACACGTATGGTCCTTGGATGGTGGTGAGTCGCAAAAAAGCCAATAGTAGAAAGGACAAACAGTACAATCCCATTCCCACTAATTCCATGCATGCTATGGCATGAAGGCATTGAGAAGCGTACTACCACGGAAGGAGTGGCCAAGATGACACCTGGCTCGGGTAGTCAAAAAATTACTGAAAGGAACAGGAAAGCTTATGATGGGCTAGTGAATGTTGGAGAATCATCCAAAGAATGCTCGGGTCTTAGAGGAGAAAGGGGAAGTGTTGAAAGCCCAAACGAATTGGGCCTATTTCAGGAAGGAACAAATAAAAGTTATGTAGGCCCATTATCTATCAGGGGTAAAAAAGTCTTGGCAAGACTTAGGGCAGCCCCAGCAAACTCTAGAAGCGCCGATTCTAGAGAAGGTAACAAAGGCAGGCAGCTTCCTAAGACCATTTGGTGTCCCACAAATGAACACCTACCACCAAACAATAATGGAGAATTTCGTTTTCTTAGCAAGTCACGAAATGAAATGAGTAATATGCTTGAAGGAAAAGGTTGTGGAAATCCAAATGGTGGTGATCAAGCACAAGCTAAAGGAAGCATGGCGATGGAGTTCACCGCTAACGCAAGTTCGTCGGAGTGCAAGATTGGTCAGCCTTCCACTCTCAGACCCAACGTGGGGAGCAATGATGAAACCATGGTGGTCTCACCTATCCAAAGAACCAAAGACAAAGGAGGAATGGAAGCTAATTGGGGAGATCGCTCATCGAATCGCGATGTTAGATGTAATCGATCTGGAGATGACTCTCTTGGCAAGGAGAAGGCTGGTCAAATAGCTATTTGCAACCAGGTTATTGGGCAACACAATGAATCTTGTGAGGAAAATGGGATGGATTTTGATGGCGGAGGCGAGGCTTCTGCCTCCCTTTAATGATCGCCGCACTCTCAGTCATTGGTTAGTCATGAATATCATTGCGTGGAACTGTAGGGGTGCTCTGAAGCCCGAATTTCAGAACCATATAAGGGAGTTGGTTCAACACCATAATCCAGCCATGCTTATTGTAATGGAAACTCGTGTTGGCGGGGATAGAGCTAAAGAGATCACGGATAGGCATCCTTTCGACGAGGCCATCCATACGGAAACTCTAAGGTACGCAGGCGGGCTGTGGTTGCTGTGAAGTCTGATAGGGTCGTAGTAAAACCACTTGCCACCACCGAGCAAGAAATTCATGTCTCTGTCAAGGTGAGTCCTTCTGACTCTGAATGCATTTTCTCTGCTGTCTATGCTAGTCCTAGATTTAATGAACGTTGTGTGTTATGGAATAATCTTGTTAATGTGGCTAGTTTGCATAGTAGTCCATGGATTATTGTAGGGGATTTTAATGAAGTTTTGGCAGATGATGAGAAATATGGGGGTAGGGTAGTGAATGTTAATCGGTCCCTTCTTTTTAAGGATTGCTTGGATGCATGTAATATGGTGGACTTGGGTTTCTCAGGACCAAGATTCACCTAGTCTAATCGTCGGGGATTTCAGAATCTCATCCAAGAAAGGCTAGACAGATTTTTTGGGAACCCTGAGTGGTGCACCCTGTACCCTAATGCAAGGGTGTCTCATTTAACTCGCATCCATTCGGATCACTGCCCAATTTTGCTGGAGTTCGAGCCGAGGGCTAGCATCAGGCTGAACAGGCCCTTTAACTTTCAAAGCTTCTGGCTCAACGACCTGTCCTTTCCTAATATAATAAGGGATGCTTGGGGTCAGTCAAATCGACTTGATACAGCAGTGGAAAAATTTACTAGAGATGCTACTGCTTGGAACCGAGATCACTTTGGCAATATATTTGCTAAGAAGAGACGTGTCATGGCCAGATTAGACAATGTTCAGAAAGCTTTAGGTGAAAGGGCTTCAGACTCACTGGTGGAATTAGAAAAAGCCCTCTAGAGAGAGTTAAATGAGGTTCTGAATCAAGAGCAAGAACTATGGGCCCTGAAATCTAGAGTGAATTGGATGATTCTTGGTGACAGAAACACGTCGTTCTTTCATGTGTCCACCATTGTGAGAAGAAGGAGGAACGGGATCTCTTGTTTAAAGAACAATGTTGGGGAATGGATTCATGAGGAGGCTCAGATAATGAGTTTCATTCGAGAGGGGTTCGCCAAGTTGTACACCACTAGCCACCTTGAAGCAAAACTTCAACTGGGTCCCATTTCTCCTTGGCAAGCGACCCTTTCTAATATGGAGAGAGACAGTTTGTATGAACCGATATCTGTGGAAGAAATCAAATAAGCTCTCTGGTCTATTAAGGCTCTTAAGGCCCCGAGACCGGATGGTCTCCATGCTGGATTTTTTCAACTCTTTTGGATGATAGTTGGAGGCTCTGTTATGGAAGAGATAAAGAAATGTTTTGAGACAAAAAAAATTCCCGAGTTCCTTAACAAAACTAATGTGGCTCTTATCCAAAAAATTCATAGCCCTGAAACCATTGGAAATTATTGCCCTATCAGTCCCTGTAATACAGTGTATAAAATGATCACAAAGATTATAGTGGCCAGACTTACACCTATGTTAGACAAGCTTGTTTCTCCTATTCAGTCAGCTTTTGTGCCTGGAAGAAAAGGGATCAACAATGCAATCATAGTGCAAGAGATCATCCATACTATCAGCAAAAAGAAAGGAAGAGTGGGCTACATGGAAATTAAAGTCGATCTCGAAAAAGCCTATGATAAGCTTGAATGGAGCTTTATCCGAGAAACCCTATTGAAAGAAAACCTCCATAAAGATATGATTGACCTCATTATGAACTGTGTGTCTTCCACCGCCACTTCTGCGTTATTTAATGGGGGTAACCTTGACCCATTCTGGCCATCTCGAGGTATTCGGCAAGAGGACCCATTGCCTCCCTACCTCTTTATTCTGTGTATGGAAGTCTTGGGCCATTTAATAGGGGAGAAGTGTAGAGATAAGAAATGGAATCCTATTAAAGCCTCTAGAAGCAGAATAGCTTTTTCACACTTATTTTTTGCAGATGACCTGATATTATTCACAAGGGCGGATGGCAGCAACTGTTTAGCTGTTAGGGAGGCTTTGGATGAGCTCTGTATCAGGTCGGGCCAATCAATTACCGAAGCCAAATCTAGAGTTTTTTTCTCTCCTAATGTGGATAGAGACACTTGGGAAGCCCTTTCTGACATATTGGGGTTTTCTTCAACTCCTAACCTGGGGAAATATCTAGGGTTTCCTATTAGGCATCAAGGATCCAACAGCCAAGACTTCAATATTGTTCTTGAAAGAGTCAAGAAAAAGCTAGCAGGTTGGAAGGCCAATCTTCTATCACTTGCTGGCAGAACAGTCCTTGTCCAGGCATCTTCTTCGACCATTCCAGCATATATTATGCAATGCAATGCTCTCCCGAGTAATCTTCTAGATAACATTGATAGAGTGAATAGGAATTTTTTGTGGGGCTCTTCTGAGTCGGTGAAAAAGATGCATTGGGTGGGTTGGCAAAAGGTGGGCTCAGTCTTCACACTACAAAGGGCAGAAACCTCTCTCTTCTTGCTAAGCTCAATTGGTGTATTCATGCTGAGAAGGATTCGCTATGGAGTAAGGTCTTAAGAAGCAAATATTGTAATAGGCAAAGACTGAATGCCAAGAATCCTGCAAGGTTGCCTTGCTCCAGAGGATGGTCAGTAATGAACAAAGGTGAGGATATCTTTCGGAAAGGGACAAGATGGGTTGTGGGTAGGAATAGTGAGTTGAGCTTTTGGTTTGACAATTGGTGTAATGATGGGCCTCTTAGAAGTCTGGTACAAGGACCTTTGTCTCTAGAAAAGGAGAAGCTTAAAGTCAAGGAGGTGGTCATAGTAAATGGATGGGATTGGTCTAAAGTTTCCTTTCCTATACCAGATAATATCAACACTAAGCTAAAAGCTACCCCAATTTCCCTTGTAGCCCGAGGTCAAGACAGATTAACATGGGGTATGTCCATGCATGGAGGATTTGAGCTTAAAAGTGCCTATAAGCTTGCCATTGGAGGTGGGGAAGGGGAGTCTTCCTTTACTAGCCAATGGGTTTGGAAAACCAATATCCTCCCCCGTATTCAAACCTTTGTGTGGATGTGCTTGCATAATAGTATTGGTGTAAAGGAGTGCCTCATAAGGAGGGGGGTCCAGGTGGAGTTAACTTGCCCTCTATGCCTCTCCCAATCTGAGTCCATAATCCATGCACTAAGGGAGTGTAGAATAGTTAAAAATTTCTGGGCTTAGCTGGAAGCAGAGGCTGTCAACACCTCCTTTTTTAGTGGGAATCTGCAACAATGGGTCACTACGAACGGAAGGGCTGATTGGAAGATACAAAAAGACCACCCTCCATGGAGAAGGTCTTTCCTTTTTGCAATATGTTGCATATGGAAGCATAGGAACCAAGTTGTTTTTCACAACAAGCCCATACAACAACACCTAGGTCATGAAATATTTAGGGAAGCCATAGAGTATGAGCACTGTGCAAGGACTCCTAGAGCAACTACTAGGCAAGTGGTGAAGAGAATCAGGTGGGAGAAACCAGAGGCGGGGTGGTTCAGACTTAATTCAGATGGGTCCTCAACGGGCAATCCAAGCCCGGCTGGTAGTGGCGGCCTCGTCAGAAATGAAGATGGAGATTGGGTCTGTGGGTATGCTAGGAAGATTGGAGTCACAACGAGCTTTGCAACAAAACTATGGGGTCTCAGAGATGGCTTAATGCAGTGTGTTAGTCTTCATCTACCTACTGTTGAGATTGAGATTGACGCCAAAGCTATAGTTGATCTGCTGAATAACTCCAAGAATGCTAATAATGTTATTTCAGCACTGGTGGATGATTGCAGGTACCTTCTCACTCAATCCCTCAGACTCGAATTAAACATTGCTTCCATGAAGCGAATCGATGTGCTGATGTCTTAACAAGATTGGGCTCCAATCAATTAGAGGATTTTTCTATTTTTAGTAGTCCGCCTGTGGACATTATAGAGCTGCTAAAAGCTAATTCTGATGGCTTGTACTTAAATAGATCTTGTATTCAGCCTATTCTGGCTGTTTAGTTCTTTTAATATACTCCTCTATTTACCAAAAAAAAAAACATTTTAAATCTTTTTAAAGCCCCCAAAAAACAAATAATCTAGGACATAAATTAAGCATATCATATTAAAGAGAAACCCATGATCAACCCACGGCAAATACCAAAGATAGAACTAAACTCAATATAAGCCCCTCTAAAAGGAATAATTCATAGCTAAATCAATCGATTTCCAAGGCACATGCCATTAAATCATCCTTACCTGGTAGGGGTAATTACAGTAAATTTATATGTGCTTTGGCTTGAATATGCATTGTCTACTAGATTTGCTTAATTTGTCTCCAGTAACTCACTTTTGTTAAAAATAATGGTAAATATGTATTTTTAGTCCATTTTTATGTCTCTCTCTAACCAAAAATAAAAACACCAAAAAACAAGGGAAAATAAGATCTAAAGTTGGGTTTTGTAAAAAATTAAAAATTAAGAATAAACATAATCAAAATCCCATTTTATCTTCTCCACCACAACCCATTTCAGCTTTTTATATCTAAATGGCTTTCATTGATAAGCTGATCATGTGGATTGCAATGGTACTGCTTATAACACAGCTGGAGGAAGCAATGAGAGGAGGAGGAAGGCCTTCAGTCTTCAGAGTTGAAGAAAGGTGGTAGTAACCCTTTGTCTCCGCTCATAAAAAATTACCCTTCTCCTCAATCAGGTAGAGAAGGCCACCTGCTACCATCATTTCCCTTCATCAGCAACTTTATCGAACAAATTGGAAACCAAATATAACAACAAATCGAAGCATCAAAAAGAACAACGTTAAAAATCAAGATGTGTCCTTTAAACATTAAAACCCAGAAAAGACTTATAAAGACCAAAAGTAGGAAGATTCGTAAGACCCAGATGGTTCTCAAATGATACATTGAAGCTAAGAAGAGTAACATAGCAGTAGCTCAAACATTGCAAACAACATTGAGCTGAGGGCACGATGAGGAGCTCAATAGAAACAGTCAAACAAAAACTGTATTTGGATGGAGGGGCTCTTAATCAACAACCACAAATTCCGATCATCTTTAGATTACACATTAATACGATAACACATTCTGTTAATTGTTAAATGTAAGTTCTGCCTCTAGTTGTTAACTGTACAGAATCAGCACCAGACATTAAAGAAAAAGTCCATCGATATATATATATATATATCATGCAGAGCTAAATAGAAGCAGAACGTGATAACACATTCTTTTAAATGTAAGTGCTGTTACAGTTGTTCTGTTCAGAATAAGCGCCAGACATTAAAGGAAAAGCATATACAGATGCTTTTTAATGTAAATGTCCCCTTAAAATGCATTATATTTAGGTATTTGAAAAAATGAGGGGGGTTGGAATGGAACACTTCGCTCAAGGAGAACAAGTAAACTCTTTTTTATTAAAACAAACAAATCCAAGTGCATGGGAAACAGAACAGAGAAGGGGGAAGAACAAGTGCTTGATGATGCACAGTCCAATAAGTGTGCAGAAATAAAGCTAAAATAAAATTTAAATAAATAAATAAAATCAAAGAGCCATATGGTTTCCCTAAGTTGAGTTTTTTTTTTCTTTTTTTCTTTTTTTCTTTTTCTTAACTACTAAAATATTTTATCAAAAAGTGGAAGAATCTCCTATTCGCACAACACATTCAAGAGTTTCTCCTTCAGATTACAACCTAAAATTCAATAGATCAAGAATCTATAGGCCATGGTACATAAATCAACTATCAAATCATCTACAGAATCTAGAGCACTACTATAGTAGATAAATAGTCAAATAGAACACAATATCATGTTTGAGCTTGGTTTATATAATAGTACTTGTAAATAGCCTTATTGATTTACAGCCTGCGGTAAGGAAGAAATGACTGCTGGTTGAATCATTTGAGATATTAGGCAAAAAGAGTCATATCTTATTTGAGTAGAACATTCAAGGCAAAGACATGTTTTCCAAATTACAATGTACATTACTGCTCAAAAATGCGGAAAGAAAATTGTTAATGTGGTAACTTGTATACAATGGCAAAGCTTAAAAGTTTGGGTTCTACAAAGAAAATCTTAAAACTTAAGAAATAAGAATGGCAAATAATTGTTGCAACATGCACCTATTAATTATTTTTTCCCATCATAACATAAATCCTAAAGCAAAAATGTATGATTAGACTTTCGCTGCACTCTACACCTAACCTTATGCAACAGTTGAAAGGAATCATGAAATGTTAGTATTGAGCTCCTAATAACTTTAATGGTCTAAGAGCATTCACATTAGTCTCACCAATTTAATATTTCAGCAAAAATTTATCTAAACTCAACCGAAACAATTGTGTATCAGCCTCACTAAATTAACTAAAGTTTTTAATAAGGATAGTCTCATCACTACATGTACTAAACCTTTATCCTCGCTACATTAAATTTTAACGTTGATAAAGTATTGAGGTTAATGTATCTATATGAAAATAATAGATAGCTAAACTAACAAAAGTAGAGTTTTGGATTAATTTAGCTAAATATTTTAGTAAACTAATGTGAATGCTCTAATGGCATCACCCTTGGTACTAAGTAGCTAGGGGTGAGCGAGGTCTCAAATTTCAGACTTGGGGTGGGTAGGGATGCGGGGGTAGATTTGAGAATTTCTAACAATATAAAAAAATTAATTAGTTAATTAACTAATTTTATTTAAAATGCTCTGTTTTTTGTGATACCCAAACATGGACTACCAAACAATGATAATTATGTTCGAAATATTATAAATTAAAAGAAAAAAATAATCTTTGAGTAGCCTGAGTACCAAACTGGTGTAATGAAAAGATCCACAGTATTGATTTGATGGCTTCCTTTCATATGCGAACAACTGTTAATTGAATATGAAATTAATGCCCATATAAACTCACAAACAAAAGAAGCTTAGGTCCAATCAAGTTTAATACCTTGGGCTCATTTGGTTTAGCATAAACAATTTGGGAAAGTTTACTTGTGCTCAATGAACTTGCATGACCATTTACTGAATCTAGTATCCCCCACGTCTATTGCATCATCATCAAAATAATCATACGTCCCGATTTGTCTGTTTCATTTCAGCTTCAATGAATTCATACTCAAAATTTCAGAAAGAAAAACCAGAAACAGTACACATTAACTTACTTAAGCTATTTATGGGCTTTTGTTGGACCAAATAATAATTTTTTGGTGTATTGGGCTGAGCCTTTGGAATTATGATTGAAGGCCCAAGGAATAAAACCCAGAAGAGCAAGCCTGAATTGCAGTTATAAGCTAGCACCGCGTGAAAGGCACGTTACAAAATCAGGCTCGTGTGACGTCATGTACAGTTATTACAACAGTTACATATTAATAGCCGTTATTAAAAAACGTGAAGATTATAAGGGTTACTAAGCAATAACCAGCATGGGAAACATGGCACAATGATGAAGCTGCAATGTACATGTGGCGTTAGAGACATTATAATTGGCATGTACTCAATGTATAAATATAGGCCTCAATTAATAAAGAACAGAACAGCAAGCCAAACGAACAAACCAGAGAATTTTTTCAAAGCACATAACAACTACCATAGAATATGGACTAGTCTCGTAGTCTTTTAGGCATGTAAGGAGATCTTCATCGTATGCTTGTAAGTTTATGTCTTGGTAATAAGGTAACTGAATTTGTGAATATTTTAAAGTTTATTGCAATTTATACACGTTTGGGGTAATTTGATCTATATGAATGTCCATTTCAATACAATTTAGTGCCATTATGATTGAATCAACTGAATTTTTGTGATTTCCCTTTAATCAAGACGATTTGCTTTAGTACAATTCCAATCGAGAAGCTTTATTTCGAGCTCTTTGATTTTGAAAGGATGCAACTTGTCTTAGTCAACTAGAAATTTAATTTAGCCTAGTCATTTAAGAACTTGGTCACTTAGCATTTCCCATTCCCTTTAATTGCTAACTTGTGCATTAAAAGGTCTTATTAAGTTAGATGTTTCCGGACTCCAGACCCTAGTCTTTGAGGTCAAATAGTACTTCAAGCTAGTAACAAAGTCTAGAGAACCATCTCATGGTAGCATCAGTTGTGTAAGGTTCGTCTCAAATAACCCGCAAGCAACTGTAAAAACTAAAATTAACTTATTTGTTCAAACAGCTTTATAAGGCTTTGGAACGAAGGATACCCTCTTGTTTCAATCTTTCTTCAGGGGCAACTCTTACTTTTAACATTTCCATGCTTTGTACACCTGTACACCAACTTGATCACTCTTGCCATATTTTAACTGCTGCACATCAGCCAAATTGAGCAACTAATATTTTGTGTTAATTGAAAAGGTGAATGGGGACATAGCCTAGACAAGGCAAAGTAGCATAAAAAGATCCATATGTAGAAGA
Organism: Castanea crenata; assembly: GCA_020976635.1. NCBI lineage: Eukaryota > Viridiplantae > Streptophyta > Magnoliopsida > Fagales > Fagaceae > Castanea > Castanea crenata. Next base: position 2,703,090 of record JAGHPS010000031.1, on the reverse strand, counting down.
CTCCAATTAGTTAGGATTGCAGCTTAGTGTTTTTTTTTTTTTTTTTTTTTTTTTTTTTTTTTTTTTTTTTTTTTAATTGAGTTAAAAACAAAAATGTCAAAGGGAACAGGTGGATTTTAAGTTTTTTTTTTTTTTTTTTCTTTTTCACAGTTTTAATGGGAAAGTAGGATCAGCATGCTATAGAAGTGTTAAGCTGTTACAAAATGAAATGTTTTGGTACTCTTTAATCTTCGTCAAATGTGGCGGTATCCAGTCTGAATTTGTTAGAGGAATTTCGATTTTCGAGTAGTTTTGAACCGAAAGATGAGACCACAGTCTACACCAGTTGGTTCTACAATTAATAACTTAATAGTGCTTGGATGCTGAGGGTGATGCAGGTGTTCCCATGAGTTCAAGGCGTCTTGGACTCTTCTTTCTGGAGAAATTTAGGCCATAATATTCTCTCAAGAGAATAGGATTTATATTTTTGAGGTGATGCCATTAGAGCCTTATAACAAGCTAGGATGTTCTTCAAATGCTCCATTTGGCCATCTAATAGAGGATATTCAAATGCTGTTGCTAGAAAGCTATGAAGCACAGGTGCATTTCGGGATTCGGGTGTGGGTGTGGGTGTGGGACTTGACAATTTTTGAAAAAGTAGGGTACGGGTGCGGCAGGGTGCTGCAATTAAAAAATTATTAAAAATATTTTTATTTATATTTTTAATATATTACTAAACATACTTTTTTCACATTATATAAATATATACCAAATTTAAGAGTAATAGTAAATAATAACTAGAATACAGAGAATGGGAGAGAGCCTAGCTGAAGAGCAATAGTTTTATTTTTTTGAATTTCGGCCAATATCGGCTGATTTCGCCAGTATCGGTTTGCGCCCGATACGTACCAATTTGGGCTGAATCGGCCCGATTTCGCGCGCGTCGGCCCGAATCAGTGCAAATCGCGCCAAAAAAATTAGTTTTTTCATGCCCAACGCGGCACGGACGCGCAAGTAGTAGCGTCGACTGCGCGTCCCCGCGTCGGACGCGGGTGCGGCGGCCCAAACGCCGCACCCGTGCTTCCCAGCTAGACAGCCATGTTCGCCAATTTCTATATGTTGCTTGCTAGTAGTGGTAATGTAGTCTACTAGTCTATAATATGTTGGCAATTCAAGCAAAAGGTTGCCCTGAATTTTTAGCTGCTTTTTTAGCAGCTGATGTAACTATGACTTTTAAACAAGTTATCAATAAATTTCTAACTTTAAAATTTTAAATAACTTTAAAAATAAAATAAAATAACTGGAAAACAAGTCCACCATAACCATATCATATCACTAAAGAAAATTTGTAACAGTAGTACCACCTGATTCACTACAAGAAAAAAGATATAATACAACAAGTATTATTGCAAAAAAAAAAATTGAGGTAATATATATACTATTGCATCTTTAGGTTGTTTTTTGTTGTAATAGTAACTTAAATTTATTACATCAATATGAGATTATAGCAATAATTATTATGTTACATCAAAATATGGTATTGTAATTGGTAACTCTTATTATACATTGAGATATATTGTTATAATGGATAATCTTTTATTTCACATCGAACTATATTGTTAGTATAGTTCCTACATATGGTTTTTAAATTGCAAAACAGGTAAATGAAAAAATTATTATTTAAGAAAATGATTTATTTATTTTTAAATTTTTTTTGATAAAAAAATCAACCTATTGCAATGAGATTTTTTTCAACATATTGCCTCGAAGTTTATTATAACGGCTTGCATCGACTTTTTTGTCATTGCAATAACACCTATTGCAACGAGATTTTCAAATAAACCATTGTAATATGTGGAATTTATTGCAATGAAAATCAAGTGTTGCATAAACTTATTGCCTCGGAGTTTATTACAACGGCTTTTATCGACTTTTTTATTAGTTGTTATTGCAACGACTTATTTTGTTGTCTTAAGTCCTTTTTTTTGTAGTGATTCTAGAGTCTATTGCAATAATTATTATGTTACATCGAAATTGTAATAGGTAACTCTTATTATACATTGAGACATATTGTTACAATAGGTAATCTTTTATTTCACATCGAACTATATTGTTAGTATAGTTCCTACATTTGGTTTTTGAATTGCAAAACAGGTTAATGAAAAAATTATTATTTAAGAAAATGATTTATTTATTTTTAAATTTTTTTTATAAAAAAAATCAACCTATTGCAATGAGATTTTTTCAACCTATTGCCTCAAAGTTTATTATAACGGTTTGCATCGACTTTTTTGTCATTGCAATAACACCTATTACAACGAGATTTTCAAAATAAATCATCGCAATATGTGGAATTTATTGCAATGAAGAAAATGATTTATTTATTTTTAAATTTTTTTTGATAAAAAAATCAACCTATTGCAATGAGATTTTTTCAACCTATTGCCTCAAAGTTTATTATGACGGTTTGCATCGACTTTTTTGTCATTGCAATAACACCTATTACAACGAGATTTTCAAAATAAACTATTACAATATGTGGAATTTATTGCAATGAAAATCTAGTGTTGCATAAACTTATTGCCTCAGAGTTTATTACAAAGGCTTGCATCGACTTTTTTATTAGTTGTTATTGCAACGACTTATTTTGTTATATTAAGTCTTTTTTCTTGTAGTGATTCTAGAGTCTATTAGTCGGTGTGGTTTCCGAATCCCCACGAGATAGTCCCAATTCATTATGGGGAAAAAATAGCAATATTAATCATGTAAAGAGCATTAACTGTAGTTTTTTTTTATTAAAAAAAAAAAAAAAAGGAGCATGTACATTATTTTGCCCAATCTTTTTTTCAGGGCAAAAAGGCCAAGACAAAGATGATCTATATAGCAAGCGATCCAAGGCTGAGAATCATCCAACAATAATAGATAGAAAAAGGTACAGATATCAATAGTAACAACCCCAAGCCACCACTAGCAGCCCCTATGGTTCCAAAGATGCGCGCAGCCCTTGGTTTCCTATGCCTGTGCAACATAGAAGTCATGCAACAAAGGAAACCAAATACATTTGTAGCAATAAGGAGGCTCAGAATCGTGGAAGAAATAGCTCCACTGCTGTGAAAGTCAACAGCAGCAATTGTTACCGCACCAATTATGGCCATGAATGTCTCTGGTATACTAGAGAAGTCGATCTCATCCTGGTTACTTTCTTGTCTTCTGTGTTCTATGTCACCCCTGACTCTACGTTGGCGTTCACGTTCATCTTCGTCGTCGCTTGATCCTCTCCCCTCTGCATTTCTATCTCCACCTTGATTTTCTCCTGATGCACTTCCCTCTCCTCTATCTTGACCTTGACTCTCACTTGATAAGCTTCACTACAAGAATTTGGGTCTTTTGCGACCAATGTTTTAGCAACGACCAAAAAATCGTCACTATTAGGCGCACATTAGTGACAATAATATATGGTCATCGCTAATAAGTGCATAATAGCGATGACACAAAGGTAGTCGCTAATAAGTCGTCACTAACACCATGGAGGAAATTTTATTTACTTTTGAAAAATGGAGGGAAACTTTTAGCAACGACAATAAATTTTGTAGCGATGACTGTTTATTTTTTTCAACATATTGCCTTGAAGTTTATTATAACGGCTTGCATCGACTTTTTTGTCATTGCAATAACACCTATTGCAACGAGATTTTCAAAATAAACCATTGTAATATGTGGAATTTATTGCAATGAAAATCAAGTGTTGCATAAACTTATTGCCTCGGAGTTTATTACAACGGCTTGCATCGACTTTTTTATTAGTTGTTATTGCAACGACTTATTTTGTTGTATTAAGTCCTTTTTCTTGTAGTGATTCTAGAGTCTATTGCAATAATTATTATGTTACATCGAAATTGTAATAGGTAACTCTTATTATACATTGAGACATATTGTTACAATAGGTAATCTTTTATTTCACATCGAACTATGTTGTTAGTATAGTTCCTACATTTGGTTTTTGAATTGCAAAACAGGTTAATGAAAAAATTATTATTTAAGAAAATGATTTATTTATTTTTAAATTTTTTTTTTATAAAAAAATCAACCTATTGCAATGAGATTTTTTCAACCTATTGCCTCAAAGTTTATTATAACGGTTTGCATCGACTTTGTTGTCATTGCAATAACACCTATTACAACGAGATTTTCAAAATAAACCATTGCAATATGTGGAATTTATTGCAATGAAGAAAATGATTTATTTATTTTTAAATTTTTTTTGATAAAAAAATCAACCTATTGCAATGAGATTTTTTCAACCTATTACCTCAAAGTTTATTATGACGGTTTGCATTGACTTTTTTGTCATTGCAATAACACCTATTACAACGAGATTTTCAAAATGAACTATTACAATATGTGGAATTTATTGCAATGAAAATCTAGTGTTGCATAAACTTATTGCCTCAGAGTTTATTACAACGGCTTGCATCGACTTTTTTATTAGTTGTTATTGCAACGACTTATTTTGTTATATTAAGTCTTTTTTCTTGTAGTGATTCTAGAGTCTATTAGTCGGTGTGGTTTCCGAATCCCCACGAGATAGTCCCAATTCATTATGGGGAAAAATAGCAATATTAATCATGTAAAGAGCATTAACTGTAGTTTTTTTTTTATTAAAAAAAAAAAAAAGGAGCATGTACATTATTTTGCCCAATCTTTTTTTCAGGGCAAAAAGGCCAAGACAGAGATGATCGATATAGCAAGCGATCCAAGGCTGAGTATCATCCAACGATAATAGATAGAAAAAGGTACAGATACCAATAGTAACAACCCCAAGCCACCACTAGCAGCCCCTATGGTTCCAAAGATGCGCGCAGCCCTTGGTTTCCTATGCCTGTGCAACATAGAAGTCATGCAACAAAGGAAACCAAATACATTTGTAGCAATAAGGAGGCTCAGAATCGTGGAAGAAATAGCTCCACTGCTGTGAAAGTCAACAGCAGCAATTGTTACCGCACCAATTATGGCCATGAATGTCTCTGGTATACTAGAGAAGTCGATCTCATCCTAGTTACTTTCTAGTCTTCTGTGTTCTATGTCACCCCTGACTCTACGTTGGCGTTCACGTTCATCTTCGTCGTCGCTTGATCCTCTCCCCTCTGCATTTCTATCTCAACCTTGATTTTCTCCTGATGCACTTCCCTCTCCTCTATCTTGACCTTGACTCTCACTTGATAAGCTTCACTACAAGAATTTGGGTCTTTTGCGACCAATGTTTTAGCGACGACCAAAAAATCGTCACTGTTAGGCGCACATTAGTGACAATAATATATGGTCATCGCTAATAAGTGCATAATAGCGATGACACAAAGGTAGTCGGTAATAAGTCGTGACTAACACCATGGAGGAAATTTTATTTACTTTTGAAAAATGGAGGGAAACTTTTAGCAACGACAATAAATTTTGTAGCGATGACATTTATGTCACTAAAATAAAGTTTATTTTAACGACAACATCTATCGTCACTAATAATCATCTTTAGTGACGACCTTGTATATTGTCGCAGATATGTCGCCAAAAATATATAGTAAATATTATATATATATATATATATATATATATATATATATTTACTTTATTTATTCGTGATGACACATTGGTCGTCGTTATTAGAAGGCTATTAGCGACGATATAATTTGTCGTTTCTGATAATCACCTTCTAGCAACGACATAACATGTTGATGCAAATATATCGACCAAAACATAATGGAGGGAAAAATTTTCACTACCAAAAAGTGGTTGGAATTATTGGAGGGAAGCAGATTATATATTAGCATCAAATCAGGTCGTCGCTATACGGGATCTTTTAATGAAGACAAAGATTGTCGTCACTAATATGTGGCTAAAATAATTTTGATATATTTTTTATTTATCAAATCCTCCAAATGCCTCTTAAAATATTTAAAATGACATAAATTCCTTTAGTATATTTGAAATGATTAAAATACCATTAGCCCCGTCAAAATGACCAAAATACCCCCAAACTTAAATAATGACCAAAATAACCTTGAAACCTACTAAGTAATTTAAAATTCTCAAATTTATAAAGAGAGAGAGAGAGAGAGAGAGAGAGAGAGAGAGAAGAGGGCTTGTTGCTTCAAAATACTCTTAAACCATAATGTTATCCATTTGAAACTAGAAATTAATAAAATAACAAAAATCGAGAAGGTTCTAATTCGATTCAAAATACTGACAAATACCCATAATTATCAAAATGTAAATCGTATCGTGAATCAATTTTTGATTTTTCTATATCATATGTCATAAGAAAGGTATTAGTCAATAATTACCAAACTAATAAATTCATTATAAATATTATGAATTTATAAATTCATTATAAATTCATAATATATTCAACTAATAACCAATTCAATCATTAGTTATGCAATAATATTTACCAAAAGTAACTAAATAAATCAAATTAAAATATATTTATAACATACATATTCAAATTAATTAAAATTAGAAGTGATAATACATGATATATAAGCCAAAATAATAAAAAAATTTCATCATTTTGCCTAATCAACTTTACCTAAGTCAATGTTAGCATGATGTTCATCATATTTCAAAATTATTTCTTCATTGACATTTTCTATCAACAATTCCAATACCCAATAATCCATTGAAAACCTTCCCATGAACCTAGTTTCACCAAGTCCAGTGGTCTTAGGACCATCTATTAAGTTTGATTAGGTTTGACCAACTTTAAATTAACTTTAACCACGCCTTTCTCTAAATCCAACCATTTGATTGTGACCATGATTTATGAAAATTAATTTTTCATTACACTCTTCAAATCCAACGGTTAGATTTCAAATCTAAGTATGACGCGTGATGAATATGTATTGTGTACCTCTATGGCTATGTTCTCTTAATCTGACCATCCAATTGGTCTTAAATTTCACCAACACCAATATGTCATCATAGTCTTCAATCCCAATGATCGAGATTTGAAAATGAATTTCATCAAGTCTAGCGGTCTTAGGAACATCTATTAAGTTTGACTGGATTTGACCAACTTTAACTAAACTTTGACCATGCCTTCCTCTAAATCCAACCATTTGATTGTGACCATAATTTATGAAAATTAACCTTTCATTACACTCTTCAAATTCGATGGTTAGATTTCAAATCTAAGTATGGCGCATGATAGACATATGTTGTGTACTTGTACAACTATGTTATCTCAATTTGACCATCCAATTGGTCTCAAATTTCACCAACACCAATATGTCACCATACTCTTCAATCTCAATGATTCAGATTTGAATATGAATTTCACCAGTCCAGTGGTCTTGGGACTATTTATTAAGTTTGACTGGGTATGACCGGGATTGACTAACTTTAACTAAATTTTGACCACGTCTTTCTCTAAATCCAACCGTTTGATTGTGACCATAATTACGAGAATTAAACTTTCATTGCACTCTTTAAATCTAACGGTTAGATTTCAAATCTAAGTATGGTGTGTTATGAACATGTGTTGTATGTCTATATGACTATGTTCTCTCAATCTGACCATCTAATTGGTCTCAAATTTCATCAACACCAATATGTCATCATACTCTTCAATCTCAATAACCAAGATTTGAATATGAATTTCACCAAGTCTAGTGGTCTTTGGACTATTTATTAAGTTTGACTGGGTTTGACCAACTTTAATCAAACTTTGACCGCGTCTTTCTTTAAATCCAACCGTTTAATTGTCACCATAATTTACGAGAATTAAACTTTCATTGCACTCTTCAAATCCAATGGTTAGATTTCAAATCTAAGTATGGTGTGTTATGGACATGTGTTGGGTGCTTATATGGCTATGTTTTCTCAATCTGACCATCTATTTGGTCTCAAATTTCATCAACATCAATATGTCCTCATACTCTTCAATCCCAATAACCAAGATTTGAATATGAATTTCACCAAGTCCAGTGGTCTCCAAACTATTTATTAAGTTTGATTGGGTTTTGACCAACTTTAACTAAACTTTGACCGTGTCTTTCTCTAAATCCAACCGCTTGATTGTGACCATAATTTACGAGAATTAAACTTTCATTGCACTCTTCAAATCCAACTGTTAGATTTCAAATATAGGTATGGTGTGTTATGGACATGTGTTGTGTGCCTATATGGCTATGTTCTCTCAATCTGACCATCTAATTGATCACAAATTTCATCAACACTAATATGTTGTCTTACTCTTCAATCCCAATAACCAAGATTTGAATATGAATTTCACCAAGTCCAGTGGTCTCAGGACCATCCATCAAGTTTGACCAGGTTTGACCAACTTTAACTAAACTTTGACCACATCTTTCTTTAAATCCAACGGTTTGATTGTAACCATAATTCACTTGAATTAAAATTTCATTACACTCTTCAAATCCATCGGTTATATTCCAAATCTAAGTATGACGCATGATAGAAATGTATTGTGTACATCTATCATGCATCGTAAGATACGCAAATACTTAATAAAATTATGGATATACATATATGAATGGTATATTCATTATAAAATCATAATATATTCAACTAATAACCAATTTAATCATCAACTATGTAATAATATTTAGAAAAACTAACTAAATAAATCAAATGAACATATATTTATAACATACATATTCAAATTGATTAAACCCTGAAGTGATAATACATGATATATGAGCCAAAATAATAAAAATTTTCAATTCACAAATTATTATGTCCCCACCAATAAAATAAAATTAAAAAAAAAAAAAACTTATTGTGATGAAGCATAATAGTTGTCACAATATTGTGTTTCTACGAAAGCAATGTAAATCTGATGATAGGGGCTCTATATCTGATGAAAGTCACCTGAGATCTTTTTGGAAAAAACTTTGACAGGTGAGAGTCCCTCATAAAGTTAAATATTTTGCATGCAAAGCTGCAAAGGATATTTTACCAACAAAAGCAAATTTAGTTCAAAGGCATGTATTGGGGGATGGCACGTATGAGGAATGTGGCATAAATTCTGAATCTTTATTTCGTCTGTCTTGGGAATGCCAAAAGCCCGTGAGACGTGGTTGTCTTCAAAACTCTTTCATTCTGTGTCATCATTACATTTTCGAAGCTTCATAGATTTATTATGGTTTGTTTTAATGGAGGAAAGGTAGCAAGAAGAAGATTCAGCTTTGGCCATTACTATGGTGTGGGCTCTTTGGACTAACAAGAATGATATTCGCCATGGTGGTTTGAGAAAGAATGGAAAACAGATTTTTCATTGGTGTACACAGTATCTTGATGAGTATTGGGCTGCCACGGCTACTCCAATTAAATATAATCTACCTTTGGAGTCGAGATGGGTGCCTCCAGTTGATTTAGTCTACAAGGTTAGTGTGGATGGGGCAGTTTTCTCAAGTCAAAAACAAGCTGGGATCGGTGTGATTATAAGAGATAGCCAAGGAAATTTCATCACTAGTTTAAGCAAGAAGCTTAGCGCACCTTTGGGAGCCATTGAAGCCGAAGCCAAAGCTTTTGAAGAGGGTATAGTTTTTGCAGGTGATGTTGGCATTCAGAGCTTTGTGGTTGATAGAAATACTAAATTGAATAGTATTGTATTTATCCCTAAAAGAATATACACGAGTGCCTTTATATAGGAGGCATATGAGTGCAGTACAAGTAAATATGAGTGTAGTACAAGTAAGAGTGCTATACAAGTAAGAGTGCTAAACAAGTAAACTAGTTGGGCCTAAAGCCCACAACACTATATATGTTAATAGCCCCCCTCAAACTCAAGGTGGATGTGAGACGAACTTGAGGTTGTCAACCAAAGTACGAAGGCGTCCCTTAGGATGTGACTTGGTGAAGATATCTGCAAGTTGATCTGTAGAGGAGACTGAGATTAGCTTGAGAGCACCATGGACAAGATGATAACGGATAAAATGACAATCGATCTCGATGTGTTTAGTCCGTTCATGGAAGACATCATTGTGAGCAATATGAATGGCACTTTTGTTGTCACAATAAAGAGGAGTAGCAGAGGATGTCGACACACCTAAGTCTTTGAGAAGCCATCGTAGCCAAAGAAGCTCAGATGTGGTATCAGCAAGGGCACGATATTCTGCTTCAGTACTAGAACAGGCCACATGAGTTTATTTCTTGCTTTGCCAAGAAATCAGAGAAGAACCAAGAAGAAAGCAATAACCAGTGGTGGACCTGCGATCAGTGGGATCTCCTACCCAATCAGCATCAGAAAATGCACGGAGAACAAAAGGAGACCGAGCAGAGTAGAAAAGACCATGGAAGAGAGTGCCCTTTAGGTACCAAAGAATGCACAGAACAGCAGCATAGTGAGTCGATCGTGGAGCAGACAGATATTGGCTCACCTGGTGAACAGCATAGGAAATGTCTGGACGAGTAACAGTGAGATAAACTAGGCTGCCAACTAAGCGTCTGTAAAGAGAGGGATTAGACAATGGTTTCCCCCCTAAGGGAGTCAGATGCGCATTAAGCTGGACTGGAGTGTCAACAGTCTTGCTATCAGTGAGTCCAGCTCTAGACAAGAGTTCAGAGGCATACTTGGCTTAAGTAATGTAAAGTCCATCTGTAGAATGAGTGATTTCAAGACCCAAGAAGTAGCTGAGATGTCCAAGATCTTTCATCTCAAACTGCTGACTGAGAAAATCCTTGAGTTCTTGAATGCCACTAAGGTCATCACTAGTTATGATCATATCATCCACATACAGGAGAAGTAAAATAGTGCCTTTGTTAGTGCGATGAAGAAATAAGGCAGAATCATAATGACTGGCCATGTAACCCAAACGAGAGATGGTAGAGCTGAACTTGGCAAACCAAGCACGTGGAGCTTGTTTAAGGCCATAAAGTGCACGTCGAAGGTGACATTGTTTGATTCAACAGAGAGGCCAGGAGGAGGTTGCATATAAACTTCTTCACTCAAATGCCCATTAAGGAATGCATTTTTGACATCCATTTGGAAAAGATCTCATTTACTGGCAGCAGCAACAGCTAAGAGGGCACGAACATATGAGATACGAGCAACCGGAGCAAAGGTCTCTTCATAATCAATCCCATATTCCTGTGTAAAACCTTTTGCAACAAGACGAGCTTTGTAGCGCTCAATGGACCCATCAGAGCGAGTCTTAATCTTGTAGATCCACTTACAACCAACCACAGATTTCCTAGGGGGTAGAGTGACCAAGTCCCAAGTATGGTTTTTAAATAATGCATCAAGTTCCTCTTTCATTGCAATCTGCCATAAAGGGTCAGTGGAAGCCTCACGATAGGTGTGAGGCTCGTGCAATGTAGCAAGGGCAGTGTAACAATAATAGTCAAGTAAATGTGCAGGAATGGACCTTACCCGAGTTGAGTGACGAGGTGGAATGTCTTGTACATGATCTTCAGGCGGAGCAGGAGTAGGGGAACCAGGATCAAGGTTGGGTAGCTCGTCTTCGACCTGTTCATCTTCCACTTGTTCATTAAAAGGGGAACTAGGAAAAAGATTAAGGATTTCTGGTGATTGGATAGAGAAGTTAATAGAAGAATCAGAAGCAGCTATAGGAGGATCAGGATCAGCCATAAGAGGGTCAGGAGCAATTACAAAAGGAATTTGCGTCTCATTTGGAAATAGATCTAAGACAGAAGAGGAAGATAAAAAAGCACAGAAGTGAGAGAGCTCGATAAAGAGGCGATATTCCCAAAAGACAACATTGCGGGAGACACGAAGACGATGAGAAATAGGATCATTACACCGATACCCCTTTTGAGTTTCGCCATAACCAAGAAAACAACAAAGTCTTGACCTAGGCTCAAGTTTGTTATGCTCATGTGGCTGAAGAAGAACGAAACAAGCAGAGCCGAATGAGTGTAGGTGGTGATAGTCTGGAGGTGACCCAAAAAGACGCTCATATGGAGTTTGATTTTGGATGACAGGACTGGGAATGCGATTAATAGTATGAAGAGCATGAAGAGCAGCTTCGCCCTAAAAAGGAGCAGGAACTTTGGCAGAAAGAAGAAGAGCACGAACAGTGTCAAGAATATGATGAAGTTTTCGTTCGGCTCTACCATTTTGCTGAGAGGTACCTGGACAAGTTAGTTGATGAACAGTGCCATAGGAATGCAAAACAGTTTGGAAAGCATATTGAGTGTACTCAAGAGCATTATCAGATCGAAAAATTTTGATACGTTTAGAAAATTGAGTTTCAACCATTTTTGCAAAATTAGAATACACTTGCAATAATTCAGAACGATATTTCATATTAAAGATCCAGCTATAGCGAGAGTAATCATCAACAAAGACAACAAAATATCGAGATCCACCAATACTAGAGACAGAGGAAGGTCCCCAAATATCAGAATGAATAAGGTCAAAGATATCAGTGGATATAGATTCACTAGAATTGAAAGGCAAAGCTGGTTGTTTTCCTAATTGACATGAAACACAATCAAAATTTTCTATAGACACTGAACCTAGCAGACCTCTAGAAGCCAATTGGTGTATACGGGAAGAAGATGCGTGACCAAGTCGAGCATGCCAAAGAGCAAGAGAAGGAATAGAGGAAACTGCAGCAGCTGCGGCAATAGAAACAGGAGCAACAAGTGGAAGACGAAGGTTGTCCACGGGAAACATACGCCCAACTCTGGGACCGGTCCCTAGCTCCTATCCCGTTCTTGGATCCTGCACAATACACCCAGAATAATCAAATATGATTCGATAACCCAACTCAGCTAATTGTCCCACAGAAAATAAATTGTAAGAAAGTTCAGGAACATTGAAGACCCCAGAAACGGAGAAGTTGGAGGTTGAAACGGAACCTATATTATGACCAGACATTGTGGAACCATTTGCTGTGCGAATAGTAAGAGGATGTGGTGCAGGTTTAAGTTCAGAAAATAAGGACGAGTAAGGTGTCATGTGATTGCAACAAGCAGAATCCACAAGCCAAGAGAAAGGAGACATACTGGACAAAGCTGAGAGAGAAGAGGAATAAGATGCATTACCAACCATACGAATGACATTGGCGATGATGTTTTTAAGGTCATCAGTGGTCATGGTGAAAGTGCAACCTGAAGACTTAGACTGTGCAAAGACGGGAGCCATTGGTTGGACACTCTCAATGTTAGCAATAGTGGCAGATGAACCTGAAACAGCTGATTTATTGCGCTGAAAGCAAGTCTCAATATTATGGCCAAAACGTTTGCAAAAATTGCAAAAGCGTTTACTAGATTGTCAGCGACGATTGTTGCAAAAGGAAGAAGACCTGTCCTTATTCTTCATTTAGAAGCAAAATATGCAAAAATAGATTGCAAAAATGAAATCTACGCGAAAAAACTGAGTAAGGAGAACCTGGGCCGCAAAAATTCAACTCCAGAAAAAGTCAACGGTCAACGGTGACGTCAGCAGCACGCTGGAAGGTGACGTCAGCGATGACGTGGTAGGCTGACATGGCTAGGGCTGACGTCAGCAGGATCAATCTGGCGCGTGGCGGCGCGTGAGAAGGAGTTTCGGAGCGTGGCGGCTCGATTCGGCGCGTGGAGGCGCGTGACCTGCAGTGCAAAAACTTTGGGCGGCGCGTGAGGGCGCGTGGAGACTCCGATGACTGTGAGGTTTTCACGAATAGGTAGATCGAAGTAAGACAATCTTCTTGGTACCTTTGGAAAATTTTTCGGAGCAATATTCACGGCGGTGCCGAAAAAGGCAGTGGTCTTTGCAGTGTTCGAACTCCCTAACGGCGGCTGCTACAGGTCCGGAACCTGAGGACAATGTCTGAAAGACTCGAAGATTCAATGGCGAAAGGCCATGGCAGTTGTTGTGATAGCGGAAGCAATATTAAGAATGGAGTTACACGAATAAAGACAAGACTGCGAAGAAAAGGTCAGAGCAGTGGCTCTGATACCATGATAGAAATACTGAATTGAATAGTATTGTATTTCTCCCTGAAAGAATATACATGAGTGCTTTTATATAGGAGGCATATGAGTGCAGTACAAGTAAATATGAGTGTAGTACAAGTAAGAGTGCTATACAAATAAGAGTGCTAAACAAGTAAACTAGTTGGGCCTAAAGCCCACAACACTATATATGTTAACAGTGGTGGAGGGTGACTGCTTGGCTAATATTGTTTAGGCTCTTCGTGATGTTTCTCCAACACCTTCGTCAGTTGCTCCTCTAATATATGGAATGATAGCTGCAACCTATGAATCACAATGTGTAAATTTATTCCATGTTTGAGTCAAGGCAATAGGCTTGCCCATCTTTTAGCTAAAAATGCTTTAAGCATTGATTATTATGTCTCTTGGATTGAAGAGAGTCCTTGTTTTCTTGAACAAGCTCTTCTTTATGATGTATTATCGTTATCTATTTTGTGTTTAATGAAATTTATGTCTTTTATTAACAAAAAATATATATATATATATATACACACACACACACACTCCAAAAAAGTTTTCCTTCCCATTTCCTCTTCAAAATTTTCTATCTATCATATTTCACCTCTAAACAAACACACCCTGAGGGTGTGAGAAGAGAGAAAAAGGAAAGGGAAGAGAGAAGAAGTGAGAGAATTTAACCTGGGAAAGAATGAAGCGCAAAAAAAAAAAAATTATGTTTCCCGCGGCAAAAAAGAAGATAATATTTATAGGAGATGCTATTCATGAGAGATAGATTGTTTTCTTTTTCTTATTCTTTTTCAGAAACAATCTATAGAAATTAAGCTTTATTTTTAGGTAAAATTATACTTTGCTCACCTATGGTTTGTTCGAAAAACAATTTACCTACTTGAGGTTAACTCCATTTGTTCCTCGTTACCCACCTCTATTAAAAACAGGGGAAAATTTGTATATTTGTTATTCTTTTATGTCTTCCTCCTCTTAAAACATTAAAAAAAGAAAAAAAAAAGAAAAAAAAAAAAGACTAAAAAACTAAAAAATCAAGGGAAAAGAAGCTTAAAATCTTATGTCTTCTTTTCATGTATCAACTTTTAGATCTTCTATTTTAACACATTAAATTTTGAAATTGAAAATACAAACTCACAACTCTTTCATTCTTCACTTCTGCTTCAACCTCTTACGTTTTCATAAATCAAATCATAAAACTCCCCAAACTCTCAAAAGCCTCCAAAGGTTTCATATTCTTGTTTTGTGTATCTTTTTCCTTTGTTCTTCTGTATCTATTGATTTTATGTGTTTTGTTTATATGGGTCTAGGGTTTGGTTATATGACGGTTGATTACGCCTTATATTGCAATTCTGTGATTTGAAAACTTGAGCATTGGGGTCATGGAATCTATCATCAGGCTATATTTGAAGTTTTATGTTACTTGTATCTATACCCTCCTTCTAATTCTACCTTTAGCTCTGGGCTTCCTCTTTTTAGGATATTTTTCTCAGTGACAAGGCTGATACATTTGAAAAAAATTAAATTTCTCTTATCTTTAAACGTTACCCATTAAGTGATTTAATTGAATTTGTGATTAATATATATTTTTTCTTTGAATTAGAGATGTGGATGATGAAAAGAATCATTTGGATTCCCAATGATATTTTCTTTGCCGAAATATGTGATATCCTAACAAGCTACTTTTGTCAATATCTTAATGTTATTATTTTCTTCTTTCTGTGTTTTTTTTCTTCTTTTTATTAATAAAAAAACTGGGTTTTCTTTGGATTTAAAGAATTACTTTTGTTTGTTTATTTTATTTGAAACTTAGATGATTATAGAGGCCGGTGATGTAAGGATTAATATTTGCTACCCTTAAGAGCATCCACAGCAGTGGAGCTAAATAGCTATATTGCTATTTTAGCTCCACTCAAACCCCAAAAACCCACCTGCCGCAGTGGAGGCAAAGCTAAAATTTTTTAGCTTTGCGCTACAGTGCTCATGTATCAATACATGAGCACTGTAGCTGAAAGTTATAAAAAAAAAAAAAAATTATTCGGGCATGGATTAAAAAATGATATATCAGCCCTTCTCCATTTTCCATTTCACGCTACCCTTTCTCTTCAATCACTCCAAACCCAAATCTCTCCATTTCACTCTCTCCTCTCTCTTTCTCTTCACAATCACTCTCTGAAGCTCACCGCCGGCGCCAAAATCTCTCCATTTCTGAACCCAAATCTCTCCATTTCACAATCACTCTCTGAAGACCCACGCCAATGCCGAAATCTCTCCATTTCTGAACCCAAATCTCTCCATTTCACAATCACTCTCTAAAGACTCTCTGAAGACCCACGCCGACGTCGATCAGCTGAGACCCACGCCGACGCCGATCAGCTAAGACCCACGCCGACGCCGATCAGCTGAGACCCACGCCGAAGCCGATCAGCTGAGACCCATGCAAGCTCACCGTCGATCAGCTGAGACCCATGCAAGCTCACCACCGATCAACTGAGACCCACGCCGACGCCGTCTCAACCCTCAGCCCACGCCGTCCAAGCTCTCAACTCTCTCAAGCTCGCCGCCGCCGGCCCTTGCCGTCTTCCTCTCGGCCTCAAACCCACGCCGTCCAAGCTCTCAAGCTCACTGCCGATCAGCCCTCTCAGCTCAGACCCATGCCGATTAACCCTCTCAGCTTAAACCCACCTCTCTCTTTCACTTCAGGTCAGTTGAACATGGATGTATTGACAGAACGCATTTGTATTGGACAGAATGTATTAGGAATTTTTTGTGTGCAGGGTACTTTACATTTCTTTTTGGCTTTTGATTCAGATCATCCATGAATGGACTGAATGTATTTGTGATGAAATGTATTGGAATTTTTCTGTTTGCAGGAATTTATTGTATGGTTTTCTTTAAGCTACTGTTAAATTAAGCATTTACGTTCAAGTCACCCTGTTCAATCAAATCATTTTCTTTGAGTTTCAAAAATCTAATATGGATTTCATAACCATGATATTACTAAAAAAAGAACCAAAATGAAGTTTGTAAAAAGAACCACATCCTACACAGTTTCTAGAATACACATTTATACAGAGAAATGTTGGTTGACTGATTTCATCTCTGTCCATCAACTAGTACTAAAAAAGAATTTAGGTTTTGATATAAAGATTAGATTGGGAATTGTCTGTGTGCAGGGAACTTTTAGCCAAATTTTTTTTTTGGCTTTTGATTCAGAGCATCTATGAATAGACAAAATATATTTGTATTGGAATGTAGTGGGATTTTTTTGTTTGCAGGAATTTGTGGTGTGGTTTTCTTTATTAGTGGGATTAAGCTACTGTCAAATTAAGTATTTATGCATAATCATGTTCTATTGTTATAATTCTAAGTATTTTAAGTTTTGATATAATTATTCGATTGGAAAATTTTTGTGTGTAAGGAACTTTACAATTTTTTTTTTGTCTAATTTTATGTAGTCACGTAGAGACATGGAGTCATGTAGGGACCTATCATATTACACGGGTATCATGAATGGGGATATAGAAATTGACTCACAAATTTTAGGAACATCTCAAAATACTCCTGTGTCAGTTCCTGATTCTCCACTTGAAGTTGAGAATGCCTCTTCTACAAAAGGAAAACGAGGTGCTAACTTTAGTGTAAAGGAAGATCAACTCTTAGTGTCAGCATGGCTTAATACTAGTGTTGATCCCGTAAACAGTAATGAACAAACACAAGCTACATTTCGTCAAAAAATTTGGGAATACTTCACGCAGTACAATAAATCCGGTAACACGCGTACTATTACCTCCTTGTTAAGTCGTTGGGGATTGATCAGTGAAAGGACAAATAAGTTTGCAGGGTGCATGGCTAAAGTTAACGCACGTCATAAAAGTGGTATAACCGAACAAGATCGGTATAAATTATATTGCATTAGTGTTAACATACCCATTTATCAATAGTTTGATGATTCTAATCATGTTATATATATTTTTTTTAGATTACCAATGCGAAGGCTTTGTTTTTGGAGATACATAAAAAACCCTTTCTTCTTGAGCATTGTTGGCTCATGTTAAAGGACCAACCAAAGTTTGCCAATCTTAATGGAAGATCAAGAGCATCTGTGCCTCCAACTCCAGAGTCAACATCTATTGGCGAAGGGGGCGAAGGGGATTGTGGGTCTAGACTTGGTGACGATTGCAATCTTGAGAGGCCAATTGGTAAGAAGGCCGAAAAAGCCAACCGAAGGAACAAAGCCACCGGAAAAGATGTAGGGGAATATTTGATTAAGAAAATGAAATTTATTGAGGAGGTAACTCGATTGGAAGAGGAAAAAATGTTTATTGAGAGGGAAAAACTTACAATTGAGAAGGAAAGAAGTGAAGAAAAACTTAAGATTGAGAAGGAAAAAGTCATGATTGAGAAGAAAAAATTTGAGATGCAATATATGTTAGAGGAGAGAATCATGATGAAAGATACAAGCGGCTTAACCGGAGCACAAAAAGCTTTTTATGAACAACTCCAAGAGGAAATCATGGCAAAACGAAGTTCACGTAATTAATGGGTTTGATTGTATTTTGGATGTAGCTTAGGCCTTTATGTATTTTGTAGTGGCTTATGTAAGCCTTTAAGTATTTTGGTTGTAGGCCTTTAAGTATTTTGGTAGTAAACTTTTAAATTTATGGTATTTTGGTAGTATTTTGTAGTGCCTTAAAATTTATAGTATTTTGGTAGTAAACCTTTAAATTTATTGTTCATCTTGTTTGTGTTGTTTTGCTTTGATAGAAATGAGAGCAAGTTGTTGTTTTGCTGAGTTGTTGTTGTTGTTGTTGATGCTTTTATAGTATTTTGGTTATATTCAATTTGTTGTGGCTTATGCATAAATTGGTTATATTCAATTTGTTGTGGCTTATGTCACTTGACTTTAATCTTGTATCTATAGTAATAATTGTTTTCCAATTGTCTTGAAGGTTGCATCCATGAATCGCTCTTTGTTGTACAAGTTGCTCCTTGATGACTCAGATGAGGATGAGATAATCGAATAACTTGTTATGGAAACATCACAACCTAAACGTCGTCGCTCTATTCGACGTAATCATTTGGCAGGCCATGAGAGGCTTTTTCTTGATTACTTTGCTCCCACGCCAATATATCCACCCGCTTTATTTCGTAGGAGATTTCGGATGAAGCGTTCTCTTTTTCTCCGTATTCAATCTAAGGTAGAAGCTCATGACTCTTACTTTGTTCAAAAAAGAAATAGTGCCAACAAACTTGGTTTACCTTCATTACAAAAGATAACTGCTGCACTTAAAATGCTTGCGTATGGAGTATCGGGGGATTTGGTAGATGAATATGTGCGGATTGGAGAAACTATTGCATTAGAAAGTTTGAAAAAATTTGTTACTGCGGTAATTGATGTTTTCTCTGAGGAATACTTGAGAAAGCCAAACAATGAAGACATTGCTAGACTGTTAGCTCATGGCGAACGCCGAGGTTTTCCAGGTATGTTAGGTTCAATTGATTGCATGCATTGGAAGTGGAAAAATTGTCCATTTGCATGGAAAGGTCAATATTGTGGTCATATTCGTGAACCTACTATCATTTTGGAAGCAGTAGCATCATATGATCTTTGGATATGGCATGCATTTTTTGGATTGCCTGGGTCAAATAATGATATTAATGTGTTAGAGCGGTCTCATGTATTTAATGAACTTGCTGAAGGACGTGGTCTTACAGTACATTACTCAATCAATGGTCATGACTACACAATGGGATATTACCTTGCTGATGGTATATATCCAAAGTGGGCAACATTTGTGAAAACAATCCCATCTCCACAAGGACCTAAGCGAAAATTATTTGCAGCAAACCAAGAGGCGTATAGGAAGGATGTTGAGCGTGCATTTGGAGTGCTTCAAGCACGTTTCGCAATTGTCCGTGGACCTGCACGCTTTTTCCATCTTGAAACACTCCAAAAGATCATGAAAGCGTGCATAATTCTCCATAACATGATTGTTGAAGATGAGCGGGATGATAATGAAGTGGTAAACTTGGATTATGAACAAATTGATGGAGTGGATAATCCTCCTATGCAAGTGTTACATGAACAAAATGATGGATTTCTGTCATACATTGAGAGGTATGGATGCATTAGAGACCGAGACATTCATTTTCAACTCCAAAAGGACCTTGTTGAACATTTATGGCAATTGCAAGGCAAGTCGTAGGAACTTGTGTGAGTGTGAGTTTTATTGTAATTTAGTTTGAGTTATGTATGTGAGTAATCTATGGACTACATTGTTCAAATTATAATATGTGTTTTATTTTATATGTTTTATTATAAAGTTTCTCTATTTCATAATTTAGTTTGAGTTTTGTATGTATATAATTTGGAGTTAAAATAAAATATTATTGTTACGCTATCATGATGATTGAGAAATTGTTTTAGTAAAAAAAAAAATGTATAAGTATAATTTGGGCGGTGGTGGAAGGGTCGGTGGCAGCGGCAGCTGTGGTGGTGGAAGAATCGGTGTTGGTGGTAGTGGTGGCGGTGGCTGCGGCAGTTGCGGTGGTGGAAGAATCGGCGGCGGTGGCGATGGTGGCAGCGGTAGCGGTGGCGATTGCGGTGGCGGTAGCGATTGCGGTGGCGGTGGAAGAGTCGATGGTAGCGGTTACGGGTAGTTGTGATGGTTGTTTATTGTAATGAATATGTTATTTTATTGTAGTGGATATATTATTTTATTGTGATATTTATATTATTTTATTGTGTTGAAAGCTAAAATAGATCCACTGCTGCAGCATGTTTTGTAAAGTGAATAGGTAAAATAGATAAAGTAACTTTTGGTGGAGCTAAAAAGCTAAATTTTTAGCTCCACTGCAGTGGATATACTAATGGGAATTCCCATTTGATGAATTTTATCCACCAAGATCTTTGAGGCCTCTTTTTTCACTCACTTTTTAAATTTCTTTGTTTCTAGGTTTGTTTTTATATCAGGCCTCTGAATATTGTTTTTCAGGTTGTAAATCTTCTTTTACCTTGATTTTTTTTTTGATACATCCTTTGATTTTTTTAGTTTTTAATATTTTGAGAAGAAAGACATAAAAAGGTAATAAAAATATAAATTTACTCTTGTTTTTAATAAAAGTAGAATCTCAAATACGTAAAGGGCTAAATTTTAAATCACATATAGACAAAGTGTTTAAAGTATAATTTTCTCTTATTTTTATTAGGATTTTTGTTAAGTGAATTAGAGAATTCATCCAAAAATAAGTAAAAATGATGATAGAGCTGAGTCCTTATCACTAGTGCAAGTCATCTCAATCTGAAGCAGGCGCATCATCTCAATCCGAAACTTCTCTTTCTGTGATTTGTGTTTCTGACGCACGCGCTCATTCTCTATCCGACACATGCGCGTCATCCTAATCCGAACATTCTCTCCCATTCGTTTGATACTCGGGTCGACACGCCGCGAAAGCTTCTCTAGCGTTCCTTTGAGACGCTCCCTGTCAACGCTCTCCATCGCCTTTCCTCTGTTTCGTTTCTGAAGCAGCATCAAGCTTGCCTCACAAATAGGCTTGAAAAAAAGACGCTCAGAAATCCTGAAAGAAACCGAAATCGTCCAAGTACAATCAAAGCTTCTCCGCGGAACTCCAATTCGAGATAATTTAACAGATCCAATCAGTCTCGTGATGAAGAGAATCCTTCTGGATTTGGAGAAAGAAAGTCAAACTACTAGTAATTTAAATACTCTCTGCATTAGCTTCTCTTCTTGTCTTGTGTACCACAAACTAAAACTATTTTTCCTCATACGCCGCTCTTAAGTGGAATTTGTTAATCGAAATATTATTATTAATTACAGATTATTCTTTTGGCCAGGTGATATAGCCAGAAGTGATCAATTCTGTAAATCATAATCTTGTTGGACAGAGGATAGCACTATACGACTTTCGCCAAGATGAAAGAGATGAAATCAAATTCTTGGGAACGATTTCTTCAAGAAGGTCCTCCTCTCCGTTCAAAGGATGTTAGGCTTTTAATCGTTTGCGCCTCCTCCGTAGCAGTTGCAACTTTTATGGTTCTTCCACAGGAAAACGTCGACGGAAGGCCAGTTCCAACCTTGTTCAGAGACCGACCGACGCTCTATCGCATATTTCTAATCACTGCTCTCTGCGCATTTTTGGGTTCCTTAGGTTCCCTGTTGAATCAACACAAGCCAAGGGTTGAAAGATTTTGCAGGGTTATTGGCGTGGCTTTTATGTTATCAGCACTAGTCATTGTCCTCTATGCCACAGCTCTCTGGTTTGTAGTCATCCCCCTGCGCTCCTCAATGTAACCAAAAAAAAAAATCGGATGAGGATGAAGAATCTTTGTGTAATGGTATTTCACTTTGCTTTTATAAAGAATTTAGCTCAATTACTCGAAGCTTTTGTTGTTTGGATTTTCTTTTCTTTTAGTTTCCTAAATTGTGTTTGATGTGAATATAAATATTTAACGAATCCAATAGTTGCGATTTGTGAAGTTCAGAGCAGAGAAATTGAAATTCTTGAGAAACTTTTCACTTGTCTTTTTATTCTTTTTTATTTTTTTGAAAGTTTTCAACTTTCAGAAACCATTAACACAAACAGAATTTAATGAAAAAAATAACTCAATCTTTGATGACTTAGTTTGTGAATCTTTGATGACTTATTTGGGCAAATTAACCTTTTCTCTTTCTTTTTTTTTTTAAGAGAGTTTTATCCTATGTCATTCTAACCTGATGATAGCTCTTTATCATCAGATCAAGACACCAATTAAGTTTTGGATTGAACCTCAAATCTCTTATACAACTATCTAGATTTTTATAAAATCATTGAAGGTTTTACCAATTAAGCTAACTGAAACTCAGATTTGGGCATATTAACCTAAAAGGAACACAGGGAGTGTTATAAGCTTTTAAATGGGAAAATCATTGCTAAGAACATTTCATGGGCAGTAAATTAAATGAACCATCATGAAATTTTCCTTTCTTGGAAAATGAACAACCCAAAGCTTCTTCTACAAAAGTATCTTGTAATTTGTCTAAGAAAGTTTATCTTTAAATTCAAGAATGCTACTAAGGTTTTTGCATAACAAGTTCAAGCTTTAGTTGTTTGATAGCAAGTCAATTGATTGAACAATTAAGTTTTTTTATAGATCGAGTTTATTTTGAATCAATTGAACTGCATAATTCAGAAATGCAAATTCAGCACCTCCTGGGAATACTGTAGAAGGAACACAGAAAATGTTATAGAGGCTTTGCAAATTGAAATCAAGTAGCCTTGCTCTCGGGCAAAATTCTAGTGCAAGATTGTTAGATTTAATTGAGTAAATCATAGCTACGAACAATTCATGAGCAGTAAATTAATTAACTAATCATTAAATTTTTTTTTATTAAAAAAAATGAGCAACCAATTCTCTAATCCTATAATAAAAAACACCCAAATTCAAATAGAATTAAATAAATCAATCGTGATATTTTAATCCTAGGCTTGGCTCATTTACAGTAATATCAATATCTACTATAGGCCTACCTCCAAAATCACAAACCTAGCCTAAATATAACTCTAGCCCCCTTTTCATCCTAACCTCACCCTGCACCAAATCCTGTGAAAAGAGAAAGTGCCATTGTGCGATATCCCATTTTTTATGGTTAAAAATAATAATTAAAAAAAACAGTAGATAAGTTAATTATTTGAAGCCTTGCCCACTTCCTCTTGAAATATTATATTTTAAATATATGTATATATATGAGATATCAAGATTGGGATTGGAGACAGACACAAACATGATACATGATCCAACTAGCGCTATGCAACTGACAAAGTAGAAAAATTGAGACAAAAAACAGTATTTAGTTCTTGAATCTAACACTCCGGCTGGTTGCTACATTAATTCCAGAGGCTTCTCCACCATAAGAACCAATAGGTTTCTTGATCTCCTGCACCTGCCCTTTCCGACGATTCACTTTTTTCTTGTGTTGTTCCTGCATATTTTACAAAAGAGAGAGATTAGTTACTAAATACAAGAATAAAGTGATTTGTTACATTCAAGCAGTCTCATAATACCTTGTACTTCTTCCTAGGATTTTTGGTTTGATTCTTGCGGTTCCGAGTCAGCCCTCTGTTCTTCTCCATCTGCAGCAAGTTTGACAGAAAATATACAATGAGAGTTTGGAGACAAAGATTATGGTCAAGATCTAACAAGCCGGTGAAATTGGGGGTGTGCTCACCTCATAAGTGATCTAGCGTTTTCCATCAATGGGTACAGGGTAAGATGGGACTACCGCTGAGGTCCTGCAGAAGCAGAAATGTTTTCAGAATACAAGACTACAAGAACCACAGAAAATCTAAGCGGGTAGCAACAGCAATTAAAGATTTGACTGGCACTCATAAACCATAAAAATTGCAAGACAAATAAACAATAATAATATTCATAATCAAACATGCACACAAACATATGGACTATAAAATCTATAGCACATGAGAGTAAACTTTAACTGTATAATACAGCACAAAGGGATTTGAACAAGTTATTCTTCTTATTCATAAATGTAATACGAAATACAAACCCATAGAGGGAATCCAGAAACCTGACTATAACTATTAGGAGGTAGCAAAAAGTATATTATCTAATCACAGTGCAGAAACACACCTTGAATACATCTCAGCTTTGGTGGCAAGTTTTGCAGCTCGTCGTTGTTCAGCTTGTTTGTAATATTCATCTTCTGAATCTCCTGTATCACCATCCCCCATGTCAGCATCCCTATCGACCTCAAAATTGTCAACTTCATCCGCAACATCATCCTCCCCAACATCATCCTTAGATTTGATTCCAGCTCCAGCCAACACTCGGAGCTCATGCTTCCTCCGCCTTTCTCCAATATCATCCCTTCTAGGTAAATCATCATCACCAGAAACCACCTTCCATATAGATTGAATACAAATGTTATTTAAATAGAGATACATCTAAACTTCTCAAGAAAATAAACTAGCAATATGGTTTCCCTAAGTTGAGAATTTTTTCTTTTTCCTAGCTATTGGAATATTTCATCAGAAAGAAGAATCTATTATTCACACAACACATTCAAATGTTTCTCCATCATATTACAACCTAAAATTGGATAGAACCAGAATCACATACATAAATCAACTATTGAATCATCCAGTGTTGTTAAAAGCGCTAAGCGCACTAGAGCGCAAAAGCCTCTTGGAGCCTAGGTGCAAAGTGCAAGCGCGTGCCTGATCGATATGAAGCACACAATTAAAAAAATTTAATAAATTAAAAAAATTATTAATGATCAATACAACAATCAAGTGATCAATTAATCATATAAATTACAGTAAAACATTTTATATAATTTATATAACATTTATATAATTCTATTATGCTTTACAAAATATATGCAACCATGATATTTGATGGCCATGATTACAAAACATGGTTGAATCAAAATAGAAGTATAGAACCAAGAAGGCAAAGGCTAAAAAGTACTAGAATGTTAAGTAATGTTATCTTTGTAAGTGTCTGATCTAGTGTTTGTTTGTGTGGCTATGATTAAAAATTCAAAAATATCTAAAGAGATAGGCTTAGGTGTATGGTAGCATACCACACTATTAGTTTTTATATATTAAATCAATGGTTTATATCAAAAATATTTAGATCTAATGGTTAAAAATCAAATCAGGATTTAAAAAAAAAAAAATTTACAAAAAGCTCAAAAAAGCGTGTTTTTGTGAGGGCACTTTGCTTTAGAGGGAAAAAGCCCATAGGGCTTTGCACTCTACGCTTTAAGCATGCTTTTAACAACACTAGAATCATCCACACAAAAATGTAGGACACTACTATAGTAGATAGATAGTAAAATACAATAAAGTTGTTGGGTTGCAATATGAAGGGCTATGAATGAACCAAGCCAAGCAACATGATGAAAATACAGGATTGTAAATTTAATTGTATTTCGTACACAATTCAAGCTCGAAATCATTACCAAACTAGATTACACGTTGGAGCTTGATTCATTTTCTTGTTGAGCAAACTTAAACTTGTTCACGAGCTTACATGATTAAGTAACTTTTTTTCCTATGACTAAAATATTTTATTCCTTCACCAACAAATTTAAAAAATAAAAAACTAAAAACTTAATTATAGATGAAATGATACTATTTGAATTAGTTAGATAGATTGTTTTTTGTTTATGAACTTACAAAGGTTAGATTCATCAATACTGTATTGTTAAAATTATATATAATTTTATTATAAAATGAATTATTTATATTATGAAGATAATATAAATAATAATTTGATATCATATAAACTTATTTACAAACTTACGCAATACAATCTCAAGCCTATATAAATATACCTTTATACATTTACACTTAGAAACGTAGAACATGATGCATACTTAAGTCGAGCCTTATCCCCACGAGGTTGTAAAGCATAAATGACTTGATTGATGGTTGAGTCATTTGAGATATTAGGCAAAAAGAGTCATATCTTATTTGAGTAGAACATTTATGGCAAAGCAGTGGTTTCCAAATTACAATGTACATTCCTGCTATAAAATGGGGGAAGAAAATTTTAAATGTGGTAATTTGTAACCAATGGCAAAACTAAAATGTTAAGGTACTGTTGAGAAGCCTTAAAACTTAAGAATGGAAAATAATTGTTGCAACATGCGCCAAATTAATTATTTTTTTCCCATCAAAACATAAACACTTAAGAAGCAAAAATGTATTATTAGACATGCACAACGCGCACTCTACCCCCAACCTCATGCAACAGTTGAAAAGGACCCATGAAATGTAAGTACCAATCTTCTTTTTTGGGGGATACCCAACATGGACAACCAAACATTGATGGTCATGTTCAAAATATTATGTTAAAATTATATTAATAAAATTAAAAATAAAATAAAAACTAGCTGTCTTATTAAAAAGATTAATTATTTTTTCCCATCAAAACAAAAATCCTTAAGCAAAAATATATGTTTTGGCTTGCAGGGCACTCTACACCAAACCTCATGCAACAGTTGAAAGTAGGGATGGCAATTTAAGCCCGATTCCTGGGTACCCGGCCTAGCTAGACCCTAATGGGTCGGATTTTACCCAGCCCGATTAAAAATAGGTCGGGTATGGTTTAAAAAAAAACCCAAGGCAAGTCTAGGTCGGGCCCGGATTTCATCAAACCCCGGTCTGAACCTGACCCAATCATATAAAAATTACTTAAATACCCTTATATATATATACACACACACACTTATAAACCAACCCTAGCCTAACCTAATTCATTTCATTTTTCCTCTTCACTCAGCTGCCCCCTCTCTCTCTCTCTCAAGCTCTCAAATCTCAATCTCAGTAGCACCTCTCTCTCTCTCTCTCTCTCTCTCTCTCTCTCTCAAGCTCTCACGGCCTCACTCAACCTCACGACGTCAGCTCTATTCGTTCAGCCTCACGCCCTTTATTGTTCTTTTTTCTTTTTTGGTTCATTTTGTCTTTCATTGTTTTTTTCTTTGTTTGTGTTTGTGATTTCTATATTTGTGTTTGTGTTTTTTATTTTGAAAAGGAAAATCATAAATTTGAAATTTTTATGTTTGTAATTTCTATGTTTGTGTTAGGGTTTCTATGTTTGTGTTTGTGATTTTGAAAGGAAAAATCTGAAATTTTTGTGTATGTGAAATGTGTTAGTGTTTTGATTTGTGTTTGTGATTGTGATTTTGGAAGGGAAAATCTAAAAATTTTGTGCTTGTGAACATTGTGCTTGTGAACTTTGTGTTTACGTTTGTGAAATCTGTGTTTATGTTTGTGTTAGGATTTGTATTTGTGTTTGTGATTTTGAAAAGGAAAATCTAGAATTTTTGTATTTATAAAACCTATGTTTGTATTTGTGTTAAGGTCTGTGTTTGTGATTTTGAAAGGGAAATTCATGGATCTAAAACTTGTGTTTTTGATATCTGTGTTTGTGTTTGTTTTGTGATTTGGGGTTGGGCATGACAGGACGGGGCCCATGGAGCCCGCGGAGCGAGTTTGGGATTGAAAAAAAAACCCATTTATTAAATGGGGTGGGTTCGGGTAACGGGTTCAGGCTTGCGGGTCGGGTTCGGGCATAAAAAACCCGACCCGAACCTGACCCGTTGTCATTCCTAGTTGAAAGGATCCATGAAATGTTGGTATCAATCTCCTTTTTTGGGGATGCCCAACGTGGGCTACCAAACAATGATGCTCATGTTCAAAATATTATATTAAATTAAAATTTTCAAAAAAATAAAAGATGAAAGCTTTGAGTAGCCTTAGTACCCAGCTGTTGTATGAAAGAGATCAACTATACATATGTCATGGTTTTCTTTCATATGCAAGCTACTATTGATTGATGAAATTAATGTCCATATAAACTCACACATACAAAGAGGAGGTCCAATCAAGTTTTATACCTTGGGCTTATTTGTTTTAGCAGAAATAATTTGGGAAAGTTTACTTGTGCTCAATGAACTTGCATGACCATTACTGAATCTAGTAGCCCCCACGTCTATAGCAGCATCATCAAAATCATCATATGTCACAAGTCACCTGTTCCATTCCAGCTTCAATGAATTAGTAGTGTTGTTAAAAGCGCGCTTAAGTGCAAAGTGCAGAGCCCTTGGGGCTTTTTCCCTCTAAAGCAAAGCGCCCTCACAAAAGCGCGCTTTTTTTAGCTTTTTTATTAAGCGCAAAGTGCGCTTTTTTGAGTTTTTCGTAAACAATTTTTTTATTTTTAAATCCTAATTTGATTTTTAGCCATTTGATCTAAATATGTTTGATATAAGCTATTGATTTAATATATAAAAACTAATAGTGTTGTGTGCTACCATACACCTAAGCCTATCTCTTTAGATGTTTTTGAACTTTTAACCATAGCCACACAAACAAACACTAGATCAAACACTCACAAAGATAACATTACTTAACATTCTAGTACTTCTTAGCATTTGCCATCTTGGTTCTATATTTCTATTTTGATTCAACCATGTTTTGTAATCATGGCCATCAAATATCATGGTTGCATATATTTTGTAAAGCACAATAGAATTATATAAATGTTATATAAATTATATAAAATGTTTTACTGTAATTTATATGATTAATTGATCACTTCATTGTTGTATTGATCATTAATAATTTTTTTTTTAATTTATGAAAAAAAAAATTAAAATGTGCGCTTCACATTGATCAAGTGCGCGCTTGCGCTTTGCGCCTTGCGCTTTGCGCCTAGACTTCAGGAGGCTTTTGTGCTTTAGTGCGCTCAGCGCTTTTAACGACACTAATTAGTACTCAAAATTTCATAAAGAAGCCAACACTAGAGTGCTTAGGTAGAAACAGTACCCATTAACTAGCTTCAGACGTTTCTGGGCTTTATTAGACTTTGAAGCTCTGGAACATAAAGCCCAGAAGCTAAGGATACCCTCGTGTTTCAATCTTTCTTTGAGGGCAGCTCTTACTTTTAACATTTCCATGCTTTGTACACCAACTTGATCACTCTGCCATATTTACCGGTTGCACATTAGCCAAATTGCAGCAACAAATATTTATGTTACGAAAAAGGAAGGTGTGGATTCTGGATTGGTGTTACATGTGCAAGAGTAACGGTGAATCAGTTGACCATCTCTTCCTTCACTGTCTAGTTGCTATGGATCTATGGTCTATGGTTTTGGGCTTATTTGGTGTTTCTTGGGTTATGCCACATTTTGTTTTGGGGCTGTTAGGGTGTTGGCAAGGTAGCTTCGGTCGTCATCGAAATGGTTATATATGGTTCATTGCTCTCCATGCCTAAATGTGGTGTCTTTGGAAGGAGAGAAATAGTCGTTGTTTTGAAGATTTTGAGAGATCTATTCCGGACCTCAAGCTTCTCTTTTTTAGATCTTTGTTAGATTGGTTGTTCGCTTTGCAAAACCAATCATTTCCTTCTTTTATTGATTTACTAGATTCTTGCAATTTTTGTATTTCATTTGTTGTTCCCTTGTTCACTCCCTGTGAACTAGGGTGCTTCCTTCCTTTTTGGTATCAATATATCTTATTACTTATATATATAAAATAAAATAATAAGATAAGATAAATGGGGACATGTCCTAGATAAGACCAAGTAGCATAAAAAGAACCATGTAGCAGACTCGAAATAGTTAGATTTATCTTTGTTGTGTTGAATTGAGTTAAAATAGAAAAATAAAAATTAAGCATAAAAAAAAATAATTGATATCAGAAAAGAAACATGAAAAGCATCAAACTTATAATCTCAAATTTGTGATCACATCTCCATCAAGAATAATTCACCTGGCGTTTGCGTTTTCCTGCTTTGTTCTCACTATCCTTCAAAGGTTCCACGTTTTCTAACTCAGCTGTGTTATGAGGCTGCAGTATTAAAAGAAAACTAAGACATGAACTAAAAAGAGAATCACTCGAAAACAAAGCATGTATTACTAAGTTAAAGAAGTAAAAACAAGCATGTTTTGTAGCAAAAAGACCTACCACTGTTGTTTCTTGGGTTTCAGCTAAAGGATAGGGCCCCAGATCTTTTGTTACAGAATCACTTGACAATGTAGTATTCTCTCTACCCAACTTTACTACCATTTCAACCCCTTGATTGTTGTTCAGGAACTCCTCAAGTTCTGACGGAAGATTCCCATCAAGTTGTTTTGTCTGTTAGTGGAGCAAACATTAAAAAGAAGCAAGTTGTCAGGGAAACCAATCCACATCTGAAATAACAAACCAGCATACCTCAATGACAAAACTGCTATAATCATCTTTGTGCACAAAATGAGAAGAAAAATATGGGTAGAACACAGGTACTCATATGATCACAGAGGTTAAACATTGTCACATATAAAGCAATTTGATAAATGTAATACATAGAAAAATAATTCATCCTTTCCCAGTTGTTAACCAACTAGACCAGACCAGTTTTTAATGATAAGCTTACATCCTATCCACATCTTTTTAAACTTTACCAAAAATATATGGTGCATACCATATCAGATATGAAAGTACTTAGTTTTAACTTGTACAACCATCTTTTGCAGCAATGTTGGTATCGCTTTTTTTTTTTTTTTTTTTATAAATTATATGCAGTTTTCATCAAAAGCAATAGATAGGCATACTTAGAGACAAAGGCCACCATTCAACAATTGTCCTTATCTGAAAAAAAAAATACATATAAATATATGTGTGTGTTTGTGTGTGTGTGTGTGTGTGTAACGTAGCAATTAAAGCATAAAAATTTTAGATACATATCTATATGTAAGTTTAAGAAGCAACGCCCATCTATATAGCATTGCAATATATCCTAACAATGACAGATTAGCAAAATATTTTAAATATTCCATTACACCTAGACACTTATTTCAATTTTTTTCAAAGATGAATTAGTTTTAGATAGTGCATTATAATTTGGATCTTCTAGCAGCACTGATAGCAGTTGACCTATCGGAGTGCCAGTCCATCAGAAACTTATACTTTTTTGTTATAATAAATGAAGTGAACCCCAGGACAAAGACATGTTACCCCTCCTTTTACTAAACCATTTCAAGTGGGCTGCTGGGTTCTTAAGGCATTCTCTGGCCCAACAAGTATTAGCTCTCCCAGCAAAGGAGGTGATCCAGCTCCTACACTCCAGGTTGCAGAAATTACATAGATCACTCAAAGACTAACTTATGAAGGTAACTTCTGATGGATTGACTATTATTCTAAACATGGTAAGACAGACAATAATAGTCAGAGTGCACCAATTTAACTAATTTGAGAGGGGAACCTGATTCCTGAAAGAGAGGCAGAAATACAAAACATGTATATAAATATTTACCATCAATAGAGAAACATGAGCCACATTGCGTACACATTATGTAAGTACAAACTTTTTTAACAGATTAATACAAACAAATGATTGTTTTAGGACCACAACACTTATTGTTATAGAAAATAACTACCTACTTATCAAAAAATAATAATGTTAATTTAGCATTTTGATGGAGAAGAGAAGACCTTATCCAATAAGCTCTTGATCTCTACAAGGCGAGCTAGCACAGGATGATCACGAATGGGCTGCCCTTCAGACTTGAGAAGGAGATAGAAAGTTATAGCTTGGCAATACAAGAGCAAAAGAAGCTGCTTCATCTCCAAATAACGCACTCCTCCTTCCATCATGATTTCCTCCTTTTTAACCTTACAACATCAAAGCATTTACAATGCTGACTGCTAAGAAACCAATTAAAAGCATCTTTACATGTCATGACCTTTTGTGTGTGTGCTTGTGAGTGTGTGAGAGAGAGAGGGGGCAGCCGCGGGGGGGAGAGAAGAGTAGGAACCCCAAATATATGAACCCGGTTGAGACAGCCTAATGAGTCAAATCTACGGGCATTTAAACATTTTAAAATCTTTTGAAAGCTAAAAAAAAAAAAAAATCAAGGAGCATCACATATCAAAGAGAAACCTATTACCAACCCCCTGCAGATACCACAGATAAGAACAAAACATAATATAAGCCCCTCAAAAAGGAAAAATTCAGAGATATATCAATCCATTTCTAGGTAGACTCCATCTAAATCATCCTTAACGAAGCGATGCACTTTATACCACTTACAATAAACTAATCAAAGAAGAAAATATAATACCATGCTTAGAAGTGGATCCACTTTTTTTTCAAGCTATTCAATTGCATCATTCAGCTCCGACATCAAGCCAACTAATTCTGGAGCAGAACTGTGGGATAAAAACATTATTAACCAAGCATGCAGAAGCAAAAGTTATCACTGCTAATGATAATAAAAAAATAAAAAAGAGAGACAGACATTTATAGCAAGAAGCAGTGATTAGAGGCCTCCCCCGAAAAAAATAAAACTCAGCAAAATAGCTTATGAGTGAAGCACGGGTGCGTTTCCAGATTCGGATGTGGATGTGGGTGCGGGTGTGGGTGCGGGTACTAGTGCAAGTGCGGGACTCGAAAATTTTTTAAAAAATAGGGTGTAGGTGTGGCGATTAAAAAATTATTAAAAATATTTTTATTTATATATTTTATATATTGCTAAGCATGCTTTTTTATATTATAACTATTCGTAAACCCGCGCGTTACGCATAATAATATTATTATTTTAGTTATTATTGGTTAATAGTTGGTTTTTCATTTTCTTTCAAGTTAATATATTGACTTTAAAAAAATATACAATCTAATATATGAATTCAACAACAGTAATAATAATAATGTTGAATAAAATAATATGAGAAGAAAAAAAGTAAAAATAAAGGATATAACAATAAACACCAAATTAATTATCACTAAATAAATAACAAATTATTTAAATCATATTATGTAATATTATAATATTACATTCTTATATACTATCTTTAATTCTTTACAATGCAATATGATAAAATTTAACAACCAAAGTGAAAAAAAAAAAAAAACAATTAAATCGCATCAACCTAAAATAAAGTTCTAAAAAACACAAAAATTTCTCAATGTAAAGCAGAGATGCAATATATATATATATATATATATATATATCACCAAAAATTGAGAAAGAAAGAGAGATAAATAAATTTTTTTGTGAAGAAAAATTATGCATATAATGGAAAAGAGAATGCCAAAATTATGCTAAAAGGATAACAATAAGAAGAAACAAAATAAAGGGAAAGATGGAGAGTGATATTAAGAGAAAGGGTAGTGGGGAGATGAAAATGTAAAGGGAAAAGGTTGGAGAAAGTGTAAATGTTAAAAAAAAAAAGTGAGTACAATTTAATATATTTAAATATAAATAAAATATTTTTTTTAATTACATGGAGGATGTGATTGAGTTTAAATATTGAATAAAATAAGATGAAAAGATTAAAAAAGTAAAAATAATATATATATATATAACAATAAACACCAAATTACCCAAATCATGTTATGTAATAGAATAATATATATTATATTCTTATATATTATCCTTTTTAATTTTCTTATAACGCAATAGTATAATATTTAACAATCAAAGAGAACAAAAAAACTTAAAACACAAAACTAAATCATACCAACCCAACGGAGAGAGAGAGAGAGAGAGAGAGAGAGAGAGAGAGAGAGAGAGAGATTTATGTGATGGAAAACTATGCAAAAAATGGAAGAGAGAATTACAAATTTATAGAAGATGATATAAATATGAAAAGACAAAATAAAGAAAAATGAATAGAAAGATGAATAGTGACATTAAGGTTGAGGGTAGTGGGGAGATAAAAAGGTAAAGGAGGGAAACATGAAAAGACAAAATAAAGAAATATGAAAAACGATATTATGGTTGAGCGTAATGGGGAGATGAAAAGGTAAAGACATGAGAAAGGTTGGAGAAAGTGCCATTATTAAAATAAAATAAAAAGTAAATGTTAAGTAAAAATTATAGGAAAATTAGAAAGAAAAAGGATAATGACGTAGATGCTGATGTTGCTCAACGTGAGCACAGTAACATTAAACACTACGCTTAAGATTGGAGAAAGTGTAAATGTTAAAAAAAGTGAGTACAATTTAATTTATTTAAATTTAAATAAAATATTATATGTTTAATTAAAAAAAGAAAATATAAATAATTTAATTATATGGAGGATGTGATTGAGTTTAAATATTGAATAAAATAAGATTAAAATATTAAAAAATTAAAAATATAATATATATATATATATAACAATAAACACCAAATTATTCAAATCATATTATGTAATAGAATAATATATATTATATTCTTATATATTATCTTTTTAATTTTTTTATAACGCAATAGTATAATATTTAACCATAAAAGAGAATAAAAAAATAAAAACTTAAAACACAAAACTAAATCGTATCAACCCAACGTAGAGTTATAACAAATACAAAAATTTATCAACTTAAGCAGAGATACGGGAAAATAAAAGAAAATACTCCAAAATTTTGTGTGTGTGTGTGTGTGTGTGTGAGAGAGAGAGAGAGAGAGAGAGAGAGGGGGAGAAACAACCTTTCTATGATGAAAACTATGTAAAAAATGGAAGTAAGAATAACAAATTTATAGAAGATGGTGTGAATATGAAGAGACAAAATAAAGAAAAATGAATAGAAAGATGAATAGTGACATTAAGGTTGAGGGTAGTGGGGAGATAAAAAGGTAAGGGAGGGAAAGATGAAGAGACAAAAAAAAGAAAGATGAAAAGCAATATTATGGCTGAGGGTAGTAGGAAGATGAAAAGGTAAAGGCATGAGAAAGGTTGAAGAAAGTGCAATTATTAAAAAAAAGTAAATGTTAAAAAACAATTATAAGAAAATTGGAAAGAAAAATGATAATGACGTGAATGCTGATGTGGCTTAACGTAAGCATAGTAACATAAAACGCTACGCTTAAGGTTGGAGAAAGTGTAAATGTTAAAAAAAGTGAGTCCAATTTAATTTATTTAAATTTAAATAAAATACTATATGTTTAATTAAAATATATATATATAAATAATTTAATTATATGGAGGATGTGATTGAGTTTAAATATTGAATAAAATAAGATGAAAAGATTAAAAAAGTAAAAATATAATATATATATATATATATATATATAACAATAAACACAAAATTACCCAAATCATGTTATGTAATAAAATAATATATATTATCTTTTTTAATTTTATTATAACACAATAGTATAATATTTAACAATCAAAGAGAACAAAAAAAACTTAAAACATAAAACTAAATCGTACCAACCCAATGTAGAGTTATAATAAACACAAAAATTTATCAACTTAAGCAGAGATGCAGGAAAAAAAAATACTCCCAGAAATTATTGTGTGTGTGTGTGAGAGAGAGAGAGGGAGGGAGGGAGAAACAACCTGTCTGTGATGGAAAACTATGCAAAGAATGAAAGTCAGAATAACAAATTTATAGAAGATGATGTGAATATGAAAAGACAAAATAGAGGAAAATGAATGGAAAAATGAATAGTGATATTAGGGTTGAGGGTAGTGGAAAGATGAAAAGGTAAATGAGGGAAAGATGAAGAGACAAAATAAAGAAAAATGAAAAGTGATATTAAGGTTGAGGGTAGTGAGGAGATGAAAAGGTAAAGGCATAAGAAAGGTTGGAGAAAGTACAATTATTAAAAAAAAATGTTAAAAACAATTATAGGAAAATTGGATAGAAAAAAGATAATGACGTGAATGTTGATGTAGCTCAACATAAGCATAGTAACATTAAACACTACGCTTCAACTTTTAGTAATATAATAATAATAATAAATAGATAGTAATAAGTACACAAGTTTTTTATACTTGAATTATTGACAGGGGTATTAAAATAGATGAGACTTCTCATAAATATATAAATAATAAATAAATAAAAAGATGTAGCTTAGTGGCTCACGTATTTGGTCAGCCTAAAAACAAAATAAATTATATATGTGGCAGATATTAAGTTCTTGAGACTGGAAGATGTGGCTCAGTGGCTCACTTATTTTCTTTGCCCATATTATACATGAGACTGGAAGTAAGTTCTTGATCCCCTCTCTAACTTTGTTATTATAAATTATTTAGAAACATATATAGAACTATATAAGCAATTATGGTTGTCGCCTATTCTGTAGATAATATTTCCTCCTATTAATTTATTTTGTTACAGACTATAAATGATATATTCTATCAGAAAAATAAGACTTTAAATGTTATATATATGTTGTTTAATTAATGCGATTTATCAAATTACAATTTAGTTTAATAAGCCTCAACAGAAAATAAAAGGGCAACATTGGTTTTCCGAAGTTTGAAAATGAAAATAAGATGAAGACACAAATTTTTTTTTTTTTTTTGGAGCTTTACTTTATATTATGTAGAACCGTATTTTTACCATAATTAATGAACATTTTAAGCATAATAAGGCAATAAAAATAAATTATCTTAAATAAATAATAGCTTTATAACAGATATTTGCATAGTTTTCATATTAGGATGGTATGTACGTATGACCATGCATATAAAATCATAGACATGCATATTTGTGCGTAATAGTCGTGTATTTAAGTTACAATTATATAATAATAGTGCGATTAGATGGCTTTTATTGATTTTTTATTTTCTGAAGGTAATATAAATAATTTCATCAAAAAGAAACTACAGTAAATAAAAATGAGGAAATTTATAAGTTTGACCTAAAAATATAGCTAAAAAAAGAAGAATTTAACTTACCTTCAATACTTTCTAAATTAGAATCTCATTTTATTTGGATAAGAAATCGACACATCACTTACTAATTAAATAAAAGGTGGACATTAAAACTCACTACTACTTGCTATTGTATATTTAAAATAAAAGGAGGCTTCCAGTAAAAAAAATACATAAGCCAAATCCAAAAATGAAAACTCAAATTTTTTACTTTTTAGGACTTTCCAAAGGCAAACATATTATTTGCAAGGACTTATCCCTGAGAGTTGAATTAAAATGTTGTTGTTTGGACAGGTTTATGCTATATAGAAGAAAGAGATGTTCCAACCACGGAAAACTATTGTGACACAACCAGGACTGACTATCCATGCAATCCTAGCAAACGATACTATGGTCGTGGACCACTTCAACTAACCTAGAATTACAATTATGGAGCAGCTGTAAATGCAAATCAGTTTGATGGGATAGGCTCTCCTGAAACTGTTGCCAATGATGCGAATATCTCATTTAAGACTGCCTTATGGTATTGGATGAGCAAGTAAACCAAGGTTTTGGAGCGACAATTCGAGCTATTAATGGTGTTGTTGAATGTGATGGTAAAGAACCTAGTAAAGTTCAGTCTCGAATCCAGTATTACCAACAGTATTGTACTCAAATTGGTGTTGCACCTGGTGATAATCTTTCTTGTTAGGATATTTTTACTAACACTTTTTTGTTTTTCAACATGTTACAATTTTTTTCTTTAATTGTAACTGAATATTAGATCTTATGTATGAAATAAATGAAAATAATAAAGAGTTAGTTGGGTGCCAACTCTCTTAGATAATAAATTTTTTTGTTCTCACATGAGAACTTTGAATCAATCTTGCCTAGTCCAAGAGAAGAAGTGTAAGGAATGAAAGAAATTTATTTTTTCCATCATATAGTTGTTGGACCCTTCGATGGAGTTCTTACATAAAAGGGTATCTCAAACTATTATGTACCCACTTACAAAGTGAAACTATTTTCATTTCTAAGGTTAAACCAAGAAAAACGAATTGGCGAAAATACATTTTGGTGATCCCTATATTTTGGGATCACACTCAATTTAATTTTTACATTTTGTTAACAGTTTAATCCTTACTATTAATAAACTAAAAAAAAAATGTCTACACGGGAAAATGATAAAAAAATCCTAATTGACAAATTTAAAAATAAAAAATTTCACGTCAGAAAAAAATAATAATCAAAAGGTGAATTAATTTTTTTTTTTTTCCTTGCTTTCTTACACTTTCTTGGCAATCAAACACAACCCACTAACACAAAAATCTAATCTTAGCAATCACCCATGAGAGACTATCACTCCAAAAATCAAAACTAATCCCACGGTGAACCCAATAACCACAACACTACCCTCACAAATCAACCAAAATACCCAAAATCCGGCTAGTGGAAAAAAGACATAAAGATAAGATAAGATGGGTTGAGTGGGGTTTGTGTTTAGGCCGGATTGGATCCATTTGGGTCAGCTACCATTTAAAACAAAAAACCACATAAGGCCACTCCACTAAAAATGCCCAAGCCCACGCATTAAAAACTGCCGCCAGCTGAACCTTTAAACCCTGCTCCAACTCAAGACCCCTTTCGGTTCGCTCATACCCATCAGCTCACATAATCCCAAAGACCAACCCGTGGTGAGTGTGCGCGCGCGAAAATTAGAGCCAGCCCACTGAATTTGAAGCCAATAACAGCCCAATCTGAATTTCTTTGGCCCAATAACCACTTCCACGCCAGCCCACTCACATTCAGACAAAAACCCACTTAACCTTCAACCATTCAAAGGCCAATCTGTGGACCAAACAACGTTTTTTCAAAATTGCTTCTTGACCCCAAGTTTCCAAAAATAATACAATGCCCTTTGGGCCACAAAAATGCATTTTCAATCTCATTTTGTGCCAAAA
The DNA here is from genome assembly GCA_020976635.1 of Castanea crenata. Classification (NCBI taxonomy): domain Eukaryota; kingdom Viridiplantae; phylum Streptophyta; class Magnoliopsida; order Fagales; family Fagaceae; genus Castanea; species Castanea crenata. The sequence goes on along the minus strand of JAGHPS010000031.1, from coordinate 2,664,088 downwards.
TACAATTTTTTTTTTCCTTAAAAATTAATAAATTGTCACATGTCATTATTTTCAAACTTCCTAGGAATTTACCATTTTCTTGTTATTTCTTTGTGTCTTTTGTATGAGATAAAATAGTTTGGGAGAGAGAGAATTGAAAATTGCATTTGTTAAACTATACTTTGGAGTAAGGTTAGCTTTACTTAACTCATTAATGCAATCTTTCTCTCTTAGAAAATGTCATACAATCACATGTTTATGTTTGTTTTATCTTACTTTGTAAAATAAATTATTTACATTTAATCTTAGGATAGATACATGTCATCCTAGGATATATAGATTATACATGTCATGCATCCACATGTCATCTTAGGATGGATTATACATGTCATGCATTGACATATTATCCTAGAATATATTACATGTCATTTTAAGATAAATACACGTCATTTTATCATAGATTAAATGTCATCCTAGGATTAGCTTGATCATTATTTCATTTCACATGAACAAACATATGATTCTTTTTAAAATCAAATGCCAAATAGTTTAAGTTATTCTTTAAATGGTGATGTTTAAGATTATATTCGAAATGAGGCACTACTCTTCTTGATAGGCATTATGTGGTGTCTAACATATTCTCAACACATAATCAACCTTCTAGATCCATGCCTTTTGATTCTAGACATTTTTTTAAAAAAAATTCTAATTAGCTTATAAGCCCTTAGGAGTTTCTTAGTTAAATTAGGAAATAAAATAAATTATATCTAGGAAACCAATCACACCTTAACATTCCAACGGTTAATGATGACTCCTACAACTAAAACATGTATTATTGGGTTAAAATTAAACCCAAAAGAAAGAGTATGTCAATGGTGGGTCAGGTCTATTTGTGTGAGAGAGATTGTAGAACACCTACATAGATCATATACACGAAGAAATTAATATAATTTTGTGTTTCATTTCCATCTTATAAATTTCTAACGGAAATAAAAAGACATATAAATAAAATCCAATCCCAAGGCATATGGTGGTATTTATATATATCTCAAGTTATTTATTTATAATATATATTGTATGGATACCATTCAAACTTCCGATCCACAATCAAAAGGGAATGGGCTTGAAAAGCCTTTTACAATAAATTTGTAGAGAGTGGGCTTGAAATCTGGATTTCAATGGTGGTTTAAACAAGAAAAAAAGAACGGGCCTCGGGCCCAATGGCACAAACAAGGAGTTATTTGTAAGAATATGAATGAAAGCTCCTCCTCGGACACAATCCGAGGATAGTTTGTAATATTGCTTCTCAAGGTTGATTACAATTATGGATTGTCAGATTATCATACACTATTCTTTCTCCTTTCAAAGAAAAAGTCTCTCCCTCTTTCAAAGGTCTTTTCTCTTATTTATACTTCCTCTTCCTCCCTTTCTCATCTTCCACGTAATGGTTATAACGCTGGTTTTAGATACTTGTCCCATCAAATTTCCCTAAAGTCCTCTAGGGTCAGGGACCAAGTTCCAAACCTCATGCTCAGGTCCCATTTCTCCATTAATGCAGTCAGTATATCAATTGCAAAACCTTTAATGTGTGGGCGGTAGTAGCAGCTTTACCTTAGATATTCCACTGCCCTTTCTATTGTCCTCCATGTGTACCGTGTCTTCCCGTAAACATAGGATTTTCTATAACATAGCCTGGAGATACTAAACCTCTCTTCCTATGACCTCGGCTTTAATATCCGAGGACAAAACTTTCCTCGGACATAATTGTTCACACGTTATCACATCTTTACCTAGCATTTTCTTTACGAGGTACATTTATGTACTCCTAAATCATTTAATGACCTTGGATTGGGTTTTTAGCCCAAGAGATTTTTTGGGCCATCCTTTGTAAATTATTGGGCCCAATGTCCCTACAATAGCCCCTCGAGATTCTTTATTTCTTCAACTCGGGATGAAAAGAGGATCTCGACTTAAATCTCCTTTTATCCTGCAGATTTCTGGCAATATTGCTGACAAGGACAATGACTTTTGAACTACCCATCGCATGTCCCAACGCTTCAGCATGCAAAGCGTCCCTAAATTAAATTCTAGCATCTCTATTTTCCCCACGTTCAGTGATGTGACACATATCCAACGGTTGAAAATTGCTCTTGGGCTGAGGTGGGAATTCTCCCGCTTCATAGTTCCTACTGATATATAAATACTAATTTCTTTCAAATCTTCTCACACACCACAACACTCCTATAATGTACCTGCCACATTTGCCATCTCCACGTGCTTTCTCTTTTTACCAAATACCCTGTCCGAGGTGACCGTGTCTTCTTCCCTTTTTTAAAGTAAGTTCTCCAATACTCTCTCCATTTCTTATCAGCTCTTGTTTCTTTTGTTTTTCTTCCTTTCCTTTTCTTTTTCTCTGTACTCCGTTGTCCTTGGCTTAGTCTATTTAGTTTCTTTACACCCCCTTTTGCCAAAAATGGATAGATTTGCATCCCTGGTGGATTCAAATGAAAAAATAGAGCAGTTTAAGGCTAAATACCGAATTCACTCGAGCGTATTGATTAGATACTGTAACAAAGAAAAATATTTTGTAAAAGGAAAAACGGGGGAGGTAGTAATCCCGATGATTGCATTCATCGAAGGAGGAATGAGAATCCCAATGGGGACTGTGACTAGGGATTATCTTAGGGCCTTTAGATTAGCTCCCACCCAGTGCGCCCCAAATGTCTTTAGGATCCTAGGTTCCATAGATGCCTTAAATGAGAAGATGAACCTAAGGCTCACTCATCACGATATGAACTAGGTTTATAACCTCCACTACCTAACAAAAAAAGATGAATATTACCTAAAATCTAGACATCCAGAAGTTAGGCTAATTCAGTGTCTACCCGAATCTAATAAGGGTCTAAAAAATGACTTCCTGATCATATCAAGAGATTGGCACGACGGCTTACCCTGTCTGACAAGGGAGGGGACCCTAGGTGAAGTTTTTGGAATTTATCTAAAACCCTTAAAAACCACCCCTTTTATCTTTTTATTTATTCTTACCTTGTTTTTTTCTTCCTTTTGGACAATTCTACAGATCCACACGCAACGGATCATCACCCTCTCCTTGTCAATTTTGGGCGATTGGACAAAATTTTACAAGCTGAAGTTTTCGTGCACACAAACGGCCAACCCCGAGCAGCTCATCTAATCCTCGGCTACGATCCCATTTCCAAAGCTTTTCAGGCACCGAAGTGTGTGATCAAAGCTAAGGACCCCCGCCTTCCCCGGATCAACGTTGCCGTTGAAGGTTTCCTGCTACCCGAGGGGGCTCCTATTCCTCAGGGTACTCTGGTTACCCAACCCATACAACCCCCACAACCCATTCCGGTTGGGATTCCCTTAGTCCCTATTTCAACACAAACATACTTGGCGAAGCAACCTCTTCCCAACCTAGCATAAAGGAAGAAGAAAAGATTGTCGAAGTATCTGATTCCGAGGACGAGTTCGAGGTTTTTAATCAACCCCACTCTCCCGAAGACCAAATTTCTATCATCGGCACATCCTCTCAAGTCTCACAAGATATTATTCAACAGTCCGATCATATAGGTATCCAGTGTAAGGCCAAGCCGAGTTTAAAAGATGTACTCGAGGCTCAAGCGGGGTCTCAAGAGCCTCCTAAGGAACTTCGCCCTAAGGTCCAAGATAAAGGTACTGAAAAAGGCCCTGAGTCTAGGCTCCCTCCTCCTCCTCCTCCTTCCCAACCCCAGCATACCAATCCGGCTGACCTTAAAAGAAAAAGGGATCAGCAAAAAGGAAAGGAAGTGATAGAGGTAGGAAATGGCTCTCTTCTTAAAGATCCTAAGAGTGAAAAAGGTGGAAAGCAGGCCCGCATCGTACAGACGAGGTCAGATAGACGGACCGAATCTCACGTGGCCGTACACGCTCCACTCTGGCTCCCTAACATGACTATGGATGACCGTGCCATTACTGTTGACGCATCCATTAGAAATTCTAATGAGGGGACTGCTGCATGCGTAGCAGACGCATTGGAGCAAGCTTTGCTGCTCCCTGAGGACATGGGTGAGCTTAGAAAGAAGAGAGACCACAATGTCTTTATGATTCTAAAGAAGGAACTTGCCCTGGTAAGTATCTCTTCTAAACTTTGTCCATTTTTTATTCTTGTTATTTCACAAAACTTATAACTTTGTCTCTTTTTTTTTTTTTTGTATTGTTGTTTTTTCGTTCATAGGCTGTTCAATCTACCCATAGGGTAGAAGAGATCGCCATCAGCTCATACAAATCTCTGAGGGCGGAAGAATCAAGGCGAGAAACCGCCCAAAGGATCTCAGACCTACAGAAGAAAAAGCCATAGGAGGTCTCAGACAAACTGATTAAGGCAGAGAGTGAGAAGTCAGGTTTGGAGGCTGCTCTCAAAACAACTGCCAAATAGACCGAGGACCAACGACTGCTGCTTAGGCAAACTGACGAGAATCTTGCTGTAGCACGAAAGCTCATTGAAGACCTTAAAAAAGTTTTGAAGGAGTCTGAGAGGGTCAAAGAGAAGGCCATCAAGGGCAAAGAGAAAGCCCTTCAAGAAAAAGAAGAGGCAGAAAAGGCAAGAGAAGAGGCCGAGAATGCAAAAGACCAAGCTAAACAGGAAGGTTATGAGATCGGTGTGAAGGAGATCACGGAAACCTTCAAGGCTCAGGTTCCTGAGGTATGTAGACATTACTGCCTCTAAGTGTGGAATGAGGAACTTTCCCAAGCTGGGGTTGATGCTTCTTCTACTCTTTAGAAAGCAGAGAGTGTCTACTATCCTCTAGCCATTCGAGCCTCTAACATTCCTCAAGCTGATGATGATGCTGCCCAACTACCATCTGAGGATAAGGAAGGTGAGCTGGCTGAAGACTCTATTCTTGCTGAAGATCAACTCCCTAAGCAAGCTGATCAAATAGAAGGAAAGGCACTAGAGGACATACAGCCCTCAAGTGACCTTAATGAGTCTTCCAAGGACGTGATGGGTGATCAAGCGAATCTGATAACCTTGAAGGATGATCCAAAAGGTAAAGGAATTGCTAATGAGTCTTCGATGTAGCCTCAACTTCCTCAAGACCCTAAAGGCCCTTTGAAGATAAAATTGAAGCAGTGACTGATCTCCTCTCGTTTTTAGCCTTTCCTTTATTTCTACTTAGTGTAATTCTGATAATTTGCAAGTACTTTTGTAATTCCAAAGAATTTTGAATTAAAGCATGAGTTCTACTTTCTTTGTTTTGATGCTTTTTGCCTTTGTTTTGCCTTGATTATACCACTTCATACCTGTTTTGCTATACTTAGAACAGTAATTCTTTTACCCTTGTTAATTTACTAAAGTTAAAGCAACAACCTGGATTGAACTTTATACCATAGACATGTTCAATACGTCTGTAGATGCATTAAGTGATGCTAATGGATTTTTATCCATTTATCACTATCTCAGGGAGACTTTTAAGATATAAGTGGTTGAATTTCATTTAAATGGGGCACGTCTAAGGGTCAAAAACCTTTAGTAAGCTTTGTTAAATGCTTAAATAAGGCATATGGTCCAATGATCTAGGCATATCAAGCTTGGTTTGATACTTAATGAAAAGAAAATGAATGTTAATTTTCCCAAAGTTGATGATCCGAGGACCAAACATAACTAAGAATCTGTTTAACACTTAGTAAAAAGATTTGAAATGTTAATTTTCTCAAAGCAGATGATTCGAGGACCAGATATAACTAAGAATCTGTTTAACACTTAATAAAAAGAATTGAAATGTTAATTTTTCCAAAGTAGATGATCCAAGGACCAGACATAACTAAGGTTCTGTTTAACACTTGGTAAAAAGAGTTGAAATGTTAGTTTTTCCAAAGTAGATGATCCAAGGACCAGACATAACTAAGGTTCTGTTTAACACTTGGTAAAAAATATCAATTTAGACGAGGTATGTGGTCCGAGGATCTAGGCATACCAAGCTTCAGTTTGACACTTAGTGAAAGAATTGAAATGTTATTTTTTCCAAAGTAGATGATCTGAGGACTAGACATAACTAAGGTTCTATTTAACACTTGATAAAAATATCAATTTAGACCAGGTATGTGATCCGAGGATCCAGGCATACCAAGCTTCAGTTTGATACTTAGTGAAAGAATTGAAATGTTAATTTTCTCAAAGTAGATGATCCGAGGACCAAACATAACTAAGGTTCTCTTTAACACTTGATAAAAAATATAAATTTAAACTAGGTATGTGGTTCGAGGATCCAGCCATACCAAGCTTCAATTTAATACTTAGTGAAAGAAGATAACAAACGTAATATAGTGTTAACAAAAATGGCTGAAGTGTCTTACATTTAATAATAGTACCTTCGTAGGTTGTTTACATTCCAAGGACGTTGTACAATATGTTCGTCTAGATCTTCAAGATTATAAGCCCCTATGCCTGCGACCGAAGTAATACGATAAAGTCCTTCCCAGTTAAGCCCCAATTTTCCCCATGTTGGGTTCTTTGTTGTACCCAAAACTTTTCTCAGTACCAAGTCCCCAAGTGCAAGAGGTTGTAGTTTAACATGAGAATCATACCCCTGCTTGAGTTTATGTTGATAATAAGCTAGTTGAACCATGGCGTTCTCTCGTCGTTCTTCAACTAAGTCTAAACTTCTCCTCAATAGATTATCGTTGCTATCTGGAATGAAAGAGTTCTTCCTTAGTGTTGGGAACCCAGTTTCTAAAGGTATTATTGCCTTGACTCCATAAGTCATGGAGAAGGGTGTTTCTCCTGTGGACCTTCGGGGTGTAGTTCGATATATCCATAATACATGTGGTAGTTCTTCTACCCATCTTCCCTTAGCATCACCCAACCTTATTGTAAGCTGGAGTGGAATATCTGTTCCCTTGAGGGTAAGCTATCACTTTATTGACGACCTCGGCTTGCCCATTCCCTTGAGGGTAAGCTGGAGTGGAATATCTGTTCGTGATGCCTAGATCACAACAGTATTTCCTAAAGGCTTTGCTATCAAATTGTAGACCATTATTTGAAATGAGAGTATGAGGGATGCCAAACCTAGTAACAATGTTCTTCCATACAAACTTTTTTGCTTCCATGTCTCTAATATTTGATAATGGCTCAGCTTCAACCCATTTGGTGAAATAATCTGTTCCGACGAGGAGCCACCGCTTGTTTCCTGTTGCTTTTAGGAAAGGTCCAACAATGTCCAAGCCCCATTAAGCAAAAGGCCAAGGGCTAGATAGAGGATTAAGAACACCTCCTGGTTGATGTATGTTTGGGGCGAATCTTTGACACTGGTCACACTTCTTCACATAATCCTGTGTTTCTCTCTGCATATTGGGCCACTTATAGCCCTAAGTAAGGGCCCTATGAGCTAAAGACCTTCCTCCAGTGTGACTTCTGCAAATCCCTTCATGCAACTCTTCCAAAAGTAACTCTGTTGCCACTGGGTGCATACATAACAAATATGGTCCTGAAAAAGAACGCTTGTATAATTTCTGATCCTCGGACAACCAGAACCGAGGTGCTTTCTTGCGAACCTTATTTGCTTCGGATTTTTCTCTAGGAAAGATATCATCTTTGAGAAATGTCACAATTGGATCCATCCAACTAGGCCCTGTCCTAATTTGAAGAATTCGAGTGGCGTTGTTACTCGTCCCAGTGGGTTTCCACAGATCTTCAACAAGGATGACCCGAGGTAGGCTTTGCACTGAGGACGTTGCGAGTGTGGCTAAGGAGTCGGCATGAGTATTCCCACAACTGGACACATGCAATAAATAAAAAGACTCAAATTTGGATTGCATACACCTGACCTAGGTTAGGTATCCTTGCATTCTTGAATCTCTTGCTTTTAGCTTCCCTTCCACTTGGCCTACCACTAATAGTGAATCTGAGAACATTTGTACCATCTTCCCTTCCATCTTATAAACCATGTTCATTCTAGCAAGGACGGCTTCATATTCTACTTCATTGTTGGTGGCTGAGAACCTCAATCTCAAAGATTTCTCAAAAGTAATTCCTTCCGGGGATACCAAACTAGCCCTACCCTAGATCCTCTTTGATTTGCTGCTCCGTCAACATATACTTTCCATAACGGAGGCTCTTTATATGAAATCATGCCTATTGATTTTTTACCCATGCTTGATCCTTCAATATGTTCTTCTAACGAGGACTCAGCAAACTCTGCCACAAGATCCGCAAGGACTTGCCCCTTTATAGAGGTGCGAGGCATATACTTGATGTCGAAAGCCCTTAGGACAGTGCCCCATTTGGCAATTCTTCCTGTATAATCCGCACTTCAAAGTATAGATTTAAGAGGGAGTTGTGTTAGGACAACAACTATATGAGATTGGAAGTAATGAGGAAGCCTTCGCGTAGCAAGCACCACCGCCAAGATCGCTTTCTCCAGTGGCAAATAACTCACCTCGGCTTCATGCAGAGACTTGCTTACGTAATAAACTGGCCTCTATACATTATCATCATCCCGTATAAGAACCAAACTAACCGCATGATTAGCTACTGCAATATATGCAAACAGAACTTCATCAACTTCTGGTCGAGACATAACGGGTGGTTGCGAGAGATATTCTTTAAGTTGTTGAAAAGCCACCGCGCACTCCTCAGTCCATTCAAAACCCTTCCATTTATTCAACAACTAAAAGAAAGGCCTGCATCTGTCCGCAGACCGGGAAATAAATCAGTTGAGGGCAGCAGTCATTCCTGTTAATCTATACACCTCTTTAGGATTTCGAGGTGTGTGTAAGTTGCTAATGGCCTTAACCTGAGTAAGATTCACCTCAATTCCCCGGTGAGTTACCATATAGCCTAGAAACTTGCCCGACCCTACACCAAAAGAACATTTAGAGGTATTGTGTCGCAATTTATACTCTCTCAGTGTTTGAAAAATGTTGCTCAGATCTTCCAAATGCGTAGAAACCGCTTTACTCTTTACCACCATGTCATCCACATATACCTCGATAGTTTTTCCCATCTGTGTCACAAACATCCTCGTCATCATCCTTTGATAGGTAGCTCCTGCGTTCTTCAAACCAAAGGGCATTACCTTATAATGATAATTTCCTGTAGGAGTGACAAATGCAATCTTCTCTTGGTCCTCCACAGCCAAAGGTATCTAGTGGTAACCTTGGAAAGCATCAAGAAAACTCATCCGAGGATGCCCAACAATAGCATCCACCAACTGATCAATCCGAGGCATTGGAAAAGAATCCTTCAAACAAGCTTTGTTTAAATCTGTGAAGTCCACACAAACTCTCCATTTCTCATTCTTCTTCTTCTTCACTACCACCGTATGGGCTAACCATTCAGGATAAAAAACTTCTTTGATAGCACCCGCCTTTTTGAGTTTAAACACTTCCTCCTTCACAACCTCAGAATGCTCATTGGAGGACCGCCAAGGTGGTTGCCTCCTCGGTACCACAATTGGATTGACTTTTAAATGATGACAAATGAAACTCGGATCAACCCTAGGGGCTTCGTAAGCATTCCATGCAAATACATCCATATTTCTCCTCAGAAACAAAATCAGCTCTATCTTCTCCTCCTGCGGCAATTGGACCTTACCTAAAAGAACTTTTCAGGGTCATCGCCTATGAGACTCTTCTCCAATTCCTCACATGCAAGTTCATCTACCTCGGTTGTGGCCAAAGACTTTGATTGCTACAAATTTCTGTTAGCTGAGGCCGAGGACTCTGGTTTAGGTTGACGCAGAATTGCAGCCATGACACACTGTCTAGCCACAGATTGACTTCAAAGCAACTCGACCACCTAATCTCAAGAAGGAAACTTAACCTTGACATGCAAGGTTGACGAAACAGCACCCAAAGTATGCAACTAAGGTCTTGCCACAATAGCCGTATAGGGAGAATAGGCATCCACCACAATGAAATCTACGTTTACCACTTCTGGGCCTGATTATACAGGCAACCTAATTTGCCCCTTTGGTATGACAGCCTTTCCCTCGAAGCTTATCAAAGGGGAGTCATACGCCGTAAGATCTTCAAGTTTTAAATTCAACTCTTTAAACAGGTTAGGGTACATGATATCTGCGCCACTGCCTTGATCGACCATCACCCTCTTCACATCGTAAGTCCCTATTCTTAGGGTAACAATTAAGGCGTCATCATATAGTTGGATAGTCCCGATTTTTTCCTCTTTCGAGAAACCCAAAACTGGTAGGATATTTGCTTTAATCCTCTTCAGTTGATCTCTTGATTCCTTGGCCAAGGTCTGAGCCACAAACATCACCCTAAAAGGAGTTGAGCCAATCCTTCTAGGTACCACAAAAATAACATTGATTGTTCCTAGAGGAGGCCTTGATGAAGAACCACCGTGGTTTGCCGCCTCTAAGTGGTTTCCTTGCCCATTAGGCTGACACAAGAATTGTTTTAACTTTCTCTCCTTAACCAACTGCTCTAAATGATTCCACAGAGTTCGATAATCCTCGGTGGTATGACCCCTCTCTTGGTGATAATGGCAATGGAGATTTCGGTTGCGTCTCAAAGGGTCCCCTGCCATCTTATTGGGCCACTTGAAGTATGACTCATGCCTGATTTTCTCCAACAGCTGTTGCACTGGTTCCTTGAAAACGGTGTTAACCAACTGTGGAGTCGTAGGACCAGCTTGTCTAGAAAAATCTCTTGCAGGCCTGTTGTTGTGTATCTATCTGATCTGAAATCCCTCCTCTCCAGTGGAATAACCTTCGCCTTACTCTTTCCTTGCTGCTGATCTTCTTCCACCCTTTTGTATTCATTGATGCAATCCATGAGCCAACGCATGCTTCTGACAGGCTTCTTCGTCAAGGATTTCCTCAAGTCATGCTCCGTAGGTAGGCCGACCTTAAAGATCCTTATCGCCACGTCATCGAAGCCGCCGTCAATTTCATTAAACATCTCACAATACCTGTCTGAATACGTTCTCAGGGTTTCCCCATCCCTCATAGCCATGGATAATAATGAATCCAAAGGCCAAGGAACTCTACTACATGTGATGAAACGAGAGCCAAATGCTCTAGTAAGCTCTTTGAAAGAATTGATAGAGCCTGCCCTTAAGCCATCAAACCATTTCATGGCCACGAGCCCCAGGCTAGAGGGAAAGATCTTGCATATCAAGGTCTCATGCTTGGAATGTACCGCCATCCTTTGGCTGAAATGGCTCACATGCTCCACAGGATCCGTCCGGCCAGTGTAAATAGTGAAGGCCAGTTGTGTGAAGCGTTGAGGTAACCTCCCTTCTTCCAACTTGCGTGTGAAAGGTGACCTAGAGATTTGGTGCAACACCCTACCCATTGTATCATTTCCCAAGCCCCTAGAGGAGTAGTTTTTGCCCTACCTCCCATGCAGGTTATCTTCCTTGGAAGAGAAAGATTCATCTGGGGGAGTTCTGGACCTCTGCCTGTAATTGTCATCCTCGGAACCCTCCGAAGAGGGATCGGAGACAGAAGGAGTTCGCTTTTGCTTCTCATGACACAATTTCCTTTTTAGGCTGTCAATCTCTTTCTACATGGTCTTGGTATTCTCCTCGTGAGGAACTCTGCTTCACCCTTGTGAATGACTCGTACTTCTGGTAGTGTGCGTAGTATGCACACTACCTTCTCGGTTCTCTTCGTGCTCAGGATGCAAGGAGTGATCCTCGTGTTAGGAGCCCACAAACTCTGCTCAGCGTTGTGGTCCTAAGCCCACCATGATGTTTTAAACCTCCTTAAAGACAAAATTCTCACAGACAGCGCCAATTGTAAGGACACAATTCGAACTTCCAATCCACAATCAAAAGGGAATGGGCTTGAAAGGCCTTTTACAATAAATTTGTAAAGAGTGAGTTTGAAATCTAGATTTTAAGGGTGGTCTAAACAACAAGGAAAGAACGGGCCTCGGGCCCAATGGCACAAACAAGGAGTTATCTGTAAGAATATGAATGAAAGCTCCTCCTCGGACACAATCAGAGGATAGTTTGTAATATTGCTTCTCAAGGTTGATTACAATTATGGATTGTCAGATTATCATATACTATTCTTTCTCCTTTCAAAGAAAAAGCCTCTCCCTCTTCCGATAGTCTTTTCTCTTATTTATACTTCCTCTTCCTCCCCTTCTCATCTTTCACCTCATGGTTATAACGCTGATTTTAGATACTTGTCTCATCAAATTTCCTTGAAGTCCTTTAAGGTCAGGGACCAAGTTCCAAACCTCATGCTCAGGTCTCATTTCTCCATAAATGCAGTCAGTATATCAATTGCAGAGTCTTTAATGTGTGGGCGGTGGTAGCAGCTTTACCTTAGATATTCCACTGCCCTTTCTATTGTCCTCCACATGTACCATGTCTTTCCGTAACCATAGGATTTTCTATAACATAGCCTGGGGATACTAAACCTCTCTTCCTATGACCTCGGCTTAATATCCAAGGACAAAGCTTTCCTGGGACATAATTGTTCACACGTTATCACATCTTTATCTAGCATTTTCTTTACGAGGTACATTTATGTACTCCTAGATCATTTGATGTCCTCGGATTGGGTTTTTAGCCCAAGACATTTTTTGGGTCATTCTTTGTAAATTACTGGGCCCAATGTCCCTACAGCTACGCTTCAACTTTTAGTAATATAATAATAATAATAATAATAATAATAATAATAATAACAATAATAATAAAAAATAGATGGTAATAAGTACACAAGTTTTTTACACTTGAATTATTGACAGGGGTATTAAAATAGATGAGGCTTTCCATAAATATATAAATAAAAAATAAATAAAAAGATGTGGTTTAGTGGCTCACGTATTTAGTCAGCCCAAAAACAAAATAAATTATATATGTGGCAGATATTAAAATAGGTGTAGTTTCCCTTAAATAAAATAAAAATAAAAGAAAAAAAAAAAAAAAAAAAAAAAGAACAAAGCTTCTTAACAAAACATATTAGTTATCAAACGGTGGAGGCGTGGAGCTGGAGGCATGGAGCTGGAGGTGCGACAAGAGTGAGAGGAGCTGAGCTGAGACGTGAGACGAAAATGATACGAGAGTGACAGGTATCAAACGGTGTGTTTTGCAACTTTTTTTTTTTTTTGAATTTTGGCTGGAATTGGCACCAGTATTGACTGATACAGACCGATTCGGCTCCGAATCGGCCTGAGTCGGCACTGAATCGGCGCGTGTCAGGGGGAAAAAAACTGGACGTAGCAACAACACGAGAGCAGTGGCGTTGCCCGCCACACCTCGAGTCGGACGCCGGTGTGGCACCTATTTTGCCACATCGGTGCTTCGTAGAGCAACAATAAGTGGATCAAGATCTAAATAATAGAAAATCTACAATTATCACAGTCAAGCATGTATTTGATATATACAACAACCAATGTAAGAAATTCAATGCCTTCATAGCAAAACAACCACATTATACATACATCCAATTAACAGTTAACAAGGCTCAAAATTGCAAACAACATGGAGCAAGGGCATGATGAGGAGCTCAATAGAAACAGTCTAACAGAAGAGGATGCAAGCTCTCTTAATAAATCACCACAAGTACTAAACATCTTTAGATTTGCAGCACCAGATGAGTTCACGGAACCAAAGCCAAATGTAATATGATAACACATTGTTGGGGAGATAACGCCTTAGGGAGCCACCAACTGAGTAGTTAATATAACATATAAGGACACCACTTATCCCAAAAGACTTAAGCCTATGAGTTTGGGTCCAACTATGTTGTATTAATCACTCCATCTTGACATTCTTATTCAATGTGGAACTTCACTCACACATGTATTCCCAACACACATCAATCAATATATATATATATATATATATGTAAAAGCAGAGATCTCATGTGAGAATGCATAAGGTCCTGTCATGTGGCACTCTAATATTACATTTAACTTTTTTTATATTTTTTCATTAAGTTTTTTTAACTGTTACCCAATAGATCATAGTAACTCATTTTTATTATTATATAAATTTAGCATTTTTTATCTCTTTTTATTATTTTTTTTGCTATTACCCAATAGATCATAATAACTTCTTTTTACTGTCCTGCCACGTGGCATTCTAATATTACATTTAATATTTTTTACCTTTTTTTTTAAGTTTTTTTAACCGTTACCCAATACATCATAATAACTTATTTTTACTATTATATAAATTTAATATTTTTTACCTCTTTTTATTAAGTTTTTTTTACTACCCAATAGTAACTTCTTTTACTATTATATAAAATATAAACTGTTCTTGACAATTAGAGCATTAGACCAAAATTAATTTACTATAAAATAAACTACCTTTTAAAAGTAGACCAAACCTTATGAAAATTTCAAGTCAGTTCTTATCTTACATATTATGACCCAAGTTTGACTCTTCCCACTTGTAAATCAAAGCAAAAACTCTTACCCTCTTACAAACTCTCTTCTTCCTCCCCCACGTCTAGGTGATACTTCTAGAAAATCTCATCCTCATGAAACCATGTCTTCATTTTTTCCCAATTTCAATTCAATATGCGTTTGTCTATTAATAATGCTCTATGCAATTTATGCAGACAAATTCTCTGTCATCGACCAGTGCAACAAAAATATATATAAATCTTAAGATCCTTGCTAAAATAATTGACAAGTGCATATTTCTAAAATTTATAATAACAAAAAAGTCTAATAAATATCATATACTATCTCACAAAATGCCATTAACTTAATATCTTCTTTAAAAAAAAAATCAATGATAGGAATGGTAAAAAACATGATCCTATACAAGAAATACCAAAAATACATGCAAAAAAAAAAAAATTATAGGAGGATTTATCTTTAAATATTATGAAGACAATAGTAAAAATAAAATGCATTGAATGAGATCCTACAAAATAGGTTTGTTAATCATTTCAATTTATACTCATCATTTACGTAAAAAAAATCATACATCATATTATTTACATTAAAAAAATAATACATATTAATTTCAAAGTTCATTGCAAGATGTAAACTATTAGGGTATTGCAATAATAAGTAATATTGATACAACAATAGGTTGGTATTACATTTTATGCGTACTTTGTGAAAGGGGTGTCAAACCACAAGCAAAATCATTTTGGTATGCAAAATGTAAAACAAAAATAAATCTTTCTATCCCAAAGTTAGAGGCATTCACATTAACTATATACCCTCCAAATATTTATAATATATTTATCTCACTATAACTACTATATATATACAATTGCAAACTACTTCAGATACATGATTCAAATTGAAGTTTTTGATGCAACTATCAAAACAAATTTTGTGATATTTGATTGAGATGCCGAGAAAATCCTAATTGAATCTACAAGATATTTTTTTGAAAAATAAATTGAGGTATAACTTATTTAAATTATTGTAAAAATATTGATATTGGAGAACGAATTCCACGTGATTTGAAAAAAAAAATTAGGAAAAAATAGATTTCTCTACTTCATTTGAATTAATTCAATCTAAAGGGTGGTTTTAAAAATTACATAGTTGCTAAGATTCTTGATACACCTTCAAATGATAAAAAGGTATGGAAGAAAAAAAAATACACAATTGAATATGCTATATTAATTCTTTTTGCTGCACTATTCCAAAATTAACAAAAATAAAAAATAAAAATATTTACAAAAAACTGTAACATCATTGAAATTTAATATAAATGCAAATACTATGACAAATCTTAGCGAAAAAATCCAAACTTTGTAAGATCCAATTAAGAATCTCTCGATGCAAATTCATTAGTGATTAACACAAATGATGCAACAAAAGTAAAAAAAATGATGAAAGCTCAAAAATTGAACAAATATGGACGACTAAATTTCAAACGCTGAAAATAGAGAAAATGATGATGATAACAAGCCTCACCATACCTTAATAACAAAGATTGAAGAAACAAAAAAAAAAAAAAAAAGATTTTGTAATGAAGCTTTTTATTACATCATATAATAAAAATCAATAATATAGAATGAATTAATATGTTTTTATCAACTTTTATTATACAATATTACTCTAAGTGGTTTTAATTATTACTCATTACTTGAACAAAATAATTATAATAGATATATGTGAGCAATTTATAATTGTTACTTTTTATGATAAACTTATTACTAACAAAGGTTTATAATAAATATGCTATAATATATGTCTAATATTTTCAAAAAACAAATTTACATAAAACATTACAATAGTATCCGTGCATCGCACGAGAAACTTACTAATTCTATTAAATGTAGGTTTCACATCTAGAAAGTGGATGGAGCACCTTTTTTTTACATGTCCTTTTTTACTACTTCTATTGGTATTATTTTTTGTCTTCCTCTACCTTTTTTTTTCCCTTAACTTGAATCAACTTATTCTTTCTCACCGGTGCATTACTTGCTGTCTTTTGAATGACCAAACCATCTCAAGAAAACCTCCCTCACGTTTTCATCAATATGGGCCAACCCTATCTTTAAAGGGAATTTCCTCATTTTGAATCTTATCTTTCCATGTACTTCCACTTATCCAAACTACAAAAATCCATTATTCTAAAGAAATTGTCAACTTAACTATCTCTTTTTTTCTTTTTTTTTTGATAGGTAATAAAAGTTTTATTAATAGCAAAAGTGCAATGTGTCTACAATTGTCAACCCAACTATCTCAACACCTTCAGTTTCACTTACATATAGTGAATAATGGTTGCCCACTTGACATCACGCAACAATTGCTATAATCCAACGGCATTTCAAGTCACCTTTTAAAAACTTCATTGCAAGTACAAGGCCCGCTAATAAATCCCCTAGACACACTTATTTTCATTCTTAGAAAACCCCTCCCCTTCCCTTCCCCTCAAAAATAGATTCAATTTCTTCATATAGTTGGACCAAGATTTTTTCTATAGATAATATAATTGCAAGCATAATTTTTCCACAAAATTTGGAGCTATGAAAGCGTAAGAAAAGGGGAACCTCCCTAGTTGAAGGAAGCAAAATAATACTGCAGACCCATCTGCAAAAATTCCTGTTGCATGTCCTATGTTGTTAATTTGAAGTAAGAAGAACGGATAGACCAATCTGGTTACTCCATGTTGAAAGACAATGAATCTATTGTGCATCTTGTATTAGTTCCCTCCTTCATCAGATTTCTAAAAATTCTCACTCAATCTTTGGCTTTCTCTAAGATAGCTAGACTAGCTCAACAAAATAAATTTCTAAGTAAAAGCACCCCACACTAGATTTCATCTCTGATCATAATCTTATTACATTTCTAACACCACCACCTGTTAGAGCTCTGGAATGGCTATTACTTATGAAGCTACAAAACCATTTTCCTTATCATTTTCTTCTGAGTATTACATTTCAGCCTTGATCAAAAAGAGTCAGCTCAAAAATATAACACACGAACAAGTGCAGAAATATAAGAACTATACAAATAAAAATTGAAAAACCTTACCTATATAAAACATCCTTTTGTTCCTCCTTTGATAGAGCACTCAAATCTTTCTTAACCTCCTCATAAGCTGCTCCCGTGTCATCAAAGGCTTCTTTTATCCCTGGATATTTTTTTCTGCCTTTTTTTTGGCTGACATTTCCTGTACAAGCAGCGATATTGGGCTGTGTCATTCAAAAGAATTAATTGTCCATACACCCCTTTAAAAGTAACAAACAATATAATATGGGTAAGACATGTACACTGGTAACATATTGGTGTTATACGTGCAAAGGGAGTGAACAATCTGTGGATCACTTAATGCTTCATTGTCCTATAGCTTCTAAATTATGGTGTATCATGTATGGTATTAAGGTTCATGGAGTTTCTTGTGTGATGCCAGAGTCAGTTGTGGATTTGATAGCCTCTTAACAAGGTCATTTTCGTAGACATCAGGATACTGTTATTTGGAGAGCCATTCCTCATTGCTTGAAGTGGTGAATTCAGCAGAAGCAGAATGCTCAGTGTTGTTTGAGGACAGTGAAAGATATTTGCCTGATATTAAGCTGTTTTTCTTTAAATGTTGTTTGAGTGGATGTTAGTTGTGGGTTCTCCTTTATGTTCATTATATGATTTTGTTGATCATTGTAATCTGTTAGATTGATTGTATTGCTCCCCTTTGTATACTTCTTGTATACTTGGGTATTTGTTTTCTATCAATAAAATTTACTTATCCAAAAAACACAAAAGAGGATAACCCAAGCTTGAAAATAAATACCAAAGGTTTAACTTAATTATCTCTATACTTCCTTTTTTCATTAACATGGAGAGAATATTGAACCCTCACCTCTAGAGCTAATTCCCTATCACTCGGATCACTACAATCTTCAATTACATCAAGGCCAAAGTCTTCAATTGTATAAGATTCTGCTTTTTGCATCTGTAGTTTCTTAACCGCTTCCTCCTCCTTCAAAGGTCCGTCATCATCACTTGATTGTGCCTTCATCAAAAACAAAAAGGTTAGAGCAACAACAAAGACAACCCCAATTATATACACATGATTGCATTAAGAAATTAGTTTGTGAAGAAACTTAGAGACAAGGCTAATGGTACATTGAAACTTTTACAATCAGAGTATGTGAAGAAAGTTCTTAGCAGATTCAACATGAATGAAGCTAAACCAGTGAGCACACCCTTGGGTAGTCATTTCAAACTAAGCAAGGAACAGTCACCAAAGACAGAAGAAGAAAGGGACTATATGAGCAAGGTGCCCTATGCCTCAGCTATTGGCAATTTGATGTATGCTATGGTGTGTACAAAGCCAGACATTGCACATACAGTGGGAGTTGTGAGCAGATTCATGAGTAGGCCAGGAAAGCAGCATTGGGAGGCAGTCAAGTGGATTCTGGGATATCTAAGGAGTTCATCAAATACATGTCTTTGCTTCACAGGTGCAAGTTTGAAACTACAGGGTTATGTAGATGCTGATTTTGCTGGTGATATTAATAGTAGAAAGAGTACTACTGAGTTTGTATTTACTCTGGGTGGTACAGCTATATCTTGGGCCTCAAATTTGCAAAAGATTGTTACTTTGTCTACTACAGAAGTTGAGTATGTTGCAGCAACTGAAGCTGGAAAGGAGATGATTTGGCTACATGGTTTCTTAGATGAATTGGGTAAGAAGCAAGAGATGGGCATTCTACATGGTGACAGTTAGAGTGAAATTTTTCTTGCTAAGAATTCAGTTTTTCATTCAAAGTCGAAGCATATACAGACAAAATACCATTTTATCCGGTACCTTGTTGAAGATAAGTGTAGACGACTAAATTCTTAGTTCGAAATAAATCAAACAAGTAAAATAGTTTCACAAATGCGAATTTGTATTGATGAATATGTGGTACAATTCTCTGTAATTACAAAAGAGTGATCCTCTGATTCGATCTCCTTGAAAGTTTTGTTGATTGGAATTGTGGTAATATGATTTTAATTCGAACACAAGATATCCTTCAATTTGGTTGAGGAATGGATTGAAGATCTTTGAGACAGAATTACAATGAATCTTTGGCTATGAGCTTGTTAGAAATTCTTTGTTCTTCGTGTTCTTCGTGTGTTCTTCGTGTTCTTCGTGCGTTCTTCTTTTCTGAAGGTTTGTAGTGGAAGTTCTTCAGAGCTTTAGAGGCTAGAATCCCTAGAGCTTCACTGATTTGTGGTTCGTTGAGGTTTCTAGAGGCTTTTGAGCTTGATTCTAGTGACCTTTAGGACCTGGACAAGTAGTTTGGATGATTTTGCTTCGAATATTGTCTGTATTCGAGGTTGAAGTTCTTGAAATTCTTGAAGGCTTTGGGGTTTGATTCCGGCAGAGTTTCTGGATTTCTGAACTCAAGATATCTTCTTTTCTTCTGTCCTCTTTTTTTCTAAATGTATTGGGAAGGCTTCTATTTATAGGAGTTTAGGGGTGGGTGAGAGACACGTGGCGGAGTCTGATTAGTGACACATGTCACAACCTGATTGGTCCGCTTATGTCATCGCTTACACGTGTTGGATCGCTTGTGTCATCACTTACACGTGCAGGGCTGCTTGTGTCATCGCTTACGCATGTTGATGCAATTTCATGCCTTTATTTCAATGACACTTGGCAAATTTCTATTGGTTTCTGAATAGTGATAGCAAAACCTAGCAGCAGTACGTGGCGCTTTGTAATTGGTTGTATTTTGTGGACTTGGTAGTATAATGTGTCAACTTGTGATAGGTCAAGAATTTTCCCTCTCTACAATAAGCTAGTAATACTTGAGAAGATTTGTGGACCTAAGAACCCAACAAACATGTTGACTAAGGGTGTTACTATTGAGAAGCTGAAGCTGTGTGCAGCTTCAATTGACCTTCTAGCTTGAGGACAGGAGGATGAGTTGCAGGGATGAGGGATTGCGTTCGGAAGATAACGGCTAATGTATTGAACTAGTCTCCAAGTGGGAGAATTATTGGGCTTTGTGAAGCCTAGTTTATGTTTGATCCGTGGAAGTAGGCAAATTGTTGAACCACGTAAATACTGTCTTGTGTGTGTGATTATTTTTCTTTGGCGTGTGTTTTCTCTTCTTTTTTTCTCACAGGTTTAGGAATTCGTGAAAATTCCCTACACTTCAAGCATAGCATCTTCGACTCCACCAAATTTTTCCCGTAAATATTTCTGTGTCCTAGCCACAACAGACAATATGCATAATTAATCATACAAAAGGTTACTCCAATTGCTGTAAGAACCAAAGGGAATAATAATTGAGAGTTTTTTATGTAAGAAAATATGTAGAGAACGATTTAGAACCAACCCATCCCCCCCCCCCCTCTCCCCTAAAAAAAAAAAAGAGAGTTTCTCATCAGAGTCCATTCTATCATTTCAGCCAAGGGAATACCAAGAGATGAACCTAGTGCTACCTAAGGTCACTTATAAGTGCCCCATAATAATTCTAAAATAGCCTAATACCAATTAGCCAACTTGAAAACACCCTAAATTACACTTCGGAGATATGTAACCCTGGTGCAGGTGTAAAATTGCAAAATATGCGTGTGTAATTTGTATGATTACTTTTTCTTAATGAATTAATTTACTTCCCCCCCCCCCCCCCCCCCCCAAAAAAAAAAAGTTATTGGAATATGCATGAAACACAATGACATAGAGAGTTGGGTTGATTTGCAATAGCATTGATTTACTACGATGCTCATTCTTTTATTACTAATTTGTGTTTTGCAGTTTGAAGCAGTCAAACTTTTGTTTAATATTTATCATATACATCTACATCAGTATTACAGGCTCTTGTACGGAATAATGGAATTTTATTTAGCTAATGAAATCTTTTACAAATGTAGGTATGATTCTTTTTTTTCTTTTTCTTTTTTTGGAGGGGGAGTTAAGCAAGAATTTCCTCTAATTCAACTTCACATTTTCTCAATTAGAGCATCTCTATTTATGTAGATGTAGCTATGCAGTTGTTTTTTATCAAAAAAAGAAAACAAAACACAAAACAAACAGCTTGAGATATACTCTCAAAGAACAAAACTAATTACATGCAATACAAGAAATTGCCAACCAATTTCCTTACTTTTTGCAATATCTCCAGTTTCATCATCTTCATCCTCGTCATCATTCATACCCTGTAAGCAACATTAGGATTGCCAAGGGGAAAAGAATAAAGATACAAACAAAAATCACACTGCTTTCTACATGCTTATGCTCAATCAAACAAACTTACAAAATAAGAATTCTGCCTTAACATGTTTGTTTCAGTTATGCAGAAGAGATCTATAAAGTTTTTTTTTTTTTTTGAATAGGTAAAAATTATATAGAAGAGCATAGTTTTCACATATAGAAGGCTCTCTTAAAGTTCACAATTCTTTTTAGCATTCTTTTCCAAGATCTTTTAAATGTTTAAAACAGTTATATGCTTTCACAAAACTAAACAAAATATAACTTTAATACTAATTCACACATGACAAGGATTTTTATTCAACTAAATTTTTTTTTATATAAGTAACAACATTTAATTGGAAAAGAAAAAAAAACTAAAGTAAATCCTACATTATTCTCAACTGGGAGAATCTATTTTAAAATTTCAAAGCAACTATTACAACTTGATATAAAAGGGGGAAAAAACCTTAAGATCAAAGACAGGTATCTCATCATCTTTATTTTATTTTATTTTTTTTGATAAGTGAAGACAGGTATCTCATCATCTGAGTCCACAATATCACCATTCGCATCCAGCAGGATAATATCCCTCTGCTTATGAACTGCAAAGACAAATAAACATTAGAAAACCCATCAATTTTTCCCAAATCCTAAAACAATAGTACAAATACAAAATAAGTTTTTCACTAACTCCATAACATTGAAACAGTAAGCAACAGAAAAACAATAAATCAGAGAGCTTAAAAAAATAAAGAGCATCAAGCTCAGTGTACTAAAATGCTCTCAGTCACATTGAAAATATATAGGCCAAAATACATTGTTTGACTCTAAACTTTAACCCTTGAGCAATTTTAGTCCTTGAAGTTTAAAGAGATCACATTTAGTCCCCAACAAACTTAAATTAATCGCTTTTAGTCCCCAACAAACTGAAAGGAATGTCTTTCAATCCCTAAAAAGTCAAAAGCAATCAATTTATTCCATATCAAACTTAACTGATGGCTTTTAGTTCTTAAAAAACATAAAGTGATTAATTTTAGTCCTTGAAAACATAGAGTGACCGCTTTTAGTTCTTAAAAAGACATAAATTAATCGATTTTAGTTCCTATGAAGTGATGGTGTATCATTTTTAGCTTGGCCAGGGATTAAATACAATCACTTTAAACTTCAGATACTAATATTGCTCGTGAACTAAGCTTCACAGTGTGTTTAAGCCAAAAATATAAATAAAATACTAACTGCACAAATTATTCAAAACCCATTAACTTTTTTTTCTCTCTTTCTCAACTAAGAAAACTACCAATACAAAAATAAAAATAAGCGAATCATCGATTCCACAACATCCAAGTTTAAGTCTTTGTTTAATAATTACACGAAGAATTGGAAAAAAAAAATAGAAATAGAGAATGAGCTTTGCTTACAGGCATCAATTTCATCGTCCATGTCATCGGAGGCAACACCACGGTTGCATGAAAAACTCTTAGGTTTTATCACCTTTCCT
Organism: Castanea crenata; assembly: GCA_020976635.1. Lineage (NCBI taxonomy): Eukaryota > Viridiplantae > Streptophyta > Magnoliopsida > Fagales > Fagaceae > Castanea > Castanea crenata. Next base: position 2,641,022 of record JAGHPS010000031.1, on the reverse strand, counting down.
TTCTAACCCATTGCTACAAAGATACAAAGAACTCAAATTAATTAAATAAAATTAACAAAACCCCTACATCATAGATGATCGATGCACCACATTGGGAGGCTATACACCCCCTTTTCAAGAGACCAACTACAATTGAAAGCGAACCTGGCAATAGATATGAAGATCAACAACAATAAATGATGGGCAATTGTAAATTTAACATTACATACCACTAAGTTTAAATGATTATCTAAACATATGATTAGTGGTGGAACTAGAAATTAATAACACTTGTATTATACATCAATCATAACATATGACCTCAGTGGTTATAAAACGATATATAAAAATAAATAAAAATCTTTTTAATTTTCAAAATTTGAGGAATATCAAGGTTAAAATTTTATTTTCTATGTCTAACAATGTGTCATGTCGTTTAAAATTATGGATCTATTTCCAATAAAGAGAATCAGTCAAGGAAGAGACTTACTTAATGGACAATGGAGAAGGTGCAAATGGCGAGTCATATGCATCATCTAGTGGGAGGTCCATCCTTGGGCACAAAAAGGGAATCTGACCCATGCCCAATACTGAACCAGTATCAAGGCCCCACCAATCTAACTGGCACCTCTATCGGTTGCCCTACATAACTCTCTATACAATCATGCAAGGCAAGCACTCCGCCAACTGTATTGAGGTGGATGGCGAAGGTCCCTCAACATCTGCAACCACATCGTTTGCACCCTATCGCCAGACTTGTCGAAAAAAATTGTGTCCCCCAAGAATGCTAGAATGTAACATCATGCATACTAATGCACAACCACCTCTACTGCACCATCGGGCAACCCTTAGTCAACTTTTTCACGTAGCCTGTTAATTTGGATCCTTTGTCCATTAAGCACCACACGATTAGTAGCAATTTCAAGCATATTCTGACATTCATCAACCCATGTGAAGTCAGCTGTTCGAACAATTGCCTCACCATCAATTGGAATCCCCAAAAGAACCTCCACATCTTGTAATGTGATCATTGTCTCACCATGTGGCATGTAGAAGGTGTGGGTTTCAGGCCACCATCGCTCAACGGAGGCCGTTATCAAGTTATGATCAATCTTTCTAGATGGGGTGCTATACAGCCCCTCTAATCCAATTCTCTTGACAATGTCGAGGACGCGATCATCCACCATCATCGAGTGTCGTTTTCGGAACTCATTATTATGACCACGGCATTTTAGTGCCCCCCGATCCTGTACATGATAAAACCATGGTGATGAGATACAATATGTCATAACCTTCATATATATGATTGTAGCTATTGATCCCAAAAAAACAAAAATAAAGCAGTTATCAAGGGAAATTAAAATATCATCCAAAAAAAAAAAGCAACAACGGGAGAAAAATAAAAGGATGCAATGCACTTGATACATTTGTTTTTAGCCGTTTATCCTGCTACTTATGCCTTGCATCCTAGTGTAAACATTGCCATAATAGCAATCCAACCCATTACCCACCATGTTTACAATGAATACATACATCAAAATTTGATTCTCTCTGGCTCTTACAATTCAATTTGGTTATCTTAGTCCAATGCTAAAAGACTAAAACAGTCAAACCTCTCTAAATCTTATCAATGGTAATGTCTTTAAATTATCTAAGTGTAACCTTTATGTAAGGGTGTGCAACAGTCAACCAATCTAACTCAACCCAACTAATGGGCATAACTATGCATTCAAAGCTAGTAATACCATTAACAAACTTAGAATTTTAGAAATGGAAAAAAAAATCAACATAATGTAAAAGGATAAGAAGAAAATATAGAAATTCAGCAGTTGGTCGATTTTAATTTTATCTCACCTTTCCAAACAGCGCACGATCGATGTTCTTTCAAAAACCTTAACACCGAACCCTCCATGGGACCAGGACCGAACTCATCAGGGATCTCAGCAGCAACGGCAACCATACTGCACGAAGTTCAGGAGTCAAGAGTAATATAAGCACATGTTGAAGATAAATTGGCAAGGATCTCAATGTATAGCCTAATTTCTCGCACAAACGATAAGTATGACAATCAACCACAGGGAATAAAGATACATATAAAAAACTCAATATGCTGCCAACAATTGTAAAAGCAAAGCTTTATGTTAACATTAAAGAAAGAAAGCTTAATTTGCAGCACAATTCTGACACCAAACTCTTTTATGTTTATTATGCTTATTTGGATACATGCTTATTTGAAATTCACACAATACAAATCATTCCAAATAAAAGTACTTTTTCATGAGCATTAACAAGAACTCAAAGCTTTGGGTTCTGGATATAGGCATATTTTGCTTATAATATCTACATTGAAAAAAATAAAAATAAAAATAAAAAAGCTAGGACAAGAAAAGAAGCAAAATATACTTATCAATTAACGAAGAGAAACTATACCCCTAGATGAAGTCCATGACAGCATTGCATAAGGTTGGATATTTATAGACTATAAAGAGATTTACTTATGCATGACAGCCACTATTATTATTTTTTCTTTTAAGATCAGATATAAATTTCTAGATACAACTGTACCATGGTATCAATATTATGTAATTGTTTGTGATTCTCTCAATCTTTAACATTATTTTATTTCATTGTAAGAAATGACTTTTTGGACACATCTAGAGACCACGACATTTCCTTTGATATTTAAAACCTATCTTTTAGGGTGAAAGGGTACATTAAAGTTGACTGAGGTATAGTATATAGATTTTATTATTTTGATTTGATGACCCTAATAGGGAGTGGGTTAAAATGAGAATCCTTTGCTTTTTAGAGTTTGAGCTGAGATTAAACAAACCTATGGTGCTCCCACTCATTAAAGCTTCTTGTTTGAGGGAATTTGCAGGCTAGCGCAGTAGGGACGAAAAATTTAATAAGTTAACGCTGGTTTGTGAGCATTTTGGAAACTAGCATCTCGAGTTTCAGAAACTCAAGATATGGGTAAAACTTGAGTTTCAAAGACTCGCTTTGGGCCCGTTTTGTAATTGATGAGGTGGATAGAAAACGTCACATAGATCTCAAGTTTTAAGGACTCAAGTTCTTTGAAACAAAAAATCGAGTCTTAGACACTCGATTTTCTTCGAGGAAACCATTTTTTACACATAGATCTCAAGTCTATAAGACTCAAAATTTAATTAAAAATTACTTAGATCTCGAGTCTTAGAGACTCAAGTTTTGCTGGAGAAAATATAAATACGCACACATATATCAGGTCACTCAAGCACACACACACTCAGCTCAGGCACACACACTTAGCTGAGCTCTCACTGCCTCACCCACTCAGCGTCACTTAGAACTCTCTCATCCACACTCATATCAATGCACACTCACTTTGCTCTCACTGCCTCACCCACACTTAGCCTCACTTAGAACTCTCTCACCCACATTGCCTCTCTCACTGCCTCACTCACCACATTGCCTCTCTCACTGCTCCTCCCTCTCAACAAATTCATAAATCAGGTATGGGTTTTTTGAGGACTTTGTCATTGTAGTTGGGTATTATTTGTTGTTGGGTGTGGGTTAAAAGAGTTTGTTTGACTATTTAAGTTAACATAACTTAGTTAAAATACCTTGCTTTGTTTGACCCATTTTTTTATTGTTCTCTCTGTTTTCATGAATTATTCTCACTCTGAACAATATAGACTGTGTGCCACACTAATTGGTTTCTGGGTTAAGTTTTCCATGTTCAGAAGAGACAGAGTATAGTCTAGTCTTTGAAATTGAGTGATAAATTTGTAAACTTTTATATATAAAATTTCATTTTTTTCCATTATTGTTTGTTTGACCCATTTTTTGATTGTACTCTCTCTTTTCATGAATTACTCTAACTCTGAACAATATACACTGCATGTCACTCTAATCGATTTCTGGGTTAAGTTTTCCATGTTGAGAGGAGATAAAGTATAGTCTAGTCTTTTAAATTGAGTGATAAAGTTATGACTGTATAAATAAATATATATATGTATATATAATTTCTTTTTTTTTTTTCTATTATTGTTTGTTTGACCCTTTTTTTTATTGTTCTCTCTGTTTTCATGAATTACTTTGAACAATATATATACTGTGTGCCACTCCAATTGGTTTCTGGATAGTCTTTGAAATTGAATGATAAATTTGTGAACTTTTGATTAGTCATTTGACACCCATTAAAAAATTTTCTATTCCATGTTCTTTCACTATTGTTTTTTCTGCCCATTTGATTGTTTTACTATTTGTTTTCTTTAATTATTATTAACTCTAAACAATATATTATGTAGTACTCTAATCAATTTCTTGGTTAAGTTTTTCAAGTTGAGAGGGGAAGAAAGTATCATCTAGTCTTTGAACTTGGGTGTTAGCTATAATTTATAAACTTTTTTATTAATCATCTGTACAATTTTGAAATGTGAGGTCAATGACTTGCTTTGTTTTTTGACTAACATAGTAACTTGACTCAAACAGGTTCACAATGACTAGAATTGATATAATCCTATACCACGGTGGTCCGCTTAAGAACGTCAATGCGAACAATGGATTGCCATTTGAAGGGCCGGGTATAAACATGGAGTTCACCCAAATTAATTGTAGGTTGAAGACCTTTGATGAATTAAAGAAGACAGTTATGGAAGAATTGTGTGTGAATCGTGTTGTGCACAACGTACAAATTACTTATCGTATGATAAATGAAATCTTCAAGGACAAGATTAATTACAAGTATATGGCGATAAAAGTAGACAAACATGTAAAGATGATGTGTGACAAGTTGGAGAGAATAGCCGAAGTGACTACGATTGAGTTGTACATACAGTTGGAGCCACGTGCAGAAGTTGGTATCGAGGAATTCCAACAAACAGCCACAAGTTTACAGGTTATAGTTCCGGATGCTCAATATGAGTATTCTACACATGTAGAGGATAATGTTCATGATGATGATGATGAAGATGATGATGACGACGATGATGATGAAGACTATGTTGATGAGATTACTGCCATTAACGGTGAAGATTTTGTCAATAGAGATGAGTTTGAAGAGATGATTGAACGAGCAGACTTTGGGGACCTTGAGAGGGACATTGATGATGATGAGACATTGGACGGTAGTGTACCCAATGCTAACACTGTTATTAGTGTCCAAAACATTACAAACATAATCCTTGCCTACACACCTCCTACCTTGTCATTTTTTGCAAATACTTGGGAAAATAAGGTTGATCCTTCACATATTGAGATACCATTTATGTCTACTTGGAGATAGAGGATGAATTTGTGCAAAGGGTTGACTTTTGCCAATAAAGTGGAGGTGTAGCGCGCATTAAGAACTTGTGCCCTCAAGGAAAACAAACATTTTATGATCAGTAGGTCAACAAAAAAAAAAACTTTCTATGAAATGCGTGGATGAGTCATGCAAGTGGTATGTCTACACAGTCATGAAGCCCAATCTCCATGGACTATGGATGGTCACCGTGTATATGGGTCCTCACACATGTATTCCAATTAGGGTGCGAAATGATAGTAGAATGATGACTTGTAATTTTATTGCATCAGACATCCTTAAGAAGATAAGTGAGGATCACACTACCCCAATTAAGCATCACATATCTATGATAGAGACGAAATATGAGGGTCATAAGCCTTCTTACTACAAGGTATGGGATGCAAAACAAAAGGTGATTGTCACAATGTTTGGGAATTGGGAAGAGTCTTACCAAAAGTTGCTAACAGCATATATTGATCAGAATCCGACTACTCAGGTGTTCTTTCGTACCACAGACACCGATGAAGATGACATCGTAATGTTGCATTATGTGTTTTGGTCTTTCGGTCCGTGCATTGATGGCTTCAAATATTGCAAGCCGGTGATCAGTATTGATGGGACCCATCTGTATGGTAAATACCAAGGAAAGTTGTTGGTCGCAATGGCAACCGACGCTAACAACAAGGTATTCCCTCTCGCCTTTGCTGTTGTGGATTGTGAGTCATGGTCCAATTGGAGATGGTTTTTACAATGCCTCAGAGATATGATTGGCCACGTGATACCTAACGAAGGCATTTGCATAATTTCTGACCAACATCTTGGTATCAAAAACACCCTTGCAAAGTGGCCTAGAGGGGATGATGGAAGAACACGGGTATTTCATAGATATTGCCTTCGACATGTTGCTAGCAACTTCAACACCCATTTTCAGAACTCGACTCTAAAGTCAGCGGTGTTGAAAGCGGGATATGCTACTCAAGTAGTTAATTTTGATACCATAATGGAGTCCATTAAGCAGGTGGAAATTGAGGCCATTATGAATAAGAAGAAGGTGACGGGAAAGGATGGCAAGGAAAAATATCAAGATTATCTTCCATACACATACCTACTAAGAGAGTCTGTGGATATGTGGACCCAGTCACATGATGATGGGAGACATTTTAGGGTAATGACAACCAATATATCAAAATGCTTCAATGGTGTACTGAAAGGTGCACGGGGCCTTCCTATTTCCGCAATAGTTGAGTTATCTTGGTCTAAACTTGTTCAATATTTCCACGACCGGCACAAGGTGTATACTCATGAAATAGCGAAGGGTAAGAAATGGAGTACATATGCTTTCTCCACGTGGTCAGAAAATAGGCGTAAATTTGAGAAGCACTATCTCAAGGAATTTAGCAAAGAACATATGGTATATCAGATAGTTACATCATTCAACATGTGTAGCACAAGAGGGGGAAACAACAGTTATGAAGTTCGGTTACTAGAAAGAACATACAGTTGTGGGAAATGGAAAAACATAGGGATCCCGTGTTCACATGCAATTAGAGTATTTGACTATGTAAATATTGATTTGACCACATATATTCACCCATGTTATAGTTTGGACTATGCCTTTAAAACTTACTCACATGCTTGCAATTCCTAAGTCACAGTCATTGTGGAGGGATCCTATAGGGCCAAAGTGGTTGCCCAATCCAGAATTGTTGTGGGACAAAGGTCGATCAATGAAGTCAAGAATAAGGAATGAGATGGATGGAGTGAGAAATAAGAATCGAGAACCGGGATGGCGAAGGGAGGACGCAGATTTGATAGAGTCAACCGAAGTAGACATGTGGACTATGTCATGCTTCCGAGCATAACCGCAGAAAATGTCATTAGTCCCGTGGCACTTCCACAAGCGGTCATTTTCCAAACTAGGTAGGTGACAAATGGAAAAAAGTTCTGGATCGGGTTGTTCATTCTATGTTTACCTAATGTTTACTATCTTGTCTTCTAACGTGATTAGTTTATGTTTTTCAGGCATGCTTCTATGGATGACGTTTTTGTTGTGCGAACCGCCAATCTTAGGAAAAGTGACTACGTTGTATCAGCACAGTTAATGTTTTGGTTTTTGTTGAATGTACTTGTAATTCTCTATCATGAAGATTGTGAATTGAGTAGTATGGTTAGAACTGCAAATTAAGCGTGGTTAGACATGTTTAGAATGTTGATATATTGAGAATGACTTTTGTTGTGATTTGAGTACATTTACATTGTAAAATTATGGTTATGCAAAGAGCGTAACAATTTCTATAGTTTGGTGCCTATTAAGAACGTCTTTTAATGTAATTTAAGTGCAATTACATTCTCAACTTCTCTTCCTCTCAATGAGTATTTATGGATTACATTCTCAGCTTCTCTATATTTGTTTCTCAGCAAGTGTGTGCACACATTTCAGTTTTTGGTTTGCTGCATGTTTAGGGGGGGGGGGGAATTTCCCAGTGAAACTCGAGTTTCATAGACTCGAGTTCCACTAGTGTAAACCCTCTAAAAACAGAGCATGCTCTCTGCCTAAAATAAAGCATGCTCTCTGCCTAAAACAAAGCATGCTTCTGGGAAAATTTGCCTAGTAAAACTCGAGTTTTACTCAGCATTTTTCGTATAAAAAATTTCCCAGTAAAACCCGAGTTTTATAGACTCGAGTTCCACTAGTCTAAAAATAGAGCATGCTCTCTGCCTGAAACAGAGCATGCTTCTGGGAAATAATAAAAATGCCAAGTAAAACTTGAGTTGCAAAGACTCGAGTTTTACTCAATAAAACTTGAGTTTCAAAGACTCGAGTTTTACTCAACATGTTTCCTATGGTCCAATATGTCTAATTCGGTCCACTTTGGTCCTTTAGGTCCATTCAGTCTAATTTGGTCCCATTCGGTCCATTAAATCTACTTTGGTCAGCTTTGGTCTTATTCAGTCATTCAGTTCTATTTGGTCCAATTTGTTTGTCTTCAATTCTATTTGGTCTACTCTGGTCCACTTCAGTTTATTTGGTCCAATTTGGTCCATTCAGACCACTTTGGTCCATTTTGGTCAATTTCGATCCATCTCTATCCACTTCCATATATAATGGCAAATAACTGGTTTAGGTTGAGAGCCCTTATTCTAAATCTAAATTTATTAAAAATATACTCGAGTTTCAAAGGCTTGAGTTCCTTTCACATTTTTTTTAAAAATGTCACTTCTTTTTTTTTTCTTTTAGACATTTGAGCCTATTTTTCCTTAATAAAATCTTGATAATATAAAATTTCAACCAAATTGCATATATTATCAATGTTGAATAATTTGAATGCATTAATAGAATGTGAAATTGAGCTAAAATTTATTTTGAGAAATTTTATAAAATAAAATAGATTTTATAAGTTGAATTTCATACGGGACAACCCTTTGAATACACAGATATGCAATCCATCCACACTCACGTGAATACACAGATATTCATACCCTTTGCAATGCACCCTTTGCAATGCACAATTTTCAAGGATGCAGAGTACCCTTGAAAAGTTTATGATACATTTAACATAGCTCGGTATTGTCTCGTCAAGTCATGATAGCACTAGCACAAGAATCCTTGGTGAATAGTCTTCACGTTAATAGCACAAGAATGCTGAATAGTCTTCCCGTGAATAGCACAGGAGTGCTAAATAGTCTTCACGTGAATAGCACAAGAGTGTTGAATAGTCATGGCAATACATTGCAACTACTGCCCACAACAAAAGGATCTCACTGTGACATTGGGAACATTTAAAATCCTGTTCATATCGTGGTTTTCCAGCCTACATTGACATGACAAGCCCGAATAACTGAAATTATAAAGCTTGGACCATGAAATGAGGCGATAAATGCACCACAATAATGATTATATATCTACCCCACTAACTTCGTAGATTGACTAAGCTATGAGTCGCAACGCCTCAACATCATCTCGTACAATGCGAAACAAGTTTGGATCTACTTCAACAAATGGATTATCACAAGTTCCAGCAGATCAACAACTACAAACATACACAGACCACTATGGAGGGAAATGGGTTGGAAAGAAGAGAGATTTGTTAATATGCCAATATACATGTATGAGAGTCTTGGAAGCGTCAGGCACATCATGGTCAGCAAACCTACAAAACTAAGTATAGATACCACCACAATGAAGTTCACCGTAGCAAAACCACCATGGTCAACCCTACATGAGAAGAGGTGTGAGTTGGAGGTGTATTGTCGATGGCATAGGTTACGAGTTCCTAAAGCACGCTCAGCCAAGTTACCTAGAGATGAACCTTCCAACATACTTGCTCGCCTTGAACAAGAGAACAATCAAATGCAAAGACAACTAGACCGTTTTCATGCAATCCAAAAAGCTAGGAAGCATCTAAAGGGGAAGGCGCAAGAGCGAGCCATGAAGTTTATTAATGAAATTACTGCTTTAGATGATGAAAAAGATATTTCATACTTCTCAGATTCAAGCAATGATGATTTCTAAAAATTTCTACCTATGAACATTCGACGTTGTTGTTAATGTCTACATGTTCTGTGCAATACAAAATGTTGTCATTAATGTCTGACAAATGATGATTATGTACATTCAACTTTTGCAAATCTAAAGATTAATTGTTCATTACTTTTGGCTAAGTTTATTTGAAATCACTTGCTCATTTTTTCGCTGCTGTTCTTTGTTGGTACATATGATTCTTGTGCTTTAGTTGGACAACGTCCTCTACTATGTAATGTAGGAAACACCTGAAGAAGTAAAATGCCTCCAGTTAGATTTGTTGATGTTTCCAATATTCTGTCTGTCTAATCAAAATCGAAGCTCGAAGACCTCTCTTGTTTGTTCGGTACCTTGATCAAGGAAGGCGCTTCCATAATTCTTCCGTAACATATGGCATAAAAGGATGAAGCAATTGTAGCCCATTGTGAAGACATAACCAAAGTGTGTCTCGAGCAAAACTCCAGTCAGTCTCAAACCTTGGATCACTCCCAACAAAGAAAGGCTTAATTGCTTCAAAAAAAAACATCACACAGTTGGTATTGCCACCATGAATACATAGTAGTTGCTGCATCTAAGAATTTATACGACTCCAAAGCCGCAATAGTTATGAATATGGCTTTGTTTAATACACTCAGTATCCATTGACAGCTAAATTGCAAGTCATCCGGATTTACATTTGTGGGTGGAACGTAATCATGTTTGTTACAGTTGATAATATTAGTGATGGTAAGCTACTGTTATAGGAAATCTGTATGAGGTAGACTGTAGGCATGGCATTGGTACATGTTTAAAATATTTTTCATGCAAATCCCATTCCTATGATCCCAGCCAATACCTTGAACGGGTTGGAAGGTGTCAAGCATGGTGCCAGTAAACTTCTGCGATGTTGAATTTTAGAATGAAATAATAATAATGAGTTGAGTTTCTCTATAACTTGGTGGTGATGCTAAGCCATCCTAAGCAGACAAACAATCCTGGTGGAGACAATCCGGACTACCATGGTCATACTTTCATGTTAAACCATGAATTCAAAGAAAGAATAATCTTTTTTTTTGTAATAAAATATTTTTAAATAATAGCATAGAGAGAGAGAGAGAGAGAGAGAGAGAGAGAGAGAGTGTGTAAAATTAATGATTACATCTTATTCAAAATGGTAAACATGAAATCTAAGAAAAGGATTAAGCATACAAATTGAATTCATTAGCTGAATTTAGCTCAGTTTGGAAGCCAGGATTCACATCGAACAACAAAAGGGGGGGCGAAACTAGTTGAAAAGGCTAAATTAAATGTCAGATTGCATCAATCAATTAAATTTAGACTGGTGTAATCCTTTATAGATAATATAATTAAAGTACATCAGGAGGGCAGGGTATACAAGATTTTGTATTTTTAGAAGTACAAGTAAAACCATTCAGACATATGTACTTGCCATTGTATATGAATTTATTAACTATTATAAAAGAACAATTAAAAAAGACTTTGCAGTTCTTATCAGTAACACGAGTTGTCAAGACAAGATATACTTGAAAAGTATTCCTATCCAAAATAACTTGTAAATACCATACTACAAACACAAATAGCACAAAACTACTGCAATGGAATAGCATATAAGTTGCACAATGATGGTCTTTAGACCAATGAAAAGTAGCAGTAGTCCATTCATAATAAAGTATCACAAAGCAACCATTTATATAAAAAAGGTAAAAGAGTTCATGTTGTCTTGTAGTTATTGTGTTCATATAAAATGGCAATGCAAAAAAATTCAAAATATCATACCAGAAATTGTTGCTGAACAACGATTAACCGGACGAATTCGGAAAACAGCTTTTGGTTGATAAACTATTGAGAGTGCCTTCTCCACAGAAACTGCAAATTTGTTATCATGTAAACGAACAATAGCAAAGCCTCATAATCCAGCCTTTAAATGCCTTATTCAAAAAACAAGAGCAATAACTAAAATCCAATTGCAACAGCTATAGTGGGACACTTCTACTGCTAGTCTCATTTGACTAACCTTTGTTTTTCTCTAAGTAAGTGCCAAGAGGCACAACAAGCTCCTTATCTGATATATATAGAAAGAAAAGGGCAACTTCTCCTCCTGAAACAAGCCAAAAATATAGACATTCATTGTTATAGACTTCTCCTCCTGACACATTGTCCCACGAATTTTGTTTTACTTTACTTTTTAAAGCCTATTGCCCCTAAAAACTTGCTATTAGAATACTTCAGTTATTATAGAAAATTTAACATAACCCTAGAATATGTTTCAAAAAATAAATATAACTTTAATACATACATACAAAGCATACAATATAAAGAATTTAGAACAAAACAGAAATCCATAAATTTTTAAGATTACATTTTCTGCTTAGAAAGATTCTTTATTATATATATATATATATATATATATATATATATATATATATATATATATATTTTTTTTTTTTTTTTGAGAAGGCTTTATTATATATGTTGATAAAAACAAACAGTCAAACTGTCATTTGAGTCTTTCTATCATTTCGTTTAATATAGTTAAATAATTTTTGGTCGTTTTCTCAATTTGTCATTTTGGTTCAGTTTTTTTTTTTTTTTTTTTTTAAGTTAGTTGCTCCTGTAAAGGAAGATTATTGGACTTGTTCATGAGAATAAACTATCACGTGGCTAGGAGACAAGAAGACAAGTGCAATTGAATGATAAAATATGCAATTATTTTCTTCCAGTTCTCATTTTTAGTTGTTTATCCCAGAAGATGTGCCTTTGATTTGAACTCACTCCCACTAGCATCAACAAGATAGTTAACAAACCTCTTTTTCAAGGTTAACTGAAAATGAACATTTCACCAAAATTTGAGCCCTTAGTGCACGAAGCTCATATTCCATGTCAATCACCTGCAAACAGAACGCAACTATTCATAGTTCGAAAAGGTAAAATATGTCTCAAGCTATATAAGTGAACCACATATTAGTAACTGAAAAATCACAGTTGGTACGCAGAGCAAGGCATATCCTTATTATGTCAAGAATAACGAAACACGAATGGAATGAACTTATTGCTAAAGAATGCGTAAACAATTTTCACTTAACAACATACATCGTTATCACCTATTTGGCATAAAATGATAATAAATGGTAGACTAACCAATTTTGCGTTTTTTAACCCTCGTGTAATGTTTGGGCGGGGGAGGAGGCTGCAGGGCATCATCCTTAGACTCATCATCGTGCTGCAAAGACATTAGATGCATACAATCAATATTAGGTGTAATGATAAGAATAAAGTGAACTGCAAAATATATCATTACATTGTAATTAATGTTATCATACCATTGAGCTGCCTTTGTGTCCTATTTTGTATCCACCTGTCCCACAAGTGGGTGCTCTTCTAGCGCATTGTGGTCTACCTCGTGGGGGAAAAGGCTGATGAGGGGATGCTCATCCGGTACGTTAGTATCTGGCTGTAGAGTGTCAATCCCAACTGGAGGTCCTAGATGGTCGGGTGAGGATGAGGTAGGTGGGTAACAATGCTTTGTATAGAGGTCAAGAGTGGGGATCATTGTCATGGGTTCAATACGGGGTGGGTCTATAGGAAAAGTGGGTGCACTAGAGCTGGTGGGTGGGTATGAAGGTGTCTCAGGGTGCAAAGGAGGGGTCAAATGAAAATCAATGCCAAGATCAAAACTGGTCTGTGAAGGTGGCGTGGGTAAAAGGACCTCTGGCTAAGGAGATGCATCTACCATGGGTGGAGGGACCTCGGACTGAAGAGATGCATCTGGGATGGGTGGAGGGACCTCGGGCTGAGGAGATGAGTGCAAGATGGGTGTAGGTATCTGAGGACTAGTTACAACCCGAAGGGGTGTTGCACGCTGACCACAACCCCTACCTGCACGTGTGCTTGGGCCTATTGTAGCACACCGACCACGGCCCCTAGCTGCGCTTGTGATTGGGCTTGCAGTAGCACGCCGACCATGACTCAATGTACTAAGGGGTGCTATGCTTGTGCTTGGGGTTGCAGTGGCTGCTGATTTAGTCTCATGCCCAGTGTTTGCCTGCACATTTGCAGCAGGTGCAATACCAAGCTTAGCCACAACCTGTAGGACAGCCAGGTGGTGGTCGTGTCCAGTGCTGCCTATAGGGAGCATCTTCAACAGCTTTAAATGGGTTTCAATCTGAAACAGACAAAGAACCAGTAGAATCAGATTTGAGACATTTATATATCAATTACAAAATGTATATATTGGTACTGATTAATTGCTAATATTGGTAATATTCCAACTCCAAAGAAAGAAATCAATTGATTCCACGTGAATACATGTACTGAATAAAAAAAAACAAAAACAAAAAGGCCGGCAATAAAATCTAATTAGAACACATTACCATTATATTTAATTTAGCGTTGTTGCGGTCGACATACTTTTGAGTGATCGGACAGTACCAGCGGTAATAGGCATGCTCACGGGGTATCTCACCGGAGAGAGGAGCTACATGGAAAACTCGTTGTTGTCGAGTATCCCATTCTCGAATATATGGTGCATGTTCCTGCCTCCAATTTTTTTCCACCTTCCCACACAAATCTATTGCATGCAGTCTTTCGTTGTAGACAACATCAGCAGGCTGCTCCTACACCAACCCAAACTGTCGAAGGACACAGTTTGGGTGGTGTGTCTCTACTATGCAGAAACACACAAGTGGCATCCTTGCCCTCCACATATCCCTCCCTGCAATGCAGAAGGTAGGAAGGTGGCCTAAGTCTGCCTCATATGGCTGCCAATAATCTATAGTAGAAACAAAAAACAGTTATGATAACATCTTAAAATGTGAAACAAAATTCAGTGACAAAATGTGACAGTGAAAACTGCCTTATTATGGGTCAATTTATAAACACAACTTAAAGTTTGCATATAGTAGCATAATTGCATTGTAAGTGCCCCCAAGACCATTAGCCATGTAATAATTCAACTCAATTTGAAGTCAAATGAATAGATAACGAATGTATTGGGATGTAAATAACAATCATAATGTCTAAGTCAATTCAAAATATTACAGTCAATGCCTTAAATAGTGATTAAATTAAAATTCACTAGATTGGACCACTCGATAGTCCTGGGAGTAAACATGTTTCTGATGAGTAAACCTATGAAACTTAATTTATCTATAAAACCCTCACACAAACTGTAGAAGAAATTATTGAATTTTATTCTCTACTTGATTAGATAATACTTGGTCCGACTACACTCTAACTAATTGCTTGCGATAGTGGACCAAGCTCATGCAGGATGGCCTACTCTTCAAGCTTGGCACCCACACCCACCTATAGTTACAAGTAAAGAACATAAGATAAGATAATACCACTTGGTTACTAAGAAAAGTACATTGTATAACATACGTTGTATCATGAAAATACTTACTTAAATGCAAGTGGAGCTTTTGGCCGTGGGCCATAATCACATCCAAGTGAGGGCTCTATCTTCGGGCACAAGAATGAAAACCTCGCCCATGCCCAATATTGGACCAATTGCAATGCCCTACCAATCTGCGAATAATCTTTATGGCTTGCCCGACAAAACTTTCTGTACAACCATGCCAAGTAACCACTACCCCAACTATAATGTGGCGGACCACGAAGGTTCTGCAGGAACTCCAAGAACATCAAATGCACCCTATCTCCCAATTTGTCCATGAAAATCTTATCCCCTAGTAGCGCTAAAATATAGCACAGGGCATACTGATGTAACTGAATCTTTGTTGCATCATGAGGCAGTGGCTCTGCAATGCGCTCAACAAGGCAACTGATGAGAATTCTTTGCCCCACCAAAGTTTTTATGTCATTCACCGAAACTCTAAAACCAAGCAACTCCTCGCACAGTTCATTCCAATCCCCCACAGCAATCGACCCAACCATGGCCTCACCATCTATAAGAAGTCCCAAAATGACCTCCACATCTTGTAGGGTGATTGACATCTCACCATGTGGAAGATGGAACGTATGAGTCTCCAGCCGCCATCGCTCAACTAGGGCCTATATTAGGCCATGATCTATCTCTTTGGACAGGACCCTAAATAATCCTTCTAGGCCCAGTAACTTTATAATGTCTATCACTCGATTGTCTTGCATTGATATCTTTGCCATCTCCTTAGAGCAACCACGGCAATCAAGTGGGCCGGGTCTTGCAAAATCGATAAAAAATTATAGCAGTTGTTAGAACTAGATATACAATTTTGAAAGAACTTGCTAAAAGTCAAAGAGAACATAAAAATGAATGTGGTTGTTAGAACTAGATATTTCACCTCGCCATTCCAAATGTTGGTTGATTGATGATTTTTTTTGTTGCGTCAGCACTGAATTATCTTCAGGACCAGGGTGTACGATCTCTGGCTCCTCACCAATCCGAGGGTCCATACTGCAAAGAGTGCAACAATATTTCACATTAATAGTGTGGGGGCAAATAACTTGTTGTCATTATGTAACACTAGTCATAGACTGAAAAATAAATTAAAAAAAAAAAAAGAAACAAAACTTGGCTTTAGATACAGGAGTACCCACCAAATGCGGACTTCTAAGTTCTACCAAGAGGAAAAATAATAATAACAACAGCAACAATAAATGCCAAAATAGAAGAAATTTAGGGATTAGGACAAGCCAAATTCATTACATACAAGGAAAAACAACGAGGACAGTATATAAGTCATTGTAGGAAATTGGAGATACGTTGCTTCTATCGATTGACTTATCTACACTGTTATATTTGAAAATTAGAATCTTTCTCATAATCACCTATCAACAATATTACTTTCAGCATCTAAAAATTACAAAAGCCCTATTAGTGACACACTGCAATATATTCAAACATATCTTTGAGGAATTCTATCATTCACCTAAGCATAGATCTGTAATTTTTCCATGATAAAAAGTTAAATATCTAACAATCACCCAAATTACAGTTAACCACATTCTTATATGCAAAGTGATCAAACCAAATAATCAAAAATCATAACAACAACAAAAAGAAAAGAGATAAGCCAAATAGATGTGTCAGTTGAAAGTCAATTGAGTGTAATCAACGATCAAAATGTTTGAAAATCCAAGCTGCAACTTTTAATTTGTTAAATGTTATACATTTTCTTAGCATTAAAAATAATATAGGGTATGAATTCAAATGTTCTTTTCACTCATTTTACCAGCCCCCATTATTTAGCTTTTGACTGGAAGGTCAACAGACACTACAAGTGATCACCTTGATATATTCAAAAATAACAAACAAATGAAACACCTAACAACGTATCTTCATAGACCCATAAAAGTAATGTCACTTTGAACCCAAGAAATTGTTGCAAACAACTTCAAGTGTAAAAAGATCACAATTATTTTTCTTTAAATTTTCCATAGAACAAAATAAGGTATCAAAACTCAAAAGCCCCAATTTTTTTATTAAAAAAAAAATTGTAATTATAACCCAAGAACAAAAATAAAAGCACAAATTTCTCTAATTTTGAGCCCAATGAAGAAATTTGCATGGTATTTTCAAGAAAGGTCAAATCAGAAGTTGAGTGTTAGTGTTGGTGACTTCATTTGTTGAAATGCTAGAGCAATATTGATCCAAAGATTGGCAAAGAATTGGTGGCTTCTACTGTAAAAGTATTTTTAAAAAAAATGCACAGGCTGATGATGTCATTGATGTTAATTTGAAGAATTCTTATATCCAACAAAGCTAGTTATCACCCATAAAATATAAATTTGAAGTAAGCATTATAGGTCTGAGTAGGAAGGATGCAGCTCTATTGGAGACTCTCTGAAGAGAAAGGTTTGTCCAAACTACTCCCTATCAGCCTTGTTTATAGGCATTAAAAACCTCTTACAAGATTGAAGTACTGCACACATACAGCTCTTGCAGCCATTCTTTTTAGCTGAGATAAGATTTAGAAGGATAACCTATTTAGAAAGGATAATTTATCCATGACCACCCTTACAGCAAGAATCAAGTACACTCAATGCCAGAAATTTTAAAAATTAAAATCCAAATCCCTCTCTCAAATTCTTGGCTCTTCTCAAACTCATTGTTAGGTATCAAAATGCTTGTGTAATGAGATCACATTTTGTCAGAATTGAAAAATAATTTATATGCATGGCACATATTATAGTGTTTGGCAAAATTTTAAGGCTGTTTTTTGCATTGTGGTGCCTCTTATATATGAAAACTAACCAGCTCCTAACTTGATATGAAGCCCAAGGTTCTAGCAAAGTTACCATAATCAGAATTCACAATAATAATCTATATTTAATTATTTGAAATCAATGTAACATTTTTCATCATCTGAGAAATGAAAATTGAAAATGAATTTACAGTAAACCTCAAGCTCAATTTCTGATCCCTAGTGAAACTGATCAGTAGAACACACATGCAACTTGAGTTCATCTATTTGGTGCTTTTTATCAAGAGAATGCTTTGCATCAATTTGACCCTCACATCCTCACTTAAGGTGCTGCTCCAACACTTGGTCCTCAAATTTGCATAATTAGAGCAAAGCGTCATTCTATTGCTTTCATTAAATTTGTTTATATATCTACGAAACCACCTCATTATATTCAAATTTGTAGAGAGATACTATATGCGAAAATCTGTTTGATGTTGACGTGTTCGAAGGTGATTAGGTACTTTTGCTACAAGCATTCACATTTAACGATCGAGTGTCTTGAAGTGGTAAAATTTTTGTAAAATTAAAAATGTAATTTTAGCATCCCCATTGACAGGGTTTGTATGCTGTTACTAGGGTTTGCCAAACCTACGGCTATTAACTTCATGGGCATGTACCCTACAATGAAAACTACATTTGAGAGAAGAATTTTTTTATTTATGTAACCTTTGTGGATGTTTTGTTGTATACTGAGTACACTGCCTGTGTACCTTGGGAAATTTTTCTTTAATTTTTCAATAAGCATTATTACTTGTCCAATCGCATTGCTCTTGCCATTATGTTGCGCACGGCCTACAATAGAATTAAACCTAATTATCCCATTCACAATAATCGAACACCCCCCCCCCTTTAAATTTTCCATAGAACAAAATAAGGTATCAAAACTCAAAAGCCCCAATTTTTTATATAAAAAAAATCATAATTATAACCCAAGAACAAAAATAAAAGCACAAATTTCTCTAAATTTGAGCCCAATGAAGAAATTTGCATCATTTCTACGCATTTTATAAGTAAAGACATATTACACTTTGGAAGAGTTCTACAACATTTGCAACCACCCCATAACAAAGATTTTACTAACATTAATTCCAGCAACTAAACACATATCAAGCATTATTACTCAGAAACCAACAAAAATAGAGACAAAAACAAAATATGCCAACAACCCAAATCATACAACAAGAAAAACTAAATCTTACGCTAACAAGAAAAACTGAAGCACTAACAACGGAAATTATCAAACACAAACACTTGGGCTAAACGCAAGGAATAATTATTTAAAAAGCTCAAATTTTTATAAGAAAAACATACCTTCAAACTTGAAAAACTCTGAACTTCCGTTGGTAGGGACAAAAGAGATTTTGAAGGTATGGGTGAGGGGATCGTCTGAAGCAAATTGTGAGGAAAGAGGAGAGCGTTTTTTAGGGTTAGGGTGAGGGTGATTTTTGTTGCATGCCGAGGGGTTGAGGGTGACTAGTTTGGGTGTTTGAGTGAGAGTGTTTGAACTTTGGGAAAGTGTTTGAGAGATTGAGAGAGAGCATTTGAGAGATTGAGAGACTGAGAGTGTTTCAAAGTTTTTGAGAGAGTGTGAGTGTTTGAGTGAGGCGTTTGAAAGTAGCCGTGTGTGTATAGTGTGCAGATTTCGAGTCTTATAAACTCGATTTCTACGTGGCTAAATTCCCTCCACGTGGAAAATTTGTCCACGTAATGGTATTGACAAACATCACAAATCGAGTTTTAAAAGCTCGAGTTTTAACTGGATCTTGAGTTTTAAAAACTCTAGATGTTAGTTTCTAATATTCTTTTGAACAGTGACTACTAACGAAAATGTTAGATATTTAGGGGTAAATGGGGGAAAAAAATCCTTCTTGTTTCAAGACATAAATGTAAAAAATAAAAATTAAGTAAAATGCTTCTTGTTTCCCCTCTTGAACACCATCTCCTTAGGATTTCTGTTGGGAATTTTCCATAACTGCAATAGGTGAGTAATTTAGTATTGTTGCTTCTAAAGGAATAGAAAGAATATAGAATTCGTCATTCACATGAAGTGAAGTTTTCTTTTGCACATTAAGTCTACATGGTACTTGAGCTTAAAATTTAGCCTGTAATGGTTAAATTTATACTGATTGACTCTCAAATGAATCACAACTTCACCACACACACACACACAAAAACAAACAAACAAACAAACCTCATAGGCTAAGGAGAATACTAGAAAATTCTTATGTAGTGTGTTTGAAATATGATTTTTGTGTGGAATGGGTTTAAAACCTTTTGATATGACTAGATTCTTGTTATGTGTTTGGTCATGTTAGACGTGTTCTGGATATTTCCAATGTAACAAAGTGGTGGATTCCTATGTGGCATCTACAACTTTTCAAGCATACTTAGAGAAGGTTTGGATCCAACTTATATTTGCTGCGTCCACGTTTTGCTTTTTTCTTTTTTTTTCTGCTGTGAGGGGACAAGCGCGCAGTGCGCATACTGTGCGCGCACTGTTCACGTACTTTTTTAGCAATTTTTTATTAAAAATGGGTCCCGTAATACTATTCACACATTTAAAAATTATTTTGCTACAGTGTTTTCAGTTTTCAGCAATAAGTTCTATCCAAACGAACCCTTAGAGTTCCTAATTTAGTATAATGATGCGATGAATGAGTTAACCAATCTCATTTGTATATTAGACAGGAAATTATCTAAAGTACCTTGGGTTAAATTTTTGAGCAATAATGGCTAATTGTATCTTGTTCATTGTGTTCAATGTGTTCACCCTTAAACTCAGGGACAAGGAATTTAGTCTCTATGCACAGGATGGCCATAAATATGAATCACCTGAATTTATCCTTTCCTCTAAAAATATCTTGTAGACTTTATTGATGACCAGCAATCTAAAACACTTAGATTCTATACTTCAACATATTTGGAATAAAAAAAATTTCTAAAATAATGACCAGCAAAATCAGAAACCCAATATCATATAAAAATATTAATAATAAAACAAAGTTTACCTAGAAAATTTTACTTCTACCACACAAAATCACAAACAAACCAATAAATAGCACTAAGAAAACAAAAAGTTTCAAACACCAACGGAGAGAGAGAGAGAGAGAGAGAGAGAGAGAGAGAGAGAGAGAGAGAGAGAGTCCTTACTTGTGATAGACATGGAGTCCCTACCAGCAGAGCTACCCAAAATCAGTGCCTGAGGGAGAAAACGACGGGGCGAGGTGGAGATGGAGCGACACGAAGACAGAGTGACGGAGCAAGAAGGAATGAGAGTGAAAGGGAATAAGACTGAGAGTGAAAGGGAAGGGAACGAGACTAAGAGTGAGAGGAAATGAGACTGAGGGTGAGAGTGAGAGTGAGAGACAATGAGATGAGTGTGCTTGAGTTTGAGTGAGTGATCTGGGTTTCTGTGATGGACACATGGCTGAACTAAAATCAAGTTCAAAAGACTCGTTTTTCATTTAAACTAAATCGAGTCCTTTGGACTCAATTTCTTTTAAACCAAACCAAGTCCAATGAACTCGATTTGCAGGCCTACGTGGGCACTTTATCCACCTCAATTGCTAGCACAAAAGGAAAATTGAGTACAATATACTCGATTTATAAACCCAAAATAGTTTCAAACATTGGCTAACTAATAATATAGTTTAGATTTTATAGTTATTTTAAAAAAAAAAATCCTGCAATTAGGTCAATAGGTCATATGCAATCCCTGCAATATGACAGCTGGTCCAATGACATGGTGCCAAAGAATTAAAATAAGACACATCAGCATCATCACCAATTCCTATCCTTTGATTATAGAGTAAAATACTATTTCTGTTTGTATATAAAGAATCTAGATAAATTACCAGAAGCTATGTACTGTGGATTTTCTTTTCTTTCAGTTTGATGGCAAATTTTCAGAGTTGTGTAGGAGGAAGCCCCATGTGCCCTCTTTTAGGAGTCAGATGAAAGCTCTTCAGTAGCTAATCTGAAGAATTTCAATCGAGCGAATTTAATCCCAGTTGCGCAAAATAAAGCAATTTTTTTTTTTTTTTTTGATTTGTTACATTCGCACGAAAGCCACTGACTTAACTTTCACAAATTATTACAACCAATCAACCCTTGATCTGTAAATATAAAGCCGAATGACATAGAATGGAGAAATACAGCCACAAGTTCTTTTGAAAGAAAACCTTAACAAAGATCCATCTATTCCTTCACCTACTCTTAATCATCTTATACTTGAGAGGAAATTTTACCACCCAAACACTAGATCACCATCTGCGATGTTGAAGTGATTTGAGCACATAAACAACAACAAAAATTTAGTAACCTTGAAATAACAGAGAAATCAATTTTGCAGCTGGAGATTTGTAAATTAACTTATATCACAATTTTTTTTTTAGTGGATTTGACTAGCTGGGCTAGCTCCTGGATTGTTTTTTCTTATTGGATTTTCACTTTGTGAACAATACCTTGCCTCTAATGTGTAGTTGTTCTTGTGATTTCTTTATCACTGCCTCATCCATATCACAATAATAATCAGCTAATTACCTAATTGGTATTAAATTGATAAAATCGGCAATAAGTCATACTAGGGGTTCAAAGTCTAAAAACATAGTTTTCGATTGGTGTAAAATAAGAAGAAACACAAAAAATGCTTTTGAGAGAAAACTGTTATTCACTAAAATGAAAATTGTGATAATAGTTTGTTACATAAATCAACTAACAGAGGGGCTATTTATACAGAACCTAAAACAGAGACTAAACAGAGACTGAAAACTGGCGCCAAAAAACTGTAACCGTTTCTTCAAAACTTCAACCAATAAGATAGGGACACTTGGCATCTAATATAACTAACTTCCCACTAATTTAAACGGTGCGTTTCCCTTTCTTTTGTTTATTTGCCGTTTTATGCTTAGGCTTTCTTCCACTGATGTCGTTTTGCTTTGTTTGTTTGTCCTGTCGTTTATCTGTTACTCCATTTACTTCAGCTTCAGCTTCAGCTTCTATTACTTCATTCATTTCAGCTTCAACAATTGGTATTAGAGGTTTTGCTCACCTTGTTTGGATTAATTTTCTTGTGTGATATGGATAAAGTTGTGCGTTTATACTCATGAGATGTTTTACTTAAGAATTCTATAGGTTATCTTAGAATTGTTGGTAACAAGTTGTTTAAGGAATTGAGAAGATCAATGAAAATTTCTAAAAAATAACCCTTGAAAAATTGAATAATCTTGAACTTGAAAATGAGGCTCGATGAAGCTTAAGTATGAAGCTTGATGAGGCGAATAAGTTGGTCCAAAAATGGAAAGAGTTGCAGAAAGTAATTGAAAAAATTAAATGAAATTGATGTCCATGTAAACTCACACATACAAAGAGGAGGTCCAATCAAGTTTTATAACTTGGGCTTATTTGGTTTAGCAGAAACAATTTGGGAAAGTTTATTAGTGTGTGAACTAAACTTGCATGCCCATTACTAAATCTAGTAGCCCCGTGTCTATAGCATCATCATCAAAATCATCATACATCACTAGCCAGTCCGTTCCATTCCTGCGTTATTGAATTAGTACTAGCAATTTCAGAAAGAAGCAAACATTAGAGAGCCTAGGCAGAAACAGTAGCCATCAACTGGCTTCAGAATACCCTCTTGTTGCAATCTTTCTTCAAGTGTAGCTCTTATTTTTAACCCCACACCAACTTGATCACTCTTGCTATATTCTAACAGTTGCACTTCAGCCAAGTTGCAGCAACTAATACTGTGTTGATTGAAAAGGTAAATGGGTACATAGCCTAGATAAGGGAAAGTAGCCTAAAAAGACCCATGTGACAGACTCCAATTAGTTAGGATTGTAGCTTTAATAATAATAATAAAATTAGAGTTAAAAACAAAAAACAAAACAAAAGTGTCTGAGAAAACAGGTGGATTTTCAGTTGTTTTTTCACAGTTTTATTGGGAAAGTAGGATCAGCATGCTTTAGAAGGGTTAGCTGTTACAACGTGGAATGTTCGGTATCTACAAAATACTATTATTCATGGTGGTATTCTTTAATCTTCTTCAAATGTGGGTGGTATCCAGTCTGAATTTCTTAAGAGGATTTTCAACTAGTTTTTAAACAAAAAATGAAACAATCTACCCGTTAGTTCTACTGTTAATAGTGCTTGGAGGCCTCCAGGCCCTCCACTGCGTGGTATTTACAAGATCAATTGGTCTGTTCAGTTTATACTAGAGCTTTGACCGTAATGGATTGGGTGTACTTATCCTTGATGCTGAGGGTGCTGTTATATAGCATACAGGTGCTCTAAAATTCCATGAGTTCAAGGCCTCTTGGACTCTTTCTCTCAAGAGTAATTGAGGCGATTATTTTCTCACAAGAGACTAGGATTATGTTTTTGAGTATGATGATGCTAGAAATCCGTGTTTGCCAATTTCTATATCTTGCTGTAATGTAATCTCTAAAATCTGTTGGCAATTCAAGCAAAAGGTTGCTCTGAATTTTTAGCTGCTTTAAGTAACTGTACCTTTTAAACAAGTTTTCAATAAATTTCTTACTTTAAAAATTAAAAAAATAAAAACCTGAAAAACAAGCACACCATATCCATATCACTATTGAAAATTTGTAACAGCAATACCACCCGATTCTAGATTCTAGATTCTACTAGTCGGTGTGGTTTCTGAACCCCCATTGGGATAGTCCAAATTTTCTGTGAGGAAAAAAAAGTATTGATCTAGTAAAGATCATTAACTGTTGATGGCCTATAATTTTTATTCAACATTTTTTTTTTGGGATTGGAATGTTGATCTGAGTTCTGTTCAAGGTTTAAAGGCCCAGACACAGATAACCAATATAGCAAGCGATCCCAGGCCTAGTATTATCCAACCATAATAACTAGAAAAGTATAAAGATACCAGTAGTAACAACCCCAAGCTAGCAGCAGCAACGCCTATGGTTCCGAAGATGCGCGCAGCCCTTGGATTCCTATGCCTGTGCAACATAGAAGTCATGCAACATAGGAAACCAAATACATTTATAGCAATAACGAGGCTCAGAATCTTGGAAGAAATAGCTCCATTGCTATGAAAGTCAACAACAGCTATTGTTACCGCGCCAATTATGGCCATGAATGCCTCTGGTATACCAGAGAAGTCAATCTCTTCCTGGTTTCTTTCTTGTATTCCCTGTTCTATGTCACCCCTGCCTCTACGTTGGCATTCGCGTTCGCGTTCATCTTCGTCATCATCATCACTTGATCTGCTCCCCTCTGCATTTCTATCTCCACCTTGATTTTCTCCTGATGCACTTCCCTCTCCTCTATCTTGACCTTGACTCTCACCTGATGAGCTTCCCTCGCCTTCTCCATCTCGATCTTGATTTGCCCCTGATCTGCTCCCCTCTCCTTCTGCATCTCGACATTCACTTTCAACTGACCCGCTCCCCTCTCCTTGTACATCTCGACATTCACTCCCAAATCTGCTTCCCTCTCCACCTCGACCTCGACTTTCAACTGAGCCACTAGCCTCTCCTTCCTCATCTCGAAATTCACTTCCACCTGACTCGCCTCTCTCTTGATCTCGACCTCCACAAGTGCTTTCGCTTCCACTTTCCCACTTCAGTTCATCTGGACTTTCACCTCGCCTTTCAACCCTGCCACTGGCTTGTGAGACACCAAACCCAACTTCAGGCCTCCTGTTTGTTTCAATGTGTAGAGTTTGATGACAACCCCTTTTGATGTCTGAGACCGCCTCCTCTTCATGACTTCCCCCCATGCTTCCTCCTTCTCTCCCTCCACTTCCTTTTTCCCTCTCCAATCCATCCCAACTTTCATCTTGTCCTTTGACACCACCATTGGCTTGTGAGAAATGGCACCCAACTTGAGGCCTACCTGTTTTCTGGATATGTGGACCTGGGTCACAGTCGCTATTGATGTCTCGGATAGCCTCTCCATCTCGACCTCCACTTATGCTTCTCCCTCTTCCTCTGCCTCCTTTTGCCCCCTTGTGCGTTTTCTTTTTGGTGAGTCCTTTTTCCACCTTCATTGGACCCGAACTCCCTCCTTGGACATCATAGGCGACTATGATCACGACTGTAGAAGCCTGTGTGATAATGTCTATGATGCGGTTAGATGGATCACAGTTCGGTTCCCTTTTTCTGGTCCAGCGACGGTAGTAGACTTTGGTCTTCAGGGGCTCAAGCAGCGAAGCAGCGAAGCAGGAAAAAAAAAAAAAAAAAAAAAGGAAATCCAATTACAAAAGATATACAAATATTAGAAAGTCATCAGGAAAAGGTTTAAGTGAATTAGACGATTCATCCAAAATTAAGTAAATAGTATAGAGCTGAGACCTGATCATTATTGCACCTCAGGCGCTCACGCTGCTCCTCCACTATCCGAAGCAGGCGCCCACGCTCCTGCTCCTCCACTTTCCGAAGAAGCTCCTCCACTTCCCGAAGAAGCAGGCGCTCACTTTTCGGCTCCCTCCGAAGAAGCAGGAGCGTGAACCGAAAAAGCAGGCTGTGGAACTTCATACTTAACCGATGGCCAGCAAACAGCCCCACTATGAGCTTCTCTATCTCACGCAGGCGCTTCTCTATCTCACGCAGGCGCAACATCTTTGTCTGATACACGCGCCGATTCATTATCTGATGCTGGCACTGCATCTTCTTTCCTCTGCTTCGTCTCTTTCTTTCCTGTGCTTTGTCTCTAAAGCAGCAAGTTTGCCTCACAAATAGGCTTGAAAAAAATACGCTCAGAAATCTCGAAGGAAACCGAAATCGTCGAAGTACAATCAAAGCTTCTCTGCGGAACTCAAATTCGAGATGATTTAACAGATCCAATCAATCTCGTGATGAAGAGAATCCTTCTGGATTGGGAGAAAGTCAAAAGTGAAATTCTAAGTGGGAATTTCTGCATCGAAATATTATTATTAATTACAGCTTAGTCTTTACGCCAAGTGATATAGTCAAAAGTAGCAACTAATTTCATTATAATATTGTTTGATGGATTTGAAGCCGTTGGATCAAATCTGGGGTCCTTCTTTTTAAAATTGACACATTACCTGCCCTGGTAGAGTTTTCTAGAATCGTTATCTTTTTCTTCTTCTTTTTGACATATTATATCATCAAAAAAAAAAAAGTTGATCAATTCTGTAAATCATAATCTTGTTGGACGGAGGATAGCACTCTACAACTTTCGCCAAGATGAAATCAAATTCTTGGGAACGATCTCTTCAAGAAAGTCCTCATCTCCGTTCAAAGGATGTTGGGCTTTTAATCGTTTGCACCTCCTCCGTAGCAGTTGCAACTTTTATGGTTCTTCCACAGGAAAACGTCGACGGAAGACCAGTTCCAACCTTGTTCAGAGACCGACCGACGCTCTATCGCATATTTCTAATCACTGCCCTCTGCGCATTTTTGGGTTCCTTAGGTTCCCTGTTGAATCAACACAAGCCAAGGGTTGAAAGATTTTGCAGGGTTATTGGCGTGGCTTTTATGTTATCAGCACTAGTCATTGTCCTCTACGCCATAGCTCTCTGGTTTGTAGCCATCCCCCTCCGCTCCTCAATGTAACAAAAAAAAAAAAAAAATTCCGATGAGGAAGAAGAATATTTGTGTAATGGTATTTTAGTTTGCTTTTATAAAGAATTTAGCTCAATTACCCGAAGCTTTTGTTGTTTGGATTTTCTTTTCTTTTAGTTGCCTAAATTGTGTTTGATGTGAATTTATTTAACGAATCCAATAGTTGCGATTTGTGAAGTTCAGAGCAGCTTAATTGAAATTCTTGAGAAACTATTTCACTTGTCTTTTTATTCTTTTTATTTTTTCTTGAAAGTTTTCGACTTTCAAAAACCATTAACACAAACAGAATTTAATGAAAAAAATAACACAATCTGAGAGCATATGGCTTTGAGTCTTTGGGAAATTACTACAGCACATTAAAGTTTGTGAATCTTTGATGACTTATTTGGGCAAATTAACCTAGAAGGAACACAGGAAGTGTTACAAGCTTTTGATTGGGAAAATCATTCTTAAGAACATTTCAACGAACCATCATGAAATTTTCCTTTCTTAGAAAAAGAACATCAACCCAAAGCTTCTTCAACAAAAAAAAATGAGAAATCAAACTTGAATAAGTAAACTATTTTCATGATTAGGTCGAACTTAACTTGAATAAAATTAAATGAACTAATCATGATAATTTAATACTAAGGATTACCACCAATACATTTCAGCCATTGACAACACTAAAATGACAGTAATTACATGATTATTTGAAGCCCTGAGCATTTTATCTTGAATATTATAATTTAGTTTTGACATATGTTGAGTCTAGAGTTTAGGTTGGTAAATCGTGAGCAAAAGTATCTAGTAATTTGTCTTAGAATTATCTTTAAATTCAAGACTACTACTAAGGTTTCTGCATAACAAGTTTCAAGCTTTAGTTGTTTGATAGCAAGTCGATTGATTGAACAATTAAGTTTTTGATAGATCGAGATTATTTTGAATCAATCGGACTGTATAATTCAGAAATGCAAATTTAGCACCTCCTGGCAATACTGTAGAAGGAACACAGGAAATGTTATAGTGGCCTTACTCTTATAAAAAAAAAATGAGCAACCAAATTCTCTATTTTCCTATAATAAAAAAAACACCCAATTATGTTCAAATAGAATTAAATGAATCAATCATGATATTTTAATCCTAGGCTAGGCTCGTTTACAGTCATATCGATATGGGTAAAATGCAAAACTGACCCTCTAAGTTTCTTCAGATTTCATTTCAATCCTCTAACTTTCAAGTTTATTCAATTAAGGTTCTTCTATTAACTTTTGTTATATATTGTAATTAATTTTTCAATTTTATAAATTTTTCTTCAAAATTTTGAATTAAAAAAATTCAATTAATGATTGAAAAATATTTTCAAGATTTTTTTTTTTTCAAAAAATTTTAACAAAAGTCAACGAAAATGCCTTAATTAAATAATCTGAAACTTAAATGACTGAAATAAAGAAAAACAAAGTTAGAGAACTAAAATGAAATCTAAAGAAAGTTAGAAGATCAATTTTGCATTTTAGTCTATCAATATCTACTATAGGCCTACCTCCAAAATCACAAACCTAGCCTAAATATACCTCTAACCCACTTTCCATCCTAACCTCACCCTCCACCAAAACTTGTGAAAAGAGAGTGCCATTGTTCGAGATCCCATTGTTTATGGTTAAGAATAATAATTTAAAATTTTTATTATAAAAAAAAAAAACAGTAGATAAGTTCATTATTTGAAGCCTTGCCCATTTCCTCTTGAAATATTATATTTTAAATATATGTATATATATGAGATATCAAAATTTGGATTGGAGACAGACGCAAAACATGATACATGATCCAACTAGCGCTATGCAACTGACAGTAGAAAAATTATAACAAAAAACAGTATTTAGTTCTTGAATCTAACACTCCGGCTGGTTGCTACATTAATTCCAGAGGCTTCTCCGCCGTAAGGACCAATAGGTTTCTTGATCTCCTGCACCTGCCCTTTCCGACGATTCAGTTTTTTCTTGTGTTGTTCCTGCATATTTTACAAAAGAGAGAGATTAGTTACTAAATACAGGAATAAAGTGATTTGTTACATTCAAGCAGTCTGTCATAATACCTTGTACTTCTTCCTAGGATTTTTGGTTTGATTCTTGCGGTTCCGAGTCAGCCCTCTGTTCTTCTCCATCTGCAGCAAGTTTGACAGAAAATATAAATGAGTTTGGAGACACAGATTATGGTCAAGATCTAACAAACCGGTGAAAATGGGGATGTGCCCACCTCGTAAGTGATATAGCGCTTTCCATCAACGGGTTCAGGAGAAGATGGGACTACCGCTGAGGTCCTGCAGAAGCAGAAATGTTTTCAGAATACAAGACTACCAGAACCACAGAAAATCTAAGTGTGTAGAAACAGCAACTAAAGATTTGACTGGCACTCATAAACCATAAAAATTGCAAGACAAATAAACAATAATAATATTAATAATCAAACATGCACACAAACATATGGAAAGGAAAATCTATAGCACATGAGAGTAAACTTTAACTGTATAATACAGCACAAAGGGATTTGAACAAGTTATTCTTCTTATTCATAGATGTAATACTAAATACAAACCCATAGAGGAAATCCAGAAACCTAACTATAACTATTAGAAGGTAGCAAAAAGTATATCATCTAATCACAGTGCAGAAACACACCTTGAATACATCTCAGCTTTGGCGGCAAGTTTTGCAGCTCGTCGTTGTTCAGCTTGTTTGTAATATTCATCTTCTGAATCTCCTGTATCACCATCCCCCATGTCAGCATCCCCATCGACCTCAAAATTGTCAACTTCATCCTCCCCAACATCATCCTCAGATTTAATTCCAGCTCCAGCCAACACTCGGAGCTCATGCTTCCTCCGCCTTTCTCCAATATCATCCCTTTTAGGTAAATCATCATCACCAGAAACCACCTTCCATATAGATTGAATACAAATGTTATTTAAATAGAGATACTTTTAAACTTCTCAAGAAAATCAACTAGCAATATGGTTTCCCTAAGTTGAGAATTTTTTCTTTTTCCTAGCTATTGGAATATTTCATCAGAAAGAAGAATCTATTATTCACACAACACATTCAAATGTTTCTCCATCATATTACAACCTAAAATTCGATAGAACCCGAATCACATACATAAATCAACTATTGAATCATCCACACAAAAATGTAGGACACTACTATAGTAGATAGATAGTAAAATACAATAAAGTTGTTGGGTTGTAATATGAAGGGCTATGAATGAACCAAGCCAAACAACATGATGAAAATTCAGGATTGTAAATTTAATTGTATTTCATACACGATTTGAGCTCGAAATCATTACCAAACTAGATTACATGTTGGAGCTTAATTCATTTTCTTGTTGAACAAACTTAAGCTTGTTCACGAGCATACATAATTAACATACTTTTTTTCCTATGACTAAAATATTTTGTTCCTTCACCAACAAATTTATAAAAATAAAAATAAAAAAATAAAAACTAGTAACTTAATCATAGATGAAATTATATTATTTGAATTAATTAGATAGATTGTTTTTTGTTTATGAACTTACAAAAGTTAGATTCACCAAATTACAATGCAGTGGTTTCCAAACTACAATGTACATTCCTGCTTTAAAATGGGGGAAGAAAATTTTAAATGTGGTAATTTGTAACCAATGGCAAAATTTAAAAGTTAAGGTACTGTTGAGAAGCCTTAAAACTTAAGAATGGAATATAATTGTTGCAACATGCACCAAATTAATTATTTTTCCCCATCAAAACATAAACCCTAAAGAAACAATTGAGAAGGACCCATGAAATGTCAGTATCAATCTTCTTTTTTGGGGGATACCCAACATGGACAACCAAACATTATTGCTCATGTTCAAAATATTATATTAAATCTATAAAAGAAATTAAAAATAAAATAAAAACCAGCAGTTGTATTAAAAAGATTAATTATTTTTTCCCATCAAAACAAAAATCCTTAAGCAAAAATATATGTTTTGACATGCAGGGCACTCTACACCCAACCTCATGCAACAGTTAAAATTTTCGAAAAAAAAGAAAGCTTTGAGTAGCCTTACCCAGCTGGTGTATGAAAGAGATCAACTATATACATATATATGATGGTTTTCTTTCATATGCAGGCTACAATTGATTGATGAAATAAATGTCCATATAAACTCACACATACAAAGAGGAGGTCCAATCAAGTTTTATACCTTGGGCTTATTTGTTTTAGCGGAAACAATTTGGGACAGTTTACTTGTGCTCAATGAACTTGCATGACCATTACTGAATGTAGTAGCCCCCATGTCTATAGCATCATCATCGAAATCATCATAGGTCACAAGTCTGTTCCATTCCAACTTCAATGAATTAGTACTCAAAATTTCAGAAAGAAGCCAACACTAGAGAGCTTAGGCAGAAACAGTACCCATTAACTGGCTTCAGACGTTTCTGGGCTTTATCAGACTTTGAAGCTCTGGAACTAAGGATACCCTCTTGTTTCAATCTTTCTTCAAGGGCAGCTCTTACTTTTAACATTTCCATGCTTTTTACACCAACTTGATCACTCTGCCATATTTTAACAGTTGCACATTAGCCAAATTGAAGCAACAAATATTTATGTTAAAAGAAAAGATATATGGGGACATGTCCTAGATAAGGCCAAGTAGCATAAAAAGAACCATGTAGCAGACTCGAAATATATAGGATTTATCTTCGTTGGGTTGAATTGAGTTAAAATAGAAAAATAAAAATTAAACACAACAAAAATGATTGATATCAGAAAAGAAACATGAAAAGCATCAAACTTATAGTCTCAAATTTGTGATCACATCTCCATCAAGAATAATTCACCTGGCGTTTGCGTTTTCCTGTTTTGTTCTCACTATCCTTCAAAGGTTCCACGTTTTCCAACTCAGTTGTGTTATGAGGCTGCAGTATTGAAAGAAAACTAAGACATGAACTAAAAAGAGAATCACTCGAAAACAAAGCATGTATTGCTAAGTTAAAGAAGTAAAAACAAGCATGTTTTGTAGCGAGAAGACCTACCACTGTTGTTTCTTGGGTTTCAGCTGAAGGATAGGGCCCCTGATCTTTTGTAACAGAATCACTTGACAATGTAGTATTCTCTCTACCCAACTTTACTACCATTTCAACCCCTTGATTGTTGTTCAGGAACTCCTCAAGTTCAGATGGAAGATTCCCATCAAGTTGTTTTGTCTGTTAGTGGAGCAAACATTAAAAAGAAGCAAGTTGTCAGGGAAACCAATCCACATCTGAAATAACAAACCAGTATACCTCAATGACAGAACTGCTATAATCATCTTTGTGCACAAAATGGGAAGAAAAATATGGGTAGAACACAGGTACTCATATGATCACAGAGGATAAACATTGTCACATATAAAGCAATTTGATAAATGTAATACATAGAAAAATAATTCATCTTTTCCCAGTTGTTAACC
Source organism: Castanea crenata (assembly GCA_020976635.1). Classification (NCBI taxonomy): domain Eukaryota; kingdom Viridiplantae; phylum Streptophyta; class Magnoliopsida; order Fagales; family Fagaceae; genus Castanea; species Castanea crenata. The sequence continues at coordinate 2,608,043 of JAGHPS010000031.1, read as the reverse complement.
AACTAGACCAGACCAATTTGTAATGATAAGCTTAGATCCTATCCACATCTTTTTAAAATTTACCAAAAATATATGGTGCATACCATATCAGATATGAAAGTACTTAGTTTTAACTTCTACAACCATCTATTGCAGCTATGTCAGCATTGCTTTTTTTTTTTAATTATATTCAGTTTTCATCAAAAGCAATAGACAGGCATACTTAGAGACAAAGGCCACCCATTCAACAATTGCCCTTATCTGAAAAAAAAAATACCTATACATGTGTGTGTGTGTAACATAGCAATTAAAGCATAAAAATTTTAGATACATATCTATATGAAAGTTTAAGAAGCAACGCCCCTCTATATAGCATTGCAATAAATCCTAACAATGACAGATTAGCAAAGTAATTTAGATATTCCATTATACCTGGACACTTATTTCAATTTTTTTAAAAGACGAATTAGTTTTAGATAGTGCATTATAATTTGGATCTTTCTAGCAGCACTGATAGCAGTTGACCTATCAGAGTGCCAGTCCATCAGAAACTTACACTTTTTAGTTATAATGAATGAAGTGAACCCCAGGACAAAGACATGTTACCCCTCCTTTTACTAAACCATTTTAAGTGGGCTGCAGGGTTCTTAAGGCATTCTCTGGCCCAACAAGTATTAGCTCTCCCAGCAAAGGAGGTGATCTAGCTCCTACACTCCAGGTTGCAGAAATTACATAGATCACTCAAGGACTAAGTTATGAATGTAACTTTCAAAGGATTGACTATTATTCTAAACATGGTAAGACAGACAATAATAGTCACAGTGCACCAATTTAACTAATTTGAGAGGGGAACCTGATTCCTGAAAGAGAGGCAAAAATACAAAACATGTATAAAAATATTAATGCACCATCAATAGAGAAACATAAGCCACATTGCGTACACATTATGTAAGTACAAACTTTTTTAACAGATTAATACAAACAAATGATTGTTTTAGGACCACAACACTTATTAATTTAGCATTTTGATGGAGAAGAGAAGACCTTATCCAATAAGCTCTTGATCTCTACAAGGCGAGCTAGCACAGGATGATCACGAATGGGCTGCCCTTCAGACTTGAGAAGGAGATAGAAAGTTATAGCTTGGCAATACAAGAGCAAAAGAAGCTGCTTCATCTCCAAATAATGCATTCCTCCTTCCATCATAATTTCCTCCTTTTTAACCTTAAAACATCAAAGCATTTACAATGCTGAATGCTAAGAAACCAATCAAAAGCATCTTTACATGTTATGACCATTTGTGTGTGTGTGTGTGTGTGTGTGTGTGTGTGTGTGTGTGAGAGAGAGAGAGAGAGAGGGGGGGGGGGGGGGGGGGGGAAGGGGGGAGAAAGAGAAACTGTAAATGAAAATTGGTGTGAGGACACTGGCAGGATGTACAGGGTGAAGAGTAGGAACCACAAATATATGAACCCAGTCGGGACAACGTAATGAGTCAGATCTACAGGCATTTAAACATTCAAACATTTTAAAATCTTTTGAAAGCTAAAAAAAATTCAAGGAGTATTACGTATCAAAGAGAAACCTATAACCAACCCCCTGCAGATACCACAGATAAACATAGAACAAAACATAATATAAGCCCCTCAAAAAGGAAAAATTCAAAGATAAATCAATCCATTTCTAGGTAGACTCCATCTAAATAAACTAATCAAAGAAGAAAATATAATACCATGCTTAAAAGTGGATCCACTTTTTTTTCAAGCTGTTCAATTGCATCATTCAGCTCCGACAGCAAGCCAACTAATTCTGGAGCAGAACTGTGGGATAAAAACATTATTAACCAAGCATGCAGAAGCAAAAGTTATCACTGCTAATGATAAAAATAAAAAAATAAAAAAGAGAGAGACATTTATAGCAAGAAGCAATGATTAAAGGCCTCCCCCAAAAAAATAAAACTCAGCAACATAGCTTATGAGCATATTTAAGCAGCAATAAGTGGATCAAGATCTAAATAATAGAAAATCTACAATTATCAGTCAAGCATGTATTTGATATATACAACAACCTATGTAAGATATTCAATGCCTTCGTAGCAAAACAACCACATTATACATACATCCAATTAACAGTTAACAAGGCTCAAAATCGCAAACAACATGGAGCAGGGGCATGATGAAGAGCTCAATAGAAACAGTCTAACCAAAGAGGATGCAGGCGGAAGATCTCTTAATAAACCACCACAAATACTAAACATCTTTAGATTTTGCAGCACCAGATGAGTTCACGGAACCAAAGCCAAATGTAATAGGATAACACATTGCTGGGGAGATAACGCCTTAGGGAGCCACCAACTGAGTAGTTAAAATAACATATAAGGACACCACTTATAACGAAAGACTTAAGCCTGTGAGTTTGGGCCTAACTATGTTGTATTAATCACCCCATCTTGACATTCTTATTCAATGTGGAACTTTACTCACACATGTATTCCCAACACACGTTCTATTAAATGTAGGTTCCACCTCTAAAAAGTGGATGGAACACCTTTTTTTACATGTCCTTTTTTACTACTTCTATTGGCCTTATTTTTCTTCCTTTTGTTTTTCCTTAACTTGAATCAACTTATTCTTTCTCACCGGTGCATTACTTGCTGTCTTTCAAATAACCACACCATCTCAAGAAAACCTCCCTCACCTTTTCATCAATATGGGCCAACCCTATCTTTAAAGGGAATTTCCTCAATTTGAATTACAATTGTCAACCCAACTATCTCAACACCTTCAGTTTCACTTACATTTAGTGAATAATGGTTGCCCACTTGACATCAAGCAACAATTGTTATAATCCAACGGCATTTCAAATCACCTTTAGAAAACTTCACTGCAGGTACAAGGCCCACTAATAAATCCCCTAGACACCCTTATAATCATTCTTAGAAAACCCCTCCCCTTCCCTACCCCTCAAAAAGAGATTCAATTTCTTCCTATAGTTGAACCAAGATTTTTTCTATAAATAATATAATTGCAAGCATAATTTTTCCACAAAATTTGGATCTATGAAAGCATAAGAAAAGGGAAACCTCACTAGTTGAAGGAAGCAAAATAATACTGCAGACCCATCTGCAAATATTCCTGTGGCATGTCCCATGTTGTTAATTTGAAGTAAGAAGAATGGGTAGGCCAATCTGCTTACTCCATCATGTTGAAAGACACAATGAATCTATTGTGCATCTTGTATTAGCTCCTTCATCAGATTTCTACAAATTCTTACTCAATCTTTGGCTTTCTCTAAGATAGCTAGACTAGCTCAACAAATTAAATTTCTAAGTAAAAGCACCCCACACTAGATTTCGTCTTTGATCATAACCTTATTACATTTCTAACACCACCACCTGTTTGATCTCTGGAATGGCTATTACTTATGAAGCTACAAAACCTTTCTCCTTATCATGTTCTTCAGAGTATTACATTTCAGCCTTGATCAAAAAGAGTCAGCTCAAAAATATAACACACAAACAAGTGCAGAAATATAAGAACTATACAAATAAAAATTGAAAAAGGTTACCTATATAAAACATCCATTTGTTCCTCCTTTGATAGAGCACTCAAATCTTTCTTAACCTCCTCATAAGCTGCTCCCGTGTCATCAAAGGCTTCTTTTATCCCTGGATGTTTTTTTCTGCCTTTTCTTTTGGCTGACATTTCCTGTACAAGCAGCGATATTGGGCTATGTGTCATTCAAAAGAATTAATATTCCATGCACCCCTTTAAAAGTAACAAACAGTAAAATATGGATAAGACATGTACACTAGTAACATATTGGTGTTATACGTGCAAAGGGGGTGAACAATTTGTGGATCACTTATTGCTTCATTGTCCTATAGCTTCTGAATTGTGGTGTATCATGTATGGTATTCAGGTTCATGGAGTTTCTTGGGTGATGCCAAAGTCAGTTGTGGATTTGATAGCCTCTTAACAAGGTCATTTTCGTAGACATTGGGATACTGTTATTTGAAGAGCAATTCCTCATTGCTTGAAGTGGTGAATTCGGTGGAAGCAGAATGCTCAGTGTTTTGAGGAGAGTGAAAGATATTTGCCTGATATTAAGCTGTTTTTCTTTAAATGTTGTTTGAGTGGATGTTAGCTGTGGGTTCTCTTTCTTTATGTTCATTATATAATTTTGTTGATCACTGTAATCTGTTAGATTGATTGTATTTCTCCCTTTGTATACTTCTTGTATACTTGGGTATTAGTTTTCTATCAATAAAATTTACTTATCAAAAAAACACAAAAGAGGATAACCCAAGCTTGAAAATAAAGACCAAAGGTTTAACTTACTTATCTCTTTACTTCCTTTTTTCATTAACAAGGAGAGAATATTGAACCCTCACCTCTAGAGTTAATTCCCTATCACTCGGATCACTACAATCTTCAATTACATCAAGGCCAAAGTCTTCAATTGTATAAGATTCTGCTTTTTGCATCTGTAGTTTCTTAACCGCTTCCTCCTCCTTCAAAGGTCCGTCATCATCACTTGATTGTGCCTTCATCAGAAACAAAAAGTTTAGAGCAACTACAAAGACAACCTCAATTATATACACATGATTGCATTAAGAAATTAGTTTGTGAACAAGCTAGTTTCCATAGAGGCAGTAAGTGATTGTTGCTGAAATATATATGTGTGTATATATATATATATATATATATATATATATATATTAAATACAAAGGGGAAAAAGTGAGAAGGGGTTTGGAGCATGATTGGACAAATAGCAAATAATATTCAAATCATCACCTCGTAATCAGCATTATCACCATGATAATATTCCTTCTTTTTTCCACCCCATAGAGACTCTTGTTCTTCCTCATCTTCTTCCTCATCTTCAAGCATAGCATCTTCAACTCCACCAAATTTTTCCCGTAAATATTTCTGTGTCCTAGCCACTACAAACAATATGCATAATTAATCATACAAAACGTTACTCCAATTGTTGTAAGAACCAAAGGGAATAACAATTGAGAGTTTTTTATGTAAGAAAATATGTAGAGAATGATTTAGAACCCACCCCCCCCCCCCCCCTCCCCCCCCCCCCCCCCCAAAAAAAAAGGAGTGATTCTCATCAGAGTCCATTCTATCATTTCAACCAAGGGAATACCAAGAGATGAACCTAGTGCTACCTAAGGTCACTTATAAGTGCCCCATAAAATTCCAAAATAGCCTAATACCAATTAGCCAACTTGAAAACACCCTAGATTACACTTCGGAGATATGTAACCCTGATGCAGGTGTAAAATTGCAGAATATGCATGTGTAGGATGTATGATTACTTTTTCTTAATGAATTAATTTACTTGTCCCCCCCCCCCCCCCCCCCCCAAAAAAAAAAAAAAGTTATAGGAATATGCATGAAACACAATGACATAGAGAGTTGGGTTGGTTTGCAATAGCATTGATTTACTACGATGCCCGTTCTTTTAATACTAATTTGTGTTTTGCAGTTTGAAGCAGTCAAACTTTTGTTTGATATTTATTATATACATTTACATCAATATTACAGGCTCTTGTACGGCATAATGGTATTTCATTTAGCTAATGAAATCTTTTACAAATGTAGGTGTGATTCTTTTTTATTTTTCTTTTTTTGGAGGGGGGTGTTAAGCAAGAATTTCCTCTAATTCAACTTCCACATTTTTTCAATTAGAGCATCTCTATTTATGTAGATGTAGTTATGCAGTTGTTTTTTATCAAAAAAAGAAAACAAAAAACAAAACAAACAGCTTGAGATATACTTTCAAAAAACAAAACTGATTAAATGCATGCAAGAAATTGCAAACCAATTTCCTTACTTTTTGCAATATCTCCAGTTTCATCATCTTCATCCTCGTCATCATTCATACCCTGTAAGCAACATTAGGATTGCCAAGTGGGAAAGAACAAAGATACAAACAAAAATCACACTGCTTGCTACATGCTTATGCTCAATCAAAAACAATTACAAAATAAGAATTCTGCCTTAACATGTTTGTTTCAGTTATGCAGAAGAGATCTATAAAGTTTTTTTTTTTTTTTTTGATAGGTAAAAATTATATAGAAGAGATTTGTATAGTTTTCACATATAGAAGGCTCTCTTAAAATTCACAATTCTTTTTAGCATTCTTTTCCAAGATCTTTTAAATGTTTAAAACAGTTATATGCTTTCACAAAACTAAACAAAATGTAACTTTAATCCTAATTCACACATGACAAGGATTTCTATTCAATTAAAGTTTTTTCTTTTTTATAAGTAACAACATTTAATTGAAAAAGAAAAAAAAAAACTAAAGTAAATCCAATATTATTCTCAACTGGAAGAATCTATTTTAAAATTTCAAAGCAACTATTACAACTTGATATAAAAGGGGGAAAAACCTTGAGATCAAAGACAGGTATCTCATCATCTGAGTCCACAATATCACCATTCGCATCCAGCGGGATAATATCCCTCTGCTTATGAACTGCAAACACAAATAAACATTATAAAACCCATCAATTTTTCCCAAAAACTAAAACAATAGTACAAATACAAAATAAGTTTGTCACTGACTCCATAACATTGAAACAGTAAGCAACAGAAAAACAATAAATCAGAGAGCTTAAAAAAAAAGAGCATCAAGCTCAGTGTACTAAAATGCTCTCAGTCACATTGAAAAAATATAGGACAAAATACATTGTTTGTCTCTAAACTTTTAACCCTAGAGCAATTTAATCCTTGAAGTTTAAAGAGATCACATTTAGTCCCCAATAAACAGAAAGTGATCGCTTTTAGTCCCCCAACAAACTAAAAGTAATGGCTTTTAATCCCTAAAAAGTTAAAAGTAATCAATTTTAGTCCATATCAAACTTAAAACCGATGGCTTTTAGTCCTTAAAAAATATAAAGTGATTAATTTTAGTCCTTAAAAACATAGAGTGGTCGCTCTTAGTTATTAAAAAGACATAAATTAATCAATTTTAGTTCCTAATATCATTTTTAGTTTGGCCAGGGACTAAATGCAATCACTTTGAACTTCAGAGACTAATATTGCTCGTGAACTAAGCTTTCACATTGTGCTTAAGCCAAAAATATAAATAAAATATAACTTCAGAGAATGAGCTTTGCTTACAGGCATCAATTTCATCGTCCATGTCATCGGAGGCAACACCACGGTTGCGTGAAAAACTCTTAGGGTTTATGACCTTTCCTCTCTTACCCATTGCTACAAAGATTCAAAGAAGTAAAATTAACAAAACCCCCATATCATGAATTCGTAGTTCTATTTATTTACATAGCTTAAAGGGGTTATTGAAAACAAGGTAATATAAATAGAAGAAAAGTATTACCTGAAGTGAAAGGTAGCGCAGAGAGAGAGAGAGCGGTGGCTGTGGGTGGTGGTGCTTTGCCGAATGGGCGGCGGCAACAATGAGAAGCTGCGGCGCGCGGAGGGTGGGAAACAAATGAAAAGTGAAAACAAAGGACGAGAAAGGGGGGGGGGGGGGGGGGGGGGAAGGGCTTAATGCAGGAAAAACCAAAAATTAAAAATAAAGAGTGTTTAAAGACCTGGCCAATGACAGCTGGTCCAATGACATGGTGCCAAGTAATTAAAATAAGACACATCATCATTATCATCACAATTCCTAACCTTGATTATAGAGTAAAATACTATTTTGTTTTTTAAATTTTATTAAAAATTTATTTTTTATCCCTAAATTTTAAAAAATTCTTTGTTCATCCTTAAATCTTATAAATAGTTTTTTTTCTAATTTTAAAGAGTTTTTTAAGAGATAAAAATATAGATGAAAAAAAACTTCTTTCAATAGTTTAATAATAATTTTTTTTCTTTTTTAAGTTTAAAGACATTAATAAAATATTTTTAATAGTATAGGAACAAAAAAAATGAACTTCTCAATAGTTTATGAAAAAAAAATCTTAAAGTTTAAGAATGAAAAATAAACTTTTGGTAAAATTTAAGACCACAATAATATTTTACCCGAAATTATATATTTCTCAAATTTTGGTTCTATTACTAATTTTGCAATTGGAAAATTTATTTCAAGCCGATATGGTTCCTTTTGTAAACATACACCAACTATAGGTGTCTAATGGACATACTTTATGTACTTTACTTTTAAATATTAATTAAATTCCCCCTTTTCACAGCCAAAAAAAAAAAAAAAGAAGAAGAAAGAATTGGATTAAGACAAGATAAATGGAAAATGGAAATTTGGTTCGACCAAATGGGTTGAGACACCAACAAATAAAAGTAGAAAACTTTAATATTTGGAATCAGTACAAAGAAAGGATGAGGGAAGAAGAGAACTTCGCTGATTGCCATGGATCTTTGCTTCCAAAATCTCTTTAGCTTCTCTTCTTCTTCATTTTCTCCTTTGGTGGCTAGGAGCTTGGCAGTGAGGAGTGAGTCATGAATGTGTTCAAGGTATGAAATGTCAGATACGGTCCATTTGGTTGCGGGATGTACAAGTGAGAAAAAAGTGGAGAATGGATTAAAAAAATATTTTATTTTTCCCTTATATTATTTGGTTGGAAATGTGGAAAAGTAAAGTAATGAAAAACTCTTTGTTTGGTTGAAAAGAAAAATGAGATGATAGAAAATGTAGATAGTATAAATTTACTCTCATATTCTTAGTATATACTTTTTTTATAATAAAAAAATATCTTATTAGAAAAAAAAATAAACACCATAGTCAAGGTAAAAAGGATAAAACCAAATGCGTACGTACCCAAATTCCCTTATTGGACCGGACCTAGAGTTAGGCTTACAATTTATTTGTATGGTGGGTAATGAGTTTGCTACTATAGGTGGCTCCCAACCGAGCCTTAACAAGGAGTTGCCCCACATGGTCTAGTCTCCCTCCTTCTTGCCTTAAACTACTACAGCTACTACTTTGTTCCCTCTTTCTTTCTTCCCTTTCCAAAATGTCCAACCCCTTCTTCGTTCTCTTCTCTTATTTATAGCTTGAGGTTAGTGGTATGCTTATGATTACCCTCTGGTTCCACTCATGTGGGTGGGGCCCAAATTGATTATTCTTGACAAAAAATATGCTTCGTTGGAATTGGTGCCAGCCTCCAAAAGTTGCTCGGCAGCGTGATTCCCCAGGACACTCTCGAGCTGCCGAGGAATTGCTGCACAACACAAGGATAACCACTGGTCACCCTATTCGTGGGTTGTGTTTACATGTCGAGCCTATAAACAGTGAACCGGTCATGTCATTGGGCCTGGGCCCGATAATATTTATGGTCCTATTCTGGTTTGGGCCCAAGATAAATGGGCCTGTGGCCATATGCCATACAATAGCCCCCCTTGATTCGTGTCTAGCAACCGAGAACGAATTAAGGACTTACTTCGGCAAGCCAACGGCTCCTTGGAAAGCTTAACCGTCAGTCATTAATGGTGGATAAAACAGTTATTAATGCTCTTTTAAAAGAAGCGTTATGACAACCTGTCAAATTTAGCCGTAATCATGACCTGACGGTTCGTGAACCAAGGCCATGCGTGTGGAAGTTACGAAAGTAACTTGAAAAGGCTTTCCCGCTTCTTTGTCATTAAATTCCCCCTCCCTATAAATAAAGACCTCCTTCCCCTCAGATTATCTTTTCACTTTCTCACTCCCTTAAGTTCTCCACAACCGAGCATACTTCTTGATGAGGAGAAAAATTACCCTCATCTTAAAATAGAAAAGCTAGCTTTGTCCATCAAGCCAACATTGTCCTTCAAGCCAGCTTCGTCATTCAGACGAATGACTATGGCACGCACTAAATGAATCCTCCATTAATGACACCAGAAAGGCAAAAGCGTAACCAAAAGACCAACTGGTAGAAGACCATTGATGATAATAAACGCCTCTGCATTCAATGCTATTAAGATCGTCATTGATCAAAGAAGACGTTACGCATTTATTACGCTTATTAATGATAAAGAGTAACGGACGAAGCAACGGTAACGAATGAGTTGTACACACCAAACATAAATTCTTTAACGTATTAGTCGTTGAGCATAAATGCAGGAATTCATTACCCATTAAAGCGGCAAACAACTATAAAAGGTGAAAGCACCAAAAACCTAAGGTACGCTCAATTACGCACGAATACTCTACAAAAGTCACTCTCCAGTTTGTCTCTCTAAAATCTTTCTCCTTTATTGACTTAAGCATCGGAGGTAGTTTGGTTGACGCCACACCGGCATGTTACTCTTCCATCCAGTATATTTTGCAGGTTTTCCTCTAACAGAGATGACCCAACCACAACTTTGTCCTTCAACTACGATTAGGATCTCATACTGAGGATTTTTTGCATCATCAGTTTGGCGCCATTTGTGAGAATCGACAAGCCATTCAAGCTATCTTTCCCAATGACAAAAGAGATCCTTGCAGTACGAGATAGACACTGACTCTGCACAACAAATCCAGGCTTTCTTGGCCAATGTGGAAGAGCTGACTCGCCAGAATGAAGAACTGTGAAAGACAATGGAATCCCAAAATGTAGAATGTCGGCGAACCAGTGAAAACCAAAATGAAGAAGAATCAAACTCTCAAGCCAACAAGCGAGACAGAACTTCAGGAAAAGATTCCACCAGGGGTGGAGAATGAGCTTCGCAACATGAGGAAAGAGATGGACGAACTAGAAAGTGCTATGAAGGACAAAGGCAGAGAAAATTTGTTTGGGATAATTTGAAGGACAAATTCACCATTCACTAATGAAGTGCTGAATCACCCTCTCCCACCAAAATTCTCTCTCCCGCAGTTGGAGTCATATGACGGTTCCAAGGATCCATTGGATCACATCAAATCATTCAAGACATTGATACTATTACAAATGACCCCAAACGAGGTGATGTGTAGGGCATTCCCAACGACACTAAGAGGAGCAGCCAGAGTATAGTTTAACAAAATTCGACCAGGAACTATTGCAAATTTTGAACAACTTAGCAAGAGTTTTGTTCATCATTTCACTAGGGGGTAAAGACAGAAGAAGTCGATTGGTCATCTTCTCAACATTCAATAGGCAGAAGGAGAATCGCTACGACCAATACGTGATACGCTTAAACAAAGAATTGTTGTAGGTAGATGAAGCTGAAGATCAAGTCATCTTGACGACCTTCCAAGCGGGACTTCTGTCGTGAGATTTCTTCTTCTCAATCACCAAGAGTCCACCAAAAACAGTCATGTAACTACTCCAAAAGGCTCAAAAGTATATGAATGCTGAAGGTGCAATAGTCTCGAAAGAAGAGAGATGAAAGGAACTTATGTAGTTGCACTCACCCATGGGGCATGGAGTATAAAAAGAACTTTTCTTTTGAAATCCCACTTTTAGCATTGATGATGCACAGAAAATCAATAGGCTGAATGCTCGTTTCAACGGGTTAGTGATTGCTTGGAAGGCCTGTAAAGAAAAAGATACAAGATCAAAGAAGATCAGGGTGAACTGGCTAAGAACCCTCCGATGCTTAAGTTAGTTTTTTTTCTAGGACTCAAGAATTCCAACTTTTTAAGAGTAATGAAAACTTACTTTCATTTGATGTGGATGAGTCCTTATAAAGTGAGATTTGGAGTGATTGCTTGTTTAGTAACTTCCCCAATATTTGTGGAAGTTAGAAGGTTCGAACTTAACTTCCACAACTGCTATAGAAGTTAGAATGTTCAATCTTATCTTCTACAACTGCCATTGGAAGTTAAGTACTTAATAGGAAGTAATAGCACTTAGTAGGAAGTTATAGTGATGGACAAGGATTTTGCTCATGTCTCAAAATAATAGTGGTCCGAATTATAAGCTTTTGTAGATGAACTAATTTCTGGAAATTTCCTAAGTGTTGGGGGTCATCTTGGTGCTTCCCTAATGGACGACCCTTATGTCCATGGACAAGCTTCTTATGTTGGGCAGACCTTTCACTCTAGACAACTCCTATGGACGAGATGGTTCAATTTTTAGTTCCCCATCAAGCATTAAGCATGTTTGCATTTTTGTACTCTTGCTAGAATTTCTATCATTCACGACTAAGGCAAGAAAAGAAGTTTACTAAAATAAATAAATAAATATTATATATACATATATATATATATATATATGTATATATACATATATCTTTCATGATGTATTTCCTTCTTCATCTCCTTCCTTCACTATGATCCACGAATGAAGGAGGAAAACCTAAAGACGCATAAGCGTGGGTATTACTCACGCAGTGCAACAATGCCATGATTACTAATGTCATGACAAAAACCTAAAGACGTATAAGCATGGGTATAACTCATGCAGCGCAAAATCATCCTAACTAATAATGTCATGACGAAAACCTAAAGACGCATAAGCGTGGGGGTAACTCACACAGCGCAACATCATCATAGGCACCAAAGTTGTTGATACACAACTATCAAAGTCAACTAAATCAAAAATTGTTTAAACACAACTATTACGATCGTCATTCAAACATGAATGAACAAAAAATGGTTAAGCTAAAGACGCTCTAATAACATGACTTTAAGTCATGCATACAGCGCAATATCGTCATTTAAACATGACTCAATTCAAAGCTGTTCAAACACAGCTAAACATAAAAAGTTGTTCAAACACAACTAATATTGTCATTCAAACATGACTCAATAAAATACAAAACTGTTCAAACACAGCTAAACATAAAAAGTTGTTCAAACATAACTAACATCGTCATTCAAACATGACTTTATAAAAAAACTTTTCAAACACAGCTAAACATAAAAAGCTGTTCAAACACAACTAAAATCGTTATTCAAACATGACTCAATAAAGAAATATTAAAAAAAACGATTCATACACAACTAAACCTAAAAAGTTGTTCAAACACAACTAACATCGTCATTCAAATATGACTTAATACAAAGCTATTCAAACACAGTTAAATATAAAAAGTTGTTCAAACACAACTACAATCGTCATTAAAACATGACTCAATAAAAAAGCTGTTCAAACACAGCTAAACACAAAAAGTTGTTCAAACACAACAAATATCGTCATTTAAACATGACTCAATAAAAAAACTGTTCAAACACAGCTAAACATAAAAAGTAATTCAAACAAAACTAACATTGTCATTTAAACATGACTCAATTAAAAGCTGTTCAAACACAGCTAAATATAAAAAGTTATTCAAACACAACTAACATCGTCATTTAAACATGACTCAATAAAAAAAAAATTTCAAACACAAACAAAACCTGAGAAAGTTGTTTAAACACAACTAATACCATCATAACTCAGCTGTTCAAGCGCAACTGAATGCAAAGAACTCATTACCATTGTCATAACTAATAATGTCATGACGAAAACCTAAAGACGCATAAGCGTAAGAGTAACTCACACAACGCAACATCGTCATCACTGATAATGTCATGATGAAAACCTAAGGTCAAGTTTTACTAACTTTACTCTACTGATCATGTCTGTTGATCTAGTGTTAATGCAGATAAAAGATGAACCATCTTCACAATGGCCTCAACCCATGTTGGTTCTAGTAGAAGGCCTAGGTGTAAGCAGGTATTGCAGGTTTCGTCAATATCATGAACATCGCACTGACAAATGCAAGACATTTAAAAAGGCAAATGGAGACCTCGATTCGTCAACAAGAAAAAAAAGCTGCAGGAGTTTGTACGAAAGACAAATTCACGCAGATGATACCAAGACTCCCACAGGTGAAGTAAGAATTTCTATCATTCACAAATAAGGTGAGAAAAGAAGTTTACTCAAAGCAAAAAAAAAATATATCTCTTTCGTACTAAGTGTATTTCTCAGTCTAAATCATCTCAACGATGAAGATTCTACTGACGAGCATAAGCTCAGGTAGTCAATCTATATCATCTCAATGATAAAGATTTCACTGATGAGCGTAAGCTCGGGTAGTCAATTTATATTATCCCAATGATAAGATTTTACTGATTAGCATAAGCTCAAGTAGTCAATTTACACCATCTCAATGATATGGATTCTACTAACGAGCATAAGCTTAGGTAATCAATCTACATCATCTCAATGATACAGATTCTATTGACGAGTATAAGCTCAGGTAATCAATCTACATCATTTCAAGGATACAGATTCTACTTACAAGCATAAGCTTAAATAGTCAATCTACGAACCATTCCACAATAAACGCGAGCTACATGAAAAACGAGGAAGGCAAAGTTTCAAAAATCATTCCTGCCTTGTCACATAGACAAAGATAGGAATGAGGGGGCAATTGATGAGGAGAAAACCTCCTCGACAGACTCTATCTGTTTTATCTCTCGGTTGACAGCTGCCACTAAGCATTGTCTTGCCACTTGCTGATATTCCCTCACCGTTGCAATGCCGTGTTTGGTGTGGAACTTGACTTTGACATGCAACGTGGACGAGATTGCTCCCATTGCATGAATCCATGGCTTACCGAGAATGGCTATATATGGGGAAAATGAATTAATTACTATGAAAGTCACCATCACCTCCTTCCCTTCCATGTATATTGGGAGTGAAATCTGTCTCTCAAGGACCACCATTCGACCATCAAATCCAACTAAAGGTGTATCATAGGTAAATCTTCATTCTTCAAACCTAGCCCCTTAAACTGGTCGGGATACATTACTTCGACTCCACTTCCTTGGTCCACCAATACTCTCTTCACTATAAAGCTGTTTATTCGAGCCGTAACCACCAACGCATTATCATAAGGCTAGGTCGTTCCTTCCAAATGGTTCATGAGCATATTTCACCCTCTTCCCCGACGGTTGTTCTTCTTGACAATTCTCCGCCGGCACCATGGTCAACACCCTTTTTCTTTGGGGTCACTAAAGTACCTCTTGATGTAGCATGTATGACTTCTATTACACCCAACGGGGGTGGGAAAGGGTTCTCCCGAGGTCTGGCAATTTGCCAGGTCTTTTGACCCCTAGGCTCCCAAACAAACTCCTTCGAATGCCATGACCTTACCAATTGCTCCAAGTGATCCTTCAGAACCCTGCATTGCTCGATGGTATGTCCTTTGTCCTAATGATAAGTGCAATACAAATTCTGATTTCTTCTTGATGGGTCACCCCCCATGTTGCTCTGCCATCGAAAGTATGGCTCGTTCTTTATTCGGTCAAGAATTTTGTGCACTGGCTCCTTAAACATTACGTTGACTTCCCCTACCCTAGCATTGGGTTCTTGAATCCTTAAATCCCGTCTAGGTCTTGGTTGAGAACCCCCTTACTGAGACTCTTTCGAATACTACGTCGTGACCAGTGCCTTCCCTTTGTTTTGCTGTCGATCATCCTCTAACCTCTTGTATTCCTCGATACGCCTCATAAGTTGCTTCATATCCTCGGGAGGCCTCATCGTCAGCAACTCCCGTAATTCAAAATCCGCAAGCAACCCCAACTAAAATGTGCTTGCTGCAACCTTTTCGTTACCCCCACCGATCTCTTTGTACAACTCTAATACCTACTAGCATAACTCCGAAAGGTTTCCCTTGCTCCCATCTTCGTAAACAACAATGCATCCATGAGCTGTGGTACACGGCAACAAGTTATAAACTGGATCCCGAACTCTTGAAGCAATTCTCCAAAACTATTGATCGAGCCATTCCTCAACTCGTTGAACCACCTCAGAGCAGTGGCCCCGAGACTAGAGGGAAACACCCTACACATCAACGTGTCATTATGATTATGTTGAGACATCATCTAGATGTAATGACTTACATGTTCTACTGAGTCTGTCTTCCTGTCATAAGAAATAAACAGGGATCTAGTAAATCTGCTCAGCATCAATACTCGTTTGATCTCTTCTGAGAATGGTGATTGAGTAGCTCTGCGTAAATGCTCGGCTCATAGCATCCAATGCGGTATTCTAGGGTCACCGCCCCTCAGGGGAAACCGAGTCTTTGTCTGCATATTCCCGAGACTGATCCCTAGACTGATGGGAGCCAAACTGACGGGATGCCTTCCATGACTACCCCTTACACTTGCTGACCCTTCAACATGCTCTTTATGGTTTCTTCGTCGGTGCCTACCTCTTACTTCTAACTCTAAATCCCTTACCATTCTACGCAAGTGTTTTAACTCTTGATCCCTCCTATCACGACGCTCATGTTCGGAAGCGCCCAACATTGATCGGTATGTCTGGGACGATCCCTCCCCCGGACCAGAATGCTCTCCTTCCCACTCATGTCTTCGGTCTTCATCTCTCTTGTGCCTCCTTTCTAGCCAATGGTAACCCTAATGAGATCCTCCAAAGCCACTAGCGGCATAACTTGCTAAGTGCCTCTCAAACATCTTCCTTGTTTGAACCTCGGTAGAACTACGGATACGTAGGAGATTCCCACAAACGGTGCCAATTGTACGTGCCCAAATTCCCTTATTAGACCGGACCTAGAGTTGGGCTTACAATTTATTTGTATGGTGGGTAATGAATTTCCTACTATGGGTAGCTCCCAACCGAGCCTTAATAAGGAGTTGCCCCATATGGTCTAGTCTCCCTCCTTCTCTCCTTAAACTACTCTAGCTATTGCTTTGTTCCCTCTTTCTCTCTCTTCCCTTTCCAAAATGTCCAACCTCTTCTCTTCGTTCTCTTCTCTTATTTATAGCTTGAGGTTAGTGGGATGCTTATGATTACTCTCTGGTTCCACTTGTGTGGGTGAGACCCAAATTAATTATTCATGACAAGGAATATACTTCGTTGGAAACGGTGTCAAGGACGTTGGATCTGGTGCTAGCCTCCGAAAGTTGCTCGATAGTGTGATTCCCCAAGGCACTCCCGAGCTGCCGAGGACTTGCTACACAACACAGGGATAACCACTGGTCACCCTATTCGTAGGTTGTGTTTACATGCTGAGTTTATGAATAGTGAACCGGTCATGTCATTGGGCCTGAGCCCAATAATATTTATGGTCCTATTTTGGTTTGGGCCCAAGATTAATGGGCCTACGGCCGTACGGCGTGTATATATATATATATCAACCTACAAATTTGTGGAGGAGGACCAAGTAGATGGGTAATTCTACCATTTCTCATCTCTCTCCTTCCAATCAAACACAATCATATATTTTGTGTCTCCTTTTGTTTTGTGGGAGGGTTTTCTTTTCAGTTTCATTTGTCAAGTGCCTGAACACCCTAAATATTTTAATGATTTTTAGTAAACTGATTAGGGGCAGATTTTCAGCTCTAACTACAAATTGCAGAGAAATTGTTTACTTTATTATAATGATTAAAAATGAGTTTTTTTTTTTTTTTAAATTATCTTTTTTGGGTAGAGATATTTCTGCGAAAGAGTACTGAAAAGGACATATAGATAAATTGTTAGTGGTTAAATGGAGTTGGGCTTTTTATTTTTAAATTATCTTTTATGGGTAGAGATATTTCTGCGAAAGAGTACTGAAAAGGACATTATAGATAAATTGTTAGTGGTTAAATGGAGTTGGGCTTGTATGATTAGTCTATGGAATTTTCAATGGAACTTACCAAAAATAATAATATAATAATTTTCAAATGGAAGAAGAAAAACACTGATTAGTGAAAGTGAAATTTTTGCATGATTATCCAATGTTTTCTTTTTCTTTGAGACGATTGGCGAAGCGGTGGAAGTAAAGTGAAATTATTGTATATACAATAGCAATATAATGCCATGCACATCTTTTTTTTCTTTTGTTTTGTGCCATGTGAGGTAGTTGCACGTGGACAAATGGTTTAGGGATACATTTTAAGCCCATTTTAACAGGTGTTTTTAAACACTTGATAATAAATCATTTTATGAAAGATATCTTTTTTCTTTCTCATATAAAATTCATAAAAGTACAACAATTTACTCAAAAAAATGCCCTAAGTTTACAAAATCCTAAGAATGGTGGGTTGTTTCATATGTAAATACTGTAATCCAATAACAAATCGATGTGTCTATGTAGGTGTATGAAAAAAATTCAATGTCAGCAGTTTTTTTTTTTTTTTTAAACATGAATTTCTAGAATTATTCAAGCATTTGACAACATGTGTAGTATCGAAAATTTTTAAATACTTTTAGAGTGTAGTCTCCTCTCATATTTATTGTGAGTGAGCGTTTTGGCGTCTGCGTTTCTCCTTCAACATTTTGCTTCTTTTTTTTTTTTTTTCCCCAGCTGCACTTGTTGACTTTCCTGTGTTTCACTCTTTTTTTTTTTTTTTTTTCTTTCCTGCGGCAGCATGCTTTTCAGGGGACAACGGATACTGTTTATGAACAGTAGCTATATATTTTTTACTTCTCAGTTATTTTCTGTCGTAAACAGTGCATTTGTGCACTGTTTACAGACCCACAAATTTTATTTTCAATTTTTTTATTAAAAATGGGATCCACCATACTATTCACACATTTAAAAATTATTTTGCTACAGTATTTTTAGTTTTCAATTTTCAGCGATAAGTCCTATCCAAACTGAACTGAATCTCACCCTCAATTCAAGTGAATACAAGATTACCTAATAATTCCTCATCTTCCCCGCACGAGAAAAGAAAATCTATCATCACTTGTTCGATAAGAATTCTGTGTGGTCAATGTGAAAGCACAAACAAAAAAGAGAGGAAATTTTTTTTTTTTTTGAAAGAGATTGATAGACTTCTTTATTGGTATTGGAATTCCGGACACTTTGAACGGGCAAAGAGGTAGGATTCGTAGGAAGCTTCTAACCTAGTGGATGAGTGAGTGAATCTGTGGGCTGCTATGATGCATCTGGTTGCTTCTTAAGGTAAAGCCTCAATACTCCATTTTCATCTTCCTACATTTCATTTCCATCAAAAAAAAAAAAAAAAAATCCTTGCTGTGATCTTTTTCACTTACTGTGTTTTCAGTATGGGGAAGCAACTCTCAGTGATACTATGGCTAATTGTAATCCATCTGCTTTTTTCAACTGGGTATGGTGACTATGGTCGTACACCCACCGGGACTGGAAGTTCTTCCGGTGGATTCAATTCGGAGGAGGCTAGTCGAGATGCTTACGCGGCCCTAAAAAGTAATCGTTTCCCTGATTCATCAGCTCTTAGAAGATCTGATAGAGCGGATGTGGTTGTGGATGTGGATTCAGATTCAATCCCGGAGTTCAATGAGCCTGTTGGTCTACAAGCGGAAGCCCAAGATGGTGGGGTGATGATGCTGCCAAACTTTAATGGTGAAAGGGATGACGAAAATAGTGAGGAATATGTTGAAGTTCAAAGGCGAAGGTTCTCAAGTGGTGCCCAAGATGTAGTTACTTACCGAATATTGTCAAGTCTGTTGGCTGTTTCACACTCTGAAGTTCCTGGCTTGGAAAGCGGAAGCCGAAGGTTATCATTATCAAGTGGTGCCCTTGATGTAGTTGCTTACGAAATATGGTCAAGTCTGAGGGTTGTTACAGACTCTGAAGTTCCTGACTTGGAAAGCGGAAGCCGAAGGTGGTCGACCCCAGGAGCTAGTACATCCTCTCAAGTAGCGAGGAGCTCAAATCAGAGGCCTATTGAATTGGGTATTGCAATTCTTCTCGGATCAATTACTGCTGTTGTTTCCGTTGGTGTTGGTGAGCTATCGTCTCGAAGCAGATTTATATTAAATTGTGTATTGGTTGTAAGCATAGTGGGTTTTGTTACTCTCGCGGCAGCTTTCATGACTCTCTCATCAACTCCTTCTACTGATACTCATACAAACCAAACTGCTAACACAATTTTGGCCTGGCTAGGATTCGCTGCTAGTGCTTTTGGGTTCATATTTGTGATAGCTATGGGCCTCCCAGACAATCTGCTTTGGGTCATCGTCCTGGCTTTAATTGCTCTAGTGTTCATATTTGTCAAAACTTCTTTGGATCTTCGTCCTCGTATTTAATTAGGTATATATGTAATTATGTATTGTGTTGACACGAGCAAATGTTTATTTTTGTTTTTGAAATGTTAAGGGACACTTAGAAGTTATATCAATTGTATATGCTTTTCCTTTCATGTATGGTTTTAAAGAATGTGCTATCATCTGGTGGAGGTATTTGTGGTTGTTGATTAAGTGCTCCTCCATACACTTTCCGCTTCTATTAAGTTCTGCATGATATGTATCTATGGATGCACTTTTGCTTTAATGCCTGGCGCAGATTCTGGACAGCCAACTAGAGGCAGAAATTAAATTTAAGAGAATGTTTTATAATATTCAATTTGATTGGTGCAGCATTATCTAAAGATATTCAGTATTTGTGGTTGTTGATAAAGAGCTCCTCCATCCACATCAACTTTCTGTTTCTATTGAGCTCCTCTCCGTGCCCTCAACTCAATGCTGTTTGCAATTTTTGAGCCCTGTTAAGTGTTGATAGGAGGTGTTTACCTATGTGGTTGTTTTGTTATGAAGGCATTGAATCTCTTACATAGGTTGGTTGGATATAAGTGTTATTTTGATCCTAATCTACTTATTACTGCCTTATATATGCTCATAAGCTATTTTGCTGGGTTTCATTTTTTTTTGGGGGGGGGGGGGGGGCCTCTAATCACTGCTTCTTGCTAAAAAAAAGTATGCTTCTGTTTTTCTTTTTCATCACTAGCATGAATTACTTTTGGTTCTGCATGCTTGGTTAATAATGTTTTTATCCCACACTTCTGTTCAAGAATTAGTTGCCTTGCTTTCAGAGCTGAATGGTGCAATTGAATATGTTGAAAGAAAAGTGATTCCACTTCTAAGCATGGAATTATCTGTTCTTTTTTTTACCGTATAATGTACATTGCTCCATCAAGGATGATTTAGATGGTTTGTGCCAGGATATGGATTGATTTAGCTATGAATTATTCCTTTTAGAGGGACTTATATTTTGTTTTGTTCTATGTTGGTTATATGTTGTATCTGCAGGGGTTTGATAATAGGTTTCTCTTTGAAGCTGTTCCTTTTACATGCTTTGTATGACAGTATGAGTGGATGGCTGTGTTACTTAACCATTGCTCTTCTACTTTGTTTGCTTGCATTCATAGCAATTTGAATGTATGGCTGTTACAAAATTAATGACTTTTACAACAAAAAAAATAAAAATAAAAGAGCAATTTGAAAACCATCAGGAGAGTGGTCCTATTTTGTAGACAACGTTTTAGTGGTAGTTAAAGATATATCTACTTATCAAAAAAAATGTATAGTTTCTTTGAAGAAGTGTATTATTAGTATTTTTTTTTTTTGATATATTGTTTTGTTTTTGGATAAACATGGTTTGTTTTAAAGGAAAAAAACAATAACAAACGTGGGTTGTTTAACTTATTTTTCTATTTTAAAAAAAATATAAGTATAATTACTTTGAAGAAATGGGTTAGTGGAAGAATATTCCTATTTTGTTTGTAATGTTTTAGTGCAAGTTAGGCATGTATTTTTACCGGACTATCATATAGTTCTGTCTTTACTTAAACTTAAGGGTGTAGGAGTATTTTGGAATATAACAAAATTTGGTCTAAACAGGGAAAGCCCCTTAAGTAGGGTATAGATTTTTTTTTATTTTTTTTTATTTGAGCCTCCTCTCTTTTTTTTTTTTTTAGAGAGTTTCAACCTATGGCGTCCGCTCCTCACTTTTTGTCATCAGACTAAGACTACAATCAATTTTTGGTGTAAACAGAAATTGAACCATAAATCTCTTATTCAATCATCAGAGACTATACTAGTTGAGTTAATTAAAACCCACACAAATAGTAGTATAGATGAATCAGATTGTTTTTTTTTAATTTATGGGAGATATTTTCAGAGTAGCAGTGTGAGGAGAAAGTATATCGTAAGTTGTGATGGGTTTGAAAGAAAGTTGCAAACTAGCATCTCGAGTTTCACAAACTCGATTGCAATCTAAAACTTAAGGGCTAAAGACTCGATTCCTACTTGGTGAGTTGGCAATATAACGCCACATAGATCTCAAGTCTTAGAGAGTCAACTTCCAAAAAGCAAAACCGAGTCTCTAAGACTCGATTTTGTACTTAAAGAATTGTGTCTGAAGAAGAATAGAAACGATATGAATTTGAAGAGGCACGATCTAATTTAAAGAGGAAGAATGAAGAGACGATTTGAAGAGGCACGATCTAGTCTTCAAATTTGCCGTCGAAGAACGAAGAAGAAGGAAAAAATAAAACGCAAGGAAGAAGAAGGAGAAGAAACCCAGCAGAACGTTGAAGAAACCCAGCAGATGAAGAAACCCAGAGATTAAGAACGGTGAAACTCGAGTTTTTAAAACAATAAAACTTGAGTCTTAAAAGCTTTCACGTAGATTTTTCGTCTACATCAACTCCCACCGTTTACAAATTGAGACTTAAAAACTCGAGTTTTATCTTAGAAATCGAGTTTTAGATACTCAGGATACTATTTTTTATCATTATTTTGAAATGTGATAACTAACTAAATTTTTTTATATTTAATGTTATTTGAAAAAAAAAATCTTTTTTTATGGAATGGTTCATATTTAAGCTGTACCGTACCCCACGATTAACAATAAAACCCAAACCCTGTTTTCTTTTCTTTTTTTTTTTCTCGTTTATTTTGGGGATGAATAGGATCCTTTCCTCAAGATTATCCAGTGTGGCATTTTTTCAACACGGTTGACCGATCTATTGGCTATTCTGGTGTGGGTGGGGTCCTATTACTTTACTCTCTAGCATCTAGAAGGCTAGGAAATTTCGGACAAAATGAGCAATTAGCCATAGATGCTGAAGAATATAGTTAGTAGGCATTGGTTCGAAAGTATATACAATAGTAACATCTCGACTTTTAGAGAGTCGATTTTCAGGCTATAAATCGACTCTTAAATACTCGATTTACATGCTTTGATCAGATCTGATGTGGCGCTTTTCCACGTGGCGGCCACCTGGAAATCGACTCTTAGAGAGTCGATTTATATATCGACTCTAAAATAATCAGTTTATATGTGACGTGTACAACACGTGGAAGCTAGCTGAAGTTAATTTATCCACCTGGAAACCGAGTCTTTGAGACTTGATTTCTAATAGGGGTTTTTCAAAATCTAACCAGGTCTAGCCTCTCGCACAACAGACCCAGACCTCTCGTGCCTCTCTCCACTCTCTGTCACTCACCCTCTCACTCTCGCAGACCTCTCTCACAACCTCTCCACCCTCTCACGCTCTCGCCTCTCCATCCTCACACACCCTCTCACGCTCACGCCTCTCTCACTCGCCTCTTGAGCTGTCACTCACACACTCACTCAGTCTCCACTCTCAAGCACCCTCACCACTCTCCACTCTCACTCAGTTCTCAAGTATGTTTTTCTTAATTGTTTGATTTTTTCATGTGGGTTTGTGGTTTTTGTTCGAAAATTATGATTGAACTGATTGTTTCGCGTGGTACTCTGTTTCGAAAATTATGATTGAGTTTATTTAGTGTCACGTTTGAGAGAGAAAGGTTTGATGATAGGCATGTAAATAAGTTACGTTTGTTTATTGAAGAGAAAATAAAAGATGCTTCTTTGATTGGTTTAATAAACCTAGAATTTAAATGGTTTGGGTACAGGCTGTTCTGATGAGTATGTAAATGGTTTGGGGCTCTTTGAGATCCTTGTTAATGGTCTCAACAGAAGTGCATATTAGAAACAAAAACTTTTTTCCCTGTGATAATTTTTATGGGAGCTATTTGAATGATAATACCATTAATAGAACATATATAGGTTTCTAGTTGATAGTCCATTCAGAAATTGCAAACCTCAAATCCTTGTCAGATTGTAT
Source organism: Castanea crenata (assembly GCA_020976635.1). NCBI lineage: Eukaryota > Viridiplantae > Streptophyta > Magnoliopsida > Fagales > Fagaceae > Castanea > Castanea crenata. Next base: position 2,584,387 of record JAGHPS010000031.1, on the reverse strand, counting down.
TATGACCCTTTAAATCTGAGAAATTCATATGGCTTGACTGGGTGAATTATTTAAGTTCTAACCTAGGCATTGCTGATACTTTATCAAAAATCTTTCAACGTAAATGTATATCAGCATGGCCATCTCTTGCAGATCTAGAATAAATTTTTATTATTGCTTAATTTTCTATCTTCTAGGCTGCACATATATCGTAGGAGTAACCAGGATGATTAGTTCTAAATGTGCTTCTCTTCATTTGGGACAACAAAATGGACACAGATGTGTATGTTGATGTGGGTTCTGCAGTCCCCATGGTTGCTATCTTGCTATAAGAATATCAATAAATAAAATCTCTTCAATTTTGTAGAAATGTATGTTGGGATTTGGCGCATTCTATATCAATTATTTGATAAGCCATTATTATGCCTCATTCTTATGTTGTAATTATGAAAAGAAACAAGTGAGATGCAATTCCATTTGATGATTGCATGTCAAGCCTATATCAAGGGCCAATTGCTATGAGAAATAGGTCCCAAGTAATTCCATCACAGAAAATATTGAGAAAGTTAGGGGTTTCCAAAATGGCTTTCAGAGTTTGCATTTTGGAATAATTCAGTCAAGGTTAGGAGTTGGGCTTTTCACTGTCACTTGCATGAACAATAGAAATCCCATTGCTATTATACATGAGGCATGCAGATTTATGGGTTTTCTTGTAATTTTTTACTTGATTTTATGGATGGTTTAAGTCTTCAGTTGTAATCTTTAGGAATCTCTTCCTTCAGATCTTTCCTTTTAGCGTAGTGATAAAATTCTTTGTTATTTAACCAAATAAAAAAATAGTGTAGTCAGCCACCTTTTGTCAGTTGTGACTATAAATTTGGTTTGGTGGGATTTTGGTATGTGTAATTGCATTGTTTTTTATGTGGTTCACAACACAAGTTAGCATTCCTTTTCCCCCGACCTCCCCCCCCCCCTTGGCCTCATTGTATTTAAGATATTTGATGTTAGTGGAATGCTCAGTTGGTATTGTTTGCTTCTGTATGCGGTGTTGATTCTCTCAGGTTTATGATTGAAAATTCAAACCCTGGAGATATTTTTGGAGTTAAAATTTAGCACCTCCTCAACCCACCCTTCATAGAGTAATCTGAGCTAAGGGTAATCTTTCTTTTTTTTTAATAGGAATGTATATTAATTGAAACAGTGTAAAAGATTTATACAAGTAATAAAAGCCAATTATCCAAACAATCACCTTGGTATTGTTTTAAAACTTATCCAAGACAATCTAAACTTGAGAAATAGAAGTTGGTGCTAGAACATAAATGGCCTTATCAACTACTGGAATCATTCAAAGTGACATCATGGAACTTCATTGAACTTCACACATATGCCAAATAGATTCTTCTGTCACTCTACCATTAAATAAACTAACAGTCCACTCATGTACACGCAAAAGAAAAAAAAAATCACCAAAGCAGCCAATTGAGAGGAAGAGAGAAACTAGGTTCATTTTTTAGAGAGAGAGAGAGATGATATCTTAGCTCACTGGCTGTACTGCCTAAACAAGGGCAACCTTGTGGCACCCCTGATAGCAAAAGAACAAATCCAACTCTAGAATCTTATCAGAGAATGAGAACAAAGAAGAAGCTTGGTCGTATTACTCTCTCTCTCATCCTCTCTTTGCCAACTTAGGCAAGCACCGATTTTTCACTTGTTTTTGTTGAATTCCTTATTGGTTTAGGCTTTATTCCCTGTTATCTAATATGGGTCTTCATTTTTTTTTTATCTAAGCTTGTGGGGTTTGTACGTACAAAGAAGAAGACATCTGTGGAGTTTCTTTCTCTCTAAAAAGTAAACCCCAACTTTCTCTCCCTCTCAATCAGCTGCCCTGGGTTTTTTTTTCCTTTCACAGTGAATGGACTGTTAGTTTTAATGGCAAAGTGACAAAAGTATCCATTTGGCACATCTTTGAAGTTTATGGAGTAAATTGGCTAAAATAAAAGTTCAAGGGGTGTAATTGCCACTACCTTATTAGAGTTCAAGAGGTGTCAAGGCATTTTTTTGTGAATATTTGTATTGGTAAGTAACACAATGCATACAACGAATTTTAAACCAACAATCTCACCCTCCACCCATTCTTATGGAAGAAGGAAGTAATATTTGAGCTAGAACTCATTGGCCATCTTTTGAAGAAATTATTTGAATAACAAAAACCAAAAAAAAAAAAAAAAAAAACTTCATCATTAGAGTATTTGTTTCTAGTAGAACGACATCAAGCCTTTTTTCTAAAATTAAAGCTCATTATAATTAGGAATAGCAATTCTAATTAGGCTTTAGAACAGATATAAGCACAAAACTTGATTGAGATTTCAATGTGTAGGCTCCACAAAAGGAGTGCTTTCAAAAAATTTCAACTAACAAAAAAAAATTATTAGTTTGGTCTAACAAAAATTACTAAACAAGTAGGGGATCAGGCAGTGATTCCATTCTAAAAAGGGTTCTGCGCTGTAATTTGGGACTTAAAATCCATGTTTTGCAGAAACATATGCAAATAAACTTAGTTGGAGAGAGCAGAATAATTGGGGAATAAGTGTAATATGTTATACTGGATTTGTTTGGCTCAACGAAAGCTTACTGATATATCCACCAAAAACAAAAACAAAAAAACAGTATTACAAATGAACTGTAAGCACCACAATGAGAGGGATACTCTAACTCAGAAAATATTTACCTAGTGTGGGTTCTGCAGTCCCCATGGCTGCTATCTTCCTATAAGAATATCAATAAATAAAATCTCTTCAATTTTGTAGAAATGTATGTTGGGATTTGGCCCATTCTATATCAATTATTGGATAAGCCATTATTATGCCTCATTCTTATGTTGTAATTATGAAAAGAAACAAGTGAGATGCAATTCCATTTGATGATTGCATGTCAAGCCTATATCAAGGGCCAATTGCTATGAGAAATAGGTCCCAAGTAATTCCATCACAGAAAATATTGAGAAAGTTAGGGGTTTCCGAAATGGCTTTCAGAGTTTGCATTTTGGAATAATTCAGTCAAGGTTAGGAGTTGGGCTTTTCACTATCACTTGCATGAACAATAGAAATCCCATTGCTATTATACATGAGGCATGCAGATTTATGGGTTTTCTTATAATTTTTTACTTGATTTTATGGATGTTTTCAATGTCTACTACGTCTTCTACGTTCTAATTGCTTATCATTCTTGTGCAGTATGGCTGTTGCAAATGCTAGACAAATTGACCACGCACAGCTTGGCCCCATTGACCAGTCGGTGTTGACGTTGCAAGCCAACCATCGGTCAGAAGCTATTTGGAATGGGCAGGTAAAACACAACACTAAAGATTTAACGAATGTACACGCATTTGATTCATACAATGTAAATGCACTTGCTGTCGAAGATTAATCCATGGTTTTGTTCTGTGCAGGATCCAGGGTCCTTTAAATGCCGTGTTCGTAGTGAAGAGTTCTCCGATCGAGAGCCAATGGTGGACGACCGAGTCATTGACATCATTAAGGCACTTGGTTTGGAGGGACTCCTCAGGACCCCGGGTAGAGAGATTGACCACGGCCTGATAACGGCCTTAGTGGAGCGATGGTGGCAGGAGACTCACACCTTCCACATGCCACATGGTGAGGTCACCATCACATTGCAAGATGTGGAGGTTCTTCTCGGGCTTCCTGCTGACGGCGAGGCCATTACAGGGAGCACGCAGAAAGAATGGGAGAATGTGTGTGACGAATTTCTTGGCTTCCGACCTGTAAATAATCAAAGAAAGGAACTTCATGGCCAGAGGATTCTCATCCAATGGCTTTTGGAAGCTGTTGCCAATCCATTGCCGCCTAATGCCACAGAGGATTAGTTGCATAAGTACGCACGAAGCTACATCCTAGCGCTACTAGGGGACACAATCTTCATGGACAAATCCGGCGATAGGGTGCATCTAATGTGGATGCAGCAGTTGAAAGACCTTCGCAACCCACGAAGGTACAGCTGGGAAAGTGCTTGCCTTACATGGTTGTACTGAGAGTTATGTAGGGCAAGCGATAAGAAAGCTAATCAGATTAGTGGTTGTTTGCTGTTGGTCCAGTATTGGGCATAGGCCAGGTTCCCATATTTGTGCCCGACAATTGAACATAGCCCGCCAGTGGGTGCTTATGGTCCTCCAGTGCGTGGTCCACTGTCCCTGAAGTGAGTCTTTACCTCATACACGTCATGTAACTTCAATTTATTTATTTATTTATTTGAAAAGCTTCTAGGAATTATTTAAGTCAATATTAAACAATTTTAAACAAAGGTTATACACTATAATTTCCTTGCCTCAAATTTCCTAAATTATATGACTCGGTTAATATGATCCCTTGTTCTGGATTGTAGGTGGTTGTGGGTCCCAAACAAGAAAAACAGGCCCGCCCACATCTTCCTGGACAGGTATCGCGAGCAAATAGCTTCAATGTTGCCAGCTCAGGTATGAAAATGCCTTATTTAACATGTTTAGGAACAACATATAGGTTTGGTGAACTTTGACATATAAACATTGTTGCCTAATGTGTTGCGTACTTGTTTTTTGGCTGTTGTAGGTGGTGTGGCAGCCGTATGAAGCTGAATTCGAGGACCTTCCGCCGTGGTGCATTGCAGGGAGGGCCGTGTGGACGGCAACGGTGCCACTTGTATGTTTCCACCTAGTAGAGAAACATACACCGGATCGTGTTGTTCGTCAATTCGGGATGATCCAAGAAATTCCTCGTAATGTTGACACCGATACAGTGCTTCATGCCATTGATTTGAGGGGGAAGGTTGGTGTTGATTGGATGCGGAAACATGCTGCGCATATTACAGAGTGGGGTAATCATCTTCAACAGCGTTGTGAAGCAATGCTTGGTGATATGCCTCCACAACACGAGTACTTCGATTGGCACAAAAGGGTAACTCGGAGGTTCATCAATGTCCTCGGTGCTAGATTGATTATAATGGTAACTTTTCCATCTGTTGAATTTATAATTAGCATTTTGTCTACTCTATGCGCTAGCTATATCTTTAATAGAAAAGATAATTTAAATTTAGTCAAAGGTAACACTTGGTCTCCCTATAATTTGCAATTATTACTAGTAGAACCAATTCAAAACCAACGTTTATTTTATTATCGATTGCCATTGTTCAATTGCTATTGCATTACTAATATACCTGGTTTTTTCATGTCAGATTGAAGGATACGCGTGTTTGTTGAGGCGTCACCCAGTGGGCACGAAGGACCACAAGGACACTACTGATGTGCTAAAGGCAGTGCAGGAGATTGGCCGTGTACAACCTCCTATCCCTGAGGCCCCGAATGAGGAGGCAACTACTCCTGCGGCAGTGCCTACTCAAAGCCCAAGCACGAGCAGAGCTCCTGTCGGACGTGGCTCTCGTCCGCCTGTTGCTACCCGAGAGTTGTCCCTACCCCCGATCCCCACCCATCCACCCCACATCCATCCCCTAGCCCCACCATCCCCTCACCCATCTCACATCCATCCCTTAGCCCCACCATCCCCTCACCCATCCCACATCCATCCCCTAGCCCCACCACCATCCCTTCACCCATTCCACATCCATGTCCTGGGTCTGACATCCATCCACCCACCCCACGGTCATTTCCTGAGCTGTCACCCATTCCATCCTTTGACCTGGGTCTTGATCTAACCCCTCTTGACATGCACACGCAGCCACCCTCCCATAGTACATCCACTGGCCCTTCTTTAGGCATTGACCCACCCCATGTTCACACTGAGCAGCCTGTTGGGTTAGCTGCAGAGGCAGCAGGTCGGACGAAACGCATATCAAAGGCACCTCCTTGTGGGACAGGGGGGCACAAACATGGACACAATGCTGGGCCCGAGGCATCTGACGAAGGACATGCAAGACCTCCTCCTCATTATACGCGACGGTGTAAGGTTCAAAAAAGGTAATTAGACAGAAGAGAGACAAAGATTTCTATGTTAGATAGCCACATATTTCATATATTTGTCTTATGTTCATTATGGTTAATATGATCTGTATTAACTACTACTTGGTGTTCTCTAATACTTAATGTTAAAGTGTACTGCTAATAATAGTTGCTACCGTGTTTTGTTTTTTTTTTAATCATGTCTGTGTGTGTTTTGACTTGTCTTGCTTCCCCTCCTTTTTGTTTACATTTGTAATTGGTTTTCACTTATCAAACAAAAAAAAAAAACATTTTTATTTGATTTTCTTGTTAGCATCAATTTTCAAATCTACTTGACATTCAGTACCAGTGATATGAGCCTCATGTCTTGAATAGGCAAGAATAGCGCTCGAACGAAGGAGATTTCTTAAGAATGCAGAAACAGCAGTACAACAACAAGCTATGTGGTCAAATTTGGCTCACAAAATGATCGTAGAGATGCGTGGTCTTTGTGTTGAAGAGGTATTGTGCAAACTCATCAACATTCATGGGATGGGCTATTGGTTAGGCTTTTGGTTAGGCATTTTACACTTGGGAGAGTACAAAATTTAGTTATTGTCCTTTAATTTAAATCTTCTCTTCTGTCACTTTTCAAAAAAAAAATATGCGGTTGGTTTGATTTGCTGAAAAATGGGTACCTTAGGAAAGTCATGCAGGGGCACACCAAGTAAATTACTCACCTAGACAGGAAAAGAGGTGTTTGTACAATTGGGCATGTGGGGATTGGAGAAGGCTATTGTACAGAATTTAAAGACATGTCTACTTGACTTTTCAGAAGGCTATTGTACTCTGATTTTCTTTGTGTTTAAATTATGAAAATCAAAATTTTTATAGATTCATGTTTGTTTTAAGCTTAGCTTTTTCTTCTTGGATTAAAATGTTCTATCTCTTTTGATGTGATCAACCATATGTTCCATTGTTTTCAAAACACACATTACTGTGCTTTCAGAGTATAATCAATTAATGCTTCTTCCCATCAGCGTTGCAATAGATGCGGTCATATGATGAAGTGCCCATTTTCCAGCTTACCCATTTTCATTTATTATTGTTTGTCACCCTTTACCATTGAATCAACTGTTTCTCTTTTATTTATTTCTGATATTATTTTCCTTAATGTTCCAGGTGGTAAAATGTTTACATTTGAAAGAGGTATATCATTTCCATGATATGATAAATACGCTTGTTGGATGCGGGTTTAAAAAGGGAACTACATTATTTGGATATGGTTATGATTTCCGGCAAAGCAATAGGTAATTCATATTGTATCAGTTGCCTTTTTGGTGGCTAAAGTTGATCATTTGGTGATGCAATTTTTAAGTGACTTAATCTCTAGCCAAATTTTAATAATAATAACAATGTCTTATAGCTATTAAAAGTTCCATAATATTGCTCATAGTTTATATGCAATGTATTGTTGGCAGAATTGACAAATTAATGGAAGGTCTTAAAGTAAAGTTGAAAGCTGCTCACCAAGCTTCTGGTGGTAGAAAAGTCAATATAATTTCACATTCAATGGGTGGACTGCTAGTTTTGTGTTTCATGTCACTCCATAATGATGTGCGCAAATTTTCCTATGGTGACTAGTTGTTTCATGGAACAAATGCGAAAAATAGTTAGCTCTTTTTGTGCCATAAGAGGCATGACTAGCAATATAACTATTCTTCGACAGGTATTTTCCAAGTATGTGAATAAGTGGATTTGCATTGCCTGCCCTTTTCAAGGTAATTTCCTGATTCTCTTTTACGCTATGCGATTTTATGTTCAGGAAATAATTTCTTGTATTTTCTAATTTTAAATATCAATGCAATTTGCCTCAAATAATTGATTGATTTTTCTGAGATCAATAGAAAATTATTCTATTCCCTTTTGTTATTAGTTACTAAGAAGTACTACATAATAGACCCAAAGTGAAGGTTCTCTACAGTGCTGTGAGAATAACTTTGCTCCATTGCTGAAAGTCAAAATAATTGATTTTTGCTGAAGCCAAAAAGAAAGAAATAAAAAGAATAGGGATGTAAAACTCATCTACTTTTATTACCAATATATATGAAAGTTCATCAGAGTTATGAGCTTGATGTAAATTTAAGTTTCCCAGTCTTTTTAACTTTTTGTTTTTTCGAATAGAACCTTTTGGAAATGTGAAACCACTTGATATTAAGGGATTCACAATCTCATATTGGTATGTTAGTTTTATCTACTTCACATTGGGCGTAGAAAGACAGCAGTGAGCTTGTGGTGCTCTTAGGCCAGTACCAAGATTTTGACTGCCATGGAGGTGAATGATGTCTAGAAGTAGATATTTAGGACAATTTGGACATAAAAATCAGATTTACCCTTAAGCAAAACGGACCCAAATTTTGAGTAAAAGCTGACATAATGGACATAAACAATATTCAGATAACTATACAAAAGTTTGGGATGAGGAGGGTATTCCTAAACATCAGCGTGCAGATATTTTCACAAAGGCATTAGGCATATATCAATTTCAATTTTCACTTACAAAATTGGCATCCTTAATGTAGGTGCTCCATCAATACTGAGGGGAAGTGTCAAGAATATTTCTAGAAACAATTCAAATTAATCTTAAGTTAGTTACAAAATCAAAACTTTAATTAAAATGTCATGAAGAATTTGAATAACAACTCTAATCAATTTTAATTGTGAACAAAAGTCCAACACTTATATGCTCCCTTATATCGTTAGAATTAATCGTATAATGTTATTATGGAGTCTGACTTCTGTCATCCCTAGAGACATTGTGATGATGACTAACTGTGATAACTGACTTCTGTCATCAATGACTTCCCTAGCGTATATTTTGAAGATATGCTGGAGTCTTTGGTAAGGGGTGCAATAAATGTAGCTATTTAGCTTGAAAAAAGAAAAAGAAAAAGAAAAAAAAAAAAAAAAAAAGAGCCAACGCAAGACACTTGTTAGTGTGTGTGTGTGTGTGTGTGTGTATGGGTTAAATAGTGATCAGAATATGCCGTACACAATATCACTGGAATGGTTAAAATGGAATCGATTGTATCAATTAGTTATCTACTTATACATTGTTTAATATTTCAGGAGAAAATTCAGTTTGAAAAGAAAGTGATTGTAGCTGTAAGACAGGGAAACTTGTTAGGGACTGCCTTCCGTCCTGAATTAACAGCAGATACTCGATGGTATATGTATTTTGACTATTTTCCATTGCTTAAATATTTTTATAATATTATACCAGGTCTAAGCATTTGCTTTTGCAGGCATAGTTACTTGTTGAAGATGGCAAATGATGTTGCAGAAGGGGCCTCAACTAGCATTATCGCTGTTGGAGTGCAACTTCTGGCTAGCTACACTAAAGCGAATGATCAAGACAAGGTAGAATGTCAGAATAAATTAACGAAGGCATGGGGAATCCTTCTAAAAAAAGAATATTCCTAGATTGGAATTTTTTTACCTGTATGGGTATCTTCTCAGAGGGATAATCTTTTCTTCAATGTACACAAGACTGGCTTCTATAGATTGCAGCTGCAGGAATTTGGTTCTTCACAATATATTGACTAGCTTTCAGTTAAAAGCTATTTTTGGAAGCTGTTAGTGGAGATAGTTTTCATGACATAATGGACTGTGGATGGTTATTTTTTTTGTTAACACTTGTAGTGTTGAGAAATAGTGTTTTTTTTTTCTTCTTCTTGAATTTTAAAGTTCATAGATGGTATACTTTCCCTTTTTGGCTGTTCAAAATTCTTAGTGAGTTGCTTTAAGCCATTTTCTGTTGTCACATTACTTAAATATTTTTTCTTTTTTTCTTTTGGCACTTAAACTGTACCAGCCTTGTGATTTTATCATGAATATGAACGCAAATATTTGAATACGTAGAGCATGATTTGTTGAGATGAGTGGCGTTTGAATGCTATTTTTACGTTTAGTACCTGTTTTTTAATGGTTACAATGTACCATCTAGCAAATAATGGTTACAATGTACCATCCTCGCGTTGACTCATTTTAAGAAAGGCTTGTAATTAGAGATCAAAGCATTACAAGAGTGGGTTTCAAAATTTGGTTTATAATTTTTAAACTAAAACAATGTAATTCCAGAAGTCTCAAATTACCCATTGAAAGTTTAAGATAGATAGGGACAACAAGTTCAATTTCATAGTTTTCTTAGTTTCAAATACAGTTCTGAAAAAAGAAAAAAAGAAAAAAAAAAAAGTGTAACTCGAGTATTAGACAGTCAATTTGCATCAGTGGAACTCGAGTTCAATACCAGCGAGTACGCCAGGCAGAGAGTTAAAAAATATTTACGGGCAACTGCCACTGGAAAAATTCCCAGTGAAAATCGAGTCTCAGAGACTCAATTTCCATTTAAGTGGTTTTTTGGTAAATAAGTCCTATACAAGTCGAGTTTTTTTAGCTCGATTTGTACCAGCGGTATTTACCATTATGCCATCCGTTTAGAAGTCGAGTATTAGACAGTCGATTTGCATCAGTGGAACTCGAGTTCAATACCAGCGAGTACGCCAGGCAGAGAGTTCAAAAATATTTACAGGCAACTGCCACTGGAAAAATTCCCAGTGGAAATCGAGTCTCTGAAACTCGATTTCCAATTCAGTGGTTTTTTGGTAAATAAGTCATATAAAAATCAAGTTTTTGTAGCTCAATTTGTACTACATGTATTACCATTATGCCATCCAATTAGAAATCGAGTTTTAGACACTCGATTTCTACTGGGTTTTTTTTTTTTTTTTTTTGTTACACAGTCTTCCCCTGCAGTAGTATACCAGAAATTTTTTTTTCCTTCCCCTGCAGCTGTAAACCAGATCCAGCTGTATGCAAACATTTCCTGAAGAGTACATTGAATGCAAGAAACTGGATTAAAATAGTTACTGGGCATGGGCAGTATAGTTGCCCTCTTAGCTACAGACCATACAAATTTAACCAGAGTACATCCGGCATACAATGTGATTACTAGCTATCATTGCTTCAAACAAGGCCCCTATGGTTGAACTAGCCGAAGTAAGTGCTACTAATACCAAAGTACTACGGTTGCTGGCATTATAGGCAAAAGCTGCACAACGCAACTAATGTAACGAGTACAATGGATAGTTACTAGTTCAATTACAACAACATTCAGCAATAAACAAAATAACAACTAAGTCCATACAATATAGTCTACATAGTCGCCTAACACTTGTCCATACTGATACAACATGGTCACCTACCACTTGTCCATACCGAAGATAACCACAACTCCCACGTACAATGCCATTCCAAAATTGAGCCTCCGCTCGCCTGAAAAACATTAAAATGTGGTTGTTAGTTCCTAAATGAGAAGAACAAAAACCAAATCAGATTCTGAGCATATTATATGAAAACAACAAAGGCACCTGCCTAGTTTGTAGCACTACCGCCTGTTGAAGCCCCACGAGAACCGCTTGTCGAAGCCCCAAGAGAATTGGGACATCTTCTGCAGTTATGCCCCTCTTCATGACACACTCCGCATTGCTGCCTCGGTTGAATCTCCCTCAAGTCCGAATTTGGGTTCCGGATTCCCCGTTTTCACCGTACCCCATCCATTTCATTTCTTATTCTTAACTTCACAGGACTACCTTTGGCCCGCAATAGACTTGGGTCAGGCACCCACCGTGGTCCGCAAACGTCCCTCCACAATGACTCTGACATTGGCACCACAAATTGATGTGAATATGTGTGAATGACGTTCTCCAAACTGTAACATGGGTCAATATAGCTGGTCGCATTGAGATGCAATTGTTGCAAAACTTTAATTGCATGTGAACAAGGGATCTTAATGTTTTGCCACTTTCCACAACCACGTGTTCTAGCAAATACGTGCACTTCATGACTGTGGTTTCCCCTTCCACCTCTATGGTCGTTGTACGGGGTAACCACTTGGTATACACCAGTTTCATGATTAAATTCCATCATAGTGTGTCTTGAAGTTTTCTGCAAATTTGTGTTATAGATCCCCATTGCATAATCACTCCACACCTTACCTTGAGAGCGATCAGAAGTAATTTCTTTATGTCGATCATGGAAATATGCAACAAGTTTGCACCAAGTGAACTCAACCATTGCAGCAATGGGCAAACTGCGAACACCTTTAAGTACCCCATTAAAGCACTCAGAGATATTGGTTGTCATTGCCCCGTAATGTCTTCCACCATCATGTGACTGGGTTCATTTCTCCACATCCTCACTCATTAGATATGTGTATGGCATATAGCGATCAAGATGGGGATCATCAGGGTCTACCCTCCTCAGTGCATTGATCTCGACATCCTTAATAGTTTGCATTATGGATTTAAATTTAGCGTCATGAGTCGCATATCCAGCTTTCAAGGCCAATGCCTTTAGAGTCCGGTCATCAAAGTGTGTGTTGAAGTTGCTAGCAACATGTCGAAGGCAATATCGGTGATGTACCTGTAACTTTCCATCATCACCTAAAGGCCACTCTGCAATGGCGCATTTGATACCTTTATGTCGGTTAGAAATAATGCAAATGCCCTCGTTAGGTATCACATGCCCTATCGAATTCCTGAGACACTCTAAAAACCACCCCCAACTAGCCCCTGACTCCTTGTCCACAACAGCAAAGGCGAGAGGCAAAACCTTTTGGTTAGCATCTGTTGCCATTGCAATCATCAACACCCCTCGATATTTACCATACAAATGAGTCCCATCAATACTAATCACTGGCCTGCAATATCTAAATGCAGCAATGCATGGAGCGAATGCCCAAAATACATAGCGCAGTAACGTAGTACCATCTATGGGGTTAGGTATGGTCCAATAGGTGTACTAGGTACCCGAATCCTGATCCAAGTATGCCAACAACAACTTTCACAACCTTTGGTAAGACTCCTCCCAATCTCCAAATATCTTAGCAATTGCCTTTTGTTTTGCATCCCATACCTTATAATAAGAGAGCTTATGATTATACTTAGTATCTATGTGGCCCCGGAGCTCATCAATACGAGCAGTGTGATTTTGTCGCAATTTTTCCATAATTTCTGATACAACAAAATTAGAATCCATCATTTTACCGTCTCTTTGCAGGCCAAAGGGTATACAACTGTGTGGACCCACATAAGACATGACCATCCACAGACCATTTAATTTAGCCTTCATGAATGCCCCAACGTACCACTTGCAGTTGGTGTCAATGCATGCGGCGCACAATTTAGTTTTGGTCGACCTCCGGATTATAAAATTTCTATTGTCCTTTGCTGCGTATATTATTAATGCACGCTTCACCGCCTCTTTATTTGCAAAAGTCAACCCTTTATTAAAATGCATCCCATCTTCCCAAGTAGAAACAAATGGTATCTGAAGACGTGAAGGATCAACCATATTTTCCCAAGTATTTGCGGAGAATGACTCGGCAGGAGGTGTGTAGGCAGTGGTCGTATTTGTAACATGCTGGACACCAATATCATCGTCCGCATCACCTTCATCATGGCACTCCATATTTTCCTCTTCAAAATTGGGAGCAAGTTCATGGTCATCCACATCCTTCTCAAAGTCGCCTCACTCAATCCTCTCTTCGTACTCATCCATATCATCGAGATTTTCATCATTATTCGCAAAATGATCTTCGTCCTCCACCCCTAAATATGTCTCTTGAGGTTGAAGTGTTTCACTAGTATTGGCAGCATAATCTTGAGATGGGAATGTGTAACCTCCCATTGTAGTGCATCCATCGTCTAATTGCAAAGATGTAGTTGTTTGTTGTTGCTACTCCTCGACATCAACTTCTGCGAGCGGCTCGGAACTTACGTACAACTCAGCAGCATTTACTTGGGGCATTTTCTGGATCCTATTAAACATGACCTTTACATGTTTATCTTCTTTGATCGCCATGTACTTGTAATTTATCCGTTCATGAAGGACTTCTTGTGGGTAACGATATATAATATTTATGTCATAACAAGTAGGGCTCAAACTCAGTTCTTTCATTATTTTCATCTTCAAATCATTCAATGTCTTCAACTTATGACGTATCATCTTGTAATAGCATTCGATACTCAGCCCTTGAAATGCGAATCCGTCAATCTGTTCAGGATTGAAAAGGGGACCACCGTAGTATACATTTATGTCAATATTCTTCAGAGATTGTGAACCTATTAGAGTCAAGGGTAATATGTTAGTGACATATTTTAACACAATTACAAAACATTTTTATGTACTCAAAGTACAAAAATTACAACTTCTTACATCCAACACACCCCACATTTGCATATACTCACTCCACATCACATACAAACACAATCAATCATTATCATTTCATACTCAAACAAATAAAAAAACTAAAGACAACACTTACCCCCACTACAAAATTTCAAATCATTCTAACAAAAAAATAATAACAAATATTAAACCAAACAACAACAAAAATAGCCATGATAAAAGCCTAACAATACAAATATATATCTTAAATATTTTTTTACTTCTTATAAAAAAAAAAAAAAAAAAGCCTAGTATATATACACTAACTTGTTACATCATATGCATGTACAAACCCCACATTAGCATATATACTCAATCATTACCATTTGTTTCTAAAAAAAAAAATCATTAATCATACTCAAAAAAAAAAAAAAAAACTAAACACACAAATCTTCAAATCATTCTATCAAAAATATAAAGAAAAATAACAAACCAAACAAAAAAACTCATGATACATACCCATAAAAAACCTAACATTACATATATATAACTAACAATTACCCATAAAAAAACCCTAACATTACATATATGTAACTAACAAGTATTCAAAAAAAAAAAAAAAAACTAACAACTAGAGTGAGTGTATAAAAACCTTACTTGACATGAGAATGTGTAAATGGAGAGTGAGTTTGACTTGAAGTTTTGTATGAGAGTGAGAGAGAGAGAGTGAGAGAGGAAGAGAGAGCTGCTGGATTTTTTGGTGTGGTAAACGGCAGACCTCAGAAAATAGGTATTGTGTGATAAAAAGCAGCTGCCCTAGCCACGTGGATTAAAGTGGATCAAACATTACAAATCGAGTCTCTGAGACTCGATTTCCTTTAAAAACCGACTCTAAAACACTCGATATCTACCTGGAGTTCCCCTTCGTCCAATTAGAGTATTTAATTTTTCATAAGTAAATCGAGTCTCTAAGACTCGATTTCCAGGTGGCCACCACGTGGAGAAATGGCCATGTCAGATTTGATCAGAACATGGAAATCGAGTCTAAAAGACTCGATTTTTAGGTTGAAAATCGACTCTCTAAGAGTCGAGATGTTAGTATTTTGTATACTTTCCTTCCGGAGCCTACTAACTATATTCTTCAGCATCCATGCCTAATGGCCCATTTTCCCCAGGAAATTTCCTAGAAACGAAAGGTATGCATTCTCAAACCCTAAATTGGCGAGATCTGAGAAGAAAGGGATGAAGTCAGTATCTCCGGAACAATCATTGCTTCAAGAAAGCCTTCTTCCCCGTTCAAGCAAAGTTGGGGTTTCAAATTTCTTTACCTTATGGCTCATGAAATTAGTTCTTTTCGTCTCCTCCTCGGCAGCTACAGTTTCTCTGCTTCTTCCACAACAAATGGTAGACGGAACGACAGTTCCCTCCTTGTTCAGAGACCTACCGAATCTCTATCAAATATTTCTAATCTCCACCGTGTTCGCGTTTGTAGGTGCCTTCAGTTCCCTGATGATCCAACACAAACCTAGGGTTGAAAGATTTTTCAGGATTATTGTCGTTGCTTCCATTTTGTTTGCACTAGTAATTGTCCTCTACGCCACAACTCTCTTGTTACGATGAAGGCAAGCCAAGGACTCCGGCCAATCTTTCAAAAGTCTATCGACAATCTACAAGGGTTTAATATATTGGTATTTTTCTGCTTATTTAATAAATAATTTAGCTTATTTGTGGGTTTTCTTTTCTTTCAGTTTGTTGTTTATAATTTGCATTTTCTGTTGGAAAACAATCTGTTTGATGTTTGAATGTAAATATTCGACGAATTCTAGAGTTGTGTAGGAGGAAGCATCTTGAACAATTTTACCAGCTTCACCTCCACATTGCATGGTGCATATAACACCTACACTCCACCCTCCACCCTTCCTATGCCTTCAACCTTGACATTAGTATCAACTTTAACACCACCCTTCCCATGCCTTCAACTTTGACATTAGTATCAACTTTAACACCACCTGGGAGGGGAACATGAGCAATTCTACATTCACACAAAATTAACTGGGTATGGAATTTTACCTACCACTAACAATCTGTCACATTGACTAGGGATGAAATTTTTTGTCGAAGTTCTTTTTTAAAGACTTTCTCAAGAATATAGCAAATAATTAAAAAAAAATGTATACATTTTATTTTTTACGCCTTTCCATCCCCTCTCCTCCTCTTCCTTTACTCCACACCCCTTCAGCCTAACCTGCCCCTCCCCAAATCTTGAGATAAGAGAGAGTGCCATTCTGTGAAAGCTCATCTCATTTGCTTCATGCTGAACTCTGGCTTTTAAGACCACACTAAAATGATTACTTTATATTAAGCATCCAGCGTTTCCTCATTTATAGATATTAAAACTTAAAGATTAACCCCAGGTGCAATTTAAATAATTGATAACACTAATATAATTACGTTATTTGAATCCTTGGGCATTTTCTCTTGAATTATATTAATTTGAAATATATCTGCATACATACATATCAAAATTTGGATTGGTGACACAAACACGGTACAAGATCCAACAAGCACTATGCAATTGAAAAAGTAGATAAATTGAAACAAAGAACAGTATCTAATTCTTGAATCTAACACTCCGACTGTTTGCGACATTAATTCCAGAGGCTTCTCCACCATAAGGACCAATAGGTTTCTTGATCTCCTGCACCTGCCCTTTCCGACGAAGATCCATCTATCTATTCTTTCACCCACTTTTAATTATCTTATACTTGAGAGGAAATTTTACCACCAAAACATTAGTAGATCACCACCTGCGATGTTAGAGTAATTTGAGCACATAAACAACAACAAAAATTTAGTAACCTTAAAGTAACAGGTAAATCAATTTTGCTGCTGGAGGTTTGTAAATCAACTTATATCACGATTTTTTCATAGTGGATTTGACGAGCTGGGCTAGCCCTTGGGAGTGTTTTTTTTCTAATTGGATTTTCACTTTGTGAACAATACCTCGTCTCTAATGTGTGGTTGTTCTTGTGAATTTTTTTTTTATTCTCATCCATATCACAATTATAATCAGCTAATTAACTAATTGGTATATTGATTGTTAAATTAATAAAATCGGTAAGAAGTCATACTAGTGATCTAGAGTCTAAACACATAATTTATGATGGGTATTAGAGGTTTGGTTCACCTTGTTTGGATTAATTTTCTTGTGTGAGCGTTGACCCCATTTGTTATGGATAAAGTTGTGTGTTTATACTCATGAGATGCTTTACTTAAGAATTCTATAGGTTATCTTAGAATTGTTGGTAACAAAGTTGTTAAGGGAATTGAGAAGATCAAAGAAAAATTCTAAAAAATATCCCTTGAAAAATTGAATAATCTTGAGCTTGAAAAAGAGGCTTTAAAGGATGAAGCTTGATGAAGCAAATGATTTGGTTGAAAAATAGAAAGAGTTGTGGAAAATTAAATGAAATTGACGTCCATATAGGCTTATTTGGTTTAGCAGAAACAATTTGGGAAAGTATTCTAGTGTGTGAACTGAACTTGCATGCCCATTACTGAATCTAGTAGCCCCGCATCTATAGCATCATCATCAAAATCATCATACATCACGAGCCAGTCTATTCCATTCCAGCTTTAATAAATTAGTACTCACAATTTCAGAAAAAAGAAAAAGAAAAAGCAAACATTAGAGAGCCTAGGCAGCAACAGCAGCCATCAACTGGCTTCAGAATACCCGCTTGTTTCAATCTTTCTTCAAGTGTAGCCCTTATATTAAACTTTCCCATGCTTTACACACCAACTTGATTACTCTTGCTATATTATAAATTTATAACAGCTGCACATTAGCCAAATTCCAGCAACTAACAACTAATATTTTGTGTTAATTGAAAAGGTAAATGGGTACGTAGCCTAGATAAGGCAAAGTAGCTTAAAAAGATCCATGTAGCACAGTAGCAGACTCCAATCAGAGCATCTCCAACAAGTTTGGTATCTCTATTTTTGGGGGAAAAAATACTACTGTTCACCCTCCAACAGCTTCTCTAAATGCACAACTTTTTCAAAAAAAATTTGAAGTTGCTACAGTGCTTCTCTAGATATAGAGAAGCATTGTAGCAACTCCAAATGAATTTTTATACTTAAAAAATTCATATATCTCAATAAAAAAGAATTCTTTCTCTCTCCTCTCACAGCTACAAACACAACACAACGGCTACAAACACAACAATCTTTTCTCAAAAATCTCTAAACTCAAGCATAATCAGATTATCAGAATACAAACTCAAAAACACAATTTTAAAATTAATCAAATCATAACAATAAAAGCAAAAAAAAGAAAAAGAAAAAAGAAAAAAGAAGAAGACAGAAGACAGAACCCATTTGGACTGCATTGGGGACGAAGATGAGCGACGGCTCCAGGCTGGGCCAACTGCTATGGGACGAAGATGACCCATCTGGACTACGTTGGGGACGAATGTGCTGGAATCAAGTAAAAAAAAAAAAGGCAGAGAGTTGGAGAAAAAAAGAGAGAGAAGAGCCGGAATGTTCTTGAATGAGGGAGAAAGAAAATAAAAGAGGTGGGGTGGGGGGTGGATAGAGATAGGAAAAAGTGTGTGGAGGAGAAAAACAAGGGAAAAAAACGTATGGCTGAAATAAAATGAGAAAGGAGAAATAATATTTTTAAAAAATCTATCATGAGTCCACATTTTTCCCTTCCCCTTGATTCATTTTCTCTTCTCTTTCATTCTCTTCTTTCAAATCAAACATAGGTTTAACCTTTTCTAGATGGCTTTCTAATAATTGTATATCTTTTGTTATTGCATTTCCATGTTTTTGTTTTTCCTGCTTCTCTATGTCAACCCCAGAACACCAAAGTCTACCTCTATACCGGAAAAATGGATCCGGTCTGTGGTCCATCTAATTCATGCAAAGTATTCACCATCGTAGAGGTCCAATCTTAGTTCCCTGTGACATCCAAGGATGTGAATCATTTGAATGAAACAGGAGGTCTGAAGTTGGGTTTGGTGTCTCACAAGCCAATGGCAGTGTTGAAAGGCGAGGTGGAAGTCCAGATGAATGTCGAGATGCAGAAGGAGAGGGGAGCAAATCAGGGGCAAATCAAGCTCGGATGGAGAAGGCAAGGGAAGCTCATCAGGTGAGAGTCAAGGTCAAGATAGAGGAGAGGGAAGTGCATCAAGAGAAAATCAAGGTGGAGATAGAAATGCAGAGGGGAGCGGATCAAGCGATGACGAAGACGAATGCAAACGGGAACGCCAACGTAGAGTCAGGGGTGACATAGAACGCGGAAGACAAGAAAGTAACCAGGAAGAGATCGACTTCTCTAGTATACCAGAGATATTCATGGCCATAATTGGTGCGGTAACAATTGCTGTTGTTGACTTTCATAGTAGTGGAGTCATTTCTTCCACGATTCTGAGCCTTGTTATTGCTATAAATGTATTTGGTTTCCTCTGTTGCATGACTTCTATGTTGCATAGGCATAGGAATCCAAGGGTTGCGTGTACCTTCAGAACCATAGGAGTTGCTGCTGTTGGCTTGGGTTGTTACTATTGGTAATTGTATACTTTCCCAGGCCTAATATTATCCAACCATAATAGCTAAAAAAGAATACAGATACTAGTAGTAACAACCCCAAGCCAGCAGTAGCAACCCCTATGGTTCCGAAGATGCGTGCAACCCTTGGATTCCTATGCCTATGCAACATAAAAGTCATGCAACAAAGGAAACCGAGACGGTTTATAGCAATAACAAGGCTTAGAATCGTGGAAGAAATAGCTCCACTGCTATGAAAGTCAACAACAGCAATTGTTACCGCACCAATTATGGCCATGAATATCTCTGGTATACTAGAGAAGTCGATCTCTTCCTGGTTACCTTCTTGTCTTCCGTGTTCTATGTCACCCTTGACTCTACGTTGGCGATCCCGTTTGCATTCGTCTTCGTCATCGCTTGATCCGCTCCCCTCTGCATTTCTATCTCCACCTTGATTTTCTCTTGATGCACTTCCCTCTCCTCTATATTGACCTTGACTCTCACCTGATGAGCTTCCCTTGCCTTCTCCATCCGAGCTTGATTTGCCCCTGATTTGCTCCCCTCTCCTTCTGCATCTCGACATTCATCTGGACTTCCACCTCGCTTTTCAACACTGCCATTGGCTTGTGAGACACCAAACCCAACTTCAGACCTCCTGTTTCATTCAAACAATTCACATCCTTGGATGTCACAGGGAACTAAGATTGGACCTCTACGATGGTGAATACTTTGCATGAATTAGATGGACCACAGCCGTCGCTCATCTCCGTCGCTCATGTTTTGTATTTCCACAATTTAACTAATTTGAGAGGGGAACTTGATTCCTGAAACAGAGGCAGAAATACAAAACATGTATAAAAATATTAATGTACCATCAATAGAGAAACATAAGCCACATTGTGTACAAATTATGTAAGTACCAACTTTTTAAACATACTAATACAAACAAATAATCGTTTTAGGACCACAACACTTACTGTTATAGAAAATAATTACCTACTTATCAAAAAATAGTAATGTTAATTTAGCATTTTGATGGAGAAGAGAAGACCTTATCCAATAAGCTCTTGATCTCTACAAGGCGAGCTAGCACAGGATGATCACGAATGGGCTGCCCTTCAGACTTGAGAAGGAGATAGAAAGTTATAGCTTGGCAATACAAGAGCAAAAGAAGCTGCTTCATCTCCAAATAACGGACTCCTCCTTCCATCATGATTTCCTCCTTTTTAACCTTAAAACATCAAAGCATTTACAATGCTGAATGCTAAGAAACCAATCAAAAGCATCTTTACATGTTATGACCTTTTGTGTGTGTGTGTGTGTGTGTGTGTGTGTGAGAAAGAGAGAGAGAGAGAGAGAGAGGGGGGGGAGGAGGGAGTAAGAGAAACTGTAAATGAAAATTGGTGTGAGGAAATTGGCAGGATGTACAGGGTGAAGAGTAGGAACCACAAATATATGAACCCAGTTGGGACAACGTAATGAGTCAGATCTACGGGCATTTAAACATTCAAACATTTTAAAATCTTTTAGAAGCTAAAAAAAAATTCAAGGAGAATCACATATCAAAGAGAAACCTATTACCAACCCCCTGCAGATACCACAGATAAACATAGAACAAAACATAATATAAGCCCCTCAAAAAGGAAAAATTGAGAGATAAATCAATCCATTTCTAGGTAGACTCCATTTAAATCATCCTAGTCGCTAATCCGTGCGATGCACGAGATTGTTTTAAATTAAATCAAACGTTAACATGTTCAGGTTTAAATATTTCTCAAATTTCAATTATTGAAAGCTAAATTGGCTCTAATATAACATAAAACATGTAATATTATGAAGTAATATTAAGAAAGAGATAAATACAAATATTATGAAGTAATATATTACTATAATCATAATGGGCTCTTACATTTGGTTTAATAAGTATTACAAAAGACCCAGTAAATAGAATAAATATACAATTGTGCTTACATCTTCAAGCTTTATGCAATGCTTTTCAAGAATGTATTTCCTCCCTTTCTTAGGCTTTCTCTTTTCTCAACTTTTTCAAACTACTTAATTTTTTGCCAATTAAATTTTCTAAAATGGTTTACTAATATATAGCTTAAAAGCATAATTTAGTAAAACAAAATTTGTAATATCTCTAACAATATTTTTGTTACACTAATCTCATCTCAAGTACCGAAGTACCTAACATTTGACAGCAAAAAAAATTTTTCATTTTGTATAACTAAAGTTTTTTCACCTCCACTCATTCTCTATTGCTTTTAGGTTTTATTTATTTTCTTAATCTTCATATTATCTCCTCCACATATTCTCTTCCAATATGTACTTACATTTCAAAATTTACAAAATAAAAGACTTGGCAGTTGGCTCTATTTACCTTTCGTCATTCATAACTTGATAACCCAAAGCAAAACTCAAAAACCAATAGAGAGAAGCGGTAACCAACAGAGAAAGATCTGATAGAAAAAACGAAGAAGACCGAGAGTAGAGGAACACGTAGAGACCACGATGAAAAAATTGTATTGCAAAGCTCACAAGAAACAACGAAGAAGAAGAGAAGAGACCAAGATACAAAAGGAGAAGCATCAGATTGGCAAATTTAGGATAATTCTAAGGAAGTATTTCTGGCTTCTGAAGTTGTCAAAAACTTAAGAAGTTATCAAAGAGCATAAGAGACATTGGACAGAAAAAAGTCGGGGTTTTCAAAGCTTTTGTGTCTGTGGGTCTTTAGATGCGATGCGATGCTTTGTTGCTGGTTTGCCGTGGGTCTGTTCGAGGAGGAGCTGGTAGAGGAAGGCAGGGAAGAGATGGCAGAGCATCGCGAAAGGGAAAGGTAGAGCATCAGATTTTAGAAAACTTTTATTATGTTTTTTTTTTTAATATTGTGCTGATGTGGGAATTTGTAGGAGCTTCAAAAGTTTCGGTTTTATATATATATATATATATATATATATATATATATATATATATATATATATTGATGAAGCCATGCACTTTATACCACTTACAATAAACTAATCAAAGAAGAAAATATAATACCATGCTTAGAAGTGGATCCACTTTTTTTTCAAGCTGTTCAATTGCATCATTCAGCTCCGACAGCAAGCCAACTAATTCTGGAGCAGAACTGTGGGATAAAAACATTATTAACAAGCATGCAGAAGCAAAATTTATCACTGCTAATGATAAAAAAAAAAATTTTAAAAAAAGGAGAGAGACAGACATTTTAGAAAGAAGCAGTGATTAGAGGCCTCCCCCAAAAAAATAGAACCCAACAAAATAGCTTACGAGCATATTTAAGCAGCAATAAGTGGATCAAGATCTAAATAATAGAAAATCTACAATTATCACAGTCAAGCATGTGTTTGATATATACAGCAACCTATGTAAGAAATTCAATGCCTTCATAGCAAAACAATCACATTATACATGCATCCAATTAACAGTTAACAAGGTTCAAAATTGCAAACAACATGGAGTAGGGGCATGATGAGGAGCTCAACAGAAACAGTCTGAAAGAAGAGGATGCAGGCGGAAGATCCCTTAATAAACCACCACAAATACTAAACATCTTTAGATTTGGCAGCACCAGATGAGTTCACGGAACCAAAGCCAAATGTAATATCATAACACATTGTTGGGGAGATAACACCTTAAAAAGCCACCAACTGAGTAGTTAATATAACATATAAGGACGCCACTTATCCCGAAAGACTTAAGCTTGTATTAATCACTCCATCTTGACTTTCTTATTCAATGCGGAACTTCACTCACACGTGTATTCCCAACACACATTCTATCAAATGTAGGTTCCACCTCTAGAAAGTGGATGGAACACCTTTTTTTCACATGTCCTTTTTTACTACTTCTATAGGCATTATTTTTTTTCTTCCTCTACCTTTTTTGTTCCCTTAACTTGAATCAACTTATTCTTTCTCACCAGTGCATTACTTGCTGTCTTTTGAATGACCAAGTTATCTCAAGAAAACCTCCCTCACCTTTTCATCAATATGGGCCAACCCTATCTTTAAAGGGAAATTCCTCATTTTGAACCTTATCTTTCCATGTACTTTCACTTATCCAAGCTACAAAAATCCATTACTCTAAAGAAACTGTCAACTTAACTATCTCTTTTTTTTTTTTTTATAGAATATAAAAGTTTTATTGATAGCAAAAATACAATGTGTTTACAATTGTAAACCCAACTATCTCAACACCTTCAGTTTCACTTAAATATAGTGAATAATGGTTGCCAACTTGACATCGAGCAACAATTGCTATAATCCAACGGCATTTCAAATCTCCTTTTAAAAACCTCATTGCAAGTAAAGGCCCACTAATAAATCCCCCAGACACCCTTATTTTCATTCTTAGAAAACCCCTCCCCCTCCCCCTCCCTACCCCTCAAAAATAGATTCAATTTCTTCATATAGTTGAACCAAGATTTTTTCTATAGATAATATAATTGCAAGCATAATTTTCCCACAAAATTTGGAGCTATGAAAGCATAAGAATAGGGGAACCTCCCTAGTTGAAGGAAGCAAAATAATACTGCAGACCCATCGGCAAATATTCCTGTGGCATATCCTATGCTGTTACTTTGAAGTAAGAAGAATGGATAGGCCAATCTGGTTACTCCATCATGTTGAAAGACAAAATGAATCTATTGTGCATCTTGTATTAGTTCCCTCCATCAGATTTCTACAATTTCTTACTCAATCTTTGGCTCTCTCTAAGATAGCTAGACTAGCTCAACAAAATAAATTTCTAAGTAAAAGTACCCCATACTAGATTTCATCTCTGATCATAATCTTATTACATTTCTAACACCACCACCTATTTGAGCTCTGGAATGGCTATTACTTATAAAGCTACAAAACCTTTGTCCTTATCATTTTCTTCTGAGTATTACATTTAGCCTTGACCAAAAAGAGTCAGCTCAAAAATATAACACACAAACAAGTGCAGAAATATAAGAACTATACAAATAAAAATTGAAAAACCTTACCTATATAAAACATCCATTTGTTCCTCCTTTGATAGAGCACTCAAATCTTTCTTAACCTCCTCATAAGCTGCTCCCGTGTCATCAAAGGCTTCTTTTATCCCTGGATATTTTTTTCTGCCTTTTCTTTTGGCTGACATTTCCTGTACAAGCAGCGATATTGGGCTATGTGTCATTCAAAAGAATTAATAGTCCATACACCCCCTTAAAAGTAACAAACAATAATATATGGATAAGACATGTACACTGGTAACATATTGGTGTTATACGTGCAAAGGGAGTGAACAATCTGTGGATAACTTAATGCTTCATTGTCCTATAGATTCTGAATTGTGGTGCATCATGTATGGTATCCAGGTTCATGGAATTTCTTGGGTGATGCCAAAGTCAGTTGTGGATTTATTAGCCTCTTAACAAGGTCATTTTCTTAGACATCAGGATACTGTTATTTGGAGAGCCATTCCTCATTGCTTGAAGTGGTGATTTCGGTGGAAGCAGAATGCTCAGTGTTGTTTGAGGACAGTGAATATTACGCTGTTTTTCTTTAAATGTTGTTTGAGTGGATGTTAGCTGTGGGTTATCCTTCTTTATGTTCATTATATGATTTTGTTGATCATTGTAATCTGTTAGATTGATTGTATTGCTCCCTTTGTATACTTCTTGTATACTTGGGTATTTGTTTTCTATCAATAAAATTTACTTACCAAAAAAACACAAGAGGATAACCCAAGCTTGAAAATAAATACCAAAGGTTTAACTTACTTATCTCTTTACTTCCTTTTTTCATTAACAAGGAGAGAATATTGAACCCTCACCTCTAGAGTTAATTCCCTATCACTCCGATCACTACAATCTTCAATTACATCAAGGCCAAAGTCTTCAATTGTATAAGATTCTGCTTTTTGCATCTGTAGTTTCTTAACCGCTCCCTCCTCCTTCAAAGGTCCGTCATCATCGCTTGATTGTGCCTTCATCAGAAACAAAAAGGTTAGAGTAACTGCAAAGACAACCTCAACTATATACACATGATTGCATTAAGAAATTAGTTTGTGAACAAGATAGTTTCCATAGGGGCAGTAAGTGATTGTTGCTGAAATATATGTGTATATATATATATATACACACACACTAAATACAAAGGGGAAAAAATGAGAAGGGGTGTGGAGCATGATTGGACAAATAGCAAATAATATTCAAATCATCACCTCGTAATCAGCATTATCACCATGATAATATTCCTTCTTTTTTCCACCCCATAGAGACTCTTGTTCTTCTTCATCTTCTTCATCATCTTCAAGCATAGCATCTTCGACTCCACCAAATTTTTCCCGTAAATATTTCTGTGTCCTAGCCACTACAGACAATATGCATAATTAATCATACAAAACGTTACTCCAATTGTCGTAAGAACCAAAGGGGATAACAATTGAGAGTTTTTATGTAAGAAAATATGTAGAGAACGATTTAGAACCCATCCCCGCTTCCCCTCTCCCCCAAAAAAAAAAAAAGAGAGATTCTCATCGGAGTCCATTCTATCATTTCAGCCAAGGGAATACCAAGAGATGAACCTAGTGCTACCTAAGGTCACTTAGCCCCATAATAATTCCAAAATAGCCAAATACCAAGTAGCCAACTTGAAAACACCCAAAATTACACTTCAGAGATATGTAACCCTGGTGCAGGTGTAAAATTGCAGAATATGCATGAGTAGGATGTATCATTACTTTTTCTTAATGAATTAATTTACTTGTCCCAAAAAAAAAAGTTATAGGAATATGCATGAAACACAATGACATAGAGAGTTGGGTTGGTATGCAATAGCATTACTACGATGCTCATTCTTTTATTAATAATTTGTGTTTTGCAGTTTAAAGCAGTCAATTTTTTGTTTAATATATATTATATACATCTACATCAATATTACAGGCTCTTGTACAGAATAATGGTATTTTATTTAGCGAACAAAATCTTTTACAAATGTAGGTGATTCTTTTCTTTTTTTTTGGAGGGGGGTCTTAAGCAAGAATTTTTTCTAATTCAACTTCACATTTTCTCAATTAGAGCATCTTTATTTATGTAGATGTAGTTATGCAGTTGTTTTTTATCAAAAAAAAAAAACAAAATAAATAGCTTCAGATATACTTTCAAAGAACAAAACTGATTAAATGCAATGCAAGAAATTGCAAACCAATTTCTTTACTTTTTGCAATATCTCCAGATTCATCATCTTCATCCTCATCATCATTGATACCCTGTAAGCAATATTAGGATTGCCAAGTGGGAAAAAACAAAGATACAAACAAAAATCACACTGATTGCTACATGCTTATGCTCAATCAAACAAACTTACAAAATAAGAACTCTGCCTTAACATGTTTGTTTCAGTTATGCAGAAGAGATCTATAAAGTTTTTTTTTTTTGATAGGTAAAAAATATATAGAAGAGATTTGTATAGTTTTCACATATAGAAGGCTCTCTTAAAGTTCACAATTCTTTTTAGCATTCTTTTCCAAGATCTTTTAAATGTTTAAAACAGTTATATGCTTTCACAAAACTAAACAAAATGTAACTTTAATCCTAATTCACACATGACAAGGATTTTTATTCAACTAAAGTTTTTTTTTCCATATATATATATATAAGTAACAACATTTAATTGGAAAAGAAAAAAAAAACTAAAGTAAATCCTACATTATTCTCAACTGGAAGAATCTATTTTAAAATTTCAAAGCAACTATTACAACTTGATATAAAAGGGGGGAAAAACCTTGAGATCAAAGACAGGTATCTCATCATCTGAGTCCACAATATCACCATTCACATCCAGCGGGATAATATCCCTCTGCTTATGAACTGCAAACACAAATAAACATTAGAAAACCCATCAATTTTTCCCAAAAACTAAAACAATAGTACAAATACAAAATAAGTTTGTCACTGACTCCATAACATTGAAACGGTAAGCAACAGAAAAACAAGAGAGCTTAAAAAAAAGAGCATCAAGCACAGTGTACTAAAATGCTCTCAGTCACTTTGAAAAAATATAGGCCAAAATACATTGTTTGACTCTAAACTTTAAGCGTTGAGCAATTTTAGTCCTTGAAGTTTAAAGATATCACATTTAGTCCCCAAAAAACTGAAAGTGATCGCTTTTAGTTCCCAACAAACTAAAAGTAATGGCTTTTAATTCCTAAAAAGTTAAAAGTGATCAATTTTAGTCCATATCAAACTTAAACCGATGGCTTTTAGTCCCTAAAAAACATAACTTTAGTTGTTGAAAACATAGATTGATCGCTTTTAGTCCTTAAAAAGACATAGACTAATCAATTTTAGTTCCTATGAAGTGACGGTGTATCATTTTAGTTTGGCCAAGGACTAAATCCGATCACTTTAAACTTCAAAGACTAATATTGCTCGTGAACTAAACTTCAGTGTGCTTAAGCCGAAAATATAAAAAGAAAATACTAACTGCACAAATTATTCAAAACCCATCAACTTTTTCTCTCTCTTTTCTCAACTAAGAATACTACCAATGCTAAAATAAAAATAAGTGAATCATCGTCCATCTCCAAGTTCCAAATTGTAAGCAGCAGCACCCAAAAAAATGAATACAGAATCTCAAATTCCATCTCCAAATTCAAGTCTTTGTTTAATAATTACACGAAGAATTGGAAAAAAAAAACAGAGAATAACAGAGAATGAGCGAGAACCACAGCGAGCTGTGCAGGTTCGTTGGTGGGGGGGGGGGTGGGAGTGCAACCCACAGCGACTCAGATTCGTCCTCCGTCGTTGATTTTGATCATACTCGAAGGATCCTGGATATAGATCTCAACAACCCTCCTCCGCCGGAGGTTGCCTGATGATCTCGCCGAATTTTCTTCTCCACCGGTGAAGATCCCGAGTTGCCTTTCTTTCAGATCGTCTTAGCTTCACTATTAGTCCCCACCCCAGCCAGCCGTTTTTTGGCTTTGCGATTGAAAGTAACAGAGAAAAACTCAAAAAAGAAAAAGAGTTATGTTTTTTGTTTTTAGAGAAATCTAGCTGACGTGCTGTACGGAATCGCTGATGATATATGATGTACATAGATATGACCAAGATGAAGATCTCGCCCATATTTTTGCAACCGATCGAGAAAAACCCATCGTGGGTTTTCTTATTGTTGTTTCTACTAGCATTTTTAATTGTTACTGTTGGTATTTTAATTATAATGTTAAAATCCTTAATTGAAAATCAGTCTTCGTTCATTTTGTCATCCCTTAGGCCTTAATTTCATCAATTTCATCGTCCATGTCATCCGAGGCAACGCCACGGTTGCGGGAAAAACTCTTAGGGTTTATGACCTTTCCTCTCTTACCCATTGCTACAGAGATTGAAAGAAGTAAAATGAATAAAATAAAATTAACAAAACCCCTACATCATAAATTCGTAGTTCTATTTATTTACATAGCAAGGGATTACTAAAAACAAGGTGATATGAATAGAAGAAAAGTATTACCTGAAGTGAAAGGTGGCGCAAAGAGAGGGAGAGTTTTATGGTTTGAAATAATAGAGTTGGTGGGAAGCAAAGGATGAAAGGAGGTTGGTAATGTGTAGAGCGGTGGCAGATACCCAAACACGTCTCACATCCCAAACTCAAAAGTGTAAAGATTTTTTTTTTCTTTTTTCTTTTTGAGAAACCAGTCTGTGAGACAGACCGATGCTTTTATTAAAACATAAGAAAACTAATGAACATCAAACAGAGCAAGGGGGATAATGTCCCCAGGAAAGTCTTCAACCCAAACCTGAAGTTCTAACCCAACCCAAGATTTCTTTGCCAAAGCATCGGCAACCTTATTACAATTTCGTTTCACATGGCAGTAGTGATCCAGGCAATCAATGGTGGACTGTCAAGCCCTTCGGTATAAAGATTAATTTGTCAAATACATAAGAACCGAAACTCAAACAAAACAATAATAGCGTAAACCCACAAAGTTTAGAGAAATAATATAAACCCATATCAGCGTTAATCATATGTAAAGAGAGAACCTGAAGATTGTGGTGGCGCCGCCGATTTAGAATGGAAGAGAAGAAGCGCCGCCGAGTTGGATTGGATATGAGTGCGCCGCCGATTTGAGGATGGATTAGAAGAGAAGAAGCTAGAGAGCGGCGCCGACGAGTTGGATTGGATGAGAAGAAGTGCCGCCGATTTGAGGTTGTGGGTGCGCCGCCGAGTTGGATGGAAATTTCTGGGTGCGCCACTGTCTGGTTCTTCTATTGTGGGTAGGGTTTTGTTTAGCAGCTGTCTGGTTCTTGTGGTTGGATTGGAGGAGTAGAATCTAGAGAGGCAAACGCAAGACAGTGGAGGAAAAGATATCGATAAATGTTTTTTTTTTCTTTATATATAAAACCTGTTTAACCGGTAACCAATATCTTCTAAAATTACATAAAAAGATGAAAACGATATTAAATCGTGCTAAGAGGCTCTCCCTTTTTTCTTTTCTTTTTTTAAATTAATAATTTACATCTAATATGATGAGATTATTCCAGTTGTCAATAATAAAAAAATCTAAATTCTTTCATTTAAAATGCAGAATACTCATTACATGCTTAGGTATTTTTATGATTAAAAATTATAGTAATTTTAAATTATAATAAATGTAAATTATTAATTTTTACAAAAAAATAAAAATAAAAGAGTAATTTGAAAACAATCAGGAGATTGGTCCTATTTTGTAGGCAACATTTGAGCGCTTGTTTAGATAGTCTTCTAATTTTTTGTAAAAGTTAATAATTTAAATTTATTATAATATGAGATTATTACATTTTTCAATCACGAAAAAAACCTAGGAGTGTGATGAGTAAATTATTTCATCTAAAATGCAAAACACTCATCACATCTCTAGGTATTTCTATTATTGATAAATGTAGTAATTTCAAATCATAATGGATGCAAATTATTGACTTTTACAACAAAAAAAAAAAAAGATAAAAGAACAATTTGAAAACCATCAGGAGAGTGGTCCTATTTTGTAGACAACGTTTTAGTGGTAGTTAAAGATATATCTGCTTATCAAAAAAAAAATGTATAGTTACTTTGAAGAAGTGTACTATTAGTAGTTTTTTTTTTTTTTTTTTTTGATATATTGTTTTGTTTTTGGATAAACATGGTTTTTTTTAAGGAAAAAAACAGTAGCAAACGTGGGTTGTTTAACTTATTTTTTATTTTAAAAAAATATAAGTATAATTGCTTTGAATAAATGGGTTAGTGGAAGAGTATTCCTATTTTGTATGTAATGTTTTAGTGCAAGTTAGGCATATATTTTTACCGGACTATCATATAGTTCTGTCTTTACTTAAACTTAAGGGTGTAAGGGTATTTTGGAATATAACAAAATTTGGTCTAAACAGGGAAAGCCCCTTAAGTAGGGTATAGATTTTTTTTTTATTTTTTATTTGAGCTTCCTCTTTTTTTTTTTTTTTAGAGAGTTTCAACCTATGGCGTCCGCTCCTCGCTTTTTGTCATCAGACCAAGACACCAATCAATTTTTGGTGTAGACAGAAATTGAACCCTAAATTTCTTATTCAATCATCAGAGACTTTATTAGTTGAGTTAATTGAAACCCACACAATAGTAGTATAGATGAATCAGATTTTTTTTTTTTTTTTTATGGGGGATATTTTCAAAGTAGCAGTGTGAGGAGGAAGTATATTGTAAGTTATGATGGGTTTGAAAGAAAGTTGCAAACTAGCATCTCAAGTTTCACAAACTCGATTTCAATCTAAAACTCAAGGGTTAAAGACTCGATTCCTACTTGGCGAGTTGACAATATAACGCCACATAAATCTCGAGTCTTAGAGTCGACTTCCAAAAAGCAAAACCGAGTCTCTAAGACTCGATTTTGTACTTGAAGAATCGTTTCTGAAGAAGAACAGAGACGATTTGAATTTGAAGAGGCACGATCTGATTTAAAGAGGAAGAATGAAGAGACGATTTGAAGAGGCACGATTTGGTCTTCAGATTTGCCATCGAAGAACGAAGAAGAAGGAAAAAATAAAATGCAAGGAAGAAGAAGGAGAAGAAACCCAGCAAAACGTTGAAGAAACCCAGCAGATGAAGAAACCCAGAGATTAAGAACGGTGAAACTCGAGTTTTTAAAACAATAAAACTTGAGTCTTAAAAGCTTTCACGTAGATTTTTCGTCTACATCAGCTCCCACCGTTTACAAATTGAGACTTAAAAACTCGAGTTTTATCTTAGAACTCGAGTTTTAAATACTCAAGATACTATTTTTTATCATTATTTTGAAACGTGACAACTAACTAGATTTTTTTATATTTAATGTTATTTGAAGAAAAAAAAAATCTTTTTTTATGGAATGGTTCATATTTAAGCGGTACCATACCCCACGATTAACAATAAAACCCAAACCCTGTTTTCTTTTTTCTTTTTTTTTTTTCTAGTTTATTTTGGGGATGAATAGGATCCTTTCCTTCAAGATTATCCGGTGTGGCATTTTTTAAACACGGTAGACTGATCTATTGGCTATTCTGGTGTGGGTGGGGTCCTATTACTTTACTCTCTAGCATCTAGAAGGCTAGGAAATTTCCTAGAAACGAAAGGTCTGCATTCTCAAACCCTAAATTGGCGAGATCTGAGAAGAAAGGGATGAAGTCGGTATCTCCGGAACAATCATTTTTTTTTTATAAGTAATCAGAAAGATTTATAAATGATAAAAAGGAAAACATACAAGAAGTTCATGATGATGAACAACAAGAGAAAAGCTACTAGAGAGATAAGCTAAGAGAAGACATAAACACAGAGAGAGAAGAACAACTAGTAAACCCCCAACAACGAGACCACTCTAGGAGACTACGATGGCATAAAAGATTTAGCTCAATCAAGGTCTTCTCTTTGTCCTCAAAGGAACGGCGATTCCGCTCCAACCACACAACCCACATTAAGCACCCTGGAACCATGTTCCAGATGGCCGACTTAACTTTACCATGCCACTGATACCAACAACAGATCAAATCCGCCACTGCTCCTGGCATAACCCAAGGAATCCCAAAGGCCTGAAGCATACCAGACCAAAGGGCGTGAGTAACAGGACAATGCAGGAGAAGGTGGTTAACCGACTCTCCATCCTTACAACACAAACAACACCTATTAACCAAAGTCCGACCCTTTAGCATAAGGTTATCCAAGGTGAGAATCCGGCCATGAGCAGCAGACCACAGAAAGAAAGCCACCCGCTTAGGGATCTTAGGTTTCCACACCCCCTTCCAAGGAATCCAAGAATTCGAAGCACCCCGGATCGCGAGGTAATAAGACTGAACATCAAACATACCATCCCCTTTAAGCCTTCAGTAAAGGGTATCTCTCCTATTACCCTGAGGAAAACGAGCTTGGATAAGCCGAAGAAGAGAATACGAAGCCGCTAACTCCCAATCCTCAAAAGCCCTATAAAACGTCTTCTTCCCCGTTCAAGCAAAGTTGGGGTTTCAAATTTCTTTACCTTATGGCCCATGAAATTAATTCTTTACGTCTCTTCCTCGGCAGCTACAGTTTCTCTGCTTCTTCCACAACAAAGGGTAGACGGAACGACAGTTCCCTCCTTGTTCAGAGACCTACCGAATCTCTATCAAATATTTCTAATCTCCACCGTGTTCGCGTTTGTAGGCGCCTTCAGTTCCCTGATGATCCAACACAAACCTAGGGTTGAAAGATTTTTCAGGATTATTGCCGTTGCTTCCATTTTGTTTACACTAGTAATTGTCCTCTACGCCACAGCTCTCTGGTTACGATGAAGGCAAGCCAATGACTCCGGCCAATCTTTCAAAAGTCTATCGACGATCTACAATGGTTTAATATATTGGTATTTTTCTGCTTATTTAATAAATAGTTTAGCTTATTTGTGGGTTTTCTTTTCTTTCAGTTTGTTGTTTATAATTTGCATTTTCTGTTGGAAAACAATCTGTTTGATGTTTGAATGTAAATATTTGACGAATTCCAGGGTTGTGTAGGAGGAAGCATCTTGAATAATTTTACCAGCTTCACCTCCACATTGCATGGTGCATATAACACCTACACTCCACCCTCCACCCTTCCTATGCCATCAACCTTGACATTAGTATCAACTTTAACACCACCTGGGAGGGGAACATGAGCAATTCTACATTCACACAAAATTAAATTTCACAACATTTGAGATGATAGGCAAGCGTTTCCTGTTTCTTATTTAGATCCACCATACTAGTGACTTTATTTTTTTACCTACCACTAACAATCTGTCACATTGACTAGGTATGAAATTTTTTGTCGAAGTTTTTTTTTTTTTTTTTTAAGACTTTCTCAAGAATATAGCAAATAATTAAAAAAATGTATACATTTTATTTTTTATGCCTTTCCATTCCCTCTCCTCCTCTTCCTTTCCTCCACCCCCCTTCAGCCTAACCTACCCCTCCCCAAATCTTGAGATAAGAGAGAATGCCATTCTGTGAAAGCTCATCTCATTTGCTTCATGCTGAACTCTGGCTTTTAAGACCACACTAAAATGATTACTTTATATTAAGCATCCAGCGTTTCCTCATTTATAGATATTAAAACTTAAAGATTAACCCCAGGTGCAATTTAAATAATTGACAACACTAATATAATTACGTTATTTGAATCCTTGGGCATTTTTTCTTGAATTATATTAGTTTGAAATATATCTGCATACATACATATCAAAATTTGGATCGGTGACACAAACACGGTACAAGATCCAACAAGCACTATGCAATTGAAAAAGTAGATAAATTGAAACAAAGAACAGTATCTAATTCTTGAATCTAACACTCCGACTGGCTGCGACATTAATTCCAGAGGCTTCTCCACCATAAGGACCAATAGGTTTCTTGATCTCCTGCACCTGCCCTTTCCGATGAAGATCCATCTATCTATTCTTTCACCCACTTTTAATTATCTTATACTTGAGAGGAAATTTTACCACCAAAACATTAGTAGATCACCACCTGCGATGTTAGAGTGATTTGAGCACATAAGCAACAACAGAATATTTAGTAACCTTGAAGTAACAGTGAAATCAATTTTGCAGCTGGAGGTTTGTAAATCAACTTATATCACAATTTTTTCATAGTGGATTTGACGAGCTAGGCTAGCCCTTGGGAGTCTTTTTTTTAATTGGATTTTCACTTTGTGAACAATACCTTGACTCTAATGTGTAGTTGTTCTTGTGAATTTTTTTTATTTTTGTTTCATCCATATCACAATTATAATAAGCTAATAACTAATTGGTATATTGATTGTTAAATTAATAAAATCGGTAAGAAGTCATACTAGTGATCTAGAGTCTAAACACATAATTTACGATTGGTATTATAAGTTTGGTGCACGTTGTTTGGATTAATTTTCTTGTGTGATCCTTGACCTCATTTGTTATGGATAAAGTTGTGCGTTTATGCTCATGGGATGCTTTACTTAAGAATTCTATAGGTTATCTTAGAATTGTTGGTAACATGTTGTTAAGGGAATTGAGAAGATCAAAGAAAAATTCTAAAAAATATCCTTTGAAAAATTGAATAATCTTGAGCGTGAAAAAGAGGCTTTAAAGGATGAAGCTTGATGAAGCGAATGAGTTGGTTGAAAAATAGAAAGAGTTGCAGAAAATTAAATGAAATTGACGTCCCTGTAGGCTTATTTGGTTTAGCAGAAACAATTTGGGAAAGTTTACTAGTGTGTGAACTGAACTTGCATGCCCATTACTGAATCTAGAAGCCCCGCATCTATAGCATCATCATCAAAATCATCATACATCACGAGCCAGTCTATTCCATTCCAGCTTTAATGGATTAGTACTCACAATTTCAGAAAAAAGCAAACCTTAGAGAGCCAAGGCAGCAACAGTAGCCATCAACTGGCTTCAGAATACCCGCTTGTTTCAATCTTTCTTCAAGTGTAGCCCTTATATTTAACTTTCCCATGCTTTACACACCAACTTGATTACTCTTGCTATATTATAAGTTTATAACAGCTGCACATTAGCCAAATTCCAGCAACTAACAACTAGTATTTTGTATTATTGAAAAGGTAAATGGGTACGTAGCCTAGAGAAGGCAAAGTAGCTTAAAAAGATCCATGTAGCAGAGTAGCAGACTCCAATTAGTTAGGATTGCATCTTCTTCTTTTTTATGTTATTTTTATTATTAAGTTAAAAACAAAAATAAAACAAACAAAAAGTGGCTTGAGTAAACAGGTGGATTTTCAGTTGTTTTTTCACAGTTTTATTGGGAAAGTAGGATCAGCATGCTTTAGAAGGGTTAGCTGTTACAGACTTACTGCATGAATGTTCGGTATCTACAAAATACTATTCCTTAAGAAGCAAAAATGTATGATTAGCATGCTCTGTACTAAAGATGTCAAGATGTCTCCGTTGTAAATACTAAGGCCATGTTTGGTAAAATGTAATAAACATTATAATGTAATAGTTATTCCTATGGTTTAGTCATTTTTTAGTTTGGTAATGTTTTTATTATAGTCACTCCTTACGAATAGTTATTCTTTAAAATGATAAATAACTATTCTTCTCTAATAGGTTGTAATAGTTATTTCTTAGTAGATGCAATAATTTCTAAAGTTAATGTATTTCCAAATAAATAATTTTTCCATATATATGTAACAATTATAAAAATAAAAAGTTATAAAAAATAACTCATCTCACTTTTAAATTTAAGAAATATTATTTTTAAGGAAATATAATTGTATGTATAAGATATTTTCTAAAATAAATCTTAAATTTTATTCTAATGTTACATCTTACCACCAAATTTATGAATATGTTTAATTATTCCATTACATCACATTTTATTCCTAGTAATAAAGATTACAATTAATGTTATAATTTTCATTCAGTGTACCAAACGTGCTTTAAATACAAGTCTACAAGCCTCTTTGCATCGTGAAACTGCAACTTGCTTATGAGATTTAAAAATAAATAAATAAATAAATAAAAATAGAAAAGGTAAATATCGAAAAGTAAAAAGGTTAAAAAAATTTATGATCCAAAGAACTTTTTTTTAATCTCAACCTTTAAAACCCAATTGCTACCAATTGCAAGGTGGGCGTGTAATCTATCTCAATCCGAAAGACTCAGAAGTGTCACTATTTGGGAAGGTTTTTTCTTACTTGTCTGTTGCCAAACCCAACTGTGGAGCTCCCTGTTCCTCTGGTGTGCGGATCTGGGTGCTGGTCACAACTCCAACCCCTGTCACTGTTTAGGGTTGGCTCATCTTTTGGACCTTTGCCTACTCCATTTGTCCCCTTCACTTGAACCAATCTTCCCCTTGACCTTTAACACTGTTGTTGGCAACTATGATGATGGTAGTATAACCATAATTCTTCGTGGTAATGTCTATGACGCGTAGAGGAGGACGCCTGGCAAAATCGCTTATTTTGAGCTTGAAATATGAGAAACCCTTACGAGTTTGGTTCTGTGCTTTCGGACCACGGCAATTTATTTTCATATTGAGCCAA
Organism: Castanea crenata; assembly: GCA_020976635.1. Classification (NCBI taxonomy): domain Eukaryota; kingdom Viridiplantae; phylum Streptophyta; class Magnoliopsida; order Fagales; family Fagaceae; genus Castanea; species Castanea crenata. The sequence continues at coordinate 2,547,178 of JAGHPS010000031.1, read as the reverse complement.
CGCTAATTCAATATCCGCCAATGGTTTTCCGAAATTGCTTCACAATACTTCTAGAAGTTGAAACTTCGTTCATGGTAAGAATCCATGGTAATTGTAGTGTTTCTTTTTCTGATTAGGGGGCAATTGAAGAAAGCTTTTGTGTAGTGAAATCAACACAAAAATGGAGAAGATAATACCTTATCCAATAAGCTTTTGATCTCTACAAGGCAAGCAATCACAGGATGATCACGAATGGGCTGCCCTTCAAACTTAAGAAGAAAACAGAACTCATACTTTGGCAATACGAGATCACAGGGAGCTGCTTTACCTCTAAGGCACTCCTTCCATCATGAGTCCCTTCTTTTAAACCATCTTACAGCATGAAAGCATGTACAATACTGACTGCTAAGAAACCAATCAAATGCAATTATACATTTTACAACCTTTGTGTGTGTGCGTGCGTGTGTGTGTGTGAGAGAGAGAGAGAGAGAGAGAGAAGAAAGAAACTATAAATGAAAATTGGTGACGACTCTGGCAGGACGCACAAAATGAATGGTAAGAACCACAATTATATAAACCCAGAACTTTGTATTGGATGGTTGGGACAATGTAATGAGCCAGATCTACAAGCATTTTAACTTTCAAACATTTTAAAATCTTTTGAAAGCCAACAAAAACTCCAGGACATATATTAAGCATCCCATATCAAAGAGAAACCTATTATCAACCCCCTCTAGATGCCACAGATAATCAACATAGAACACAACACAACACAAGCCCCTCTAAAAGGAATAATTCAGAGCTAATTCAATCCATTACCAGGCACACACCATCTAAATCATCCTTATTGAAGCAATGCACATTATAGCTCTTACATTAAAATGGTCAAAGAAGAACAGATAATAACCATGCCTAGAAGTGGATTCACTTTTCTTTCAAGCTGTTCAATTGCTTCATTCAGCTCATACAAAAAGCCAACTAATTCTAGAGCAGAACTATGGGATCAAAACAATATTAACCAAACATGCAGAAGAAAAAGTTATTATGGCTAGAGATGAATAACAGAAACAGACATTTTTGGAAAGCAGTGATTAAAGGCATACAAAAGAAATGAAACCCAGCAAAATAGCTTATGAGCATATGTAAAGCAGAAATAAGTAGATTAAGATCTAAAAAATATTAAAATCTAAAAATACCAAAGGCAAGCATGTATTTGTTCCATACAACCAATGTAAGAAATTCAATGCCTTTCTCCGTAGAAAACCCAACACATAAGTAAAACACCTATAAATACTTAACAAGGCTCAAACATTGAGAACAACATTGAGCTGAGGGCACGATGAGGAGCTCAATAGAAACAGTCAAAAAGAAATTGGATGTGGATGAAGCAGCTCTTAATCAACAACCACAAATACTGAACATCTTTAAATAACATATTAATATGATAATACATTCTGTTTCTGCCTCTAGTCAGCTGTACAGAATCAGCACCAGACATTAGAGAAAAAGTCCATCCATAGATATATATCATGCAGAGCTAAATAGAAGCAGAACGTGAATGGAGGAACACTTAAACAAGAATCTCACAAGCTTAACATCTTAAAATGCAACTGCACAATAACTCACATTCGTTTAAATGTAAGTACTGTTATAGTCGTTCCGTTCAGAATAAGCATCAGACATTAAAGGAAAAGCATATATACATGCTTTTAAATGAGTGGGGTTGGAATGGAACACTTTGCTCAAGAAGAACAAGTAAAGTCTTTTTTAATAAAACAGGAAAATAAAACAAAAAATAAATAAAACAAACAAACAAATCCAAGTGCATGGTAAATTGACAAGAGAAGCGGGGGAGAACAAGTAGCTTGATGATGCATAGTCCACCTTCTTTTACAGAATCAAGAAAATAAGTGTGCAGAAGCAAGAATGTTTTACTGGTTTATAAACTTACAGGACCCAAGCCACAATGAAGTTTCATTCATAAAAAGATAAAGAACAAAAGAAAGGTGATAGCCCATCTAATTTCACGGTGAGTATCTTTATTTTTTTCAAACCACCACAACCCTGTTTATGGCATGAATGATAACACACAGGCAGCCAATATAACAACACAAGCTGGGACGATGATGCCGAGCGAGAGTTTTATACCCATCATTAATAAGAAACCAAAAGCTGCAGCAGCTCCTCCTACCCTGACCAAAATTTCAGTAGCCCTTGGGCGTATATAACGACTTGAAAAGAGAGCGAAATAGAGGCAGAGGAAACCCACTAAGTTTGTAACCAATACACCAGTAAATAGTTTCTTGGCCAAAGGTGATAGCCCATCTAAACTGAGGGCAATGATAGCAGAAGTTGATTGGACAGCGATAGCAATGAATATAGCAGTCAATCTGTTGCTCGAGTTCCTCACTCTCCTTCTAGTTACACTTTCCTCACTAACCCTGCGTCTGTCTTCATCATTTCCTTCATCCCTATTGTCCTCATCATGTTCATCTCCATCTTCACGGCTGCTTATCCCTTCATTTGTGTCCGTGCCACCACTACCTGTACTTTGATCACTCTCATCACTTCCACTGCCGGCTCCACTTCCTCCATTATGTCCACTCGAACTTGCTTCTTGGCCCTCAACACTGTTACTAGCCTGTGAAAAGGCGATCCCAACTGTAGTAGTACCCCCGGTTCTTCCAATGTGTGGAGTTGGATCAAAGTCACAATCGTTGTCTGGGGTTGCCCCACCATCTGGGCCCTCAACACTGACAATGTTCTCCATCTGCAGCAAATTTGGCAGGAAAAATATGATAAGAGTCTGGACACAGTGATCAATAACAAAGATCTAAAAAATGGTGAAAATGGGGGTGTGATCACCTGATAAGTGATCCGGTGATTTCCATCAACTGGTTCAGGAGAAGATGAGCCTGCTGAGGTTCTACAGAAGCAGACGTGTTTTCAGAATACAAGACTACCAGAACAAGGGAAAATCTAAGCATGTAGCAAAGGCAATTAGACATTTGACTAGCACTCATAAAACATAAAAATTGCAAGACAACATAATGATAATAATAACATTAATGGTGAAACACATGCACATAAACATATGGAGACGGAGAGAAATATATAGCACATGAGATTAAATCTTAATTGTATAATACAGCACAAAGGGACTTGGACGAGCAATTGTTCTTATTCATAGATGTAATAGGAAATAAAAACCCATAGAGGGAACATTGTAACCAAGCAACCTAACTATAACTATTAGGAGGTAGCAAAATGCACAGCACAAATCACAGTGCAGAAACACACCTTGAAGCTCGTTGTTCTTCAAATTGCTTGTAATATTCATCATCTGAATCTCCTGTATCACCATTCCCCATGTCCTGATTCCCATTAGCCTCAATATTGTCAACTTCATGTCCAACATCATCCTTAGATATGGTTCCAGCTCCAGCCAATGGCAGGGGAAGATATTTCCTCAATCTTTCAGCAGCATCATTCCTCTTGGCTAAATCAAAATCATCATCACCAGAAGGCACCTTCCAAAAGGATTGCATGCAAATGTTATTTCAATAATTAGTATGAGTATCCTCAAGAAAATCAACTAGCCATATGGTTCCCTTATCAGAAAGAGGAAGAATCTCTTATTTACATGACACTTTCAAAAGTTTCTCCCATAGATTACAACCTAAAATTCAGTACATCGAGAATCACTAGGCCATGATTCATAGATCAATTAGAGCATAACTGTCAAGATTGAATCATCCACACAGAAAATCTAGAACACTAAACTTCCCTCTATGGGTTTTTATTTCCTATTACATCTATGAATAAGAACAATTGCTCGTCCAAGTCCCTTTGTGCTGCATTATACAATTAAGATTTAATCTCATGTGCTATATATTTCTCTCCGTCTCCATATGTTTATGTGCATGTGTTTCACCATTAATGTTATTATTATCATTATGTTGTCTTGCAATTTTTATGTTTTATGAGTGCTAGTCAAATGTCTAATTGCCTTTGCTACATGCTTAGATTTTCCCTTGTTCTGGTAGTCTTGTATTCTGAAAACACGTCTGCTTTTGTAGAACCTCAGCAGGCTCATCTTCTCCTGAACCAGTTGATGGAAATCACCGGATCACTTATCAGGTGATCACACCCCCATTTTCACCATTTTTTAGATCTTTGTTATTGATCACTGTGTCCAGACTCTTATCATATTTTTCCTGCCAAATTTGCTGCAGATGGAGAACATTGTCAGTGTTGAGGGCCCAGATGGTGGGGCAACCCCAGACAACGATTGTGACTTTGATCCAACTCCACACATTGGAAGAACCGGGGGTACTACTACAGTTGGGATCGCCTTTTCACAGGCTAGTAACAGTGTTGAGGGCCAAGAAGCAAGTTCGAGCGGACATAATGGAGGAAGTGGAGCCGGCAGTGGAAGTGATGAGAGTGATCAAAGTACAGGTAGTGGTGGCACGGACACAAATGAAGGGATAAGCAGCCGTGAAGATGGAGATGAACATGATGAGGACAATAGGGATGAAGGAAATGATGAAGACAGACGCAGGGTTAGTGAGGAAAGTGTAACTAGAAGGAGAGTGAGGAACTCGAGCAACAGATTGACTGCTATATTCATTGCTATTAAATATTCATTTACAATTATGTTGCTGGTTGCATTAAGGCAGAAATTACTCATATATTCATTTGAGTAGCACTTTCCATATTACAATGTACATTCCTGCTCAAAAATGGGGGAAGAAAAATTTTAATGTAATAATGGCAAAACTTATAGTTCAGCTTATAATGAGAAAGCTTAAAACTTAAGAATGGCAAATAATTGAAGCATTAAGTACAAAATTAATTACTTTTTCCCATACAAACATGAATTCTAAAGAAGCAAAAATGTATGATTAGCATGCTCTCTACATGACACTCAACCTCGTGCAAAGATGTTTCAGTTGTAAATACGAGTCTACAAGGTTCATCGCACCGTGCAACTGCAACTTTCTTATAAGATTAAAGAATAAAAATAAAAAAGAGGTAAAAATAGAAAAGCAGAATGTAAAAAAAAAAGGTTAAAAATAAATTTATGATCCAAAGAACATTTTTTTTTTAAATCTCAACCTTTAAAATCCAATTGCTACCAATTGTAAGGTGGGATATCCCCAACTTGTAATCTCAATCTCCTGAAATGTCAATATATGCAGCGACAGTTGATTGAATAAGAAAATTAATGTCCATATAACACTATTTGGAAGGTTTTTCCTTACTTGCATTTTACCAAGCCCAACTGTAGAGATCCCTGTTCCTCTGGTGTGAGGATCTGGGTGCTGGTCGCTGTTTAGGGCCAGCTCATCATTCGGACCTTTGCCTACTCCATTAGTCCCCTTCACTCAAACCGATCTTCCCCCTTGACCTTTAACACTGTCGTTGGCGACTATGATGACAGTAGCTTTACCCCTAGTGGTAATGCCTATGATGCGTAGAGGAGGAAGCTTGGCAAGATCCCCTTCTTTGATCTTGATAATTGAGAAACCCTTGCGAGCTTGCCCACCCTCATTCCCCATCATCTGAATCACAAAGTTTTCTGAAGTCATCGTAATTGTAGTGTTTTCTTTTCCGATCAGCGAGCAATTGAAAAAAAAAAGAAAGAAGCTTTTGTGTATAAGAAATCAACACAAAAATCTGACTAAATCAACATTATCACCAGAAAGCACCTTCCAAAAAGATTGAATGCAAATGTTATTTCAATAATGAATTTATCAGTATCCTCAAGAAAATCAACTAGCCATATGGTTCCCTTAAGTTGGGTGTTTCTCTTTTTTTTCTTTTCAATAGCTAGTAGAGAATTTTATCAGAAAGAGGAAGAATCTCCTATTCACACAACACTTTCCAAAGTTTCTCCTATAGATTACAACCTAAAACTCAGTACATTGAGAATAACTGTCAAGATTGAATCATCCACACAGAAAATCTAGAACACTAAACCAAGTAGATAAATATTCATTTACAACTATGTTGTTGGTTGCATTAAGGCAGAAATTACTCATATATTCATTTGAGTAGCACTTTCCATATTACAATGTACATTCCTGCTCAAAAATGGGGGAAGAAAAATTTTAATGTAATAATGGCAAAACTTATAGTTCAGCTTATAATGAGAAAGCTTAAAACTTAAGAATGGCAAATAATTGAAGCATTAAGTACAAAATTAATTACTTTTTCCCATACAAACATGAATTCTAAAGAAGCAAAAATGTATGATTAGCATGCTCTCTACTTGACACTCAACCTCGTGCAAAGATGTTTCAGTTGTAAATACGAGTCTACAAGGTTCATCGCACCGTGCAACTGCAACTTTCCTATGAGATTAAAGAATAAAAATAAAAAAGAGGGAAAAATAGAAAAGTAGAATGTAATAAAAAAGGTTAAAAATAAATTTATGATCCAAAGAACATTTTTTTTTTTAAATCTCAACCCTTTAAAATCCAATTGCTACCAATTGCAAGTTGGGATATCCCCAACTTGTAATCTCAATCTCCTGAAATGTCAATATATGCAGCAATAGTTGATTGAATAAGAAAATTAATGTCCATATAACACTATTTGGAAGGTTTTTCCTTACTAGTATTTTGCCAAGCCCAACTGTAGAGCTCCCTGTTCCTTTGGTGTGACGATCTGGGTGCTGGTCGCTGTTTAGGGCCAGCTCATCATTCGGACCTTTGCCTACTCCATTAGTCCCCTTCACTCGAACTGATCTTCCCCCTTGACCTTCAACACTGTCGTTGGCGACTATGATGAGAATGAGAGATCGTAGCGATTCAATATTCTATGAAATTCGAAAAACGAAAAAAAAAAAAAAAAAAAAAAAAAAAAAACAAACCTGAAATTGTTGCTATTACCCATGGCTTTGTTGAGAGAGAGAGAGAGAGAGAGAGAGTGAGTTATCTGAGTGAGACAGTGAGAGTGGTTGAGATTAGTGAGAAATAAGAAGGTTTAAGGGTTTAAATACAGCGACTATGGTGGGAATGAGACCGGGAACACCGGTAGCTGTGGGATTATTGCCACGTCACGGCTATGAAAGTTCTGGGCCCAAATTACCTGACACCTTGAGTACCGGTCGGTAGTCTAGAAGTTTTGTTTTCCTGACCTTCCCGACAGTGTCTTTTTTGAGCCCATTTGAGAACCCGAAAAAACTCAAGTATTCCCGGTTCCCGCCCCGAGTTGAACCCATATTGGGAGAAAAATTGGTATTTGATCTTAATTTACAAATTGACGAAGTGCGAATTCATCAATCATATGAATGTGTCCAGATGAAGCCAAGCCCTTGACCCTGTAATTATGGTGATGATAAGATTGTTTCCTCAAAGTAGTCACCGGTGTGATGCCTGCCACAACATCTAAAATGCAAAACACTCATCACATCCCTAGGTATTTCTATTATTGATAAATGTAGTAATTTCAAATTATAATAGATTCAAATTATTGACTTTTACAAAAAAATAAAATAAAAGAGTAAATTTGAAAACCATTAGGAGAGTAGTCCTATTTTGTAGACAACGTTTTAGTGGTAGTTAAAGATATATCTACTTATAAAAAAAAAATATAATTACTTTGAAGAAGTGTACTATTAGTATTTTTTTTTTTAATATTTTGTTTTGTTTTTGGATAAACATGGTTTTTTTAAAGGAAAAAAACAGTAGCAAACGTGGGTTGTTTAACTTATTTTTCTATTTTAAAAAAATATAAGTATAATTACTTTGAAGAAGTGGGTTAGTGGAAGAGTGTTCCTATTTTGTACGTAATATTTTAGTGCAAGTTGGACATGTATTTTTACCAGACTATCATATAGTTCTGTCTTTACTTAAACTTAAGGGTGTAGGGGTATTTTAGAATATAACAAAATTTGGTCCAAACAGGGAAAACCCCTTAAGTAGGGTATAGATTTTTTTTTTATTTGAGCTTCCTCTTTTTTTTTTTTTTTTTTTTTTAGAGAGTTTCAACCTATGTCGTCCGCTCCTCGCTTTTTGTCATCAGACCAAGACACCAATCAATTTTTGGTGTAGACAGAAATTGAATCTTAAATCTCTTATTCAACCATCAGAGACTTTACTGGTTGAGTTAATTGAAACCCACACGAGTAGTAGTATAGACGAATCAGATTGTTTTTTTTTTTTTTTTTTTTTTTATGGGGGATATTTTTAGAGTAGCAGTGTGAGGAGGAAGCATATCGTAAGTTATGATGGGTTTGAAAGAAAGTTGCAAACTAGCATATCGAGTTTCACAAACTCAATTTCAATCTAAAACTCAAGGGTTAAAGACTCGATTCCTACTTGGTGAGTTGGCAGTATAACGCCACATAGATCTCTAGTCTTAGAGAGTTGACTTCCAAAAAGCAAAACCGAGTCTCTAAAACTCGATTTTGTACTTGAAGAATCGTGTCTGAAGAAGAACAAAGACGATTTGAATTTGAAGAGGCACGATCTGATTTAAAGAGGAAGAATGAAGAGACGATTTGAAGAGGCACGATCTGGTCTTTAGATTTGCCGTCGAAGAACGAAGAAGAAGGAAAAAATAAAACGCAAGGAAGAAGAAGGAGAAGAAACCCAGCAGATGAAGAAACCCAGAGATTAAGAACGGTGAAACTCGAGTTTTTTAAAACAATAAAACTTGAGTCTTAAAAGCTTTCATGTAGATTTTTCGTTTACATCAGCTCCCACTGCTTACAAAATGAGACTTAAAAGCTCGAATTTTATCTTGGAACTTGAGTTTTAGATACTCAAGATACTATTTTTTATCATTATTTTGAAACGTGACAACTAACTGAGTTTTTTTATATTTAATGTTATTTGAAAAAAAAAATCTTTTTTTATGGAGTGGTTCATATTTAAGTAGTACTGTACCCCACGATTAACAATAAAACCCAAACCTTGTTTTCTTTTCTTTTTTTTCTCGTTTGTTTTGGGGATGAATAGGATCCTTTCCTTCAAGATTATCCGGTGTGGCATTTTTTAAACACGGTAGACTGATCTATCGAAAATGATATTGTGTGCCCGGCATATATGCCGGGCACACAGTATACCACCTCCTGATCTATTGGCTATTCTGGTGTGGGTGGGGTCCTATTACTTTACTCTCTAGCATCTAGAAGGCTAGGAAATTTCCTAGAAACGAAAGGTCTGCATTCTCAAACCCTAAATTGGCGAGATCTGAGAAGAATGGGATGAAGTCAGTATCTCCGGAACAATCATTGCTTCAAGAAAGCCTTCTTCCCCGTTCAAGCAAAGTTGGGGTTTCAAATTTCTTTACCTTATGGCCCATGAAATTAATTCTTTACGTCTCTTCCTCAGCAGCTACAGTTTCTCTGCTTCTTCCACAACAAATGGTAGACGGAACGACAGTTCCATCCTTGTTCAGAGACCTACCGAATCTCTATCAAATATTTCTAATCTCCACCGTGTTCGCGTTTGTGGGCGCCTTCAGTTCCCTGATGATCCAACACAAACCTAGGGTTGAACGATTTTTCAGGATTATTGTCGTTGCTTCCATTTTGTTTGCACTAGTAATTGTCCTCTACGCCACAGCTCTCTGGTTACGATAAGACAAGCCAATGACTCCGGCCAATCTTTCAAAAGTCTATCGACAATCTCCAAGGGTTTAATATATTGGTATTTTTCTGCTTATTTAATAAATAATTTAGCTTATTTATGGGTTTTCTTTTCTTTCAGTTTGTTGTTTATAATTTGCATTTTCTGTTGGAAAACAATCTGTTTGATGTTTGATTGAAAATATTAATATTTGACAAATTCCAGAGTTGTGTAGGATGAAGCATCTTGAATAATTTTACCAGCTTCACCTCCACATTGCATGGTGCATATAACACCTACACTCCACCCTCCACCCTTCCTATGCCTTCAACCTTGACATTAGTATCAACTATAACACCACCCTTCCCATGCCTTCAACTTTGACATTAGTATCAACTTTAACACCACCTGGGAGGGGAGCATGAGCAATTCTACATTCACACAAAATTAAATTTCACAACATTTGAGATGATAGGCAAGCTTTTCCGGTTTCTTATTTAAATCTACCATACTAGTGACATTATTATTTTTACCTGACACTAACAATCTGTCACATTGACTGGATATGAATTTTTTTGTTGAATTTTTTTTTTTTTAGACTTTCTCAAGAATATAACAAATAATTAAAAAAAAAAATGTATACATTTTATTTTTTACGCCTTTCCATCCCCTCTCCTCCTCTTCCTTTATCCACACCCCTTCAGCCTAACCTACCCCTCCCCAAATCTTGAGATAAGAGACAGTGCCATTCTGTGAAAGCTCATCTCATTTGCTTCATGCTGAACTCTGGCTTTTAAGACCACACTAATATGATTACTTTATATTAAGCATCCAGCGTTTCCTCATTTATAGATATTAAAACTTAAAGATTAACCCCAGGTGCAATTTAAATAATTGACAACACTAATATAATTACGTTATTTGAATCCTTGAGCATTTTCTCTTGAATTATATTAGTTTGAAATATATCTGCATACATACATATCAAAATTTGGATCGGTGACACAAACACGGTACAAGATCCAACAAGCACTGATGATGCCGTAGAAAACACCAGTAGGTCGCGGGCACTCTCCAGCTCGGATCAATACCTGCAAAGGGAAAACAAAATGACCTAAAGGAGAGCATCGGTGTGGTGTCGGCCAAAAACCCTCCGAAGGTCAAGTTAGAGTCTCAAACAACCCTAGAGTGCCAGAGTTGGGATAGTTGTGCGTACCTTTTGCCATGAGGGTTTCCGGGGTTTATATAGTGGTGTAGAGCCGAAATAAACGCCTTGGTGGGGGATTACTTTCCTTTTAGGAGAGTAATTCGCGGAACTTTGCATATCGTGTAGAACTCTTTTCCTTATAGGGATCTTTTAGACCAAAGTTGACCGGGTAGCGTAGGAATTTTCCCATGCTCACAGAGAAGTCAAGGTAGACTAAAAAATACAAGCTGGGCTGCTCCTTCAGGTCTCACTCCTCAAGGTCGTCAGCCCACAACGTCGTCACCTTACCCTGTCGTCAGCTTACGTACGTCTTCACGAAGGTCGTCACCAAGGACCCCTTCAGTCAAGGTCGTCAGCCCTGGGTCATCAATGTCATTCGTCAGCTTAATGCTGTTACGCACGGGGTGTGGCTATGAACTCCAAGAAGGCGGCGCCCAGGTGAGACTGACTAACGGATTGTGTGTTCCCGTCAGCACTCTTAAAAGCGTCACTATCAGCTGCCCCCCACTCCATTGTCCCGTCATATAAGAGTGACGGGTCATGGAGTTTCTGTTACTGGGAAACGGCTCGTGCGTGGTAGTCTGTGCCATCTTCATTAAATGGTGGGACACGTGTTATAGGATGATTGGCTCCGCGTCTGACGAGTATGTCGCTTCGTCTTCCGAGCTTTCTCTCTCCTATATATATACTCCACTATTTACCTTTTTCCTACTTTTTCGCCTTATCCATCTTGAGAGAACGAATCCGTCACTTCCAGCCTTACCACATCGTCAATCGTGCAGCCGTCAGCTTCTTGAGACCGTCCTCCTACACGTAAGTTATCGATACTCTACTTTTTATTTTTATAGCGTCGCCCTTTAGTGAAGTCGTCAGCCTAGGATCTTAGAAAGAAACCCGTCGTTTGTAGGTAGTCAGATGTCTAGGGAGACGCCGAGTGACCAGTCGTCGATCCGCGACGGAGCGGGTTACGACGAGGTTTTCCCACCAGGTCGTGAGCCCGCAGAGGGCCTATCCTGGTCGTCAGAGAGAGAATCGTCGACTCCTTCTGACGGTGATATAGAGAGCTCAAGGGGAAGTGAGGTGAGCGGTAATATAGGCGACGGAGGCCAGGGATTTCGCGAAAATGCAAGTATCAGTGACGGGGGTGAGAGTGACGGCGACGAGGAAGCCTTAGAAAGCACCTCGGGGTCCTCTGGCGATGATCGTCCTTTCATCTTACCCTCAGAGTGGTCCGTCAACAATTTTCTCCCCACGATGTCAGAAAATGTTTTTAAAAGCTTGTGGGCCCGTTATCAAATACCAGACGACATTCCCATTCGCCTTTCAGAGGAAGGTGAGAAGTGCTACTCCGGACGAACCGCGGACGTTGGCATGTATGACGCCATGTTCGCGGCCGGACTAAGGCTGCCGCTGACGGCGTTACACCGTCAACTGGCCAACTTCCTGGGGATATCCGTCAGCCAGATTGCCCCCAATGCTTGGCGAACCTTCATTGGCGCTGAGATCTTGTGGGGTCGTCTGAGTGGTGGAAACCGTCAGCTGACTCTGGACGAGTTCTTTTTTTGTTATCGTCCTCAGCACATTTCCTCGTCAAAGGGAGTGTACCATTTTGCGGTGAGGGACAAGGAGTTGAAGTTAGTGTCCGACATGCCCGACTCCAATAGGAAGTGGAAGGGCAGATACTTTTTTGTAGAAGGGACGAACTGGGTATGTCGTCCAGAGGAGTGGGAGACGATGCCCAATGGTTTTGACAATACTTGGGCTTATGTTAGAGATTCAGGTTAATCTCGTCGGCCCTTCTCACTTCATCTACTTATTTGTTATCCTAACCCGTCACTTTTCATTGCAGCTAACAACCGTCCACGCATATCCGCGGAACAAGAGGCTTTCATTCGTCGAGTGACGGCCATTCCCTTGGATGAGAGGAAGTGTCGAGATCTAATTACATTAGACACTCTTCACTTATACTGTGGTGGACCTGAGCCGACGGAGGAAGCTTGCAGACTGAACGCCTATTCCCGCCGTCGTGAGTATCCTTCAGCTTCTTGTCTTTAACCTGACGTGGTTTCTTTCTAATCTTTGTTCTTCGCAGAAATGGAGTCAGCCAGGCAAAGGGTCAGAGCTGCGGCGACAGTTAAGAAGAAACAGCTAGAGAGGACTGGGGGCGAGTCAACTCCTCCGTCAGCTCCCAGACCCGTCGGAAAGGCCGGAGCCAAGAGAAAACCTGACGGCAGGGATGACCGTCAGGGGAAGAAGGTTGCCCCCACTCCCGGGGACACGTCTTCTCGGAGGCCGTCGCCTCCCAGGACTGCTCATGGGGCAGGCAAGGGCCTGATGACCTCGTCAGGGCCCATTGTCCAAGGATCTGTGCGTCGTCTGTTGACTCACAAGGACTACGCTGTAGAGGTGACGGAGTCCATTTTGAAGGACGATGAGATGGACCCTCTTGCCGAGCAGGGTGTCGACGAGATAAAGGCGTCAGGCCTTTTTGACCTTACCAGGGTAAGCTTCGTTTTCCACTTCTGGTGTCCGAATCATTTTTGTGCCCTGACGTTGTCTTGTTTCCTTTTTGCTTTCAGGCTATGGTTCGCATGAAGGCCCTGTCACGTAGGTGCTCTGTTAAGGAGGGGGTGATTACCCGTCTGCAGGAGCGCGTCAAGAACCTGACTGACGGCCAGATGCAGTATAGGGATGCGAACCGCATTTTGGGCGAGGAGCTGAAGAGTTATAAGGATAAGCTGACGGAAGAGACCCGCTTAAGGGAGCTGGAGACGGAGGCCAAGGTGACGGCAGAAAAGGAGCTGAGGTCCATCCTAGTCCAGGTGGAGACGGCTAGAAATGACGCTGTGACAGAGTTCAAAGATTCGTCGGCCTTCATTGACGCATGTGCTGCCTACTATGGTGACGGGTTTGAGGACTGCTTGAAGCAGGTGAAATCTGCCTATCCTGACTTGGACTTGTCAGGGATTTCAATGGATGAGTCCATCCCTCCGACGCCCGCAGGTGACGCCGTCAATGAAGAAGCTGGCGACAACAGTCAGAGGGACAACAACGTCGTTCTAGCTCAACCAGCTGCGGATCCGTCCGTTACTTTGACTCCGGCACACCACCGCGACAACGACCATACTGCCGTCAGCCCTTCTCTCTCTTGTGCCCAGCCTTTTGCTGTTGAAGACGACGGGGGATCTTGAAGCCATTCTATGAGTTTCATTTTTCTTTTTCTGTTCTTTTCTCTCTTTTTATTTAAGGAACATTGTAGACGAACCTGTAGCACTTAATGCCCATTTTTCTGGGTTTCTGTAAAGACAATGCTTACGCTAATCTTAATATTTTGCCTTGTGTTCAAAGCATGTTTTCTTTCTTTCTGTATTAAATCATAATGATTCCGTCGCTTATAGTTGACGGCGTTGTTTAAGTTATTTCATGCTACAAAGAAAACAACGTCAGCCTGTCCACTATTTTTTGAAAAGTTTCTTGCTCATCAACCTCTTAATGGTATCAGCTACTACGGCGTCAGCCTGCACGTCGGCTTGAGTTCCGTAAATGACGGCTTGATTGATGTTTGCCATGCGTCCGTCGTGCTTTTTGTTATAAGCAAAAACTGTCCGCGATGAGCTTGTCAGCTTAAGGGTGACGATTTTTTTTTTTTTTTTTTAATTCAAATTTTGGGCTGATGACGGCGTCAGCTTCTTTTCATGAGAACTTAGGGTCGTTTTTGTCACCCCGCTAGTTTCATGTGCGACGTCGTTGGGCAACTTTGTTGTATGGATGTAGCATGCTAATGGCGTCAGCTTCTATCTCACTTCGAGCATAACTCCGTCACTTTGAAAATAACACCGTCAGTTTGCTATATCAAGGCAAGGTGACGAGCCTTAAGCGGTACCCATCAGCATTTTATTGCCCTTGTACATCTTATGTACTAGTGAAGAGGTCGTCCACCCTGTGGTTTTTAGGCGTAAGGTCGTCCACCTCGTGGACTTAAAAGTAGGTCGTCGCTTAGAGGCAGGTCGTCCGCTTTGTGGACATGGAAGTGGGTCGTCCACCTTGTGGATTTTAAAAGTAGACCGTCCATTTTGCGGACTTATAAGCAGGCCGTCCACTTTTGTGGACTTATAAGTAATCCGTCCACTTTGTGGACTTAGGAGTGGTCTGTCCACTTTGTGGACTTATAAGTAAGCCGTCCACTTTGTGGACTTAGAAGTAGTCTGTCCACTTTGTGGACTTAGAAGTAGTCCGTCCACTTTGTGGACTTATAAGTAGTCCGTCCACTTTGTGGACTTATAAGTAATCCGTCCACTTTGTGGGTTTGGCCATTAGATTGTCCAACTTTGTGGACTTAGTTGTAGAGAACTTTCTGTTTTCTTCAAGACATAAGAAATTTACTAGTCGTCTCTGAATGGACCTCCTCTTATTGTGATGAAATGCATAAATAAAATATTGTTCAAAATAGGAAAAATTAACTTTCAGCCCTTTGGACTTTAAAATGTACTGTAAACAGGAAATGCTAAGACAAATTAAGGATTATAAACTAGCAGTGAGGAGTAACGTTCTGCTTGTCATCTTCTATTGATAGTACTTTCTGAGGTGCTCGGCGTTCCAAGGGTGTCGTAGTTTCTGCCCGTCAAGAGTCTCCAGGTGGTAAGTGCCCTTTCTTTGCCATGATACGACCTTGTAGGGTCCTTCCCAGTTTGGACCGAGCTTTCCTTGCGTGGGGTCTCTGGCTGCGCCCATCACTTTCCTTAAAACAAGATCTCCGACTTTGAAGTCTCGGTGCTTGACTCGGGAATTGTAGTGCTTGCTTACGAGGTCTTGGTATCGCGCGAGTCTCTGCTCGGCCACCGCTCTTACTTCGTCAATTAGGTCCAGTTGTAAACGAAGCTCTTGATCATTTCTCCCCTCGTCGTGATTGGCCACCCTATAACTTGTGAGCCCTATCTCGGCTGGAATGACTGCTTCACTTCCGTATGTCAGCTGGAACGGGGTTTCTCCAGTAGGGGTTCGTACCGTCGTTCTGTATGCCCATAACACACTCGGTAGCATCTCGGGCCATATGCCCTTCGCCCCCTCGAGCCGAGTCTTGATGATTCGGAGCAAGGATCGGTTGGTTACTTCCACTTGCCCATTTGCCTGAGGATGGGCTGGGGAGGAATAGTGGTTCTTGATTCCTAACTCTGAACAGAAGGCTCGGAAGGAGTCGTTGTCAAATTGTTTGCCGTTGTCTGAAATTAAGACTCTTGGAATCCCATACCTGCAAACAATGTTTCTCCATACAAAACCCCTTATATTCTTCTCAGTAATTGTGGCTAGAGCTTCAGCTTCAACCCATTTGGTGAAGTAATCGATGCCAACGACGAGGAACTTCAGCTGTCGTGCTGCCATCGGGAATGGTCCCATGATATCCAATCCCCATTGTGCGAATGGCCACGGGGCAGTTATGGGGGTCAATCCCTCCGCCGGTTGTCGAATGATGTTGCTGAATCTTTGACACTTGTCGCAAGCTCTCACATAAATTTGGGCGTCATCTTGCATCGTCGGCCAATAGTACCCGGCCCGATCCAACTTCTGCACCAATGACCGTGATCCGGAGTGGTTGCCGCATATCCCCTCATGTACTTTTCTCATGACATAGCTCGCTTCTTCAGGGCCCACGCACCTTAGGTATGGCCGAGAAAAGCCCCTTTTGTAGAGGACGTCCTTTATCAAGACGAAACGGGCAGACCGGACCTTCAGCTTTCTGGCAGCCTCCTTTTCGTCAGGCAACGTGCCATCTTTTAGGTAGGAGATCAAGGGCGTGGTCCAATCGTTTTCGGAACCAATCTCCTGTATGCAGACAGCGTCAATTAATGGTGAAGACTGAGTAAAAGAGAGTACCTCGTCAATGGTGGCCATAGGGTCCGCAGACGCGGCTTTGGAAAGTCGGTCAGCATGTTCGTTTTCTTCTCTCGGAACTTGGATTATTTTTGCTTGCAGCCCCTCCATTCTCCTTTTTGCTTGCTCCCAGTACCTCTTCATTCTTTCACCCTTGCATTCGTATTCACCGTTTACCTGGCTTGTGACGACTTGGGAGTCGCAATGAACAACCACGTTTGCGGCCCCTACAACTTGAGCAAGGTCCAGACCTGCTATTAGGGCTTCGTACTCGGCTTCATTGTTAGTTGTAGGGAAATCGAGGCGGATCATACACTTGAGCTCGTCGCCTTCCGGGGAGCTAAGTACGACCCCTACCCCGCCAGCCTTCTTGTTGGATGACCCGTCAGTGAAAATGCTCCATTGGGAATTCTTTTCCTCTTCGCCTTCCGTGCTGGTGAACTCAGCAATGAAATCGGCCACCGCTTGCCCCTTGACGGCAACACGGGGACGATATCGTATATCGAATTCACTCAATTCTATAGACCATAGCGCCATTCGTCCGGCCGCCGCAGGGCTGCCCATTGCTCGCCGCAAAGGTTTGTCAGTTAGGACGACTATTGTATGGGCTTGAAAATATGGCTTGAGCTTACGAGCTGCTGTAACCAGAGTGAAGGCGAGTTTCTCCATGGGGGGATATCTCTCTTCTGCGCCGTGTAACGCCTTGCTTGCGTAGTACACGGGTCGTTGGACCTCATCGTCTTCTCTAATTAAAGCCGCGCTGACGGCTGTTGGGGAAACGGCCAGATAGAGGAACAGTTCTTCTCTTGGTTGGGAAGGGCTTAGCAATGGCGGTGAAGAGAGGTAGACCTTTAAATCTTCGAACGCTTGTTGACACTCGGCAGTCCATTCAAAGGATTTTTTCAACGTTCGGAAGAAAGGTAGACATCGGTCTGCAGCTTTTGACACAAATCTGCTGAGCGCGGCAACCCTACCATTGAGGCTTTGTACTTCCTTAATATTTTTGGGAGGGGCCATTCCCATAATGGCCTGAATCTTGTCTGGGTTGGCCTCGATCCCTCTTTGGGATACCATGTACCCCAGGAACTTTCCTGCCGTCACTCCAAAAGCACACTTGCTTGGATTGAGCTTCATATTGTAGGAATGAAGAGTATCAAATGTTTCTTTCAGATCCTCCAAATGGATTTCTTCCCTTTGGCTTTTGACCAGAATGTCGTCGACATATACCTGGACGTTCCTTCCAATCTGTCGCGCAAACATCTTGTTCATAAGCCTCTGATAGGTTGCGCCAGCGTTTTTTAGGCCGAAGGGCATGACCTTGTAACAAAAGAGGCCTTGGCTTGTTACGAATGAAGTTTTCTCTTGATCAGCTTCATCCATCCGGATCTGGTTATACCCAGAGAATGCATCCATGAAGCTAAGTAACTGATGTTTGGCTGTAGAATCCACTAGGGTGTCGACCCGCGGGAGGGGATAACTATCCTTGGGACATGCCTTGTTCAAGTCCGTGAAGTCGACGCACATCCTCCATTTCTCGTTGTTCTTCTTGACCATCACGATATTTACTAACCAATCAGGGTAGTACACTTCCCTGATAAATCCCGCATCTTGTAGTTTACGGACCTCTTCTGCTGCTGCTTGATCCCTCTCTTGGGCGAAGGTTCTTTTCTTTTGTCGGACAGGCGGGAAAGATGGCGACACGTTCAATCTGTGCACCATGACTGACGGATCGATCCCTGGCATGTCTTCGTGGCTCCACGCGAATACATCCCTGTTTTCTTTCAGGAAGATCGCAAGTTCTAGACGTACCGTCGGGCTGGCTAGGGTGCCGATTTTGGTCGTTCGCTCCGGGCGGGCTTCGTCGAGAAGGACATCTTCAAGTCTCTCGGCAGGTTCTGTCGCCACCCGACGCTCCTCTATGGCCAGGACGTGGTTGTCCATCTCCATCATAGCCACATAACATTCGCGGGCGGATACCTGATCTCCTCTCAATTCTCCAACTCCATGATCAGTAGGAAACTTCATCATTAGGTGGTATGTCGACGTCACCGCCTTCCATGAGTTGAGGGTGGGTCGCCCTATGATGGCATTGTAAGCCGACGAACAGTCAACTACTAGGAATGTCACGTTCCGAGTGACCTGCTGTGGGTAATCTCCAATGGTTACTGTCAAAGTAACAGTACCAAGTGGGAGTATTCTTGCTCCTCCAAAACCAACGAGCGGGGCGTCAGTCGGAACTAGTCGTTCTCTTCCAATTCCCATCTGTTGGAAAGCGGGATAGTAGAGGATGTCTGCCGAACTACCGTTGTCTACAAGGACTCGGTGTATGTTGTAATCCCCTGATTGTATGGTGACGACGAGGGCGTCGTCATGGGGGTGGTGAAGGCGCCGGGCGTCTCTTTCTGGAAATTCGAAGACGGGATCGTCGATTTGTGACCTTCCTAGCGCGGAGCTTGCCGTATGGACGTTCTGAACCATTCTGAGGTAAGTCTTTCGGGCTTTCTTGGATGATCCAACAGTCGTGGTTCCTCCTACGATCATCCTTATATCTCTGGCAGGTTGCCTGGGTTGTTCGTTATCTTGCCGAGGGGCTTGATTTTGCGGCAAGTCTGCCCTCTCCTTGTTGACGAACCTCTGCAGCCGTCCTCTCCTAATGAGAGCCTCTATCTGCTGTTTCAAATCATAGCAATCGGCGGTATCATGGCCATGGTCCTGATGAAAACGGCAGTATTTGTCTCTTGGTCTCTTGCTGGGATCTCCCTTCAGCTTGCCGGGAAAGGCTAGATTTTCCTCATCTCTGATTTGCATTAGCACCTGGTCGATGGGTGCGTTTAGGGGAGTGAAGTTTGTATACCTCCCTGTAGGCGGCTTGGGTCGCCGATCATCTCGTCCCTCTCTGGTTCTCCCCCTTTTTCGTCCGTTGTCGGGTCTCGTATCTTCCTGTCTCTCCCTTTTTCTTGGTTTATAGTCGTCTCTGGCCAGCAAGGCATCCTCCGCGTTCATGTACTTCGTCGCCCTTTAATATACGTCGGACATAGTCTTTGGGTCGTTCTTACATAGAGAGAACAAGAACTTACCCTCTCGTAGCCCGTTCGTGAATGCTGCCACGAGTATCTTATCATCTGCTTCGTCTATCGAGAGGGACTCCTTGTTGAAGCGGGCTATATAGGACCTTAACGTTTCGCCCTCTCGCTACTTGATGCCCAGTATACACGTAATAGACCTTTTGCGCCGATGACTTCCAATAAAGTGTGACACGAACTGTGTACCCAATTCCTTAAAAGTGCCGATTGAATTAGGCGTCAGCCTGGTGTACCAATCCCTCGCAGCCCCCTTCAAGGTGGTGAGGAAAGCCCTGCACATGATTTCATCGGGTACACCTTGAAGATGCATTAGGGTTCTGAAAGACTCCAGGTGGTCCAACGGGTCTTTGGATCCGTCGTAGTTCTCCATATGGGGCATGCGAAACTTTGGAGGAACGGGGCATGAATTTACCAACGCTGTGAAGGGCGAATCCGTTCTATGGACCAGGTCGTCCAGGTTGCGAATCCCTCGCAGCCCCCTTCAAGGTGGTGAGGAAAGCCCTGCACATGATTTCATCGGGTACACCTTGAAGATGCATTAGGGTTCTGAAAGACTCCAGGTGGTCCAACGGGTCTTTGGATCCGTCGTAGTTCTCCATATGGGGCATGCGAAACTTTGGAGGAACGGGGCATGAATTTACCAACGCTGTGAAGGGCGAATCCGTTCTATGGACCAGGTCGTCCAGGTTGCTGGACACCCGTCCTCTAAGTGCGTTCATCATCGCATCCATGCGTTCCCTCATCTCTTGCATCTCGGCCGTAATGTGAGGCGGTAGGGAGTCCGAGGCAGATGGTGGGTTTGTCTCTGGCCGCTCCAACCTTGTTGGTGCGGTGCTGCCTTCAGGCCTGACGGCATTCCTCCCTTCCGGGCTTGCTACTTCCTGGTCCTCCCTTGGCGCACTTTGTTGCGCGGTCATCTGCCGTAGCTGCTCCTCTAAGTCGTGATTCTGTTTGGTAAGTCGTTCGACGGCAGCGGCCAGCGTCTGAACTTGCCTTTCTAGCACTGTAACGTGCGGTTCGTCGCCTTGGTTGTTGATTGTTGCCATCGATCTGGTGAGTACCATGCAACCTTTAGTCTCAGGAGTAGAGCGAGGGCTAGATATTCTTTTCTACGCTCTCGTCTTCGTCCCCACAGACGGCGCCAACTGATGATGCCGTAGAAAACACCAGTAGGTCGCGGGCACTCTCCAGCTCGGATCAATACCTGCAAAGGGAAAACAAAATGACCTAAAGGAGAGCACCGGTGTGGTGTCGGCCAAAAACCCTCCGAAGGTCAAGTTAGAGTCTCAAACAACCCTAGAGTGCCAGAGTTGGGATAGTTGTGCGTACCTTTTGCCATGAGGGTTTCCGGGGTTTATATAGTGGTGTAGAGCCGAAATAAACGCCTTGGTGGGGGATTACTTTCCTTTTAGGAGAGTAATTCGCGGAACTTTGCATATCGTGTAGAACTCTTTTCCTTATAGGGATCTTTTAGACCAAAGTTGACCGGGTAGCGTAGGAATTTTCCCATGCTCACAGAGAAGTCAAGGTAGACTAAAAAATACAAGCTGGGCTGCTCCTTCAGGTCTCACTCCTCAAGGTCGTCAGCCCACAACGTCGTCACCTTACCCTGTCGTCAGCTTACGTACGTCTTCACGAAGGTCGTCACCAAGGACCCCTTCAGTCAAGGTCGTCAGCCTTGGGTCATCAATGTCATTCGTCAGCTTAATGCTGTTACGCACGGGGTGTGGCTATGAACTCCAAGAAGGCGGCGCCCAGGTGAGACTGACTAACGGATTGTGTGTTCCCGTCAGCACTCTTAAAAGCGTCACTATCAAGCACTATGCAATTGAAAAAGTAGATAAATTGAAACAAAGAACAGTATCTAATTCTTGAATTTAACACTCCGACTGGCTGCGACATTAATTCCAGAGGCTTCTCCACCATAAGGACCAATAGGTTTCTTGATCTCCTGCACCTGCCCTTTCTGACGAAGATCCATCTATCTATTCTTTCACCCACTTTTAGTAGATCACCACCTGCGATGTTAGAGTGATTTGAGCACATAAACAACAACAAAAAATTTAGTAACCTTGAAGTAACAGAGAAATCAATTTTGCAGCTGGAGGTTTGTAAATCAACTTATATCACAATTTTTTCATAGTGGATTTGACGAGCTGGGCTAGCCCTTGGGAGTGTTTTTTTTAATTGGATTTTCACTTTGTGAACAATACCTCGTCTCTAATGTGTGGTTGTTCTTGTGAATTTTTTTTTATTAGTCTCATCCGTATCACAATTTTTTCTAATGTGTGGTTGTTTTTTCACAGTTTTGTTGGGAAAGTAGGATCAGCATGCTTTAGAAGGGTTAGCTGTTACAGACTTACAGCATGGAATGTTCGGTATCTACAAAATACTACTCCTTAAGAAGCAAAAATGTATGATTAGCATGCTTTGTACTAAAGGTTTCTCAGTTGTAAATACCAGTTTACCTTCTCACCGTGAAGCTGCAACTTGCTTATGAGATCTTTTTTTTTTTAAAAACGGATAATTACATTTTACCCACCTGTGATTTGGTTTTGATTTGGCTTGCCTACCCGTGGTTTCAATTTTGACACTTTACCCACCCGAGGTTCAATCCGTTACTGCTCCGTAACCCACCTCCCTGTCTGCCGTTACTCTAACACGTTTTCTTTCAAAATCAAAACACAAAACAGATCAAAAAGTTAGGGTTTTAAATGAAAATATAAGTTTTTACCATCACATCCCATGGTAGCAAGCCCCAACCAAAAAGGGAGAAAAGAAAAAGGTTTAAAACACATCAGAAGTTTATCAATAAACAAGTACTCACTCGAATAAAATTCTAGCAGCAAATAATCCTGGACTTCCAGACCCAAACCACTCAAAATTCCATCTACCTTCCAGAAAGGGTGACCTGGATAGTTGAGGAAACGAATTAGCATCTCACACTAAATACATTCATCTGAAAATTCCTTGTTCAAATGGGCACCTACGTTGTTGGTCTAGGTGTTGGATTGAGCCGCTCCAAACTAGTTATCCTCTCATTCACATCAATGCGCTGCATTTTCCTCGGCTTACCAGTTACTAAGGCTTCAAAACCCCCAGAATCTTTAGTGCCCGTTTGGTTGGGCTTTTAGGACCCAAAACGCAGCTTTTACATAAAGTTGGCAGTCATTGGGCGTTTGGTGAAGCCTAAACCCAACTTTTGGGTAAAAGTTGCGTTTTAGGCAAAGGCAAAAACGCTGAATCCTAAAACGGTGGTCTGGAGGTCCATAAGCAAAACGCCCATCAACGTTTTCAGCTATCCGTTGGGTTGAGACCTAAAATTACCGAATCACCCTCTCATCTTATCTCTCTGCTTCACTGAAATTCTTGTTTGTAATTCCTCTCATCTCTTCTCTGCTCTACCTTCTCCGTGCTGCTACCGATCTCCCTGTGGTAAGTCATCCATGACTTCTTCTTCTGCTTTCTTCTTCTTCCTCTTCTGCTTTCTTCGTTTTCTCTGATCTGTATTTTTTTTTTTAATTTTTGTTTCTGATCTAAGAAAGTCTTTTTGAAGGTACACATTTGATCAAAAAAGCACCAAGCAAGACTGATCTGCTACCAAAAACCACCAGGTACCAACAGTGATCTGAATTTTTTTTTTTTTTTTGATCTGAAACAGGGTGTATTTGATCTAACTTTATTTGTACCTTTTTGAGTTTTTGAGGGTTTGTAGATTTAATGATGACCCATTTGGTTCTTTAGTTGATTGGGTTTTGAAATTTGTTTGTTGATTGGGTGTATTTGATCTAACTTTGTTTGTTTGTTTCGGTTCTTTAGTTGATAGTGTGTTCGGCCAAAATGAAATAAAGCCCCATTTGTTTCGGATTTTGTTTCGGATTTAGAAATTTTTGCAAATGGTTTTGAAATAAAGCCCCATTTGTTTGTTTGGCCAAAATGAAACCATATTATGATTTATTGATGTTCTTCTTTTTTTTTTTTTTTTTTTTTAATGTTTATGAAACTCTGCATGTGTCTGTGCTTAGCTTAGTGTGTCATATATTTTGTTCATAGCTTGGAAAAAAGAGGGTTTGGGTAACAGTTTAGTCACTCTATTTTGAGTTTGTTATATTTGAGTTGGTTTGTATTGCATTTAGGGGCATTATCATTGTGAAGTTACGTCGTGTGGGAAAAAAAAATTTAGATCTGAACAAACAGAGTGTATTTGATCTACTTACCAAAAAATGTTGTTTGGTTGACTTGGTTCCAGCCTCTGCCCAGCAGTAGCTGCATCAGCTGCTGCTGCTGGGGCATGCGTGTGCAGTTGCACACGCATGCCCCATTAGCAGCAGTAGCATCAGCAGCAGCGTGCCCCATCAGCAGCAGTAGCATCAGCAGCAGCAGTAGCAGCTGATGCAGTGGTTGCTGCCGCTGGGGCATGCTCTCATTGTAGCCATTTCTTGAAATTCATAATACAAGTGATAACCTATAAATTATCTAGTAGATTAATAACGTCAACAAACCATGATGATCGTATATATTAATGATCAATTTTCATTTCCCTTATTTTTCCTCAGCTAGCTCACATTGGTTTTAAAGGGAATGAACCCCATTTGCCACTTTCTTGGTCATAACCATACAATGAGCCAAAGAAGGAAGTTTTTTTTTTTTTTTGAGAAAAAGAAGGGAAGTTTTTAGGTCTAGGAAAAGTTTGCTTAGTTTTTGCATCTGCTGCTGCTGATGGGGCATGCCCCATTATGCCCTAGCAGCAGCAGCATCAGTTGCTGCTGCTGGGCATGACCCATCAACAGCAGCATCAGCAGTAGCAGTAGCAGCTGCTGCTGGGGCATTCCAATAAATTGTTTCATAAATAAATTTTATAACAATATGTGTGTGTGCATATATATATTCCTTTTATATACATAATTAGTGCACAACTTATAGGTAATAAATAGATGGACATAAATGCACTGCATAATATACTTCATATATTCTCTAGGAATGCACTGCATAATAAAAAATATGAACTAGTTACTTGAGCAAATTGACACATATTTAATTATTTTCACTCATTTAAGTGTAAACTTATTTTTTATGTTATTGATTGTGCATTTTTTTTTGCATTTTTTGCAATCTTCTATTTTTTACATTTCTTATGGTTGGTTAACTTTATAGATGGGTAAAAAGACCACTTCCAACCCCGAGGTAAAAAAGGCTAGAGCAGATTGGGATATTAATCCAACGTGGACAACTACTTTTTGTAACCTTTATGTGGAACAAATTCAAGCCGGGAATAGAACAAAAGGTGTTGCCTTTAGTACCAAAGGTTGGTTCAATTTGGTGACCAAATTTTGTGATGAGACCGGTCAAAACTATGATAAGGACCAATTAAAAAGTAGGTGGGATGTATTAAAAGGTGATTGGAGAGTGTGGGAAAAATTGAGGAATCTTGACACAGGTCTAGGTTGGGATGCAGTGAAGGGAACGATTGAGGCTCCTGATTATTGGTGGGACATGAAGTTGAAGGTGAGTTGAGTATTTTATTAATATGTAGTTAGTTGGAGATAGTTTTTTTTATATATATATATATATATATATATTATTCTTATATGATTGAAATTACAATTACATTTTGTAGGAATTACCTAAAGCTAAAAAATTCCGAGAGAAAGGTCCACAGAATCTAGAATAACTTGAGATAATGTTTAGGGATGTTGCAGCAACTGGGGTAGCTGCATGGACCCCTTCTTCAGGTACATTACCTCCAACAATGCCAAAAGAGGGTGCTGGTGATTCAGATGGTAGCTCTGAATTTAAGGATAATCAATGTGACATGAGTTTAGACATTGGTAGTTTGCAGCAAGGACATACTAGTCAATCACGTAGTTCAGGACAAAAGCGAGCTAGTGAATCAATACCCTCACAGAAGAAAAAGAAGAAGATAGGAGGAGCTGCAATGTTGGACAATCGTATTAGTCAGTTAATTACTGTATGTCAAAATAGGTCTGAAGATACTTCTCGAGAGTCACCAAGTTCAATTGATAATGTAATGGCGATTGTGAGAGCACTTCCTGGAGTGGAAAGTATGTTTGTAGTTGAAGCTCCCATTATCTTACTAAAAAAGTCACGTAGGGAGATGTTCTTAACTTTCAAGGACCCAGAGTCACAGCTGCAGTGGCTACAAGCAATGATTTATAACCAAAAGAAGTGACTAACCTTATGTGGTATTAACTATGTTGTATTAACTTTAAACTAAGTTAGCTATGTTGTATTAACTATGTTGTATTAACTATGTTGTATTTGCTATGTTGTATTAACTTTAAACTAAGTTATGTGATATTTAGTATTAGCTTTGGACTAATATATGTGTAATGCAAACATATTTGAAATTTTCATTACAGTGTTATGTACTTGATGTTCTGAATTGTCTGTATGTTGTGAATTGTCTTGATTGAGTATTTGTTACTTTGTTGCGTAGCTTAAACCAATATGGATGATTATAATGGTACTTATAAGAGTGACCATTTTATGGAACTATTAATGGATGGAGATTACATAAATTGTTGTGATGATCATGATGGTGGTGATTATAACAATGTTGACAATAATAATGATGGTGCGGACAATAATAATGATGGTGATAACAATGATGGTGATGATGGTGAAAGTAGTGACAATGATGATGACGGTGAAAGTAGTGACAATGATGATGACAGTGACGGTGATTCTGACAGTGATGATAGTAATGACAATTCTGACGAGGAGTTTTACCAGCTTGTGACAGTTACCTGTGAAGCAGTTGTGACATATTTCAATAAGTACATTAATAAGACTCCTTGTTATGATTCTGAACAAACAGGGTGGGATTGGCTGAGACGCTGTATGGAAAGTAATGAGAATTTGTGTTACAATATGTTTAGAATGAGAAAGGGGGTGTTTCATAATTTGTGTCAAGTTTTACAACATGACTTTGGACTCAGTGGCGGCTCTAGGAATTTTTTTCAGGGTGTTCCTAAAAATTTTTCTTAGAATTTTTTTTTTTTACGTAATTTTCTTATCAAATATTTGTCCATAATTCTAGCAAATAAACTATAAGTTCATTTGAAATATTAATAAAATTATTAATTATTGTTGTTTAGTTGTTTCATTAATTTTTTTACTTTTATAAACTATAATTTGTTATATTGTTAATTCATTAATTATAAAATTATTAATTGTTGCTTAGTCTAGAGTAACATAATTTAATTTGTTTGTCTTTTATAAATATTGGTTAATTAAATTATTAATTATTATTTATTAGTTACTTCCTTCAATTAATTATTAGTTAATTAAATGGTTTTTTATTAATTATTAGTTAATTAAATGATTGTTCATTAATTATTTGTTGCACTATTGCAAACAGCCACACCCCCATTCACCCCAATTCAACAGGACCCAATGCCCCTGACCCCATTGTATTTCACAAAAAGACACCAGCACCAACACAGAGAATTAATTTATCTCACCACACCAACATCAATACCAACGGATAACTCCAAAAACAGTGCAAATATTAATAAAACTTTATAAAGCATACTAACCAAAAGGCAAAGGCAGACAAATGACAATCACAAAAAAAAAAAAAAAAAACAATAACAGTTCTCAGTTCAAAGTATTAACAAAGAGAGAGACTGAGACAAAGAGACAGAGGGAGAGTCCAAGAGTCTCATTTTTTTCACTTCCATTCTTCCCTATTCACTCTTCAGATAAAGAGAGCAAAGAGACTAAGACAGAGTCACATAGATGAAATACCTGAGGGGCGGCGCCGTCAGGCATAGTGGCGAGGCGAGGAACCCAACTGAGGAAGACTGATCGGGCACAGTGGCGTGGCGAGGTGAGGTGAGGAACTGAGGAAGACCGATCGGGCAGCGGGGCAGCACGTCGAGATGTAGCTTCCGTTTGAATGGGAGATCGAGTTTGAGCCGGCCTGATCTGGCGATCTCCTGCTCCGTCATCCATTCCGTTGGTTGTTGCGTCTATGAAATTTTTTGCGTCTATGTCTGTGAAGTGTGAAGTGTGAAGTGTTTGGCTTGATCTGATTTCAGTATATTAGGTTAGGTTTTTTTTTTTTTTGGAGAATCCGTGGGTTATTGGGTTTGCTACCATCTGTTGGGCTTGATGTTGGGCTGGGCGTCCGTTTTTTTTTTTTTTCTGAGAATCCGTGGGCTTGCCGCTTGCGCTGTTACGTTTTTTTTTTTTTTTTTTTTTTTTTTTTTTTTTTTTTTCAGATTTTAGTTCCAAGTTTTTTTTTTGGCTTTTTTTTTGCTGAAAAAATAAATTTTTTTTTTTTAGGGTGTTCTTACCTTTGATTGAGGGTGTTCCTAATTTTTTTTTAAGGTAAACAAATATTTTTTTTTTAATTATTATATATATATATATATATATATAAAAATTCAGTTCAAGGTGTTCCTGGGAACACCCTGAAATGTACGTGGCGCCGCCACTGTTTGGACTTCAACATTCAAGGAATATAAGGTTAGAAAAGTTAGTGGCAATCTGTTTAGTGATACTTGGTCATGGAACATGTAACCGAATGGTTCAAGAATTATTTCAGCATTCGGGTGAAACTATAAGTAGACATTTTGAGAAGATAATCACTCTATTAGGTGCTCGCTTTGCAGATGCATATGTAAAGCCTTCAGATCCAACTTTTAGTGAAGTTCCAACCAAAATACAAGACCATCCAATTTATTGGCCACATTTCAAAGTATGTATACTATTGTATATTTGAATAAGTTTTATTGTCTATAAGATAATACAATGCATGTGGAACTGAAAACTATGAATGTTTTTATTAGGATTGCATCGGTGCGATTGATGGCACACATGTGATAGTGATTGTACCTACTAAGAAGTCCATTCCATACTTTGGAAGAAAGGGATATCCAACCCAAAATGTGATGGCTGCATGTGACTTTGATATGTTATTCACATTTGTTTTGCCTGGATGGGAAGGTGCAGCACACGACACCCACATTTTTCTTGATACTATTCGTAAACAAAGTAACAACTTTTCGCACCCACCACCAGGTTTGTAATTGGTTAATCAATTGTTCATTATAATGACATATTGTGTGTGTTAATACAATTGAATTTCTTTGTTTAGGGAAATATTTTGTAGTTGATTCTGGACACCCAATGATGCAAGACTATTTGGCACCATACAAAAGGATATCATACCATCTTCAGGACTTTCGAAGGAGAGGTGGAAGCCCTAGAACTAGACATGAAAAATTTAATCATACTCACTCATCTCTTCGATGTGTGATTGAGCGCACTTTTGGTGTGTGGAAGAATAAATGGAGAATTATTAGAAACATGCCATCTTTTCCATTCCATATCCAAATACTTATTGTATCTGCTACTATGGCTCTTCATAATTTTGTTAGACTAAATGATAGGGATGATAGGAGTTCATAAATGCCAATGAAGATTCAATTTCTAGAAGAGAATGTAATAGTGAAGCATGTAGCAGTTATGAGCAGAACTCAGGATCTTTAATAGATCCTGCGATGGTGGTTCTTCGTGATTCCATTGCAAATTCTATTTGGGGGGTAATAATTAGTAGTTGTATTTTTTTTGTATAATATCATGTAGTAAAATTTATATTTGGGTTATTGGTATGTATTTTATATCTTTTTACATTTTTATATAGCACAATTTAAACTTGGATTATTGGTGTATATGTTATCATCTTTTTACATTTTCATTTTGTGCTTCATGATGATGAAAATTATTTAGATTTAATTAATATTAATAAGAACTCATTAATGGTAATAACAAATAATTATGACACTAAAAAAGAATAATTGCCCAAACATTATTAAAATAATACCAATAATATAAATTTATTATTATTATTCTTATTATTTAGTAAGAATACGAAGTAGTTGAATTAAATATGAAATAAACTCCCTTATATATACACTGTCCTTTTTGGTAATTTATCATTCAAACTGCAACTTTTATAGTTTTAGCCAAACACTCAGCTTTTTCAAAAAGCACTTTTTAACTACTTTTACCAAACACTCAACTTTTTGAAAAATCACTTTTTCAAAACTCAACTTTTTCATTATGCACTTTTTCAAAAAGCCCAACCAAACTCACCCTTAAATTGAAACCATTGTTCCACAAACAAATAACAATGAGCTTGAGCATTTGCAAAAGACCCAAATGTCCAGAAAATCAAATATTTACCAATGTAAAAAATTGAAATTAATATAGGAGCCTTTAATTGAAATCAAATATTTGCTTAAGCAATTTCTTTTCTCCCTTTTTGGTTGGGGCTTGCTGCCTTGGGATGTGATGGTAAAAACTAAAAACCTCAGATTTTCATTTAAAACCCTAACTTTTTGACCTGTTTTGTGTTTTGATTTTTAAAGAAAACGTATTAAAGTAACGGCAGACAGGGAGGTAGATTACGGAGGAGTAACGGATTGAACCTCGAGTGGGTAAAGTGTCAAAATTGAAATCACGGGTAGGCAAGTCAAATTAGAGGCAAACCACAGATGGGTAAAGTGTAATTATCCAAAAATAAAAAATAAAAAAAAGAAGTAAAAAGGTTTTAAAAAAAAATTATGCTCCAAAGAAATTTTTTATTTTATTTTTTAAAATCTCAACCTTTAAAACCCAATTGCTACCAATTGCAAGGTGGGCTTGTAATATATCTCAATCCGAAAGACTCAGAAATGTCACTATTTGGGAAGGTTTTTTCTTACTTGTCTGTTGCCAAACCCAACTGTATAGCTCCCTGTTCCTCTGGTGTGCGGATCTGGGTGCTGGTCACAACCCCAACCCCTGTCACTGTTTAGAGTCGGCTCATCATTTGGACCTTGCCTACTCCATTTGTCCCCTTCACTCGAACCAATCTTCCCCCTTGACCTTTAACACTGTTGTTGCCTATTGGCGACTATGATGACGGTAGTATAACCATAATTCTTCGTGGTAATGTCTATGATGCGTAGAGGAGGACGCCTGGCAAGATCGCTTTTTTTGAGCTCGAAATATGAGAAACCCTTACGAGTTTGGTACTGCACTTTCGGACCACGACAATTCATTTTCATATTGAGCCAACGCTAATTCAATATCCGCCAATAGTTTTCCGAAATTGCTTCACAATACTTCCAAAAGTTGAAACTTCGTTCATGGTAAGAATCCATGGTAATTGTAGTGTTTCTTTTTCTGATTAGTGAGCAATTGAAAAAAGCTTTTGTGTAGAGAAATCAACACAAAAATGGAGAAGAGATTTTCTTATCCAATAAGCTCTTGATCTCTACAAGGCAAGCAATCACAGGATGATCACGAATGGGCTACCCTTCATACTTAAGAAGAAAATAGAACTCATAGTTTGGCAATACGAGATCACAAGGAGCTGCTTCACCTCCAAATAACGCACTCCTTCCATGAGTCCCTTCTTTTAAACCATCTTACAACATGAAAGCATGTACAATACTGACTGCTAAGAAACCAATTAAATGCAATTATACATTTTACAACCTTTGTGTGTGTGTGTGTGTGTGAGAGAGAGAGAGAGAGAGAGAGAGAGAGAGAGAGAGAGAGAGAAACTATACATGAAAATTGGTGACGACTCTGGCAGGACGCAAAAAATGAAGAGTAAGAACTAAGAACCACAATTATATAAACCCAAAACTTTATATTGGATGGTTGGGACAATGTAATGAGCCAGATCTACAAGCATTTTAACTTTCAAACATTTTAAAATCATTTGAAAGCCAACAAAAATTCCAGGACTTATATTAAGCATCCCATATCAAAGAGAAACCTATTTTCAACCCCCTCTAGATACCACAGATAATCAACATAGAACACAACACAACGCAAGCCCCTCTAAAAGGAATAATTCAGAGCTAATTCAATCCATTACCAGGCACACACCATCTAAATCATCCTTATTGAAGCAATGCACATTATACCTCTTACATTAAAATGGTCAAAGAGGAACAGATAATAACCATACTTAGAAGTGGATTCACTTTACTTTCAAGCTGTTCAATTGCTTCATTCAGCTCATACAAAAAGCCAACTAATTTTGAAGCAGAACTATGGGATCAAAACTTAACCAAACATAAGTTAGTTCGGCTGGAGTTGAATAACAGAAACAGACATTTTTAGAAAGCAGTGATTAAAGGCATCCAAAAGAAATGAAACCCAGCAAAATAGCTTATGAGCATATGTAAAGCAAAAAAAAGTTAGATTAAGATTAAAAAAATATTAAAATCTAAAAATACCAAAGGCAAGCATGTATTTGTTCCATACAACCAATATAAGAAATTCAATGTCTTACTCTGTAGAAAACCCACCACATAAGTAAAACACCTCCTATAAATACTTAACAAGGCTCAAACATTGAGAACAACATTGAGCTGAGGGCACGATGAGGAGCTCAATAGAAACAGTCAAAAAGAAATTGGATGTGGATGAAGCATCTCTTAATCAACATCTTTAGATAACATATTAATATGATAACACATTCTGTTTCTGCCTCTAGTTAGCTGTACAGAATCAGCACCAGACACTAAAGAAAAAGTCCATCCATAGGTATATATCATGTAGAGCTAAATAGAAGCAGAATGTCAATGGAGGAGCACTTAAACAACAACCTCAAATGCTTAACACCTTTAATTGCAGAATGAGTTTCTTTTCTTTTTTCCAAATCAAACGAGAGGACGTACATACGTGAAATACAATATAGGTAAGGAATAAATTCCACCACAACCTTGTTTACGGCATGAATGATAACACAGAGGCAGCCAATACAACAAGACAAGCCAGGATGATGATCCTGAGCGAGAGTTTTATACCCATCATTAATAAGAAACCAATAGCTGCAGCAGCTGCTCCTACCCTGCCCAAAATTTCGGCAGCCCTTCGGCTTATATAACGACTTGGAAAGAGAACGACATAGAGGCAGAGGAAACCCACTAAGTTTGTAACCAATACAGCGGTAAATAGTTTCTGAGCCAAAGGTGATAGCTCACCTAAACTGAGGGCAAAGATAGCAGAAGTTGATTGGTGTGGCAACCAATGTCATGTTGCTCGAGTTCCTCACTCTCCTTCTTGTTCCACTTTTCAACTCACCAACCCTGCGTCTGTC
The DNA here is from genome assembly GCA_020976635.1 of Castanea crenata. Classification (NCBI taxonomy): domain Eukaryota; kingdom Viridiplantae; phylum Streptophyta; class Magnoliopsida; order Fagales; family Fagaceae; genus Castanea; species Castanea crenata. The sequence goes on along the minus strand of JAGHPS010000031.1, from coordinate 2,514,325 downwards.
TTCATCATTTCCTTCATCCCTATCGGCCTCATCATGTTCATTTCCACCTACACGTCTGCTTATCCCTTCATTTGTGTCTGTGCCACCACTACCTGTACTTTGACCACTCTCATCACTTCCACTTCTGGATCCACTTCCTCCATTATGTCTGCTTGAACTTGCTTCTTGGCCCTCAACAGTAGTACCCCCGGTTCTTCCAATGTGTGGAGTCAGATCAAAGTCCCGATCAATGTCTGGGGTTTCCCCACCATCTTGGCCTTGAACACTGCCACTATTCTCCATTAGCAGCAAATTTGGCAGGAAAAATATGATAAGAGTCTGGACACAATGATCAATAACAAAGATCTAAAAAATGGTGAAAATGGGGGGGTCACCTGATAAGTGATCTGGTGAATTCCATCAACTGGTTCAGGAGAAGATGAGCCTGCTGAGGTTCTATAGAAGCAAACGTGTTTTCAGAATACAAGACTACCAGAACAAGGGAGAATCTAAGCATGTAGCAAAGGCAATTAGACATTTGACTAGCACTCATAAAACATAAAATTTGCAAGACAACATAACGATAATGATAATAATAACATTAATAGCGAAACACATGCACATAAACATATGGAGACAGAGAGAAATCTATAGAACATGAGATTAAATCTTAATTGTATAATACAGCACAAAGGGACTTGGACGAGTTATTGTTCTTATTCATAGATGTAATAGGAAATAAAAACCCATAGAGGGAACATTGTAATCCGAGCAACCTGACTATAACTATTAGGAGGTAGCAAAATGCACAGCAGCAAATCACAGTGCAGAAACACACCTTGAAGCTCGTCGTTGTTCAACTTGCTTGTAATATTCATCATCTGAATCTCCTGTATCACCATTCCCCATGACCAGATTCCCATTAGCCTCAAAATTGTCAACTGCATGCCCAACATCATCCTTAGATTTGGTTTCAGCTCCAGCCAATGGCGGGGGAAAATTCTTCCTCCAGCTTTCACCAATATCATTCCTCTCGGATAAATAAACATCATCACCAGAAAGCACCTTCCAAAAAGATTGAATGCAAATGTTATTTCAATAATGAATTTATGAGTATCCTTTAAAACCCAATTGCTACCAATTGCAAGGTGGGATATCCCCAACTTGTAATCTCAATCTCCTGAAATGTCAATATATGCAGCGACAGTTGATTGAATAAGAAAAATTAATGTCCGTATAACACTATTTAACGGTTTTTCCTTGCTTGCATTTTGCCAAACCCAACTGTAAAGCTCCCTGTTCCTCTGGCGTATGGATCTGGGTGCTGGTCGCTGTGTAGGGTCAACTCATCATTTGGACCTTCGCCTACTCCATTAGTCCCCTTCACTCGAATCAATATTCCCCTTGATATATAACACTGTCATCGGGGACTTTGATGACGATACCACCATTGGCAAGATCGCTTTTTTTGAGCTCGATATATGAGAAACCCTTGCGAGTTTGCTTTGGAATAGGAGGACTCACTTTAATATCTTGCCAACCCTCATCCAATATCCGCGAAGTTGATGTTTCCCCAATTGCTTCCGAAAACTTGTCAGCCCCAGACCCATGCGACATCCGCCAGGTAATTCCTGGAAATCGAGGATAAGAGAGGTGGGTCTTACGGGAGTCGAAATGCCTCTTAAGGTAAGAATACATGGCAATTGCAGTGTTCCTTTGTCTGATTAGCGAGCAATTGAAGAAGAAATGGCTCTTTGAGTATAAGAAATCAACACAAAAATCTGAAATTTTTTTCAAAACAACACCATCTTTTGTTTTGTTAAATCCTAAGAGAATGCTATAAATGCTATTTTTTAAGCATCAAATTTGTAAAAAGCTGACTCCATCATGCATTCTAAATGTTATTAATTTTGACATACTGGTACAGTGCACAGTATGATATAATTTTTTAATGTTTTCTCTATCCTCTGATCTCTCCCTCCCCTCCCCTCCCCCCCCTCTCTCTCTCTCTCTCTCTCTCTCTCTCTCTCTCTCTCTCTCTCTCTCTCTCTCTCTCTCTCTTTCTGAACTTTCTACCTGTTCACTCTTTCTCTACCTAAGAGAGCTGGCGTCCTATTACTTTACTCTGGATTGAGATCTCGCGTTCACGTGTAGGTATTGCATGGTGTGCAGCAGCACAAATCTCAACCCTTCTTCATTTAATGACCGAAAGCTTTGGGATTTTTTTAAAAATTTTATGCCCAAACCTAATTCGATCTACTATGAAATTTTTTTTGTAACCCAACGCGCCGGGTTGGGTCGATTTTGGTAGATTAGTGGGTTGGTTACATACCTCCAGTCTGAGTTCATAATTTCATAAAATAAAATAAAAATTTCTCTCTCCTGCACAGCTACCGTCCTCCTTGCACTCTGCATCTCCTTCAACCCGTTGCCACGGCAGCCCCAACTCATGCCCATCAGCAAAAGCAAAGAAAAAACTGAAACTTATTATTTGAAACCAAACCCCCCAAACACTCACACTCTCCCTCTTTCTCTAAAGCATCTTAAATAATTTTACCAGCTTCACCTCCACATTGCATAGTGCATATAACACCTAAACTCCACCCTCTACCTCTTCTTTCCCCTCCACCCTTCCTATGCCTTCAACTTTGACATTAGTATCAACTTTAACACCACTAGGGAGGGGAACATGAGCAATTCTACACACAAAATAAAATTTCACAACATTTGAGATGATAGGCAAGCTTTTCCGGGATCTTATTTAGACACACCAATAATAGAGTGACATTATTTTTTTACTTACCATTAACAGTTTATCACATTAACTTAGCATGATATATATATATTGCGAATAAACTTTCTCAAGAATACAGCAAATAATTAAAAACTTATACATTTTATTTTTTACGCCTTTCCATCCCCTCTCCTCCTTTTCCTTTCTTCCACCCCCCTTCAGCCTAATCTGCCCCTCACCAGTTTATCAAAAAAAAACCTGCCCCCTCACCAAATCTTGAGAGAGTGCCATTCTTTGAAAGCTCATCTCATTTGCTTTAAGTTGAATTCCAGCTTTTAAGACCACTCTAAAATAAAATGATTATTTTAAGCATCCGGCGTTTCCTCATTTCTAGATATTAAAACTTAAAGATCACCCCCAAGTGCATTTTAAGAGGGTGTTTGGGAGAGGAGTTTGAGTTATGTTGTTTTGGTGCTTTTGATATATGTGTGAAAATGTGTATAATGTTGTTTAAAATGTGAAAATGTGTTAGAACTAATCTACCAAACACCCCCTACATAATTGACAACACTAATAAAATTACGTTATTTGAAGCCTTGGTCATTTTCTCTTGAATTATTAATTTGAAATATATCTGCATACATACATATCAAAATTTGGATCGGTGACACAAACACGGTACAAAACCCAACAAGCACTATGCAATTGACAAAGATGATAAATTGAAACAAAGAACAGTATCTAATTCTTGAATCTAACACTCCGACTGGTTGCGACATTAATTCCAGAGGATTCTCCACCATAAGGACCAATAGGTTTCTTGATCTCCTGCACCTGCCCTTTCCAACGATTCAACTTTTTCTTGTGTTGTTCCTGAACATTTTGCGCGCGCAAGAGAGAGAGAGAGATTAGTTACTAAATATGAGAATAAAGACATTTGTTACATTCAAGCATTCTTTCATAATACCTTGTACTTCTTCCTAGGATTTTTGGTTTGATTCTTGCAGTTCCGAGTCAGCCCTCTGTTCTTCTCCATCTGCAGTAAGGTTGGCAATACAAGAGCAAAAGAAGCTGCTTCATCTCCAAATAACACACTCCTTCCATCATGATTTCCTCCTTTTTAACCTCAGAACATCAAAGCATTTACAATGTTGAATGCTAAGAAACCAATCAAAAGCATCTTTACATGTTATGACCTTGTGTGTGTGTGTGTGTGTGTGTGTGTGTGTGTGAGAGAGAGAGAGAGAGAGAGGGGGAGAAAGAGAAACTGTAAATGAAAATTGGTGTGGGTGAAGAGTAGGAACCACAAATATATGAACCCGGTTGGGACAACGTAATGAGTCAGATCTACGGGCATTTAAACATTCAAACATTTTAAAATCTTTTGAAAGCTAAATAAAATTCAAGGAGCATCACATATCAAAGAGAAACCTATTACCAACCCCCTGCAAATACCACAGATAAACAAAGAACAAAACATAACTGTAGGGAGTAAAAGGACCCGAGTGGGTATATGGGCCTCTGGGCTATAGCAAGGAGGGCCGACCTGCTCTTGAGTTAGGAATTTGTTAGTACTGCGGCTCGGCCCATGCACTGAGGGTCCGAGAACACACCCAAGGGTGATTTCCTCCTCGAATAGACCCAGGAGAACTTGGGACCTCATTATAAAGGTCAAGGCACAACTCCGTGAAGACTAATGGTTAAAAAGGGGGAACCCATGAATGTCCTAGACGCACCGATATTTGAGAAACACCAAAAGCTAAGGCTGTCACCTCCACATTAAAGACTCTGCACCTACCTCCCTGGCCGCATTAATGGGGAAGTGACCCCTGAACAATGGAACGGGAACTTCTGGTCACTATTCAAAGGCACTAAGAAAAGAAATATCTAGGGGGGAGGGGGTTAAGAGCGACACGTGGACAAAGTATCAGAAAAAGAAGTATTTAAGGGGGACCTAAAACAAAGAGAAGGGGAATCTTTTGTAATCTTTAGAAGAAGAAGGAGAAATAATATAAAAATAGCCATCGGCTTACGTCTGAGGAGGTTTATTTGCAATAGTTGTTTGTTGTTTACAAGTGTTTGTAGCTCTTAGCCAGCTATCAAGTCCTCAGTACTTCTAACTTGGATTTCAAGCCCACACTCTACAAATTTTATTGTTTAAGGCTCATTATGCCTGAGCCCGTAGCTGTCTTTGGGTCCAGGTGCAATTGTGCACTTACAATAGCATAAGCCCCTCAAAAAGGAAAAATTCAGAGATAAATCAATCCATTTCTAGGTAGACTCCATCTAAATCATCCTTAATGACGATGCACTTTATACCACTTACAATAAACTAATCAAAGAAGAAAATATAATACCATGCATAGAAGTGGATCCCTTTTTTTTCAAGCTTTTCAATTGCATCATTCAGCTCCGACAGCAAGCCAACTAATTCTGGAGCAGAACTGTAAGATAAAAACATTATTAACCAACCATGCAGTAGCAAAAGTTATCACTGCTAATGATAAAAAAAGAAAAAAAAAAAAAAAAAAGAAGAGACAGACATTTATAGCAAGAAGCAGTGATTAGAGGCCTCCCCCAAAAAAATAAAACTCAGCAAAATAGCTTATATGCATATTTAAGCAGCAATAAGTGGATCAAGATCTAAATAATAGAAAATCTACAATTATCACAGTCAAGCATGTATTTGATATATACAACAACCTATGTAAGAAATTCAATGCCTTCGTAGCAAAACAACCACATTATACATACATCCAATTAACAGTTAACAAGGCTCAAAATTGCAAACAACATGAAGCAAGGACATGATGAGGAGCTCAATAGAAACAGACTGACAGAAGGGGATGTAGGCGGAAGATCTCTTAATAAACTACCACAAATTCTAAATATCTTTAGATTTTGCAGCACCAGATGAGTTCGCGGAACCAAAGCCAAATGTAATATGATAACACATTGTTGGGAAGACAACGCCTTAGGGAGCCACCAACTGAGTAGTTAATATAACATATAAGGACACCACTTATCTCGAAAGACTTAAGCCTATGAGTTTGAGCCCAACTATGTTGTATTAATCATTCCATCTTGACATTCTTGTTCAATGTGAAACTTCACTCGCAAGTGTATTCCCAACACGCATTCCATTAAATGTAGGTTCCACCCCTAGAAAGTGGATGGAACACCTTTTTTTTACATGTCATTTTTTACTACTTCTATTGGCATTACTAATGTCTTCCTGTACCTTTTTTGTTCCCTTAACTTGAATCAACTTATTCTTTCTCACCGGTGCATTACTTGCTGTCTTTTGAATGACCAAACCATCTCAAGAAAACCTCCCTCACCTTTTCATCAATATGGGCCAACCCTATCTTTAAAGGGAATTTCCTCACCAACTATCTCAACACCTTCAGTTTCACTTACATATAATGATTAATGGTTGCCCACTTGGCATCAAGCAACAATTGCTATAATCCAACAGCATTTCAAATCACCTTTTAAAAACTTCATTGCAAGTACAAGGCCCACTAATAAATCCCCTAGACACCCTTATTTTCATTCTTAGAAAACCCCTCCCCTTCCCTACCCCTCAAAAATAGATTCAATTTCTTCACATAGTTGAACCAAGATTTTTTCTATAGATAATATAATTGCAAGCATAATTTTTCCACAAAATTTGGAGCTATGAAAGCATTAGAAAAGGGAACCTCCCTAGTTGAAGGAAGCAAAATAATACTGCAGACCCATCTGCAAATATTCCTGTGGCATGTCCTATGTTGTTAATCTGAAGTAAGAAGAATGGATAGGCCTATCTGGTTACTCCATCATGTTGAAAGACACAATGAATCTATTGTGCATCTTGTATTAGTTCCCTCCTTCATCAGATTTCTACAAATTCTTACTCAATCTTTGGCTTTCTCTAAGATTCAACAAAATAAATTTCTAAGTAAAAGCACCCCACACTAGATTTCATCTCTGATCATAATCTTATTACATTTCTAACACCACCACCTGCTTTGAGCTCCGGAATGGCTATTACTTATGAAGCTACAAAACCTTTCTCCTTATCATTTTCTTCTGAGTATTACATTTCAGCCTTGATCAAAAAGAGTCAGCTCAAAAATATAACACACGAACAAGTGCAGAAATATAAGAACTATACAAATAAAAATTGAAAAACCTTACCTATATAAAACATCCATTTGTTCCTCCTTTGATAGAGCACTCAAATCTTTCTTAACCTCCTCACAAGCTGCTCCCGTGTCATCAAAGGCTTCTTTTATCCCTGGATATTTTTTTCTGCCTTTTCTTTTGGCTGACATTTCCTGTACAAGCAGCGATATTGGGCTATGTGTCATTCAAAATAATTAATAGTCCATACACCCCTTTAAAAGTAACAAACAATAAAATATGGACAAGACATGTACACTGGTAACATATTGGAGTTACACGTGCAAAGGGAGTGAACAATATGTGGATCACTAATTGCTTCATTGTCCTATAGCTTCTGAAATGCGGTGTATCATGTATGCTATTCAGGTTCATGGAGTTTCTTGGGTGATGCCAAAGTCAGTTGTGGATTTGATAGCCTCTTAACAAGGTCATTTTCGTAGACATCGGGATACTGTTATTTGGAGAGCCATTCCTCATTGCTTGAAGTGGTGAATTCGGCAGAAGCAGAATGCTCAGTGTTTTGAGGACAGTGAAAGATATTTGCCTGATATTAAGCTGTTTTTCTTTAAATGTTGTTTGAGTGGATGTTAGTTGTGGGTTCTCCTTCTTTACGTTCATTATATGATTTTGTTGATCATTGTAATCTGTTAGATTGATTGTATTGCTCCCTTTGTATACTTCTTGTATACTTGGGTATTTGTTTTCTATCAATAAAATTTACTTATCAAAAAAACACGAAAGAGGATAACCCAAATTTGGAAATAAATACCAAAGGTTTAACTTACTTATCTCTTTACTTCCTTTTTTCATTAACGAGGAGAGAATATAGAACCCTCACCTCTAGAGTTAATTCCCTATCACTCGGATCACTACAATCTTCAATTACATCAAGGCCAAAGTCTTCAATTGTATAAGATTCTGCTTTTTGCATCTGTAGTTTCTTAACTGCTTCCTCCTCCTTCAAAGGTCCGTCATCATCACTTGATTGTGCCTTCAACAGAAACAAAAAGGTTAGAGCAACTACAAAGACAACCTCAATTATATACACATGATTGCATTAAGAAATTAGTTTGTGAACAAGATAGTTTCCATAGAGGCAGTAAGTGATTGTTGCTGAAATATATATATATATATATATATATATATATATATATATTAAATACAAAGGGGAAAAAGTGAGAAGGGGTGTGGAGCATGATTGGACAAATAGCAAATAATATTCAAATCATCACCTTGTAATCAGTATTATCACCATGATAATATTCCTTCTTTTTTCCACCCCATAGAGACTCTTGTTCTTCCTCATCTTCTTCATCATCTTCAAGCATAGCATCTTTGACTCCACCAAATTTTTCTCATACATATTTCTGTGTCCTAGCCACTACAGACAATATGCATAATTAATCATACAAAACATTACTCCAATTGTTGTAAGAACCAAAGGGAATAACAATTGAGAGTTTTCAATATAAGAAAATATGTAGAGAACGATTTAGAACCCATCCCCCCTCCCCCTCTCCCCCAAAAAAAAAAAGAGAGATTCTCATCGGAGTCCATTCTATCATTTCAGCCAAGGGAATACCAAGAGATGAACCTAGTGCTACCTAAGGTCACTTATAAGTGCCCCATGATAATTCCAAAATAGCCTAATACCAATTAGCCAACTTGAAAACACCCTAAATTACACTTTAGAGATATGTAACCCTGGTGCAGGTGTAAAATTGCAGAATATGCATGTGTAGGATGTAGTGACCGAAAAGGGAGTCTTGCAATCCATGGAATCCCACATCGCCTAGGGAACCACATGGGGATGTGCTTATAAGGAGTGACCTTCCTTTAATGTGTAGAGGTTTTTTTCCCTACTGCTGCATGCTTTGAGGGAGAACAAAACCGTGAGGGGCATGGGTCCCAAAGCGAACAATATCTACATAGTTGGGGTTGGGTTGTTACGTATGGTATTAGAGCCGGCCTGGTAACCCCGTGTGGGTTCAGAGACACTACCCCACAAAGTGAGCTCTAACGAGGACGTTAGCTATTTAAGTGGGGGAGATTGTGATGCCCTAATTTGATTGATTGTGTGATGTGTGTGGGTGTGTGATAAGTCCCACATTAGATATTTACTAGGTTGAACTGAGCTTTATTAATAACTACAAGGAGCCTTAATTGTGATTAGTCATTTTGAGGTATAGTGCAGATGTGGCTAGCGCTTTTCCTTAGGTCGTTATAGATAGTATTAGAGTCATACCCTATCCGGAAGTGTGGGTCCCACATGTAAGGACGCGTGTTCCCACAAGGGGGGTGAATTGTAGTGACCCAAAAGGGGGTCTTGTAATCCATGGAATCCCACATCGCCTAGGGAAGCACATGGAGATGTGCTTATAAAGAGTGACCTTCCTTTGATGTGTAGAAGCCTTTTTCCCACTGCTGTGTGCTTTGAGGGAGAACAAAACCGTGAGGGGCATGGGCCCCAAAGCGGACAATATCTACACAATCGGGGCAGGGCCGTTACATAGGATGTATGATTACTTTTTCTTAATGAATTAATTTACTTTTTCCCAAAACAAAAAATAGTTATAGGAATATGCATGAAACACAATGATATAGAGAGTTGGGTTGGTTTGCAATAGCATTGATTTACTTTGATGCTGTTCTTTTATTATTAATTTGTGTTTTGCAGTTTGAAGCAGTCAAACTTTAGTTTAATATTTATTATATACATCTACATCAATATTACAGGCTCTTGTACGGAATAATGGTATTTTATTTAGCTAATGAAATCTTTTACAAATGTAGGTGTGATTCTTTTTTTTCTTTTTTTTGGAGGGGGGTGTTAAGCAAGAATTTCCTCTAATTCAACTTCACATTTTCTCAATTAGAGCATCTCTATTTATGTAGATGTAGTTATGCAGTTGTTTTTTATCAAAAAAAAGAAAACAAAAAACAAAACAAACAGCTTGAGATATACTTTCAAAGAACAAAACTGATTAAATGCAATACAAGAAATTGCAAACCAATTTCCTTACTTTTTGCAATATCTCCAGTTTCATCATCTTCATCCTCGTCATCATTCATACCCTGTAAGCAACATTAGGATTGCCAAGTGGGAAAGAATAAAGATGCAAACAAAAATCACACTGCTTGCTACATGCTTATGCTCAATCAAACAAACTTACAAAATAAGAATTCTGCCTTAACATGTTTGTTTCAGTTATGCAGAAGAGATCTATAAAGTTTTTTTTTTTTTTTGATAGGTAAAAATTTTATAGAAGAGATTTGAATAGTTTTCACATATAGAAGGCTCTCTTAAAGTTCACAATTCTTTTTAGCATTCTTTTCCAAGATCTTTTAAATGTTTAAAACAGTTATATGCTTTCACAAAACTAAACAAAATGTAACTTTAATCCTAATTCACACATGACAAGGATTTTTATTCAACTAAAGTTGTTTTATATTTTTTTTTGATAAGTAATAAAGAAATTTATTGAAAAAAGAGAGAGTCACCCAAGTACACAGGAAGTATACAAGGGAGAACAAATCAAAGACGAACATTACAAAAATCAAGAAAATCTAAAATAGAAAGAAAAGGAAGGCTTCTCCACACAGAGAACCAATCTAGTAAGGTTCGGAGAAAAAGAGACTTAAGAACAGGCATGGAACACTCGATGTCTTCAAAACATCTACTATTTCTCTCCTTCCAAATACACCATAACAAGCAATGAGGAACGGCCTTCCAAATATCTCCATTACGATGGCGACCAAAACGACCTTGCCAGCAAGCCAAAAGCCCCACAACAGACCTTGGCATAACCCAGTAAACTCCAAATAAACCGAAGACCATGTCCCACAATTCCATGGCAACCGGGCAGTGAAGAAAGAGATGGTCAACACTTTCACAATTGCACTTGCACATAAAACACCAATCCAAGATGCAAATCTTTCTTTTTCTTAAATTGTCTACAGTCAGACATTTTCCCAAAGCTGCGGTCCAAACAAGGAAGGCAACTCTAGAGGGGATCTTCTGCTTCCAAATGCTTTTCCAAGGGAAAATTTGCTCCTTATGGCCAACAAGAAGATGGTAGTAAGAACTAACCGTGAACCCCTTACTCTTACAGGGCAGCCAACAAGACTTGTCCTCCCCAATCCCCCTTATGGGAGTGCTATAAATGGAATTGATGAAGCTCCTAAAAGCTTCCAATTCACGATTATGCACATCCCTACAAAACTGAAACTCCCAATGGAGGACTCCGTTGGTGTACCTCAAAAGATCTGCCACAGTAGCCTCTTTTCTACGACAAATCCTAAATAATTCCGGATAGCGAACGGCAAGAGAAGAAGAACCACACCAATGATCAAGCCAGAACAAAACCTTTGAACCATCTCCAATATCATACATAATAAAACGAGAAAAGGAGTGCCACCCCCGTCTAATGTTTTTCCACAAACTGACACCATAAGGACCAGAGAAAGAGGTAGAACACCAGCCACCCCAATCACAACCATACTTCACCTCAATCACTTGGCGCCATAGAGCATCCCTTTCTTGCCCAAATCTCCATAACCACTTCCCTAATAAGGCAACATTGAAGGTTCTCAGGTTTCTGATCCCCAACCCCCCTGAAGAGAGAGGAGAACACACCGAAGACCAATCAACTAGATGAAATTTGGGCTCATCTCCTAGACCACCCCAAAGAAAGTCTCGTTGAAGTCTAGCAATTCGGTTGGCCACAGAAGCAGGAATAGGGAATAAGGAAAGGAAATAAGTAGGAAGGTTAGAGAGAGTGCTTTTAATTAAAGTGACTCTACCTCCCTTAGATAAATATAGTTTTTTCCAACCTGCTAATTTTCTTTCCATCCTTTCAAGAATAGGAATCCAAATTGACTTGTCCTTAAATTTTGCCCCCAAAGGAAGACCCAAGTATTTCATAGGGAGGGACCCTTGATTGCAACCTAAGACAGCCACGAAAAGAACCATATCTTGAACAGACCCCACTGCCACCAGCTCAGACTTACCCAAATTAACCTTTAGACCCGACACAACTTCAAACCAAATGAGCACCATACGAAGAGTCAGTAGCTGATCAATGTTAGCATCACAAAAAATAAGGGTATCATCAGCGAAAAGGAGATGGGAAACCATCAAAGGACTTCCCTCAGAAACACCAACTCTAAAGCCAGATAAACGGCCTTCATGGGCAGCCTTATCCAACATTCTACTAAAGGCTTCCATAACCAAAACAAATAACAAGGGGGACAAAGGATCACCTTGCCGCAACCCCCTTGAGCTTCCAAAAAACCCATGGGGAGTACCATTAATAAGGATAGAGAAACGAACCGTTGATACACAGAAGGAAATCCAACGTCTCCACTTATCTGAAAAACCGCAACGCTCAAGCAAGTAATTAAGGAATCTCCAATTCACATGATCGAAGGCTTTTTCTATGTCCAATTTACATAACAACCCTGGCTGACCAGACTTTAATCTACTGTCGAGACATTCATTGGCAATAAGAACAGAGTCAAGGATCTGTCTATTTAGAACAAAGGCATTCTGAGGAGCTGAGATGATCTCTCCTAAAACCATGCGAAGACGGTTAGCCAAAGCTTTGGCAAGGATTTTATAAATCCCCCCAACAAGGCTAATAGGACGGAAGTCCTTTACTTCCACAGCTGCAGCTTTTTTAGGAATGAGAGCAATGAAAGTTGCATTCAAGCTTTTTTCAAACTGGCTAGTATCATGGAAGTGGTGGAACACTGCCATGATGTCTGATTTGAGAATCCCCCAGCAAGATTGAAAGAAAGCCATCGAAAAACCGTCAGGCCCAGGAGATTTATCCCCATTAAATTCCATGATGACATCAAAAATCTCAGAATCCTCAAAAGGTCTTTCTAACCAATCCACATTATCCCTAGAAATCCTAGGAAAATCCAAAACATCTGGGAAAGGGTGTTGCTCTTGCCGCTCCGAGTAAAGGTTCAAATAGAATTGTTCGATATGATCAGCAATTCTATCCTGGCTGGAAGACAAAACCCCATCGATCCTAAGGTTTTCAATACAATTACTTCTTCTATTAGAATTAGCCATCCTATGAAAAAACCTCGTATTGGAATCTCCCTCCTTTAAAAACAACACTTTGGACTTTTGCCTCCAGCTAATCTCCTCTAACAAGGCTGCCTTCTCAAGATCGACACGAAGGGAAGCTTTTTCTAACGTTTCTTGTTCAGAAAGAGGTTGAGTGTCCGCTTTGACATCAAGAGCATTCAACTTGCTCCATAACAGCTGCTTCTTAACTGAGATATTGCCAAAATCTGATTCATTCCACTGCTTTAGGTCAGATTTTAGGGCAGTCAATTTCTTGGCAAGAATGAAACTAGGGGTCCCTTGAAAATGGTAATTATCCCACCAAGACTGCACCTTCTCGAGAAACCCATCCGCCTTCAACCACATATTCTCAAAATGAAAGGGGGTTCGCCCTCTACGAAGATTCCCACTCTCCAACAGAATAGGGAAATGATCAGAAAGCACTCTAGGAAGCCTTTTTTGAGAGAAATGAGAGAAATGATCAGCCAAAGCCGGAGAAAAGAGGAACCGATCAATTCTAGAGGCCGAGGTAGAGTTAGACCAAGTGAAAAGGCCTCCCTCCAAAGGGTTATCCATTAGCCCATGGAGAGAAATAAAAGCAGAAAAATCATTCATGCAGCGGGTGAATCTTCCCGCCCCTAACCTCTCCGAAGGAAAGCGGGTGACATTGAAATCCCCTCCCAAACACCAAGGTAAATTCCACCAACTAATCAAGCCTGCCAATTCCTCCCACAAAAATTGACGCTCTCTATATAAATTAGGGCCATATGTACCTGTGAAGGCCCACTCAAAGTGGTCACTAACGTTTTTAAACCTACACGAAATTGAGAAACACCCCACTGCTTCATCAATTTTTTCAACCACCCTTCTATCCCACAAGAGCAGAATACCACCGGAAGCTCCCTCAGAACCCAAATAAAGCCAATCTATGAAAGGGCAACTCCAGATACTTCTAACAAGGCCTCTTGTAATCCATTCCAGCTTGGTCTCTTGCAAACAAACTATATCAGCCTTCCAAGAGCGTAAAAGATTGCGAACCTTGAGCCGTTTATCCTTGCCATTCAGACCTCTGACATTCCAAGATATAATTTTCAGATTCATTGAGAAATAAAAAGAGCCCTGTCCTTACCGTTATCACTGCGCCTATAAGTGGCTGGACCATAATTAACAGAGCTAAACAAACCCCTCAATTCCCTTATCCCTTTCCTCCCTGAGCTCTTCAAAGTTTTGTCAGAATGAACCTTAGCATCCCTTTGCTGTAACTCAGCTTCAACAGCCAACAGGAATTTGGTAGCTGGCTCTTCCAAACCTTTGAGGGATGTTCCAAGAAAATCATCAAAGCCACTGAATTTTTCCTGAAACCACTCTGAGAACTTGGCCTTTCCCAACAAATTATCCACCAAAGTTGTTGACCCTTCAGGAAAATCCCTGACACCCGTAGGTAAGGAGACGGCCAGGGGTTCAATATTAAGAGGAGGCGAAACATCCTCTGAACCAATATCTGAAACCCAATCCTCCACACTAACCACAGCCCCTTTATCCTGATCAGAATTAAACTCCCTAGGTTCCGATGACTCCTCTGGAACCAACGCCAACAGGAAGAATCTATTTTTAAATTTCAAAGCAACTATTACAACTTGATATAAAAGGGGAAAAAAACCTTGAGATCAAAGACAGGTATCTCATCATCTGAGTCCACAATATCACCATTTGCATCCAGTGGAATAATATCACTCTGCTTATGAACTGCAAACACAAATAAACATTAGAAAACCCATCAATTTTTCCCAAAAACTAAAACAATAGTACAAATACAAAATAAGTTTTTCACTGACTCCATAACATTGAAACAGTAAGCAACAGAAAAACAATAAATCAGAGAGCTTAAAAATAAAAAGAAAGCATCAAGCTCAGTGTACTAAAATGCTCTCAATCACATTGGCCAAAATACATTCTTTAGCACTAAACTTTAACCCTTGAGCAATTTTAGTCCTTGAAGTTTAAAAAGATCACATTTAGTCCCCAAAAAACTGAAAGTGATCGCTTTTAGTTCCCAACAAACTAAAAGTAATGGCTTTTAATTCCTAAAAAGTTATAAGTGATCAATTTTAGTCCATATGAAACTTAAACCGATGAGTTTTAGTCCCTAAAAAACATAATTTTAGCTGTTGAAAACATAGATTGATCGCTTTTAGTCCTTAAAAAGACATAGATTAATCGATTTTAGTTCCTATGAAGTGATGGTGTATCATTTTAGTTTAGCCAGGGGCTAAATGCGGTCACTTTAAACTTCAGATACTAATATTGCTCGTGAACTAAGCTTCACAGTGTGTTTAAGCCAAAAATATAAATAAAATACTAACTGCACAAATTATTCAAAACCCATCAACTTTTTTCTCTCTCTTTCTCAACTAAGAATACTACCAATACAAAAATAAAAATAAGTGAATCATTGATTCCACAACATCCAAATTGTGAGCAGCAGCAACAAAAACAATGAATGCAGATTCTCAAATTCCGTCTCCAAGTTCAAGTCTTTGTTTAATAATTACACAAAGAATTGGAAAAAAAGAAACAGAGAATGAGCTTTGCTTACAGGCATCAATTTCATCGTCAATGTCATCGGAGGCAACACCACGGTTGCGTGAAAAATTCTTAGGGTTTATGACCTTTCCTCTCTTACCCATTGCTACAAAGATTCAAAGTAGTAAAATTAATTAAATAAAATTAACAAAACCCCTATATCATAAATTCCTAGTTCTATTTATTTACATAGCTTACTGGGGTTATTAAAAACAAGGTGATATGAATTGAAGAAAAGTATTACCTGAAGTGAAAGGTGGCGCAAAGAGAGAGAGAGAGAGAGAGAGAGAGAGAGAGTTTTATGGTTTGAAATAATAGAGTTCGTCGGAAGCAAAGGATGAAAGGAGGTTGGTAATGTGTAGAGCGGTGGCTGTGGGTGGTGGTGATTTGCCGAATGAAGGAGAGATTGGGCGGCGGCAACAATGAGAAGGTGCGGCGCGCGGAGGGTGGGAAACAAATGAAAGCAGAGGAGGAAAGAGGGGGGGGGCCTTAATTTAATGCAGGAAAAACCAAAAATAAAAAATAATAGCAGCGAGGTTTTTTTTTTTTTTTTTTTTTAGCAGTCCTATTTTGTAGAAAAAATAATTATATTTTATTTATTTATTTTATATATATAATTTTTATTTTGAAAATATAATTTATAAGTGAATAAAGAAACGTGAAAATAAACTAAAAGATTGTTCTATTTTTTAGGTAATATTTTAGTGAAAGTTAGAGTTGCATTTTTACCAGATTGTCCTTTAAGATATGTTTGGTTGAAGTGAAAACAGGGAGGATGGAAAATAAAGAGAGGAAAATAAGGTGAGAAATGACATTTTTCATTGTTTAGAAGAGAGAGGGAGGGGGAGAGAAAAGTGGTAGGGCCTACTAGTTTCCTCTCCTCCTCCTTTAAAATACAATCTCTCTAAATTGGAGAGAAAATTCGAGTAAAAAGTGAGAAAAATATTTGGACAAAACTACCCCACCTCCCATTAACGTTGTTGTTGTTGTTGTTTTTTTTTTCTTAATTATTATTACTTTTCCAGTTTCCTGGTGATGTTGGCTTCCTTTTTTTATTTTTTTTTGGATAACGTTGGCTTCTTCTTTTTTTTCTTTTTCTTTTTTGGTTTTGTCAGGGGCTCTTCTTCTTCTTTTTTTCTTAATTTTTATTTTTATTATTTTTTTAAGAAAACACTTTTGGATGATTTTTTTATGTTTTTTTTGGAAAGGTCTACTTTTATCTTTACACATTTTTTTTAAAAGTATAATATATTATTTTTTATTTTATTTAAAAGGGATATGATGGTAAATTTATACAAACTTTATTTTCAACCAAATCAAAAAGTTTTCCATCTTTCAACTTTTCCACCCTTTCAACCAAACACAAATGAGGAAAACTAAAAACTTTTCTATCCCCCCACTTTTCCATCCTCTCTCTATTTTCTATCCTCTTACTTTTCCATCTTCCCAACCAAACGAACCCTTAGTTTTGTCTCTACTTAAACATAAGACTATAGAGACATTTTTGAACTAAAAAATGTAGAATCCAAATAGGAGAAACTCCTTAAATAGTAGTATAGGTAAAAAAAAGTGTTTAGAGACCTGGCCAATTGATCGATTTGGCCGGGTTCAGATTCAGATTCGACCCAAGTCAACGAAAGTTTATCACCTGCAATTAGGTCTAGGTCATATGCAATCCCTGCAATATGACAGCTAGGCCAATGACATGGTGCCAAATAATTAAAATAAGAAACATCGTCATCATCACCAATTACCATCTTTAACTGTAGAGTAAAATATTATTTTAGTCTTTAAATTTTATTATTTATCTCTAAATTTTTTTTAAAAAAAATTCATCCTTAAATTTTGTAAATAATTTTATTTTTCTAATTTTGAAAGAGTTTTTTAAGAAATTAAAATATAGATGAAAAAAGAACTTTTTTTAATGGTTTAATGATGAAAATAATTTTTTTAAGTTTGAGAACATTAATAAAATATTTTTAATAGTTTAGATAGGAAAAACAAACTTCTCAATAGTTTACGAACGAAAAATGAATTTTTTAAAGTTTAGGGATGAAAAACAAACTTTTGGTAAAGTTCAAAGGCCAAAATAGGATTTTACCCCAAATTATATATTTCTTAACTTTTGGTTCTATAAGAACTAAAAATGTAAAGACCCAAGCCCATTTAGAATAGTGATGCCTGGATCTTCAAACCAAGCCCAAACAATGAATTTTAATAAAGCGGGATTCAAAGTCAAGTACAACACTAAGATCAACCCAAGTCTAAAGCTAACAAAACCTAAGTGATGAATAGGAGTGAATGGCTCAATAATTTAGTGAAAGAAAACTTCCTCGAGCGAGTCCGAGGATAGATCTTATATTGATAAGTAATAATGATATTTCTTTACAGGGTATATCTTTGTTCTCTCGCATGTTCTTTTTCCTTGGAAAATGTCTAGCCCCTCTTTTTGGGGGGTTCGTTTCCTTATATAGCCCCTTTCCTTGCATCTTAGCATCTATACGTTTTAGGGAAACTTTATGGATGCTTGTCCCATCAGGATCCTTCTAGAGGTGGTAGAAAGAGCTATGAGCTGTGAAGTCACTGTTCATGAGTCATTTCCTCATTAATGCAATTAGTTAGATTGGTACAGAGAATTGAATGCAGAGGTGGGAAGTGTCTACTTCAAGAAACTTCCTTCCTCCACCCTTAAGCATCCTATACCCTTCCTTTGCCATCCATTTCCTTATCCTCGAGTTTTTCGGGAATGCCAGTTGCCCTTCGAATCTTTAATTCACTTTGGGTAGGCATAGCCCTTAGAGTCCGTCTGCCTTTCTTTGCTTAGGTTGGACAAATTTGTCCTCGGATTGGATTCCTCGGTTCTTGACCCTCCCACAATAGCCCCCTGAAACCTTGTTCTCTAGAAACATTTTGAGAGCGAGGTTTTAATAGAAGGTGGGAGCGTTCGTCATGTACCAAATGCGTTCCCACGTGGAGACGACGTTTCACCTGTCTTGTGAGTGCTCCAAATGCTTTATTATCCACGTCACTGAAATTATTGCATCAGGTGGTTGCTTGTCCCCCCACGTTCTATGGTGTGATGATGATCCAACTATTCAAATTTCTTGGGATTAATAGGTGGGAAATTTTCCACTCATTTCCCACTCCTATAAAAGGGGGGATAGGGGTAATTTTCTCTCATTTACATGTTTTTGTGATTTTCTTTCAAAGTAACAGTTTGAGGAGATCTCCTTTTAGAACTTGTAAGTGCCTTTGGCCTTTTTCTTACTGTTGTAATTTTTTTTTCTTCCCCTCTTATTTTTGCCTAGTAGGATTACATGGGTAGGTTTGCTAAGTTAGTTAACACTCCCAAGGGCATGACTGCCTTTAGGGCTAAGTATAGGATCCCTGAAAACATAGAACTGCAACATTATGAGTTAGGGGAGTGGCACATGAGTAGGCCTACCGGTGTGATAGTTATTCCCATGATTGCCTTCAATGAAAGTGGAATGGAAATTCCCATGGGTTGGGTAACGAGAGACTTTCTTATTAATTTTAGGCTTTCCCCCACCCAATGTTCTCCTAATCTTTTTAGATTCCTTAGTAGTGTAGACATGCTAAACCGAAAAATAGGGACCAATCTCATCCATCATGACGTAAACTGGGTTTACAATTGCCAAAAGGGGAAGGGAACGGGTTACTATTTTAAGTGTAGGGTCCTGTTCGTTAGATTGATCTCTTGTATTCCCGAGTCTACTAAGGGTATGGATGAAGACTTCCTCATCATCTCAAGTGAATGGCATGATGGTTTGCATTGCCCTACCCAAGATGGGGAACCAGTGGGGTGCCCGAGGACTTAGAATAACTAGAGCACCCTTTCTCCTTCCTTTAGCTTCTCTTACTTTCAATTCTTGTCTAACTGGTTTCTTTTCTACATTTTTTTTTACAGACGAGTTCCATACCACTCCAAATCGCAACTTGGTAAATTTCAAGGACCTCAATAGGATTTTGCAGTCTGAAATCTTTCTCTATTGAGACGGACAACTTTGGGCAGTTCACGTGATCCTTGGGTTCAAGCCTATTTCTAAGTGTTTTCAATCCTTTAAGTACGTGATCAAGGCTAAAGATCTGAGGCTTGCATTAATTGACGTGGTCGTTCCCTAGTTTCTAACCAAGCCTCCCCCACTAGGTCCTCAAGACGCCGGGCTACCTATCCAGCTCATGGCCAAATTCCTTTATTCCCAAGAAGAGACAATCCCATATGACAAGAAGCGGGAAGAACCAGCCTCTGAACCTACTCAAGCTGATATAGAGAAGCATTTTGAGGTATTCTACCGAGCCGACATTGGCGAATCCTCTAGGTCCAGTCTTCAACCTCGTGTCACTACCTAAGTCACACTAACCAAAAGGCCGTTGACATACCTGAAGAAATGGTGCTTGAAAAGAAGACTCCTGATCTTCTGGTGCTGCTAACAAGTCATGCTGGAAGGGATTCTCCTATAGTGTTGGTCGTTCCCAGGCCACCCACACCTATTCCTCCTCTTCTCTCTCCCTCTAAGGTTGCAAAGAAGAAAAGGAAGCAAAGGAGGCAATCTGGTAAGGAAAGCTCCGAGGAGGGGGAAATAACGCCAAGCTCCCAACAGACACCCTCCAAAGAGCCTAGACTCACAAGGGCTTAACAAAAGAAAGGCCCTTCTGAGGGGGCTGGAAAGGGCATTGAAGAGGAGCAGTGTGCCAAAGTTGCCATGTTGGAACCCCGCTTTTGTGCTAAGCATAAGAGATGCCCTTACATCTGAGGCGACCTTGAGAGATGCCCAAAAGGGCAGATCCAGGCTAAGCTCTAAGTGCCTCGAGCAGGCTCTACTCCTTCCTCGGGACATGCAGGAGTTGAAGGATATGAGGAAGCGTGAGATATTCCTCTCGTTGAAGAGGGACTTTGTAAGGTTTATTTCTTACACCCAAGCTTACCATTTAATTCATTCATATACCTTAGTGCTAAGATCGTAATGTGTTTTCTTTCTTTTGTTACAGGCTGTGCAAGCATCTTTTGTGGTCGAGGAGTGGGTCGACAATGCCTTCTCGAAGTCCCGAGAGGCAGAGAACAAATTGGTAGCCTTGGATAGGGCCTTGGTTGAGGTAGAGAAAAAGTACAAAGATTCCCTCTTCCGTTTGGCTGAGGCTGAAAGGGGGCGTAAGAGCGCTAAGGCTGCCTTAGAAGGGGCAGAGAAGCAGGCTGAGGAGCTACTGGTCTTACTGAAGAAAACTGACAAACAACTAACCTCAACGAAGGATCAAATCAAGTTCTAGCTGAAAAAGCTAGAAGGTAAGGACGCCAAAAGGGCGAAAGCCGAGCAAGCCGCATATGATGCTAGCATGACTAAGACCGCCCAAAGCTTGACTGGCCAACTACGGGATGTTGCTTGGGCCTTCTATCTTAAAGTGTGGGCGGAGGCTCTGAATGTTGCGGGGGTAGATGCCAACTTGGAACTCAGGGGGCCTTCTAATGTTTACTACCCTTCTGCTCTTTGCATTGCTCCCATCCCCAATCCTTCAACGCCTAGTTCGACTCCTCCTTCCTCGGCGCTTCAATTTATGATAGTCCCAGTTATGGAGTTAGAGTCAGAAGAGGCTGAAGCAATTGAGTAGCCTAAAGAAAAAGGCAAAGGGAAGGAAAAGAAGACTGTCGAGTAGCTTTGTCATTTAAGACTTAGGCAAATTTTGTAATAGGCTAGTTCTTATTGTTAGTCTTCCGTCTTCTCCTGATCTATCTTTTGCTTCCCATTTAAAGAGACCTCTAAGTTTAATGAATAGACACAAATTTTTTGCTTTATAATTGTCTCACTTTAACCACACACTTACTTTTATTGTATTTTTTTGAAGCTCTTAGCATATTTTGTTTGCACTATTTCTGATTTCTTTTGAATGCTATTTTAATTGAAATATATGACCCAAAGAATGATAAATAACCGAAGTCTTGTGTAACACTTAACAAAAATTTTCACCAAAGCTAATTTACTTGTGGCATGTGACCCAAAGAGGCAAACATGATCAAGGTTCCATTTAATACTTAGCCAATATCAAATAAGAGTTAATTAACCTAAGGCATGTGACCTGAGGAGTCGAACATGGCCGAGGTTCTATTTAACACTTAAACAATTTCAAATAAGAGTTAATTTACCCAAGGCAGGTGATCCGAGGAGTCGAACATGGCTGAGGTTTCGTTTAACACTTAACCAATTTCAAATAAAAGTTAATTTTCCCAAGACATGTGACCCGAGGAGTCTAACATGACCAAGGTTTCATTTAACACTTAACCAATATCAAATAAGAGTTAATTTACCCAAGGCATGTGACTTGAGGAGTCACACATGGCTGAGGTTTTGTTTAAAACTTAACCAATATCAAATTAGAGCTAATTTACCCAAGGCATGTGACCCGAGGAGTTGAACATGGCTAAGGTTCTATTTAATACTTAACCAATTTCAAATAAGAGTTAATTTACCTAAGGCATGTGACCCAAGGAGTCAAATATGGCCGAGGTTCTGTTTGACACTTAATCAATATCAAATAAAACTTAATTTAAGGGGTTGACCTCAGCGAATACTCACAGAATAACAACAAGAAATTGATAGGAACCTAAAATTTCATTAATAATAATACCTTTGTAAATTATTTAAATTCCATGGATGTGGTACAACCCTTTCGTCTAAATCCTCTAAGAAATAAGCCCTTATTCCAACTACTGAGGTGATATGATAGGGTCTTTCCCAGTTGGGGCCCAATTTTCTCCATAATGGGTTTTTGGTAGTGCCCACCAGCTTCCTTAAGAACCAAATTATCCGGCCTAAATGGTCTCGCTTAAATTCCTTTGTTGTACCCTTGTTTAAGTTTTTGCTGATAATGGGGCTAGTTGGACCATGACCACCTCCCTTCTTTCTTCGACCAAGTCCAGACTTGCCGAGAGTAGATGGTTATTTTCATCTGCGTTGAACTGGCTTGTCTTTAACATCGGGAACCTAGATTTAAAAGGGATGACTGCCTCAGACCCATATGTCATCGAGAAAGGGGTTTCTCTCGTTGAGCTCTTAAGGGTGGTGCGATACATCCATAACACGTGCAGCAGTTCATTTACCTATTTCCCCTTTGCCTTATCCAATTTTTTCTTCAACCCATTAACTATGACCTTATTGATAGCCTCATCTTGCCTATTTCCTTGTGGGTAGGCAGGGGTGGAGTACCTATCTCTAATACCCAATTCACTACAATACCTCTGAATGTCTTGCTGCTAAATTGTAAACCATTGTCGGATATCAATGTGTGAGTAATTCTGAACCTAGTGACAATGCTTCTCCAAATAAACCTCTTTGCATCTAAATCTCTGATGTTAGAAAGGGGTTCAACTTCAACCCATTTCGTGAAGTAGTCAATTCTGATGAGGAGCCATCTTCGGTTCTTAGTCGCCCTTGGGAATGGCCCAACAATGTCTAGCCCCCCCTAAGCAAACGGCCAAGGGCGGGAGAGGGGATTCAAGATTCTTCCAGGTTAATGGATGTTCGGAGCATACCTTTGACATTGGTCACACTTTCTGACATAATCTTGCATTGTCTTTTGCATACTAGGCCACTAGTACCCCTGGGTGAGAGCTCTATGTGAAAGAGACCTTCAACTTGTATAGCTACTGCAAATTCCCTTATGCAACTCTTCCAATAACGACTCTACTACTTCGAGATGAACACATAGCAAGTATGGTCCCGAGAATGAGTATTTATACAATTTCTGTTCCTCGAAGAGCCAATATAGTGGTGCCTTTTTCCGGATCTTCTCGGCTTCACTCTTATCCTCGGGCAATGTTCCATTATTTAAGAATGAAATGAGTGGGTTCATCCAGCTCGGACCAACTCATATGTTGTGTACTCCTATCATGGCTTGATCATAATAGCTGGGAACTCCCAAGTCTTCTACAATTATTACTTGAGGTAGGCCTTGTCCCGATGAGGTGGCTAGTGTGGCTAATGAATCAACATGAGAATTTTTACTTCTAGGAATTTGCTTGATGGAGATAATTTCAAAGTTGGATTGAAACTTTTTTAATTTTAGTATTCATTGGTCCCTGGCCTCGAATTCGCCATTAATCTGCCCCACTACCAATCTCGAATCTAAGAAGACCTACATGGCCTTACCCCCCAGTCTGCTAACCATTGTCATTTCGGCTAGCAAGGCTTCATACGTGGCCTTGTTATTCGTGGCTAGGAATTTTAACCTTAAAGATTTCTCCATGGTTATCTTCTCATGAGATACTAGAAGAACGCCAACACCGAATCCTTTCTGATTAGTTGCCCTATCCGTTTAGATTTCCCACAATGGAGGGCAAAGGATGGTGACTATCTGGACTTCAAAACCCGACATCTTCCCCTCCTCGGCATCCTCAATAAACTCTGCAATCAAATCCGCCAAAACTTGTCCCTTTACAGTTGTACAAGGCATGTATTTGATATCAAATGCTCCTAACATTGTTCCCCATTTAGCTATCCTTCCTGCATAATCCGACTTTCAATGGAGTGCTTACAAGGGTAACTGGGTGAGGACGACAACCGTATGTGCCTGAAAATAATGGGGAAGCTTCTTTGTAGCATTTATGATAGCCAAAATTGCCTTTTCAAGGGGCAAATAGAAAGTTTTTGTTTCATGAAAGGACTTGCTCACATAGTAAATTGGATTTTGCACCCTAGCATCCATTCTGACCAGAACTAGGCTCACTACATGATCAGTGACCGCTATATAAGCATATAGAACTTCTACCTTCTCGAGTTAAGAGAGAATAGAAGGGTGTGACAAATACTGCTTCAACTCCTCAAAAGCAGCTCTACACTCCTAGGTCCACTCAAAATCCCTCCACTTGTTTAGGAGATGGAAGAAAGGCTGATACCGATTAGCTAATTAAGAAATGAATCTATTCAGGGCAGCTGCGATTCCCGTTAGCTTCTGTACTTCTTTGGGGTTTCAAGGTGGGTGCATGTCATTTATAGCTTTAATTTGATCGAGGTTCATTTCTATCCCCTGATGAGTAATCATATATCCCAAGAATTTGCCCGAACCAACACCAAAAGAACACTTTGAGGTGTTGAGGAGCAACTCGTGTTTTCTGAGTACCGAAAATATGCTCCTTAGATCATTTAAATACTTTGAAACTTGCTTACTCTTTACAACCATGTCATCAATATATGCCTTGATGTTTTATCCAAGTTGAGGCTCAAACATCTGCATAACTATCCTTTGATATGTTGATCCTACACTCTTCAGGCTGAAGGGCATCACCTGGTAAGGATAGTTCCTAGTGGGGGTAAGGAAAGTTGTCTTTTCTTGATTGGTGAGGGCCAATGGTATCAAATGGTAACCCTGAAAGGCATCTAGAAAGCTCATTCGAGGATGACCAATCGTTGCATCCACTAGTTGATCAATTTGCGACACTGGGAAAGGATCTTTAGGGCAAACTTTATTTAAATCAGTAAAATCCACACAAACCCTCCATTTCCCTAACTTCTTCTTTACCACTACAGTGTTAGCTAGCCCTTTAGGGTAAAAAGCCTCCTTGATTGCCCCCACTCGCTTAAGCTTATTCACCTCTTCTTTTACTACACGACATGCTAATTTGAAGAACTCCGAGGTGGTTGCCTCTTAGGTACAGTCGTAGGATTCATATTTAGATAATGACATATAAAGTCCGAGTCTACCTTAGGCGCTTCGTATGCATTCCACGCAAAGACCAATACATTTTCCTTAAGAGTCCTAAAAGCTCTTTGTTTTTAGTTGGGGGTAGTTAAGCTCCCACCGAAAAATATCTATCCTCATATGATCCAACCATCACTTTTTTCCAACTTCTCGCAAAGCAAACCCCTCAACTCAATCTCAAGTTCACCCTCGGGCTCAATTACTTGCTATGGGGTCTCTTCTAAGGCAGGAGAAACCTTATTTAACAATTGTTGCCTGATTGCAGCCACCAAGCACTGCTTGGCCATCATCTGGCTTCCCACAAGCTCCTCAACTCACCCTTCGGTGGGATACTTGACCTTTATATGCAAGGTAGAAGACACTACTCCCATGGCATAAAGCCAAGGCCTCGATAAATTGGCCGTATAGGGAGAATAAGATTCAACCACAATAAAGTCCACCTCAACCACTTCATTCCTTGCTTGCACGGGTAGCTTGATCATCCGGCAAGGAATCACCATTCTCCCGTCAACTCCCACCAAAGAGGAATCATACTTCCTTAAATCCTTGGGCTTCAGATTTAGCCCTTTATACAGGTCCAAGTACATAATTTCAGCCTCACTTCCTTAGTCCACCAATACCCTCTTCACGTCATATCCTCTAATGCGGAAGGTCACTACCAGGGCATCATCATGGGGTTGGAAAGTCCTAATTTTATCTTCCTTCGAGAAGCCTAGGATTGGCAGTGTTTCAGCCTTGACCCTCTTAGATTCTCAGACCTACTCCTCAAGGTCTGGTTTTGAGGCCACAAACATGATACCTAATAAAGAACATACATTTCGGCTTAGGGTGGCAAAGATTACATTGATAGTACCTAAGGATGGCCAAGAAGTAGCTTCTCTTTGATATCCTCCCATAGTTTAACTTCCCTGCCCAGAGGGTTGGTGCATAAACTGCTTCAGCTTCCTTGCTTTCACCAATTGGTCTAGATGATCACGCAAGGTTTTGCAGTCTTCGGTGGTGTGTCCTCGGTCTTGATGCTATTGGAAATAAAGGCTTTGATTGCGCTTAGATGGGTCCCCTCCCATCTTATTAGGCCATTTGATATAAGGTTCATTTTTTATCTTCTCAAGGATTTGGTACACCGGTTCCTTGAACATCAAGCTAACTACTTACGCATTAGCTCTTGATGGTTGGTTAATAAAATCTCTTATAGGTCAACTGTGGCCATACCCCTCCAGCCAAGGATCTCTCCTTTTGGGAAGGAAGATTTTGGCTTTTCCCTTTCCTTTAACTTGATCCTCCTTGACCTGCTTATGCTCGTCAATGCGATCCATGAGCTGACACATACTTCGGGTAGGTTTCATGGCTAGTGACTTTCTCAAGTCATGGTTTGTGGGAAGCTGCACCTTGAAGGTTTCAATTACCACATCTTCAAAATCTCTGTCAATTTCATTAAAAGTTTCCCAATACCTATCAGAATAGGTTTTTAGGGATAAAATTCTTTACTGTTCATTACCATGAATAGTAAAGAATTTAATGGCTGGGGTACTTTGCTGCATGTAGCAAATCTGGCTCCAAAACGCCTTGGTAAGCTCTTCATAAGAAATTATTGATCCTTTTTCCAGCCCGTCAAACCATCTCATGGCCACAGGTCCGAGATTGAAGGGAAAAACCTTGCACATGATGGTCTCATTTCTAGAGTGAATGACCATCCTTTGATTGAAATGGCTCACGTGCTCTACAGGATCAGTCCTTCGATTATAAATGGTAAAAGTCGGTTAGGCAAAGCAGTAGGGGAGTTTAGCCTTGTCAATCCTGTGCGTAAGGGTGACCTCAATATTTGACGCAGGGCTTTACTCATTGCATCCTGGCGGGGTTAATTCTTAGTTTTTCTTCTACTATGCCTCTCTTCTTTATCTAAGTGCGAGGATGCAGAAAAAGACTCACTAGGAGGAGTCCTAGACCTTGGCCTATAGTCACAGTCTCCCTCTGATTAGTCCTTGGGCTAGATGGGGGTGTCCTATCCTCCTTTACATGCTTCCTATGACATAGTTTCTTATGCAAGTGGTTAATCTCCAACCTGCAATTCTGTGTTTCTTCGTCATGCGAGATATGACTCCCTGGTCTGGACTGATTCCTACTAGTATGGTCTGTGCAATCCATTTCAACCTAAACACTAGGGGTTTGATTAGCTTCGTTATCCCTTCTACACTCCAGACTCACAAAATGGTCAACGTGCTGCGAGTCCACAGACTCCTCTCTATCTTGTCTAAGGTTAGCCATAGCTTGGATAAGAAAGATTGTAGATGATCCCCATAGACGGCGCCAATTGTAAAAAACTAAAAATGTAAAAGCCCAAGCCCACTTAGAATTATGATGCCCAGATCTTCAAACCAAGCCCAATCAATGAATTTTTAATAGAGTAGGATTCAAAGTCAAGTGCAACACTAAGATCAACCCAAGTCTAAAGCTAACAGAACCTAAGTGATGAATAGGAGTGAATGGATCAATAATTCAGTGAAAGAAAACTTCCTCAGGCAAGTCCAAGGATAGATAATATACTGATAAGTAAGAATGATATTTCTTAACAAGGTATATCTTTGTTCTCTCACTTGTTCTTTTTCCTTAGAAAATGTCCAACCCCTCTTTTTGAAGGCTTCCTTTCCTTATATAGCCCATTTCCTTGCATCTCAGCCCTCCACTTGTACGTATTAGAGAAACTTTATGGATGCTTGTCCCATCAATATCCTTTTGGAGGTGGTAGAAAAAGCTATGAGCTATGAAGTCACTGTTTAGACGTCATTTCCTCATTAATACAACTAGTTAGGTTGGTGCAAAGTATTAGATTCGGAGGTGGGAGGTGTCTGCTTCATGAAACTTCCTTCCTCCACCCTTGCACGTCTTGTACCCTTCCTTTGCCATCCACTTCCTTATCCTTGGGTTTTTCGGGGGTGCCAGCTGTCCTTCAGATCTTTAATTCTACTCCAGTGGGCATAGTCCTTGGAGTCTGCCCTCCTTTCTTTGCTTAGGTCGGACGAATTTGTCCTTGGATTGGGTTCTTCGGTTCTAGGCCCTCCTACGGGTTTTATTATGATTTTGGAACTGGAAAATTTATTTCAAGTCACTATGGTTGCTTTTGTAAACATACACCGACTGCAAGTATGTAATGGACATACTTGATGTACTTTACTTTTAAATATTAAATAAATTCCCCCATTTCACCACCAAAAAAAAGAAGAAGAATTGGATTAAGACTAGGTTTATATATATATATATATATAGGAATAAGACTAGGTAAAATGGAAGAAGGAAAATTGGCTGGACCAAATGGGTTGATAGTTGATACACCAACAAATATAAGTAGAAAACTTTAATATTTGGAATTGGTTTTTTACTTCAATCCAAGACAAAGAGAGGGTGATGGAAGACGATAACTTACTTGATTGACCCAAATCTTTGTTTCCAAAATCTCTTTAACTTCTCTTCTTCCTCAGTTTCTCCTTTAATGGCTATGAGCTTTGCAAGGAGTGTGAGTCAAGGTTTGAAACATCAGTTACTGTCTGTTTGGTTGGGGATGTAAAAGTGAGAGAATAGAAAATGGGGAATGGATAAAAAAGATAATAGTTTTCCCTCATATTGTTTGATTAGAGAGGTGGAAAAGTAAAGTGATGAAAAACTTTTTGTTTGGTTGAAAAGAAAAATGAGAGAATACAAAATGTAGATTGTATAAATTTACTCTCATTTCCCTAGTAGACACTTTCTTTTTTAAATCTTATTAGAAAAATAAAATAAAAACTGATGATGCAAAGAATAATCAGTAGGCTGGATGCTTCGGACTTGAAAGGACTACTGGTTCTTTTGGCAGCCTGAACAAAGAAAGAAAAGAAAATCAAAGGCGACCGGGGTTGCCGGCCGAAAACCCTCCGATGGTAAAGTTAGTTTTCCTCTCCATATTATGAGTTCTAACTTTTTTGGCGTAAAAATTCACGTACCTTGGGTTTGTCTGAAACTGCCTTTATATAGCGTTCTCATTGGCGGTTACCAAAATTCGAATTTCTCCTGACTTCAAGGAGAGATAGAACTCAAACGTATCTGGCATAACCGTTTGGAAGTTATGCTCTTGTTTCGCAACGGATACCTGGCGGTTACCCGTGAGATAAGGGACTGTCATACCTTATTTGGAGATTTTCCTAAGTGTAACACCCCCGTCCTGGAGTATCTCAGTTGGGTGTGCTTTGTTACACTCGCAGGGCTGTCTCGTCTAACGGGTGAACATCCTCAAGACGAGGATAGCGATCTGGACGAGTGTATCGTTGTCTAACGGGTGAACATCCTCAAGACGAGTATAGCGATCTGGACGAGTGTATCACTGGTGTTGTTTACCTCGTCCAGATCTCCTCTTCCCAGAACGAGGTATTAGTAGGCAAACTCCCGAGGGTATTCTCAATGGTAGGTAGGTTATGGACGACCTGTATGGACGACTTGGAGATAGGCTGAATTATTCCCTTATCAGTTGCCCCCATGTTCTAAGGTCGTCCATAGTTCTTTTGTTTCTTGGGCTCGTTTCAAGATATTATTCCACGTGTCCCAAAGTCAGGGACGAGGTTGTGAGGGTCCAGATTATGTCACGTGTCATTGCTCACTTGGGTTAACCGTTGTGTTGGTTGGGGTTCTCGAGGGGTTGCCACGTGTTATTTCTTGATTGGTCATTTCGCTCTGAGTTTTACTTTTCAACGCCTATAAATAGTGGATTTCCTCCCCTACCCTCCCCATTTTTCCAATTCTCTCGTTTGACATCTCTCGTCCCTCGCCTCGTCTAGGAGTATTCCAGCGTCCTTTAGTTTCCCTCGTCTAGATCCAGGTATTTTCTCTACGCTCGTTTTTTTAGGCTTCCCTTCATTTTCAAAATGTCCGAAACTTTTTCCTCGTCTAGCAATAGTGTTGATAGGGAGATAGATGAATACCGCAACACAACTAGCTATAGTAGTTCTGGTAGTGGTAGCAGTAGTAGTGGTAACACAGACGAGTATGTTTCTGGGGTTCCTGGGGTTCCCTTAGAGGTTTTCAACGAAGAATTTAGGACGAGGGTAGCATCTGGGTCTGGAGCTGGTACGTCCAGCGCGCCCTCGTCCACTAGAAGGGACGAGGTCGAAACTGTGTACAGTTGCGCTGTTGGGGTTCCAGCCAAGACGGACGAGAGAAAATTGGCGTCCCTTAGGAGCTGGTACCAAATCCCGGACGAGCTAAATCCTAGATTAGCCGTCCGTAATGAGTGGTGTTGCCAACCTCATTTTGGCATTGGGGTTTATGAAGCCTATCTTCTAGGTGGCCTTAGGCTGCCCCTCAATGCTTTTGCCAGGGAGTTACTCACTAGGTTAGGTGTAGGTTTATGTCAGTTGAACCCTAATGCATGGAGACTAATTGTCTCTATGCAAATTTTGTGGGGAGAGGTTTTCGAAGGGGACTGTCCTCTTACTGTGGACGAGTTCCTTTTTTGTTATAAACCCTCCGAAATTAGTCAGTCTCGTGGCTTTTATCAATTCACAGCCAGGAGAAAAGACTGTAGGATAATAAAGTCTTTGGTGACCTCGGATAGGAATTGGAAGACGGAGTTCTTCTTCGTCTCCGGTCTTTGGGCAGGACGCCCTGCTGATGTGGGTAGGGATCCCTTTCCCCCATATACAGGAGAATTAGGGAACCTTCGTCCTGAAGGTATGCTCACCACTACTGTAGCTTCGCCTTTATTACATATCTTTCCAAGCTAATTTCTTCGTCCTTGTTGCAGGTGTTAAAAGGCCGTCGCTAAGCAAGTTCCATTTAGGACGTGTTCAGAAGGCTCGTCTTTACCCGGAGAGGGATTTTCACACCTTAGTCACTCTCCAGCGTCTTGCCACTTGGGGACTTGGCCCCGAGCCCTCTCCAGAAGCTTTAGCCCACGAAATTACAGTCCGTCGAAGTGAGTTCTCGTCTTGCACTTTCCTTCTTCCTCTTTTTTTTTTTTTTTACTTATTATTGTTATTTATTTTAGGGATGGCTACAATGAAGGAAAACAAGGGTAAAGGGGTCATGGACGAGCGTGGCAAGCAAGGCACAGAGGCTAGGGGTTGTCCTGCTGTGGGCGATAAGAGGAGCCTGTCAAAGGCTATCAACCTTGAAAACCTCCCCAGCCGGAGAGCCAAGCACAGAAAGTCGTCCAAGGCTGGGGTCATCTCTCCCGTTCCTCTTCCTCAACCTCCGTCCGTCCAAATCTTTGACGTGGAATCGTCCGAACCTGCTCCTACTCCTCCGTCCAAGACTGGCGTTCCTGCCTCATCTCAACCTCCCACTGGCCTTGTGCCCAATCTTCTTGAGAGTGAGGACTTGGCTTGGGAGAGGTTCCAAAAGGCAGTGTCTGACGAGGACGTGGCTGCATGCTATAACATGTCCTTGAAAGATTTCGAGCACTCGGGTGTCCACGATCTTTTCAAGGTAACTAATACAACTTTTCTCTCGTCATTGGTTTTTATGCCAGTTTACTTCACTTGATAAAAATTCTTGTTTGTTCGTGCAGGCCATGTCTAAGTTCATAGCTGCGTCCAGGTAGGCTACTGAACTGGACAGGACGAGGCTGCTGTTGGAGAGGAGGATCACGGAGGTCAAAGACGAGTGCAAAGGCTGGGCTGAGACGGCTGCCGAGGCTAAAGACGCGTCCAAGGGTTTGCTGAACCTTGTCGAAGAATTGAAGGCTGACATAGTGGAGAAAGACTCTCGTCTTGACCACTTTCAGAAGAAGATCGACGAGCTAAGCAATTCCCTTGTGGGGGTTAAAGACGAAGCCGTGGAGGAATTTAGGGCTTCGAAACAATTTACTGACCTTCTGGACGCCAACTATACGGCTGGTTTTGAAGATTTTCGCATGGAGGCGAAGGAAAAGTTTCCAGAAGTTGATTTCAGCCCCATCGTCCTTCAACTGGGAGGCACTACCAGTTCTTTTCTCCAGACTAGCTCTGAAGATATCAATGTTGAGGACGATGCCTCCACCAGGCCTGCTCAAGACGACCCTGATGCCTGATGACCTTCTCCATTGAAAGATTTTATCACAATTTGTTCAAGTGTTTTGCTTCTTTTTCTTCTTTCTTTTTTTTTTTTTTTGGAATGTATCATACATTTATTTCGTCTGGAGTACTTTTAGCGAATTCATAAACAATTGCCTTTCAAGGCTTATTTCTTAAGGGTTTTTGGATGATGGTCGTCCACCCTTTAATGTTTGATGAATGTTTATTTTTGATTAGTATTGATGTTTCATGGACGAGCTTCTGCATTTTTATGTTTTATTTCATTGTCTTTTAAGCGATATTCACAAGTGTTGGGCGATTGTTTGCACAATTCCCTCATGGACGACTCGCATAGGACGATGATGATTGTTTTGCCTGCCCTTAGGCTATTTACTCTCATCCTCACGAATTTATAATCGTCTTAACCATATGCTCGTCTTTAGGACGTCATGCGTTATTGCCTACTTTCCATCTTAGACGAGTGGGCTTTGCCTGAAGATGTCTTGGACGAGCATGCATTGCATTTTCTCTTCGCTTTATCCTTATTCTTTTCTAAGGAAAGCTTGGACGAGCATGCCTTGCATTTTCTCTTTACTTTATCCTTATTCTTTTCTAAGGAAAGCTTGGACGAGCATGCCTTGCATTTTCTCTTTGCTTTATCCTTATTCTTTTCTAAGGAAAGCTTGGACGAGTTAGTCTTCGTCCAAAGATTTTATTTGTTTAAGGCTTTTGCCTCGTCCTTAGGCATTATCAGGGGAACTGGAATTCAAATACATAAGAAATCCAAACCATATTATTACATGAACATTGTTCACAAATTTGGCACATGCTTACAAGCTAGTGCCTTATTAAGGTACACAAGTACATAGCATTGTTTTTCACAAGCTAGCGCCTTATTAAGTAGTGCAAAAGTTTAAGAACTTGTGCACTTTTATTCATAACACACCATAACAGTAGTAAAAGCAAAAATAAACATATGCGCATACGCAAATCACAACTGTAATTTTGCCACTGACTTCCCTCGTCCCTGCTCATCACTGATAGTACCTTCGCAGATGTTCCACATTCCAAGGATGTTCTAGCTTCCGCCCATCCAGGGCTTCTAGGTAGTAGGACCCCTGCCTTTTGCAGTTGATTACCTTGTAGGGTCCTTCCCAATTTGGTCCTAGTTTCCCATGAGCTGGGTTCCTGGTCGCCAAGGAGACCCTTTTGAGGACAAGGTCCCCAACATTGAACCGCCTGGGTTTTACCATGGCGTCATGATGTCTGGCCATGAGATTTTTGTACCTTGCCATTCTTTGCTCCGCATCCATTCTTACCTCATCGATAAGATCGAGGTCAAGGCGCAGTTGTTCCCCGTTGTCTTTCTCCTGGTACTTCATCACTCGGTGACTTGCCATATGGACCTCCGCTGGTATAACAGCTTCGCTCCCATAGGCTAGTTTAAAAGGGGTCTCCCCTGTCGGAGTCCGTGCGGTCGTCCTATAGGCCCATAGAACACCTGGCAGCTCGTCTGGCCATATCCCTTTCGCCCCCTCAAGCCGAGTCTTGATGATTTTCAGCAGGGATCGGTTTGCCACTTCTGCTTGTCCATTTGCCTGTGGATGGGAGGGTGAAGAGTAGTGGTTCTTGATTCCAAAATGGTTGCAAAAATCCCTAAAAGGTGCGTTGTCGAACTGACGCCCGTTGTCAGATACCAATACCCTGGGTACTCCGAACCTGCATAGGATATTCTTCCATACAAAATTCTTCACGTTCTGCTGAGTGATTGCTGCAAGAGGCTCGGCTTCTACCCACTTAGTAAAATAGTCTATTCCTACCACCAAAAACTTCATCTGTCGGATTCCTACGGGGAAAGGGCCCAGGATATCCAGCCCCCATTGTGCAAAGGGCCATGGGGCCGTCATTGGGGTCTGGTATTCCGACGGCTGTCTAGGCACATTGCTGTAACGTTGACATTGGTCACATACCCTGACATAGGCTTTAACGTCTGCCTGCATTGTTGGCCAATAGTAGCCGGCACGGACGACCTTATGGACAAGGGACCTTGCCCCTGAATGATTTCCACACGATCCTTCATGAACTTCCCTTAGAACATAATTTGACTCGTCTGGAGCCAAACATCTTAAATAGGGTTGGGAAAAGCCTCGTTTGTATAACACTTCATTAATGAGAACATACTTGGCCGACCTGACCCTTAGCTTCCTTGCCTCGTCCTTGTCCTCTGGAAGCCTCCCATCCTTGAGGTAAATTATTATTGGACTCATCCAATTCTCTTCTCCTTCTATCTGCTGTATGTCAGGGATGTCTATGCTCGGCATGTACTGGACGTCGCCGAACGCGTCTATGACCCCTGCCGAGGCGGCTTTCGCCAAGGCGTCTGCTTCTGCATTTTCCTCCCTGGGAAGTTGAATAAAACTTATGGCTGAAAATTTTTGGGCAAGGCGTTTCACTTTGTCAAGGTACTTCTTCATCCGATCCTCCTTGACGTCACACATCCCATTTACTTGGTTCATGACCAGCTGAGAATCTCCTCTGATTGTTAACGACTCGGCGCCTAAGGACTTGGCTAATTCCAACCCCTTGAGTAGAGCCTCGTACTCAGCCTCGTTGTTGGTAGTTGGATATTGCAGGCGGGCCGCATATTCCAGCTTGTCACCTTCAGGGGACTTCAATACAATTCCAACCCCTCCTGCATGCAGTGTGGACGATCCATCTACATTTACCACCCACGTTGCATTTCCTTCGTCCGTGCTTAGGTCGTCCTGACTGGGGGTGAATTCTGCGATGAAATCTGCCAAAGCTTGCGCTTTTATTGTGTTCCTCGGGAGGTACCTGACATCAAACTCGCTGAGCTCAACCGCCCACTGTATCAGCCGCCCAGCAGCTTCCAACCTGCTCATCGCCTTTTTTATGGGGTGGTCCGTCAGGACGTTGATGACGTGTGCCTGAAAATAATGCCTCAGCTTCCTAGAAGCTGTGATCAATGCGAAGGCTAATTTCTCCATCATCGGGTATCGTCCTTCCGCTCCTCTCATCGCGTGGCTTGTATAATAGACCGGCTTCTGAACTCTCCCCTCTTCTCTGACCAATGCTGAGCTTACTGCATGTGGAGACACTGCCAAATACAAGTACAACTCTTCCCCAGGTTCAGACGAACTCAATAATGGGGCCGTCATTAGATATGTCTTCAAGTCTTGGAAAGCCTTTTGACACTCATCCGTCCATTCAAAAGCCTTCCTAAGGATTTTAAAGAAGGGTAAACATTTGTCAGTAGCTTTCGATACAAACTGTTGAGGGCGGCGACTCGTCCTGTGAGGGACTGGACTTCCTTGATATTTCTCGGCGGCTCCATGTTCAGTATCGCCTGGATTTTATCCGGATTCGCCTCAATTCCCCTGTGCGAGACCATAACCCCAAGAACTTACCCGACGAAACTCCAAAAGCACACTTGCTCGGATTTAACTTCATGTGGTACCGTCGCAACGTATCAAAAGTCTCTTGAAGGTCGTCAAGATGTTTATCCTCGTCCTGGCTCTTCACCAGCATGTCATCCACGTAAACCTCCACATTTCGCCCGATTTGAGGACGGAACATATGGTTAACCAGTCTTTGGTAGGTTGCCCCTGCGTTCTTCAAACCAAAAGGCATAACCTTGTAGCAATACAAACCTTGGCTCGTGACGAATGAGGTCTTCTCCTGATCTGCTTCATTCATCTGAATCTGGTTATACCCCGAGAAAGCGTCCATGAAGCTAAGTATCCTGTGACCTGCCGTTGAGTCCACTAACTGGTCAATGCGCGGCAATGGGTAGCTGTCTTTGGGGCAAGCTTTGTTCAGGTCAGTGAAGTCCACGCACATCCGCCACTTGCCATTGGCCTTCTTGACCATGACTACGTTCGCCAACCAGTCTGGGTAATGAACTTCTCGGATAAACTTCGCGGCGACCAACTTCTGCACCTCTTCCTTGATGGCATTGTCTCGCTCAGGAGCAAAAACTCTTCTCTTCTGGCGTACTGGCTTCGAATAGGGGCATACGCTCAGGCTATGGGTAATAACACTCGGATCAATGCCAGGCATATCCTCATGGCTCCATGCAAAGACATCAAGGTTTCTCTTCAAAAACCGAATTAAAACTCGCTTTGCCTCCTCTTCCATGTTTGCCCTAACTCGGGTATACTTCTCGGGCTGTTCATCGTCCAAAGGGACGTCCTCTAATGCTTCAGTGGGCTCAGCCGCGACCCTTCTTCCGTCTATACTCATCGTCTGCATATGCTCGTCCATTCCCAGCATGGCTAAGTAACATTCTCTGGCAGCCAGCTGGTCTCCCTGTACCTGGCCTATTCCATGTTCAGTCGGGAATTTAATGGACAGGTGGTAGGTAGAGGTTATCGCCTTCCAGCTGTTTAAAGTTGGCCTTCCAATAATCGCATTATATGACGACGCGCAATCAACAACAAGGAAATTCACCTCCTTGGTTATCTGCTGCGGATACGTCCCAACGACCACTGGCAACGCGATGGTGCCCACAGGTTGCACCTTCATTCCTCCGAATCCTACCAACGGCGAGTTCACTGATCGAAGCCGATCTCGTCCTAGCTTCATTTGTTGGAATGCGGGGTAGTAGAGAATGTCTGCAGAGCTACCATTGTCTATCAGAACCCTCCTGGTTGTGTAGTCAGAGATGAGTAGAGTGATGACTATCGCGTCGTCATGTGGGTGGTGAATTCGTCCTGCCTCTTCGTCCGTGAAAGTGATAGCCTGTTGGTCTACCTCCCTCGTCTTGGTAGGTCGTCCAGACTGTTGGATGTTTTGCACCACCCTGAGGTATGTCTTCCTTGACTTGGACGACTGTGCCGTAGAGCTTCCCCCTATAATTACCCTGATTTCTCCCAGTGGCGGGCGCGACGATTCTTCCACCTTGGCCTTCATTTTCTCATCTCTCTGGTCTCGTCCAAGGAAGTTCCTCAACTTTCCCTGTCTAATGAGATTTTCTATCTGCTGTTTCAAGTCAAAGCACTCGTCTGTATCATGCCCATGGTCCCGGTGAAAACGACAGTACTTGCTCCTATTACGCTTGTTGGGGTCTCCCTTCATTTTGTCCGGCCACTTCAAGGACGGATCATCCTTGATCTGCATAAGGACCTGCTCTAATGGCATAGCCAGGGGCATGTATTGCTGATTCCTTGCAGAGGAACTGGCCTTCTTACCATCCTTATCCTTTCTCTCGTCTACCCGAACTTTCTTTGGACGAGGTCCCTGGTCAGGATGGCGATGGTAGCCCGATTCCGAGCGCTCTGCGCGTTTTCTCTTCTTGGCTATGATGGCGTCTTCAGCATTCATAAAATTCTGGGCCGAATGGACAAGCTCGGCCATAGTCTGTGGTTCCTGCTCGTAGAGCTTATGAATGAACAAGTCCGAATTGACCCCGTTGTGGAAAGCGGCCAGTAGTAACTTGTCATCCATCTCGTCCACCGTTAAGGCTTCTCTGTTAAACTGAGTGATAAAAGATCGCAAACTCTCATTGTCCCCTTGCTCTATAGTCAGCAGGCTGGAAGAGGAACGTTTGTGACGCTGTCCTCCAATGAAGTTGTTGACAAACAGCTTACTCAGTTCTTCGAATGATCCCACTGAGTTTGGGGGAATCTTACTGAACCACACTCGCGCTGGTCCCTTGAGTGTGGTGGGAAAGGCTCTGCACATGATCTCGTCTGGGACCCCCTGCAGGTGCATGGTCGTCTTGAAAGTTGCAATGTGATCGTAAGGGTCACGATTTCCATCGTACGAGTCTAAAGAAGGCATTTTGAATTTCGGGGGTAGAGGGTGACTGTTGATGGAGGCTGTGAAAGGGGAGTCCATTCGGTGAACCATATCATCGACTGGGTTTGCTCACCTCATGTTTTCCCTCATTTCCTCCATGGCCTTTCTCATCTGGTCCATTTCTTTTTCCAAGTGCGTCACCCTTCTTGAAGCAGTACCCCTTGTTTGATCTTCGGACTCTACATTTTCCCCTCCTCCTTCCTGACTTTGGGCCCTCCCCTCCATGTGTCCTTGACGCTGCTTTCTGAGGTTGATCTCCCTATTCAACTCCTGGTTCTGACGTGTCAGTTCTGCCATGGCGGCGGCCATGGATTGTATGTGCTGAATAGAAGGCGGTTGCATTACAGGGGCCGATCTGCGATCGCGAAGGGGATTGCTGGAAGCATCCCTACTCTCCTGGTGGCCTGGGCTGGTAGCCCTTGATCTTTTTCGAACCATTCAGCCTTTTTGTCTGGGATAGAAGAACCTGTTTCCTTCTGTTCCCACAGACGGCGCCAACTGATGATGCAAAGAATAATCAGTAGGCTGGATGCTTCGGACTTGAAAGGACTACTGGTTCTTTCGGCAGCCTGAACAAAGAAAGAAAAGAAAATCAAAGGCGACCGGGGTTGCCGGCCGAAAACCCTCCGATGGTAAAGTTAGTTTTCCTCTCCATATTATGAATTCCAACTTTTTTGGCGTAAAAATTCACGTACCTTGGGTTTGTCTGAAACTGCCTTTATATAGCGTTCTCATTGGCGGTTACCAAAATTCGAATTTCTCCTGACTTCAAGGAGAGATAGAACTCAAACGTATCTGGCATAACCATTTGGAAGTTATGCTCTTGTTTCGCAACGGATACCTGGCGGTTACCCGTGAGATAAGGGACTGTCATACCTTATTTGGAGATTTTCCTAAGTGTAACACCCCCGTCCTGGAGTATCTCAGTTGGGTGTGCTTTGTTACACGCGCAGGGCTGTCTCGTCTAACGGATGAACATCCTCAAGACGAGGATAGCGATCTGGACGAGTGTATCGTTGTCTAACGGGTGAACATCCTCAAGACGAGTATAGCGATCTGGACGAGTGTATCACTGGTGTTGTTTACCTCGTCCAGATCTCCTCTTCCCAGAACGAGGTATTAGTAGGCAAACTCCCGAGGGTATTCTCAATGGTAGGTAGGTCATGGACGACCTGTATGGACGACTTGGAGATAGGCTGAATTATTCCCTTATCAAAAACCAAAGCCGAGGTAAAAAGAATAAAGCCAAACATGTAACTTAAAATTGGAATATATATATATCATCCTACAAATGTGTGGAGGACGACCAGGAGTAGATGGGAAAGTCCATCAACCCTCTCTTTTTTACTCTCATTTTCTCTCCATTTGGGGGGGGGGGGGGGGAATAAATCTTGGTGGGCCATAGAAAACTATCGGGCCTCACCATTTCTCATCTCTCGCCTCCCAATCAAACACACCCATGTGTTTTCTCTCCCCCATTTTCTATTCACCCAATTTTTACCCTAACCAAACACACCCTTAGTGAGTTTGGAACTTATGTGTTATACTTTAATAATTTCGCATTTGTTTAGCAAAAATTATAAGACCAAAATAATAATAAAAGCCTCAATGTTATCCTCAACTGTGGTATAGTTAATCTCGGATTGGACCAGACGGTCTAATCGAGTTAACTAGAAATCATACTAGAATTCGACTGGTTCTACTTGAACTGAACCATGCGGTTCAGGTAGAACTGGTGTCAGTTCAATCACAGGCTAACCTTTGTTAAGACGATAAGCCATTCAAAATACCTAATTTTGTTGCCAATAGACTTTCCAATTTATGACAATCCCCTAGTAACAAATAATAATAATAATAATTACATCGCACATAAATGTTATTAATGACATTTCAACATCAACAAGTAAAATGTTTTTAATAATCTTATGAAACATAAATTTTCAATCCAAACAATTCCCTACTTTCCTTGCAACTTGTTATCAACACAGAAAATAAACATGCAACATCAATCATAGGAAAACTAAAAAATTATATAATTCAAGAATAAAAATTTTCACAAATAGAAAGGAAAAACTTTTACTCACCTTTTCTTGAGAGTATATGTTCTCTACTTCCTCATTCTTCACCATACTACTTAATTTTTTTAAAAAAATTCATGGATTGCAATTATATTTAAGCTCCTTAGTGGGCTAAGAAATTACATCAAGAGATAATGAGTGGAAACAAACAAATAAACCCAATCAAATTTATAAATTCTTAGGAGAAGATTAGAATCTTGTAATCAAAATTGACTTTTGAAACTAGCAATATTCAAACTAAAACAATTAACAACATTAACGGATTAATAAAACTAAATAAAAACCATAATACTTGGGTTTTTGGACAGATTCATCGCTCTGGGTTGATAATGTTGCCGAGAAGAGAACGACTACCATGGGAGTGGGGTTCTCTATGTCTTCTTTTGTGGTTCTTGTTCCAAAGACAAAGACCTATTTCTTTTATGGCAAAAGTCTAAAATTGACCCTCTACCGTTTAGTGTTTGTCATTTCAGTTCTTTAACTTTCAATTGTTGTAAATTCGGTATTCTGTTAGACATCAGTTAGTTGTCTCTATTAAGTGAGCCAAAACAATGATGTTTGGCTCTCTTTTTTTTCATAATTAAAAGAAAAAAAAAACTGTTATTAAAAACAAAACATTTGAAATCAAAACACAAAATAGAAACACGATCCCTCTAGCCCTAAATTAAGAAATTTAGGGAAGAATGGAGAAGTGTGGGTCGGCAACAGTCTAAAGTGAGATTGAGAGAGAGAAACCAACATTGAGATTGAGAAACTGAGATTGAGAGAAAGAACCCGTGATTGAGAAATTGAGAGAGAGAGAGAGAGAGAAACCAAGATTGAAGAGAGGAAATCAAGATTTGAGAGAGAGAAACCGAGATTTGAGAGAGAGGGAGAGAATTTGAGATTGAGCCGAGATAAAGATATTTCGCAGCGGCCTAGGGTCCACTCCTGCGGGCTAAGGTGTACTCCATCAACTCCAACTTCGGCCAAGTATAGTTTTGGGTATGTGATGATATAACTCTTTTGAGCTTTTGTGATTTTTTGGGAATAGGCAATAGCTGTACAATGAATTTTGTGCTAAATTTTATTGTGTTATATAAAGCTGGTGACTTTTTCCATTGAAGAGCATTTTTGTTTCATTTTGTTTGTTTATGTTGGACTTTGTTGATTGATAGGTGAGATTAAATGCTTTGGGATAATCTACTTTATGTTGGACTTTTTTTTTCTTTTTTTGTGTGGATAATATACTTTATTTGTTTATTTGTCTATTTTCTGAACATCTTCACATGTAGTTTTATTGTTTTGAAATAATTTGTTCCCCACTAGTTGTTTGTTGTGTGGGGTACTTAGAAGTTAGCACTTTATTTTTCTATTGATATTTTGGTGTGTGTGGGGTACTTAACACTGTCTTTGTTGGTTAAAACACTTGTGTTGTTTGTTGACTTTTTAATTTAATACTTTCACAGTAAAGATGCTTGGTTAGAATTTTACATTATTTTTTTCACTTCATTGAGTATTGCACCACTTGGTTAAGAAGAGGAAGTACATAAGTGGTAAGGTGAAAATTATGATAATGTGGATTGTGTGGAGTTGTGGGTATTGGATTATGTCCAGTTTTATTTTCTTGTACCTCGGTT
This sequence comes from Castanea crenata, assembly GCA_020976635.1. Lineage (NCBI taxonomy): Eukaryota > Viridiplantae > Streptophyta > Magnoliopsida > Fagales > Fagaceae > Castanea > Castanea crenata. The sequence goes on along the minus strand of JAGHPS010000031.1, from coordinate 2,472,539 downwards.
GGATCTTCACAATTGCCTAAGATACTTGTCCACTAATGCTAATACTCAAGAACTATTTAAGTGTCTTGACCCCATTGATCCTAAAATAGACATTTATGTAGAACATGCAAACCTTGTTCAAAAGCCCAATTCACATTGACAATATCAAAAGCCCAATTCTCATTGACAATATTAAAAACCCAATTTACGTTAACACTATTAAAAGCCCAAGCTAACTACTTGACACTATTTTATCAAAAACCCAAGTTTATTAATACTTGGCAAAATACTATATCATAAGCATTTCATTTAAAAGGTTAATGATGAACAATGATTTAAGTTCTTAAACATATTACTATGAAATTACAAGCCCATGGAATCTATGATAATTATCTATTCTCAAAACTCATGGTCATCTTATGAAAGCTCATGGAAAGTTATAATTATTTATCTTAAACCCATGACAATTTATTTATTATAAACCCATGGTTGCTATTTATGTTACGTAACACTATTAATTTTTCCAAAACCCATGACAAACATATATCAAGCCCATGGAGAATTAGTAATTTGTTTTACTAATACAAAAGCCCATGGAAAGTTATGATTATTTATTTTAGACCTATGACATTTATTTATTTCAACCATATTATAAACCCATGGAATTTATATAATAAGAACCCATGGTCACTATTTATCTTATATCACAATATTAAAGATATTTATTTCCAAAACTTGTGGTAATTATTCACCTTACAAGCCCATTATGATTGTCTATAGAAAAACCCATGAGAATATCATATTATTCTACTATAGTAGTTGTTACCGTATTTTATTTGAAACCCATGGATATTGTATTTATTAAAACTCATGGTAAATATTATTCACAAGAAACATTAGAGGTTACTATCTAAAAACACCAAGGAAAATATCATTTACAAAATAATTCCATGGCAAAAATTATGAGCAACAATATAAACTGTTATTTAAAGCGCATGAAAATTAATACCCAAAACCTATCATAAATATTTATTAAAATTCATGAATATATTTTGTTGATACAGTATTTTGTCCACCCTCGATTTGCATGCTAGACCCCGAAAAATTCAATAACATCATTTTCTCTCCATGGAGTCGCGAGGACATCCTGAATGATGTGGCGCAACCCGTTTGGACATCAGAGCACCTAAAGTGCCTTTTTTTTGCCAAAATGCCCCTAGTCAACCCTGGGTTGACCAAAGGTCATATAAGGTCAAAAACCTCACAAAACAACATTTTTCAAGGTTTTACTTCAAACCCGAGCTTCTCGGAGATTTTAACAACTTTGACCAAGTTTGACTTGAAGTCGATCCCGAGTGGATCCAAAAACCCTCATTTTGATCCAGCTGTCAAAACGGGTTGAAACCAATGCCATTTTTAAGATGATCAAATTCTCATTCCAATTTTATCAAAAAAAAATATTTCTCATTCCAACAACTGTTCATGGGTCGAAATCGGAGTTAAAACGGCTGAGATATCACAAAAACCAGGTTAATGCACTGATTGATGCACCTTTAACTTCCCGAAGCCATAACTTTTGATCCGACCGTTGGATTTTTGAGTTCCATACCTTTTTAGAAACTGAAAAGTCAAGATATTTCCAAGGATTTCAAGATCAACCTGATCAGAGACCTTTTGAGGCCGGCGGTCCTTGAAGGGCCCCCAGCGGCCCTTGCCTTGAAAAACGCGCACGAGGCTATAAATAGCCCTAAGAACCCATCAAACCAGGGGACTAGACATTTTTTCTAAGTTTTGCTCTCTACCTAGCCTCTCTACACATTTTTTCTTTCTTCCAAGCACAAAAAAAAAAAACACACAAAAACACTCCAAAAAATACATCAAAGTCTCTTGATTCTTCTTTCTTCACCGAGAATACAAGGTATTGCTTTTGTACCCAATCTTCCTTTCCTTGGTTCTACATTTCGGATTGGGGTTTAGGGGTGTAAATGTAGCTTTTTTAGCTATTATCTACACCCCTAGCCTTCTAATCTTTTTCTAGCATTTATCTTGCTATTTTTGCTAGAATAACATGATTTATTGCCTTCTTTAGCATGTTTCTTACTTTATTTGTGCTTCTAGCTTAAATCTCCTTGCTTTTTATGCCTTATGCCGCCTTTTACGCTTAGATCTACATCCTTACATGCTTATATGTTTAGATCTACATGCTTTATACTTTATGCCATCTTTTATGCTTAGATCTACATCCTTACATGCTTAAATGTTTAGATCAACATGCTTTATGCTTTATGCTTTATGCCATGCTTTCTATGCTTAAATCTATTTTTTCCATGTATTGTTTGGCTAGATCCACATGTTTCTATGTTTTTTACATGTCTGTTTTTCTTTCCTACATGTTTCATGCTTTATGCCGTGTTTTCCTATGTTTTGTTCCTCCTTTTGCTCTATGTTGATGTTAGGGTTACATGCTCACATGCTCATATGATGTTGTTGGCTGTGCTTTTCTTGGATCTATGTGATTTATGTGTTTATTTCCATGCTATATGGTTAGATTCGTGTCTTCACATGCTTACATGCTTGGATTAATGTTCTTCCATGATTATGTGCTAAGTATCTACACATTTACATGCATGTTTCTATACCTAGATGTCTAGATCTATGTTTTCACATGCTTGTGTGCTTGGATCTATATTCTCTACACGCTTTATGCCACCTTTCATATGCTTGTGCGCTCCATGTCTTGTTTATGTGCTTGAGCCTAGACCTTGTTTGTCATGCCATGTGCTATTGTAGCCCTTTTGTTCATTTTATCGCATTTTCTTGTGTTTTGGCCTGATGGTTAGGACCTGATCTAGACCTTGTGGTCTTTGTCACTGTCCGCACACCAAGACCCACCTCAAAAGGTTTGGATCACCCTATTTACATGTCTATGCTTGCTTGCTTCTATGCTTTATGCATGTGTTAGCCTCTTTAGTTCTAGGCTTTGCCATGTTTGACGCCCTCCGTGGGTTTGATCTTGTTTGGTTACACCCAACGCCTATGAGGCCTTGTTCAGATGTAACCATTTGGGAGGCATCTCCAAATATTGGGTTGCTCCTCATGTACCCTTCCTTATTCTGCTCCGTGTGGTGATATGCTTACCATGCTTGTTTGTGCCACCCGTTGGCTTTATATGCATCTTTACACGCTTGCTTACATGTCCAAGCATGAGTCTTGTGTGCTAGTGTGTCGTCCATGCTTTAACACAATGAAATCATGGACATTCAATCCAAACTCACATTTATCCCTTGTGGATGCCCCCTTTTGTTTGCTTTCTTGTGCTTGTTTGCCTTCTCACTTGTTTGTTCACATCCTTGTTTTTATGCTTGCCATGCCTATCACGCTTACCTGCTTTATGCCTGTTTCATACACACTTTGGCATTTCCCTTCCCTTGCTTGTCTGCTAGTTTTTTTTTTTTTTTTTTTACATGTACGCACATGGAGCTAGGACACTTGGAGCTAGGGCACGTGAACTCTTGATGCAAATTGCTAAGAGATCCAAATTGCCAAGACGACAAAATTGCCAAAAGGTCCAAGAGATCTATGATCCATAGTATCAAAAGCTGAGCTTTTCCTCACAATTGCATTTCTTGTATTGTAAAAGGCCCATCAGTGGAGTTGATGAACCTAGCGTTGTAAAAGCAAACCTTATACAAGCATGTAATCAAAAGAAGGTTCCTTCCGGCATTGTTGAGCATGTCATGAAAGTTTCGGTTACTTGTCAATCTAGTGCATTAATTTTGCATTATAGTAGAAACTCACCATGGTAAATACTCGATCAAGAGTGCAAAGCCAATTTTTGAAAATGATAGGAGCATGTCCTTAAGCATTTTGTTTGCAGAGTAGCAATTCTCCAATAATGGTATGATCTTTACCTGCTTGCATAACATTGAGAAACCCTAGGAGAGACGGTTCCAGAACTGCTTATGCATTAGAACCCACCTAAGTCCTAAGGGTCCCCGACCCTACAAGGGCATGCATGCATTTTTTGATATCTCCCACCTAATTGTGTAGATAAAATATTGGGTGGCAAGCAACCGAGTTTTTCCATAGAAATGTACAAGAGGCTAGGTTTTCTTCAAATGCCTTTGCATCAAAATTGGTTTCTTTGTCCAAGGACCTTTGTGAATATCATTACAAAAACCTTTGCCATATAGATTGTGCCAAATTTTTTCCTAAAAGGACAAGGTGTTGCACCTTAAAGTTTTCTTTGTGTAAAGGGTCCATCCCAAGACTTTTCAAAACCTATGCAAATGCTCAATTGCTTGTTGCAATTCAGTCATGTTAAGATTTGAATCACTTTAGAAACACATTCAATGACGAGAGTTCCAAATCCTGGAACATCTCATCCATAATTGCAAATGAAATAGGGGCACGCTTAAAGCATCTGGACATAAAACTAACATGCGCTTTGGTTTTTGTTTCCGCCATGAAAATATCCCAAACCGTCTTGACGTGTGAGAAGAAATGTGGGAAGTTTGAGATTCTTGTATCTCCCAGCTTATACAAAAGGACATGTGCAAGAACAAAGATTGCAAACCGAAGTCTCGGTTCATGTTAGCTAAGAATCTTCAAGAGGTTGTTTAGATGGTCGAAGGACCAGAAAAATGCCATACTAGGGCAGAATTATTCTCGATCCTTCTCCCATGCAAAAAGAGATGAAGCCAATGGCAGTAAAAACACCATGAATCCCGGTGCAATTTTCATAAGGTTGTTTCCAACAAACTGAAGGGTCATCCATGTTCTTCAAATTCACCTCAGTCAAGGTCATGATAGAAGCTTGTGGGGCCATTTCTGAATACACGAGCCCTGAATAACTCATTCAAGAACTCACTCCAAGGAGTTGAAGATTGCAATAAACCTACTTTGGGTTATCTTGTGGATGCAACATCTCCATCAATCAGTATGGGACACCTATGTTTAACGTGAGAATAGACAATAAAAAGGATGCATGAGGCCACTCTATTGGAGGAGGGCCTAGGTATTTCCAATTTTTTTGGACCTTCTTAGGACCAAGATTCCCAACTAACTTCAGTCTTTTGAATTTCCTTTTCAGGGATTGGCTTCAGCCTACCAAGTATCCAAAGAGGCATAACCTGAGTTGCTTACTCCAATGAATTCTGACCAATTTCTTTCAAGGAAGCCACCAATGGCCCTAAATTCCCTATCTCAAACATGAGCAACAACCACTTCTAGTGGAACATTAACAGCATGATTGGTGAGATCAATGATCCACAAGACGTCCATATGGACTGGAAGAAGGCCAAGCCTTTAGGAGCTCTCAATATGATACTGGGGTAGATTTTTAGTGGTCTCATTCCCATAAGACCACTAAAAATCCATCTTGTGCTACCTCCACATTATCCATGAAGGCTAGCTACCGCAAGCTTAGGAGCAGGATTTTGCCAAAAATCAGAGTTAATCCATACAGTTTGCAAGCTCCTTTAACAAGGCATCTTAAAAGGGTGAAAAGAACCCAACATCTCTCAAGCAAGATCAAACAACTCAAGTTTCGTTAGCTTCAGCTTGCCTCAGTAGGCTTTTTCTTCAGGTCTTTAGAAAATCTTCTTCTGCCTTTGGGTAGTCTAGGTGGTTCTTTTGGGTCTTCCTCAGAAAAAAATTTATCTCACCTTCAAGTCTTCCTAAAAAAAAACCCTCTCTTTCTCCAAGTATTTTGGGATGTCTTTGGGTATCTTGATGTATGAATCCTCACACCCTTCAGTTGAAAATTTCACCAAGTTGTGAAAGTGATCGAGAGACCATGGAAAACGCCACACTAGGGCAGCTTTTTTCGCACGGTCTCTTCCCTCCAAATGGACTTCTTTTCAATAGCCTCAACAACATCTTGAACTTTAGCAAGGACTAGAGTAGCAAATTCTTTGCAAGGCCATCAGAAGATCTTTTAGCTTGCTCAAAGCATTCCTTGAAAGCCTAACTTTTGTGTTTACAATAAAAAAATGCAGACCAAGCCTACATTCAGGGAGAATCATGAACTATCTCCAGTTTTATCGAATCTTGCCATGAGCAAAGCATTCATTTAACTTGGACCATTTCCTTCTCAGGAAACAGTATTGGGACCACCTCAGTTATGGCGATTCACTTGGCAAATCTTAAATCCATGAGAAATTAGCTCCAGCTACTTCAGCAATGCAATGTCAAAACTGTCATAATGAGTGCCCACATGTGAACCATGGAGGATGAGTAAAGGCATTAAATTTGGTCGAATGAGAGCCAAAATGCTTCCAATTTTATCAGGTTTGTCATAGCCCGGACATGTCACTAACTCCCTTCAATCTATTTCCTTTTCAGGGACATGCTTTAATCAAGCCAAAGAGATGTCATTCACATCGCATTCTTCAATGGATAGTGATGACCAAACATCCGAGCGTTTGTGATAGAGCCATTCACTTGCTCGACATCTGGGCAACAGTGCCCCATTAAAATTTCAAGGAATTACATTAACATCCCTTCTTGTCATTCTCATATTGCCTTTCTTAGGTCTCTAATGTGGCACATTGCCTTGACAGGTCATTTCGACAATTGACATGAAAATGAAGTTTGTTACTTGTGCCTCACAAGAATCTTTACCACAAATCATAAAATCTTCATCCCAAGAAGTATGACAAGTGTGGAATCAATCACCTAAGACTTCTTTACAAGGGGAAGACCTCCATCCCCTAAGTGGATCTTCGTGAAAGCTATTGGATATTGGGAACGCCATCCATTGGAAACACTAGAACCCAAGTTTGGTCGTGTCACTCATCCTAGTATTATCTCAACAAAACCTTCTCCCATCTCGATTGGCTTAGGTTTGTTGCAATCTTGTACACAATTTTCAGTAAAGAAGAAGAGATTTTTCAAAATAAGATCATAGCATAAAGGTTCAAATCAAAACATCAAATCATGAAAATTTGTGTTTTAAAGCGCATGCATCTTCTAAGAGCGACAAGTTAATGTCAAAACCCCTTTTGTGGGAAAAGAGTTGTTTGAGTGAAGTGGTTGTCCCTTACTAGTGATAAGGGGCATGTGATCCCCAAACACTCATCTCATGATATCCCATCTCAACAACTCCACATTCCTGAAACATTCATCACTTTTGCAAAGTGCACATTCAATTCTTGACAATCAACCCCCTGGGGGAAGGCCCTACCCAAGATTGGAGTGGACCCTGAATCAGTGAGTGACCATATGAAGAAAATAATGGAGGCATTTGTTTCAGCTATCCAAACAGTCATATCACTTGATAGCCCTTTTGAGCTAGAAAGAAATTGTTTTTCGAAAATCACACGAATTTATAATTTGGCACATAAGTTCCTAAGGCTAAGAAGTAAGCGTTCAAGATGACAGAGAAAGGCATTCGTTTCACTACCGTCCCTCTTGTAGAGAAATATATCATGCTAGCCCAGTTGAGCCTATTGAATTCTTTTGTTGTTTAACCCAGTCAAGGATTACCCCCACATTGGGGCGAGTTAGATGGTTATTAAGACCTCTTGCTAGGTGACTTCCAATATTTGAGTCCATCAAATGAGTCTTTAATTGAAATGAAAATAAAAAAAAGAGCCCAAATCAAATGACAAAAGTCATGGGCCTATCAAGTCTAAAAAGCCCCAAAAAAAGAAAGGGGAAAAGAAAAATTTAGCCCCAAAACAATCAAGAAACGCGGGCCAAAGAAAATCAAAATGAAAGCCCCGAAAATGAAATGAGCAAAATTCAAGAAATGGACTCAAATTGAGGATGTAGCCAAGCAAGAGAGGCAACCAAAAAGATTCTCGATGAAGTGTAATCCTTGACTTTAGGAAACCCTTCAAAGAATTTCACAGCCAAAACATCCTCCCGTAAGCCTAAGAAACCCATATCTTTAAAAAGGGACACCCATGCATTTGGTAAACACAGGCACTTTGCTCAAGAAATCATTGCTTGCGAGCATGTTCCCTATTTAGAGTAAATGATAGCCATGGAGCACATACAATATTAAGCCACATAGGAAACATGGCCTTAGCGAGCCCTTCTTGTGGTACATGTATTTAAATAGATTTTCATGATCATGAATGAATTTCCAAAATTTTTTAACCGGATTTTCAAAACCAATTGAAACAGAAGGGAAAAATAATGACCCTCAAAGATTTCAAATCCTTCAAACTTTTCAAGTCCAAAAACAAATCCTTGAGGGTTATTCATTTCTTCCCAAGGAACTTCCAAAAAAATGAGGTTTTAAGATTGCAACAACTCAGGCAAGCCTCCCTTCATCATTACCAGGCACCTTTAAAAAGACCTGAACCGAGAAGATTCAAATGCTCAACCCTAGGTTTTAAAATACCATTTGAAAATCACTCCCTTAAACACTTTTCAAGCCTCTCGAACTCATCCCAACAGAGGATGCCTGGGTCATTGCTTCACACATGACCCCCAATGCCCAAGGGTTGGCCTTAGTCTCAATCCTAATATTGGGGCTGTTTTATTTCTGACATTTTCAAATCATGTATAGTATTCCCTTTATTTAGTGCAATTCAAGATATCCACTAAGATAATAAGGAATCTCTCCCTGTGAGAGCCTGAGTGCCCAACATGCACAATACATCAAGATCACTTAGAACTCAACATCCAAGAAATTCTTGTGTAGATATGACCAAGCGTGTCAGCATTTCCAAGAGGCGCCAAGGAACCCATTGTGGTATAATCGTCCAGTACGAGCTCAAACTTATGTCAAGTCGGTCCGCCGACCCAGAGCCCCCGCAAAATCCTACACTGGGGCAGTTTATTTTGCGTGGTTCCATTCACTTTATGCTAATCAGTATGCAAGAACGGGTCCATCCCACCAAGGACTTTTCTTGTTAGGACAAGAACCGCACAAAACCTACACTGGGGCAGCTTTGTTTTGTGCGGTCTCTCCCTTTTTCATCTCCATCAGTGGATTGATCACTATCAGATTGAATTAGTAGACCTATGAGGATATAGCGCAATGCAAGTGCTACCAATATCACACATCAACAGCCCTTTTAAAGGCGATTTTCGGAATTGTACATGTAAGTCCTACCTAGAGGCATTGTTTATTGCACACATCAACAACCCTTTTAAAGGCGACATCTAAAATTGTACATGTAAGTCCTACCCAGAAGCATTGTTTCTTGCATACATCAGCAGCCATTTTAAAGGCGATGTCCAGAACTATACATGTAAGTCCTACCCAAAGGTATTATTTCTTGCACACATACAACAACAGCCCTTTGAAAGGAGATTTCCAGAATTATACATGTAAGTCCTACCCAGAGGCATTCTTTCTTGCATACATCAGCAACCCTTTTAAAGGCGACATCTAGAACTGTACATGTAAGTCCTACCCAAAAGCATTGTTTCTTGCACACATACAATAGCAACCCTTTGAAAGGCGATTTCCAGAATTATACATGTAAGTCCTACCTAGAGGCATTGTTTCTTGCATACAGCATCGGCCCTCTCAAAGACGATTTCCTAGAACTACGCATGTAAGTCCTAATTAGAGGCATTGTTTTTCACATATATCAGCAGCCTTCTCAAAGGCAGTTTCCAGAATCTAACCAGCAGCCCTCTTAAAGGCAACATCTCCACACTTCCATGGTGTAGGAACTTCTCCACCCTACCACAACATAGGAATCTAATTAGCCCTTTCAAAGGCAACATCTCCATACTTCCATGGTGTAGGAACTTCTCCATACTTCCATGGTGCAGGAATCATTATGGTGCTCGATACCCAACAACGGATCAGCTCAATCGTCCATGCTTCCACGATGTAGGACCCTTTCCACACTTACACGGTGTAGGAACTTCCCCAACCTACCATGACGTAGGAATCATTATGGTGCTCGATACCCAACAACGGATCAGCACAATCGTCCATGCTTCCATGGTATAGGAACCTTTCCAAACTTCCACGGTGTAGGAACTTCTCCACGCTACTGTGGCCTAAGAATCATTATGGTGCTTGATACCCAACAACAGATAAGCACAATCGTCCATGCTTCCACGATATAGGACCCTTTTCATACTTCCACGGTGTAGGAACTTCTCCTCTCTTATTCCAAGAGTCCATTATGGTGCTTGATACCTAACAACGGATTAGCACAATCGTCCATGCTTCCACGGTATAGGACCCTTTCCACACTTCCATGGTGTTGGAACTTCTCCTATATTGTTCCAGGAGTCTATTATGGTGCTCGATACCCAACAACAGAATCAACACAATAGTCCATGTTGGTGTAGGACCCTTTCCACACTTCCATGGTGTAGGAACTTCTCCTCTCTTGTTCTAGAAGTCATTATGGTGCTTGATACCCAACAACAAATCAACACAATCTTCTATGCTTCCACGGTGTAGGACCTTTCTCACACTTCCACGGTGTAGGAACTTCTCCTCTCTTGTTCTAGGAGTCTATTATGGTGCTTGATACCCAACAACGGATTAACACTATCTTCCATGCTTCCACGGTATAGGACCCTTTCCACGCTTCCATGGTGTAGGAACTTCTCCACGCTTCTACAGCGTAGGAATCATTCATCAAGTGTGCTATTCAAATATCCTCTATCCTCGACTAATCTTATTTTGAGGCTAACTAGCGGTGGTGTTGTACGTCTCACCACCCCACAATCACTAAGTTCCTAAAGAATCCTAAGTTCCCAATCAACAGGTAAGTCCCCTTACTTTGCCTAGCATTTTATTTTCTGCATCCATAGCGTCTAGTATTTGCATGTTTTTCTACCTAGCCCAAAAAAAAAAAAAAAATCTAGCATGCTTTCCTACTTGTATTGCTACTAACATTTTGCATAAAAAAGAAGAGAAAAAGAAAAATAGACACTGACCTCAAGTCCAGAAAATGTTTCAGAAGCAGCTGTAGTAGCTCTACTGCATCAGGTAAAAAACTAGTCTCGATCCATGAATAGCCTCTGCACGCAATTTAGGGGAGAAAAAAAATACGAAATCGTGTTCTTTGTCCAACAACTCTCATTGCACTCAAGGTGTTAGATAAAGAAGGGGTAGCTATTGATATCGTATTTTGTCTTCCCTCGATTTGCGTGTCAAACCCCAAAGAATTCAATAATATCATTTTCTCTCCATGGGGTCGCAAGGACATCCAGAATGACGTGGCACAACTTGTTCGAACTTCAGAGCACCCAAAGTGCCTTTTTTAGCCAAAATGCCCCTAGTCAACCCTGGGTTGACCAAAGGTCAAACAAGGTCAAAGTCCTCACAAAACAAAAAATTTCATGGTTTTATTTCAAACCCGAGCTTTTCGAAGATTTTAACAACTTTGACCAAGTTTGACCCGAAGTCGATCTCGGGTGGACCTAAAAACCCTCATTTTGATCCAGCTGTCAGAAAGGGTTGAAACTAATGCCATTACGAAGATGATAAAATTCTCATTCCAACGAATATTCATGGGTCGAAATTGGAGTTAAAATGACTGAGATATCACGAAAATCGGGTTAATGCACCGATTGATGCACCGCTAACTTCCTGGAGCCATAACTTTTGATTCGATCGTTGAATTTTTGAGTTCCATACCTTTTTAGACACTAAAAATCAAGATCTTTTCAAGGGTGTCAAGATCATTCCGATCAGAGACCTTTGGAGGACGGAGGTCCTTAAAGAGCCATTAGTAGCCCTCCAAGGGCCATCGCCTCAAAAAACACACCCGGGGCTATAAATAGCCCCAGATACCTATCAAACCAGGGGACCAGACATTTTTTTTTTTTTTTCTGAATTTTGCTCTCTGCCTAGCCTCTCTACATGTTGTTTCTCTCTTCCAAACACCAAAAAAAAAAAAAAAAAAAACACGCAAAAACACTCCAAAAAACACATCAAAGTTTCTTGATTCTTCTCTCTTCACCAAGAACACAAGGTATTACTTTTGTACCCAATCTTCCTTTACTTGGTTCTACACATTGGATTTGGGGTTTAGGGGTGTGGATGTAACTGTTTTAGCAATCATCCACACCCCTAACATTCTAAATCTTTTTCCAAGCATTTATCTTGCTATTTTTGCTAAAATAACATGATTTATTGCCTTATTTAGCATGTTTCTTGCTTTATTTGTGCTTCTAGCTTAAATCTCCTTGCTTTTTATGCCTTATGCCATCTTTTATGCTTAGATCTACATCCTTACATGCTTATATGTTTAGATTTACATACTTTATGCTTTAAGCCATCTTTTATGCTTAGATCTACATCCTTACATGCATACATGTTTAGATCTACATGCTTTATGCTTTATGCCATCTTTTATGCTTAGATCTACATCCTTACATGCTTATATGTTTAGATCTACATGCTTTATGCTTTATTCCGCGCTTTATATGCTTAGATCTATTTTTCCCATGTGTTGTTTGGCTAGATCCATGTGTTTCTATGCTTTTTACGTGTCTATTTTTCTTTCCTACATGTTTCATGCTTTATGCCATGTTTTACTATGTTTTGTTCCTCTTTTTGCTCTATGTTGATGTTAGGGTTACATGCTCACATGTTCGTATGATGTTGTTGGTTGTGCTTTGCATGGATCTATGTGTTTTACGTGTTTATTTCCATGCTATATGGTTAGATCCGTGTCTTCACATTCTTACATGCTTGGATTCATGTTCTTCCATAATTATGTGCTAAGTATCTACACGTTTACATGCATGTTTCTATGCTTAGATGTCTTGATCTATGCTTTCACATGCTTGAGTTCTTGGATCTATGTTCTCTACATGCTTTATGCCACCTTCCATGTGCTTGTACGCTCCATGTCTTGTTTATGTGCTTGAGCCTAAACATTGTTTGTCATGCCATGTGCTATTGTCAAGGTTTTGAAACCTGGACCGTTCATTGAACAGTAAAAGGGAGAGGTTCAAGGTTTTTGAGGTCGAACTGAAGTTGAACCGTGGTCGAACCGTGATGATGTCATAATTAATTTAATAATTAATTGAAGCCTAAATATAGATATTAAATTTATAAAACTAGCAAAATTGACTAATATATCTATATATGTGAGGGAAATTTAACGATTTTCAAGTATATATTTAATAATTAAATAAGAAAGTTAATAAAATGAAATAATAATCATGAAAACATTAAAATTTATGATTAATTTTTTAAGTAAAGTTGAATATCTTTGAAGGATTTTAATTATAATTTTTTTTATTCCTTATAAGAGATGGATAATTTAATTAAGTAGAAGAAAATTGTGTTAAGTTGTTTTTATTATAAAAAAAAAAATTGCTAAGGGGTTGGACCGCACGATTCTTTACCGGTTCGTGCGGTCCAACCTCGGTTTTAGGGGTTTACGGAATTAACTAAAAATACGGTTCTTTTTGCTTAAAAAATTGGTTTTCATCCCAATTCCCAGTTTTCACAGTCCGACCTCCCAGTTCGGTTCTAAAAACAGTGGCTATTGTAGCCCTTTTGTTCATTTTATCGCATTTTCTTGTGTTTTGGCCTAATGGTTAGGACCCAATCTAGACCCTGTGGTCTTTGTCACCGTCCGCACACCAAGGCCCACATAAAAGGGTATAGATCACCCTATTTGCTTGTCTATGCTTGCTTGCTTCTATACTTTATACTTGTGTTAGCCTCTCTAGTTCTAGGCTTTGCCATGTTTAACGCCCTTCATGGGCTTGATCTTGTTTGGTTACACCCGATGCCCATAAGGCCTTGTTCGGATGTAATCGTTTGGGAGTCATCTCTAGATTCCAGGTTGCTCCTCGTGTACCCTTCCCTTTTCCGCTTCGTGCGGTGATATGCTTACCATGCTTGTTTGTGCCACCCGTTGGCTTTATATGCATCTTTACACACTTGCTTACATGTCCATGCATGAGTCTTGCTTGCTAGTGTGTCATCCATGCTTCAACATAATGAAGTCATGGACATTCGATCCAAACCTACATTTGTCCCTTGTGGACGCCCCCTTTTGTTTGCTTTCATGTGCTTGTTTGCCTTCTCACTTGTTTGTTCGCATCCTTTTGTCTGCTAGTTTTTTGTTTTTATCTTTGCCTTTGCATGTACGCACATAGAGCGAGGACGCTTGGAGCTAGGGCACAGTCTCCTAGGCGCAAGCAAAAGGGACGCGGATGCAAGCATGTCGATACGAGCCTAGCGGTGGTGTTCAGTAGGTTTAGAAGTCCATTTTTTCCCATTTGGTTATGTACTTTTTTAAACCTCTCTCTTCCTCCTCCCTTTCTCTCTTAGATGGTTTGTATTAGGTATATCATGTCGTGTACAATTCGTTCTCATCTTTAGAGTATGGTGACCCCTGTTTACTTTCCTGCACCTATACTTTGGGCCATGCTCTAGGGATGTAGGCATTTACTTTCTTTCTCTGCATGCTTGCATTGTGCATGATATATGTATATATGTGCCTGCTCGCCCCTTTCGGTGTGATTGTCACAGTCCATGTCACCTAAGGAAAGTGATGCCTAATTTTCGCCACAAAAGTAAGGTGACATGTCGCTGGATTTTTGCCATGGAAATCCAGTACTTTGATCGAATGCCTTAGGAAAGCATAGATTGGGATCACACCCATTCAAAAGCCAAACCTCAAAGCCCCCATGAATGCGAAGCCTCGAAAGCCATTGCTGAAATCATGTTCTTACTGTCAATTTTTGAAAATTAAGGTTTTATCAAAATCAAGGACTGTCATTGGACAGGCATTGTGAGGTGCCTAATACCTTCCCCATACATAACCAAACTTCCGAACCTAAGACACAAGATTTTTTTTCCATCCACATTAGATTAGGAAAAAGTCATTTTTCTTAACCTAGGGTTGGTAATAAAATCAACTAGAAATAGATGACCAATCACACATTAAAAAAACCAATGATTGGTGGCAACTCCACTTACCTTTGGTAATCCTTTACAATTTGGCCCAGGTTCCTATTATAAAACCAAAGGTAGATTTACCTTCCTCCACCGAGAGAGAGCACCCGAAACTCCATGTAAACCACACACTACTATCGAGAGAGGCCCTCAAACGGGGTCCCGCTCGCGTGGGAGCCGTCGCCACATTGGGTGGTTGAACGAGGGCCCACACCCATGTGGAATAAAAATCCATGAAAATATATGGTAGTTTTTCCATTTTGTAGGGCTCACAATGAGAAGACAAAAGGATAGACCCAAGTAGAGAGAATCATCAAGTTAGAGGCCCATCGAATTACTCAGCCCTCATGGCCAAGCCCAACATAAAATCTCAGCTAAAATAGCCCATGTGTGCAAACTGCCTTTTGTTGGAGAACTCCTTTCAGTTTTGCCTTTAGCTGGAGAGCGTTTCAATAAGCAACCAAGCTCCCATACCAAATTAGTAGCTGACTACCTAGCCCATCAGCCTCTCTGCCACTACCAACTGTGACATGAATAGTACTAGAGGCTGGGCTAACACCTAAAAGTTAATGGGTAATAAATACCTTCTTTTCCAAGTTTTGGTCACAACTCAAGGAAGCCATAACCAAGACCTCTAAGCTTATGAAATCCTCAACTAAATAGTTTATTTTATTACTAAAAATATATGAAATTGATTCATGAACCAAGCTCATGAATCCTAAAATGGGAAATTAGGGAAAAGTGGTTTGGAGGGCATAAAGAGTGTCTAGCAGAGGCATTAGTGGTTGACACTTGGCTTGGAGTGCCAACCAACACTCTTAAGCTTTGATCCTAGTTGCAACAAGTAAGATCTCTAGCCCTCATACTTGCTCTAATTCTATTGGGCAAAATTAATCTCCAAATCCCATAATTTAATGCCTAGATTAGGAGCATCTCAGCCTTCGGCTACATTACCCAAATAAGCAAAACACTCTAAAAGCAAGTCTCATCAAAGGGGACAAGATCTCCTCACAAAATTCCTCACCTATCATGCTATTTTTAGCTTATAAATAAGTCATTTAGTTCATAAATAAGCTTTTGATCCATAAATACCCATGTACACTTACCCATAAACATCTCATTCTATCTTCTCAGAAAATCCAAGCACCTTAAAATAGCCATAAATAGTCGCTCCTTACACCATACCTAAAAATGGCTAAACACTACTTCATCTGTCTTCCATATTTTCATATATTCACTCTTACTTTCCATAAAGTCACTCCCACCACTTACTATACACATATATTCATCATTATGGGCATAATATGGGACATAGAGATCTTGTTTAAACATTTGCTGCACTAGATGGACACTCTTTCTCTCCCTTCTTTCCATTCTAATTTTCCTCTTTTATTTGTAATTATGAAGTCTTTAATCCTTGTTTATTGCTATTTATTGCTATTATAATGAAGGCCATAATGTCTTGGATATTATGGAAGTTTTTACTTATGTTGACTTAATAAAAATGAGAAAAATATATTATTTTTATCATGTAAACACATTTATTGACTAATCAAACATTATCCCTGGAGGTCTGTCATATTCACGGCCGGACCATTTTTCCTCTTGTGTGCTTGTTATGATGAGACCACCTTTATATTAACCGACTATGAAGGAAATGCATAATTTTTACTACGCAAATACATTTATTAATTTTCCAGACATCTACCGTTGGGCGTTTCTCCTATTTACTGTTGAATTATTATTCAAGTACTTCTTGTGGTGGGTCATCCTTTGTGCTGGCTTATCTTTGCAGAAGGTAGTTTTGGAGCCTTATTATAATCTTTGTTAAATGCAACCCAAACTTTGAGCAAAAATTAGCCTTTTACACTTCACCGATAGCCTTTGGGCCATATTCTAAGCCCAAAGTTGAGTCTTGGTCTTGACTTCCCAAATATCATATTGGCAATGAAAACATAGCCCTGACAACTTTATTGTCATTTATTTTTCTGCTCTTTACTTTTATGTCATTTAAATTTAGCACTTTACTTACCTTACTATTTATTTTTTTGCACTTTGTTATTATTGCTCCTTTACTTTTCTCATCAATAATATTGTCATAAATTAAAATTGCTTGGGTAAAACAATTTCTTTACACACTATTCTACGAAAATGCTTTTTTTTCAAAAAATAAAAATAAAAATCTTTTCTTACCCTTTTCCTACAGATTTCAAAACAAAATGCTTTATCTTTAAAATCCGAAAATAAGGTGTTAAAAAAAAATGTTTTCAAAAAATATTTTTACCATGTTAGCGAAAATGTTTTCAAAAAAATGCGCTTCAAAAAAAAATGTTTTCCTCCCCTCCTTTCAAAGAAAATCCAAAAATTTTATAAAAAAAGAGGATTGTTTTAAAAAAAAAAAGTGTTTTTACCATGTTGGAAAATGTTTTTACCGCGTTAGATTTTCTTTCAAAAAAAAAAAAAAAAAGCTTTCTCTCTTCCTTTTAAAAAAACCCAGAAAATAATGTCTTCAAAAATGTTTTTACCATGTTAGAAAATGTTTTTACCACGCTAGATTTTCTTTCCAAAAAAATAAAAAAGCTTTCTCTCTTCCTTTTAAAAAAACCCAGAAAATAATGTCTTCAAAAATGTTTTTACCATGTTGAAAAATGTTTTTACCACGTTAGATTTTCTTTTAAAAAAAATGCTTTCTCTCTTCCTTTTAAAAAAACCCAAAAAATAATGTCTTCAAAAATGTTTTAACTATGTTAAAAAATGTTTCAAAAGTATTTCCCTCTTTTTCCAGAAAATCCCAAATTTATGTGTCTAAGAAAAAAAAAATGTTTTCAAAAAAATAGTCTTTTTACCACGTTGGCACTCCTTAAAAAAAAGAAAAAAGAAAAAAGGAGAGTTTTTCTTTAAAAAAAAAAATATTGGAAGATGTTTTCTTAATACTTATATAAAAAAAAATTCTTTAAAAAAAAATGTACGTTTCCCGAAATTTCTTTTCAAAACAAAATAATAAAAGGTTGACATTCATACTTTGTAACTCCATAATTTTCCCTAGAATAGTGTCATTAAAGATTTGTGTCCATGATACATTTTCTTGAGTCCTTGGATACTTATCAAGCTCATATTGACCCACTTATTTCTTTGGCACTAATATCTTTTATTTGTCATCTTTTTTGCATGATAAAAATGAGAAATTGTGGATGACAACAAGGTGCTACTCCTCTAACTTTCTCCTTTTATTTTTGTTATCATTCGTTGTGTATAGTAGATAATACTCATATGCTACCTACCTATTAAATACTTTATTCACATGCTCTTGTAAGTTTTCTTTTGTAGGCTCCCTCACATATTACCTATGTATATACCTCACATGTTTTGTTTGTAAATATTCCTTGAAGTTAATATTCACATACTAGCTATATGGTAAATAATTACTCACATGAATATATATATATATATATATATATATATATATATATATATATATGTATGTATGTATGTATGTATATTGTAAAACCTTTTTTCAGAAATCAAAATGCCAAATATTCTATTTCTTCACTTAAAAGATTACGTTTGAAATAAATTAAAATGAGGTATTATTTTCAGATAGGCGTTGTGGGTTTCCTAAAACCTTCCCCACACGAAACCAAACTTCCAAGCCCAAGATCTTTGGTTTGAGACTTTTCGGTTTGCCTTAATTAATAAACCTTTAAAATTTGGTTTAGTTAATTAGGTAACTTAAAATGAATTAGACCCTTAGGTGATCAATCACACCTGATACAAACCAATGGTTGGTGACAACTCCTAAAATAAAAATAAGAAAAAGGAACTCACACACACACACCCCACCCTAGAGACATAAGCACACAAAAGTCATGTCACCAAGGACCCAATGTGTGACCAAACCTAGAAAAAATCTGAATTTTTTAGGTGTCCACACTAACAATGAGAGTTCAAGACATTTGATTGGACTATACACTAACAGTGACACTACTAAGTTACTAACACTACTTGTCTACTTACACAAAGTGACAAAACTTAAGTTGAAGTTACTAAATTAAAAAAAAAAAAAAAAAAAGAGTTCAAACCACAAACCTAAGAGCTTTCCATCCTCTCACTCAATGCCCCAGCTCCTCCTAAATTATCTTTTTAAATGATCTGACTTTATTATTATTTTAAATACAACAAGAACATGTGCACTTAAAGAGGACGATAACTTGATATGGTCCATCACATTTAGTTTTTTTTATTACTTTTGTGGGAATGATATTGTTAGTGGTGTAAATTTAAAAAAAAAAAAAAAAATTGGTGATCCTTGAGATTTATCTCTCTTTGAAGTTGTATATTTGTAATTACAAGCATTTTGGCAATGAGTTATTAACATTGAAGACTTTGTCATCATGAATTCATGACTGTAAAGAATTTTAGTCATACTTAAAACTATCAAAATTGGAATGGTATTAACAAGTGGCATTAGATGCAATTCATTTCCTTGATTGATTTTATTCATTCTCTCTAAAAATGAAGACATTTATTTGTTTTTGTAAGTTTTTTTAAAGTTTGTTTGAAAAATATAGGTCGACCTAACCCGACCCGACCCAAAACTCGATTGACCCGCAATCTAACCCAAACCCGACTCGCTTGTTTGCCACTTCTAAGTCTATCTTTTAACGTTGTTTAGCTATACGGCACAGTGTGTCACAAGATCAAATTTTTCACTCAAATTTTCTACCTGTGATGGCACTAAGTCTCTAACTTAGTCTCAACCAACACCACACACACACACTGCAAGAAACACTTAGAATATATATATATATATATATATATATATATATATATATATATAGGGACTCTCTCTCTCTCTCACACACACACATCACAACACAACACACTATGTTTACAGGGAACCCACCCCCAACCTTTATTACTTAATCTCAAGTACAAATTGAACCTTTTACAAGCCTAGAAAAACATACAAAATTCTCCAAAAGGCAAAATACACAATTTGTTGTTGACACCCCAACAACATTAGGTTCATATACACAGAAATAACTACTATGGCAGTTACTACCTAGTAACTACCTGGGTCTTGGATAATTGTCACTTGTGGTCTGACTTAGGAAACCTTGAACTACTGCTGTCTTGGTTTACTCTCCAAGTTTTCATCCGCTACACAGTAGCTCTGAATATCAAGAAAACTGGAAACTGCTTGGTAACTGCTTCTGCACATCAACATATGCATAGCTCATGCCTTAACAGATCATAGGGCTTTTGCCCATCACTTAGTAACCTACATAGCATCTGAATAAATGTTTTAGGAGGCTTGGCCCATGCCAAAGCCATCCCCCATCAACTAACGCAGCCCACACAGCATGCCTACATGCAGCACACACACAAGGTAACTGCCATTAACCCACTAGCATTTGTCCATGTACTAATCTAGTACCCACTAATCCATGCCTTTGCACACAGCATCTATTTGCACATCCTCATGTAGCCTAGCCCTGCCTTCACACAAGCCATCAAGTCCATACACAAGCAATCAACCATCAAGCCACTACTACCATGCACATCACTCAAGAGTTGATACCACCTGCTGTCACCCATCTTTAAACTAACTCTACTCGTCATGGCATTACTCTACCATGACATTGGGGTATCATGTGGAGCAAAGTGCCTCCACATGCTGCATCCTCACATTGCTTATTAATCCAACTCAAGCACGGAGATCGGACATGTCCCCTTCAAAGTGCTCTTAGGAGCATTACAAATTTGGAATGAATAACTATCCATGTGTTGAAAAGACAAAATCATGTGACTGGTCCAATGTTGCTCAGACACCATCCTCCCTCATGCCAACGTCATAAAAAATTAAAAGCTCCTAACAAACCGTGTGTTTAATCTTTATCTAAAAGTGCAAATACTTCCAATTAGGAAGCTAACGAGAAACATGATTTTTTTTTTAATTATGCAGTTACTTTACGCGCATATTACGCGTAACTAATAATTGTAAGTGAGCTACAGTGGACTCTTCATGGGTCCGTTTGGATAGAACTTATTGCTGAAAACTGAAAACTGAAAACTGAAAATACTGTAGCAAAATAATTTTTTAATGTGTGAATAGTATTGTGGGTCTTATTTTTAATATTTTTTTTTGAATCAAGTATTTGTGAGTCCCATAAATATTACATGAACAGTATTGAATAGTAATACACCGTGTCATTTGTCGGTTAAAAGCTGAAAACCCTGAAAAAAAAAGAAAAAAAAAAAGAAGGGAAAAGTAGATGAAAAGGGTTGAAAAGTACACATATGTTGTTGCTTCGTGCTAAGTAACATAAACAGTAGCATATGTCTCTGACGTGTGCAGCAGCCAAAAAAAAAAAAAAAGAACGTGAGCAAATTTAATCCGTATCTATAATAATATGGTCGTAAAAACTTCAAAAAAGTGAAAGAGATTGATGGCTCGTTTGGCCCTTGTTTGGTGTTGGAATTCCGAAGACTTTGAACAGGGAAAGAGGTGGGAAGCTTCCGCCAGGGGTTCTAGAATCTCTATAGAAGGTGTTCTAGAATAGAGATGTAACTGTGCTCTAAAGATAAAACTCCGCTGAAGCGTTTAAGTGGTTAATTCTCAAAATAAAGGACAATACTCCATTTTCTTCTTCCTAAATTTCATTTCCATAAAAAAATTTCCTTGTTCTCACTTACTGTGTTTTCAGTATGGGGAAGCAACTCTCAGTGATACTATGGGTAATTGGAATCCATCTACTTATTTCAACTGGTTATGGTAAAGAAGCCCCCCATATTGGAAGTTCTGGGTATGGTAAAATAGCCCCCCCGATTGGAAGTTGTTCAGGTGAATTCAAAGATGCGGTCCCAGAAATTCATAGTTTAAGTGATTCATCAGCTCTTGAAAGTTCTGTTATGGTGGATCTGGCTGTGGATGTTGGTGATAAAGATGGTGTGGAGCTCCCGGAGTTCAATCAGCATGTTGGTCTACAAGTGGAAGCCCGAGATGGTGGGGTGGATCTGGAGGGGTTAAGTCAGCACTGTGATCCACACAATGTTGGCGTCAGATCTCGTGGACCGGTTCTGGAGGGAATTATTGATGATCGAGACGGGCTCAATCAACACGTTGATCTGGGGCCTGGTTCATCCCTTGCTGAAGTTATTGAGTCGGAAAGCAGAAGGCAAACGGGGTCAAGTGGCCCGGGAGCTGCTACATCCTCTCAAGTTATTGACTTAGAGAGCGAAAGGCAAAGCTTCTCAGTTGGTGCCCTTGTTATAGTTCCAGCCTCTGAAGTTCCTGACTTGGAAAGCGGAAGGCAAAGAGGATCAACCACGGAGGCTGGTACATCCTCTCAAGTTATTGACTTAGAGAGCGGAAGGCAAAGGTTTTCAAGTGTTGCTCCTGAGATAGCTCCTTACGGAATACGGTGGGCTGGTACAGACTCTGAAGTTCCTGACTTGGAAAGCGGAAGGCAATGGCGGTCCAGTGGTGGCGTTGATGCTGTTCCTTATTCAAGGCTAAGGTGGTCAACCCCGGGGGCTAGTACATCCTCTCAAGTTATTGACTTAGAGAGCAGAAGGGAGAGCGAGAGGAGGTTAAACCAGAAGTTTATTAAATTGGGTTTTGCAATTCTTCTCGGATCAGCTTTTGCTAACATTTCCGTCAGTGTTGGTGGTCATGGGCTATCACCTCGAAACAGATTTATATCAAATTGTGTATTCGTTACAAACATAGTGAGTTTTGTTTCTCTCACGGCAGCCAGCATGGGTCTCTCCGTCGTGGCTCCCTCATCAACTCCTTCTACTGAGACTCATACAACCCAAACTGCTAACACAATTTTAAGCATGTTTGGATTGGCTGCTAGCGCTTTTGGGTTTATATTATTGATAGCTATGGGCCTCGCAGACCTTCTTCTCTGGCTCATCGGCGCGGCCATAATTGCTCTGGTGTTCATATTTGTCACAGCTTCTTTGGCTCATCGTCGTATTTAATTAGGTATATGTGTATTTGTTGGGAGCAAATTTAGAACAATATGGCTAGGAGTAGAATTTAGTATTTAAGTTGCTGTTGTGCTAGATATGAGTGGATGGCTATGTTACCCAACCATTGCTCTTCTACTTTGTTTGCTTGCATTCATAGCTGTTCCTGTTCTTGATGTTGTTTTTTCTCTTATTATATTTCTTGTGTAATGATGGTCTCTTTTATTAATAATAAAATTTTTTATACATAAGAAAAAAGATATGAGATGCTTAATGATATATGATTTTTTTGGCTTTCAATAGATTAGAATATTTGAATGTTAATGCTTGTTGATCTGAGTCATTTTATTTTTTCTACCATGTGTTACAAAGTTCTGGGTTTTTATAATTATGATTCTTACTTACTCTTCTCCTTGCGCATCCTGCTAGAGTCCTCTGCCCCTAAGCTCGTCGAGTCCCTTCAGTTCCGTCAAGATCCATTAGGTACTCTCTTTCTTTGTATTATTGTGCTCTTTTTTTATTTGTTTAAATTTTGTATGGTAGTTGTTGAGAAACAAGGAGTTTTCTTTTGCTGAAACGGAGTTTGGTTGTCGATAAAACAGGATGAGAAAAATTAATATGATATTTCTCTGATGCTTTTTCTCCGCATTATACATTTATAGTTTACGTGAATATGTGATTGTGCTGTTTTTTTTTTTTTTTTTTTGGAAGAGCCGTGAAGGAGCTAACTAGGTTTATTTTAAATTTAGATATGGTTCTGTCTTTATGTGATTCACATGTATTGTGTGAATGCACATAAAGTGTTTGACAAAATGCTCTACTGGAATTCCCTTTGCTTCTTTAGAAAATTGATAAGGGAAACTGGATTTTGAGGTAGCTAAATGAAGTTAGCTCTTTTTTGTGTTGGGTTTCCTAGAAAGTAGATGAATGCAAATGGCAGGAGCAATGTCAGGGTCGTCGTTTTTCCAAAGCCACCTCCTGCGTTGCTTCCTTGGGAACAACTTGGACTTTTTCTTACCTTCAGAAACAGCAACATCTTTGCCATCTGAAGTCTTCTCAACAGCTACCTTATCACTAGCTGTTGTAGTAAACCTCCTAACAATCTCATTTCCCCACCTCTGCCTTTGCACCCCACCAACATTTCTCTCACAAATACCTTCACCCACCAAAGAATAAGCACAAGAAGGGGAGGCCAACACTCTTTGTTGCAAATTCTTCAAAGCCAAACGAGCCAAGGCCATTTTGGTGAGCTTTCTGCTTAATTCCTAAGGTGTTAGGAATCTTGGTGAGAATTGTAGAAAAGATTTCGCAGGCCTGTTGTTGTTTGTTTGTTTTTTTCCCTTTGGTGTTGATGGAGAAAAAGATTAGCAAGAGAATTTAAAGAGGGTAGTGGGTGCGTTGGATGCTTTGGTTAGGACAGTTGGAGAAGTCTCCAAGAGGTTCTGGAGGTGATGATGACCCACAGGAAAGCATGACATGAGAGAGATGGTTCTTGATCTTTCTCAAACAAACTACAATTTTGATGAGTAGGGAAGGAAGAGGAAAATGCATCTGATGCCACGTCTCACTTTTGGTCCTACCAATAATTTGTTTTAATATGTTTGGACATGGGTTTGCACTTTGCACTAAAGTTATTGTTTGATATGTCACCAAAGAATTCTGTTGACTTATGGCAGTGTTGGAGATAAGGTCCAATAGCAATATAATAATAATAATAATAATAATAATAATATATAAAAAAAATGGTATTATATTAGAATGTATATTAGTAGTATATAAAATAAGGTAGCCATCCCAGGTAGACTGCAAAATTACAAGCGGTGGGTCACGTGCTGCACTATGTCTAAACTGTCTTTCAACTTACCGAAATATTTGTTATTTTTGTTATATGTCTAAATACTTATATTGAGTATTATGATATAACACTGAGCATTATATGCTATTGCTAGTAATGATGATATAACTTGTAAGTGTATTGACAAACTCTTTATAAATTAAACTTTTCTTTTATAGGTTATACATATCAATATTATGGTTCATACTTTTCATTACAGGGACTCCTACTTTTCCCGACGGCAACAAGAAATCTTCGGTGCACGTGGGCTTTTCCTATAACACTGAGCATTATAAGTATAGTTATGGTTTTTTCAGCCAATCTGTCAATGAGTTATATATCACTCATTGTTTGTGATAACTTTGGATTTTTCTCTTAAAGGTGTACGCTTAGTTTGAGCATAGTAAGTAAAATTTGATTAAATACTTAAAAAACTCTATACTTGTAATGTTAATGATTGGTTTTGTGGTGGGTTGTTGTGTTAGAGCAAACGGGTGGCATGCATGGTGATTTAAGGTGGTTCAATATTATATTGGAAGTGTTTTTTATTTCTTGGAATTGTGGATGGAGTTGTTGAGTTACTTTTGTATGATTATATTAATGTTTCTTTCAATACTTGTAAACGTTTTATATTGTGATGTTGATGATTGGTATTGTGATGGGTTGTTGTGTTGGAGTAAGCAGGTGGCTTGCATGGTGTTATAAGGTGGTATAAATTGATATTAGGAGTGTTTGATTGTGCAATGTATATTTGTTTAAGTATTAATATAGACTTGTGCATTCATGAATGTGATAGAACTTTATCTAAGTAGCTTATAGACTTAGATGTAGAATACATTATGCATGAGTTGTCCTTATTTCATTAAAGTAGTATTCATCTTGCAATTGTAGTCAAATATGGATAAATTTTGATGAAAATGGGTAAGACACTGTTCAGGGGCCTTTTTCGGTTGCTCGACCACATGTTATTTGCTAGATTAGTGACCTTACTAGGCCCGGGTTCTTTTGGGGAGTTGCATTCGGAACTCAACATGATCTAATGGCTACTGGCGTATATTTAAGCTTACAAAACCATTAAAGCTAAAGTCTAAGAATCATGATAATCGTCGAATAAATATACAATATGCGTTTGATATGATAGCTTTGATTAGTAGTTGTAATAACATTGAAATAAAGTAGTATTTACTTAGAGGTAAAATAATCATGTACTCGATGAAAATTTAAAGATATGGAAGCAAAGTCATTTATCTTTGTATGATTTATAGCTCCAATTGTGTAGCATCAGCGAGCTGATAAGATTCTAGCAGAATGCTAGCGATAGAGACTAGTTAAGCTTGCCCCTTTTATCATGCATTTAAATGAGTTTAAGCTTTGGTTAATAGTTGTAATAGTAGTTGAAATAAAGTAATATGTATTTAAATGTGAAGTAATCATGTACTAAATGATGTAAATTTGAAGATATGGAAGTAAAGTCACTTATTTTTATATGGTTTGTAGCCCAGTTGTACAGCTTCTGTGAGTTGATGATATCCCAACAAAGTGACTCAAACGGTAGAGAGACAGTTTGCCATGATAACTTCAAGATTGAGGGAGAAAATATGTGCAACTGGAGGGAGAGAGAGTATGTCTAGCTGTGTGTAGGGGCTGGTTAAGCTTGCCCTTCTTATCATGCATTTAAATGAGTTTTCCCCTTAACAATGCTCTTTAAGTTGTTATGAAGTTATAAATAGTGTTTCCTTCCATAAGAAGGGCTTTTGTATGAAGTATTTGTACCTTCTAAGAGAAGAGATTTATGTAAGATGGATTTATGTCTTCCATGAGAAGGGCTTTGATATGAGATCTTGGTGCCTTCTAAGAGAAGAGCTTTAATATTAAAAGTTTATACCTTTCATGAGAAAGACTTTTATAAGAGAGATAGAGAAGAGTATTGATATGTGTTTATGAGCAGTAAAACAGTAGAACTTCAGAATGAGAGAGTATGAGAGTGAAGTTTAGAAGAGTGTAGTGTGTTATATGTAATGGTGTAGTAAATGTGTATGAGATTGTGTAAGAAAAGTGAGGAAAGAGATGTTTAGAGATATGAGTGTTTTGTGGGATGTAGTATGTGTAATATGTATGATATATAGAAGTATGAGCGATATGAAGGTTAAAGATAGTAAAAATATGAGATTATAACTGTTGGAGAAGTTGTAGAGATTGTTTTCAAGATGAAAGATTTTGTAAGAAAAGAGTATGGAGATGTGTTTAAGTATTTGGAGATAAGAGCAGTAAGATAGGTGTATCTTCTGAATATGGAGAGTGAGATAGTGAGTATAAGAGGGGTAATAGTGCTATAGTGTGTTAAGCAAAGCTGTTGAGATTTGCTGCTGGGATGTATAAGGGCTTATGAAGGGCATTTATGAGCTAAGGGCTAAAGAGTTTTGTTCTTGATTTGGAAACTAAAAAACCAGAAACTCAGAAGTTCATTAAGAGCATAAGAAGATTATTAGAGGGAGAGAGAAAAAGAAGCTTATGAAAGAGTTGTTCTTCTTCCTTTTGTTTGTCCCCTTGAGGTGTTGATCAAGGGTTCTATTTAGCTGAATTTAAGGGGGTATTTTAGCAAATAATTTCAGTCAAAATATGTCCTAAAAGTAATGAATCTTCAGAAAATTCATCTTAAGATTTTGGCAAAAATGGTATGTTTAGCTTTAAGATGTTCTTGTTGTTTTGGGTAAGAGCAGCAGAAAAAGAATGTATTTTGGCAAGAAAATGATAGTTACTTTAGTTGGTTTTAGTTTTAGTCAAATGTGAAAAATCAGTAATGCTTAGGCTACTGGGTCAGCTATTACATCTGTTCTGAAAAAGCTGTCCCAATTGTTAGGAAAAGTTATGACAACTATCATGAAACAGTTATCACAATTGTTATAAGATAGTTATTGCTTTGGGCAGAAGCAGATGAAGTTAGCTGGGTGATTTCAGATTGCTAGAGAGGACATTCAGTATTTATTTTATGGATTTGGCTGAAAATTGTAAAATCTCTTTCAAGGGCATCTTGCTATTTTGGGAATAGCAGCTGGCAGCTGGGATTTCAACATTGAATGGCAGGTGATATCACTTCTAGTTAGGTGTCAAGTGCTGAATACACTGCTGGGGTTCTGCTGGAAATGTTTCCCCCTTTGGGTGTTTGTGTTTTTTGTGCAAGGTTCCATTACAACACATTTCTAAGAAGTAATAGAAGAATTGGTTGAAAGTTAATAAAGCTTTAGAGATTTAGTTAAGGTCTCATTGTGTTGTGACTTAATCTTGATGAGCAAAAAGAGTATTTAATGCTCTGCTCTAGCAGCTGGCAGAGAAATATATGGTCTAATTGTGGCAGACAGCAGTTGGGTATTAGAGATATCATAAATATTTTGCATATAGTTGGAGATTAAAGATAGCTAATCAGATTAAGCCATGTGTTTGAGTTGGATTTTAGCTGAAAATAATAATAAGATTTATGTAGAATAATATAATGAAATTTCTAAATTTGTATAGCAACAACTAGGGATTGAATGAACAGTTATTTTCTTAGCATTAATATGGCTGGGGATATTGAATATTTGTCATATGGCTGGGGATATTGAATATTTTATGCTTACCAAATGTTACACGCTACACATGGACTCGTCAGAGTTCAGGGAGTTGGAGAAGACATGCCAAACAACATGTCTTTTATCAACTTTAAACCACTGGAGTTTTATTGAACATATCTCTTGGCCCTCCAAACCACGACTCCCAAAATTTCCCTAAAGAAACTTATGAGCTTGGATCATAAGCCGAAGATGAGATGACGTACTTCGGGTTTTGTTGTCATTTTGTGTAAATATGAGCTTTTGTTGAAGAAGCCGCTTGCCATGAGGGTAAGAGAGGTAATATGGGCCGTGAGCTTTGATTCATTGCTTAAGTTCGATCCATATGTTGATGTTGATGATGTCGTGGGGTTATGATCCTAATTGATGAAGAGGAAATGTGGATCATGAATCCACCTCTTGAAGTAAGAATCTCACGGGCCATGTAAGCCCAATCCATGTAGTTGAATGAAATATTAGCTTATTTTGGGTTTTAAAGAGATTTACCCAAAAAATGAATAATATGTTGATGTGGTATAGGTTGGCAATGAAGTAATGTCATGTGGGCCGAAAAAAGAGTCCTCAACAGACACCTGATGGCAGATTAAGTCATCCATATATTGAAGGGGTCAATGCTTTTATTAATTTTGTAAGGGCAGTTGTGGACTTGAGTGGTAATTGACACTCTTACCTATAGGGGTGGTTTGTCTTCAAGTTAAAACACTTATTGGTTAGTACTTTATTTTAGCAATTGACCCACACTACATGGTGTGACTACTTTTTTTAATGCATTATTTGAAACTAATTGTATTATATTACACTTCAAAATCTATATTTACTTTCTACAACTTATACATTAAGAGTTGTGATTTTAATTCATTGGTGTGGCTACTCTTAATGCATTGTTAGAAATGTTTCTTATAACATAGTTAATGTTTTTACTTTACGATTTTAATGTAGTATTATTTTTATATTTGTGCAGATTTCTTGTTGGTGCCTCTTGGGGCATTTACTTTTAGTATTACTTGAAGAGTTTTGAAGACGTCTTCTATTGGTCCATATTAAATTACGCTACACTTTTTGTATTGTTATAAAAACATCTTGTTTTAATTGCAAACAATTATTGTATGAAAGGAATTTGAATTAGATACTTTTTTTATTTTTTACTTGTGGAATGTATGAATCGTTTTTTTTATAAATGTGTTGTTGAAATAAATGTGTTATTCAAATGTGAGATTTTAATAATGTAATGACAGGTTACATGTTAATATCAAAGGCATGAAAAAAATAAAACAGAAAATAAGTTTTAGCGAAGAATTTTTCCGTCACAAATATAGCAACAAAAAATTGTTTTAGTGACAAAATATTTTGTCGCTAAATGTAGCAGAATATTGTAAGAAATGGTTTTAGTGACGAAAATTTTCGTCGCTATATGTGCCTAGGTTTTCTTAAAAATAGTTTTAGTGATGAACTTTTTTGTCACTATATGTACCCGAAAATAGTTTTAGTGACGAAATTGTTCGTCACTAAATATGATTTAATAAATCGAAGTGTTTTTGGCAACGAAATATTTTCGTCGTTGAATAGTGTTTTTAGTGAGGAAAACATTTAGTGATGAAACGTTTTCGACGCTAAAAGTTTTTTTTTTTTTTTTTATAAAAACAAATCAGACTTTTAGTGATGAAATTTTTCGTCGCCAAGACTTTCGGCGATGGGGTTTTAGGGACGAAATGAGTTTCATCGTTAATTAGTAGATTTCGTCGCTAAAGGTCCTTAGCGACAAAAAACTGGACTTTTAGTGATGAATATTTTCGTCACTGAAAATACATTTTGTTGTAGTGTGCTTTCATGTTGTAAGAATGTTAAGGATGAAATTATGAGGGAAATACTGCGTTATTTGGAGGTCAAGCAGGTCTTCTGAAGTCTAATGGGCAGCCCATTTGTGATCATCATTTGCTAGCTTGCCTTTTAGAGATCAAGAGCTTATTGCCTTAAGGTTGTTTCCTCTCGAATCAAAAAGCTGATTATTTTCTATAACAAGGAAGTGTTTTGATCATAAAACAATAATTTGTTTCTATTAAAACGTGGAAAAAGGCGGTACATGCATGATGCATGCGAAATGTGGCATAGGTTTCACTATTGATGATACATTATTATTTATACATGCTTTGTATTTTCTGCCTCTCTTTTGGGAATCAGGTTCCCCTCACCTTGGTGATACTCTAAAATTAGTTAATTTCTTGCACAATGACTATTAATCTGTCTTACTATCAATGGTGGAGCCAGAATCTTATATTTAAGGGAGCCATATATATATATATTTTTGTGTATGAAATGTAAAATAGTAATGTACAATACTTCATAGCTGAATATGTATAAACAAAGGTATATTTAGTTAAAATTAAACAATCATGAGACAAAATTGGAAAGTGTTAAAAACTTATGGGTCAGCTGGTCTTAGGGGCATAAATAGAGCACTGCACAAGAACAAAAGCTTCACAAATTGAAGGGTCCCACGACAATGAGTCATTGACAATGACAATGACCAATGGACAAAATTGAGTCACTCCTTGTCTAAATTGAACACATAGTACACTACATTACTGCAAAACGTTTACTTTTAAACAAATGGACAAAACTTTTACTTTAAAACAAAGGGATGAAAAGCAAAGAACTGAAATCTAAAAAAAAAAAAGATTTATTTTTTAAAAAAATTTTGGGGGGCCAAGCCCCCTTGGTCTTCAAGTGGCTCCACCAGTACTTGCTATATTTAGAATAGTGGCCAATCCCTTAGAAATTACATTTAGTATGCTTAGCTGTTGATTGATTTTTGTAATTTTGACTATCTGGAGTATAGGGCCTGGATCTTCTCCTTTGTGCTAGAGCTAATGTTTGTTGTGATGAAGAATTCCCATAGAACCCAGTAGCCAAGTCTACATTGTTTAGTAAAATGAGGGGCGACTTTCTCTTTCTCCAGGGGTTGATGCAAACTATTTTAAGGCTAGGCTTGGTTCTAGAAAGAAATTAGGTTGATAGTAGTTGTGTTTAAGGGAATGAAAAAAATAAATTTTTTCAGGAATACTTTCCTTTCTTGGAAACAAAGCTCTTGAGCTTATTTAAAAGGATATTAGTAAAAAAATTGTTGTACTTTACAATAATGAGGTTATTTAAAGATGCATATCCTTGGTTTAGTTTCAAAGGGCTTTAACTAACTCAGGCAATAAGCCGTACATTAGATTACAACAACCCCTCTCCTATCTTATCCAATACAGCTTGTTAGAGCATCCGCAGCCCAAATGGTATATTATATATACTGATTTATTTTACCATCATAGCCTTCAATTGTTGCTTTAGCCTAATTTGCTAAATGTGCAAATTGAAGGAAATATAACATGTTTGTATCGCATACAAAATATATGCAGCGGAAAAATAACAGATCTACTTCATTCATAAAAGTTAACATGTACTATGTAAGTTTCAGAATTTGAGAACAAGAGAGTGTACCTTGGAGCAATGAATTTCAAAACTGAAGATCAGAAGCGCTTGAGAATATTTTCAATCTTCTCTCCAATTCCACTAACACCTAAGATGTGTGGTCTCTTAATCAATTCCAAAAGGAGAATGTCAAAGTGTCTAACACTTCTCACACCACTTCGCAATATTATTCTTACAATTCTCTAAGAAAATTATGTATGTTTCTCCCTTTGTATCTAACTGATTATCTAATTGGGCTAGCCTTTTGGGCCTTTCCAATTGGGCTTAGTGTGTGGCTTGGAGTGGGATCAAAAGGAACCAATAAGACACTAACTCCAATGGGCCTTGGGCTTTTCTGTCAACTCTTGACAAGTCCAAAGTTAGCATTAATTACATTTAATACCACTATATAAATATAGTTACACTATAGGCCTTATTTATAAATTATATTCCAAAACTTTATTGTACATGCAATCCTTTTATAAAATATTCATAGTAACACAAAGTCATGAATGCAGACTGTCACTTTATAAATTACTACATCTTATCTTTGAGTACTCGATTTAATCCTCTAAGTTATTCATCATATATTTATGAAATCTAATTTCATAAATATATACTCTAGTAATTATTTACTAAAGTAGTTAGGCCTAACATTCTGAATAACAAATTCATTAAACTTATCTCAAGGGAATATTTTGTATCTCCGTTAAGAAATTATGAATTTCATCTTGAGAATATATGTTCCATTAACACTAAATGTGGTTGCCCAATATACTAAGATTTTGATCGTTTCTTTAGACCTCACTCCTAATATATCAAAGCAACCTACACCTCATGATCATGTCCATTATTCTCTTAGGATTAAGAGTTCATGTAAATATAAGTGGTGAGTTTATTATTCATTTGACAGTCGTTAAGAAAATAATAAATCTCACACTGGTCCAGTTCAATATGTTTTAATTCTTAAAACATATCAACTAGAAATCTTCATTTCCATGATCAAGAAAAATCATCTTAGTTGGTATGTTATAGTCTTCGAAGATGAAATGCCCAATTTCATCACCAACTATGAACTATAATTCTGAGTTTACAAAGAACTTGTGATTTATATCTTCTGTGACTTTTCACATAAATCACATACTATACATCTCATGGACCCCATGATAATGTCTCAATATTCATGTTACCATTATTTTTAGATAATAATAAAAGAACTTTATTAATTACAACATTAAGTCATACATAATGTTATACATAATAACATACATAGCATCATACAGTAGGATTTAAGGGCACTAATCTTAACAATCTCTCACTTGCCCTAAAAACTATTGTGCTCTAATCTAATCCTCATCTCCTCCAAATGTGACTCAAAAGTCCTTTGGGGCAAGGTTTTAATAAAGGGATCCGCTAGATTCTTTGTACCATCAATCTTTGCTACAACCACATCTCCTCGAGCAACAATGTCTCTTATGATATGGTATTTTCTTTCTATATGCTTTCCTTTCTTATGATTCCTTGGATCTTTGGATTGTGCAACCGTTCCACTATTGTCGCAAAACAATGTAATAGGAACTTGCTCAATTCTCATAACACCAAGATCAGAAAAGAATTTCTTAACACATTCGGCTTCTATGGTGGAGTCCGCAATACAAGATTGCTTAACACTCCTTCAACTTATGGCTCCACCTCCCAAGGTGAATACATAACCCGACGTGAATTTTCTGAAATCTAGATCCGACTGAAAATCTGAATCTGTATAACCAATGAGAATCAAATCCTCACAACGGTAAACAAGCATATAATCTCTCGTTCTCTGTAGATACTTGAGAATATACTTAACAGTTTGCCAATGTTTAGGTCCTGGATTTGATTGATATTGGCTAACCATGCCAACTGAATAACAAATATCTGGTCTAGTACAAAGCATAGCATACATGAGACTTCCCACAACAGAAGCATAGGGAACTTGTCTCATCATATTTTCTTCCTCTTGAGTCTTAGGCCTTTGGTCATCAGACAGAGGAACTCCATGTCTAAAAAGAAGTAATCCTTTCTTGGAGTTTTTCATACTAACTTATCTATATATCCAGCTTGTGACAAACCTAATATCCTATTCTTTCGCTCTCGCCAAAGCTTGATATCCCTAAAATATAGTTAGCTTCGCCCAAGTCCTTCATATCAAATTGGCTTGACAACCAAACTTTAACTGATGACATTACTCCTACATCATTTCCAATAAGTAGAATGTTATCAACATGAAGCACTAGGAACATTACTACTTTATCTTGATGTCTTTTGTACACACATTGTTCATCAAGATTTTATTCAAAACCAAATGATTTGATTGCCTAATCAAATCTGATGTTCCATGACCTAGATGCTTGCTTAAGTTTATAAATGGACATTTTCAACTTACATACCATATGCTCTTTGTTCTTTGCTATGAAACCTTCCGGTTGCAACATGTAAATTTCTTCTTCAAGATTGCCATTAAGGAATGCAGTCTTGACATCCATTTGTCAAATCTCATAATCGTAATGAGTAGCAATGGATAAGAGAATTCTAATAGATTTAAGCATGGCTACTGGCGAAAAAGTTTCATCATAGTCAATACCTTCTTTTTGTGTATACCCTTTCGCCACTAGTCTTACTTTAAAGGTTTCAACCTTTCCATCTATTCCTCTCTTCCTTTTGTAAACCCATTTGCAACCAACAGGTTTAATGCTATTAGATGCCTTTACAAGATCCCAAACTTGATTGGAATACATTGAATCTAATTCAGATTTCATAGCTTGATCCAATGATGTGTATCTATATCATTTATTGCTTCATCATAAGTGTAGGGATCTGATTCAGTCTCTTCTGAGATAGCTTCATAAGTTTCTCCTAAACCTATAAATCTCACAGGAGGCTGAACAATTCTCCCACTACGACGAGGCACCTGTGTACTAGACATCTCATGAGTAGTATCTTGTGATGTATCTAATACAATCACATCATCCCTAGCTTCATACATTGGTGTTTAACTACAGGTTCATTCATTTCAACCAAGACAACTCTACTTCTAGAAGTAAAATTATTCATATAGTCATTTTTCAAGAATTTGGTATTTGTGCTAACAAACACTTTATTATCCTTATGACAAACACTTTATTATCCTTATGACTATAGAGTAATCCTCCAACTGTTCCTTTTGGATACTCTACAAAGAAAACCACTTCTGTTTTTGACTGTAACTTGTCAGACTTTCCTTTTAACACATGTACTAGACAACCCCAAATATGAAGATGTCTCATACTAGGCTTACGCCCATTCCACAACTCTACAAGTGTTTTAGGAACAGACTTCGAAGGTACTAAATTCAGAAGATACATTGCAGTTCATAAGACATATCTCCAAAAGGAAATTGGTAGAGTCGAATAACTCATCAAGGATCTAACCATATCTAAAAGTCCTTCTTTCTACTACACCATTTTGTTGTGAAGTTCCAGGTGCAGTCAACTGGGATATAATCTCATTTTCAGTCAAGTAATCCTTAAAATCCCCAAGAAGGTATTCGTCACCTCGATCAAATTGAATGACCTTTATGCGTTTTCCCAATTGATTCTCAACTTCAGCCCTAAACTCTTTGAACTTGTCAAAAGCTTCGGACTTCTGTTTCATTAGGTACACATAACCAAATCTAGAGTAATCATCAGTGAAAGTAATAAAATACTCATAACCACCTCTTGCTTGGATTGACATAGGACCACATACATTTGAGTGTATTAGTTCTAGCAAATCTTGAGCTCTTCTACCTTTTGCATTAAAAGGTTGTTTGGTCATTTTACCTTCCAAACAAGATTCACAAACTGAAAATTCATCAAAGTCCATGGGCCCTAAGAGTCCATCTTTGATAAGTTTTTGAATTCTGTTTGAATTAATATGACTTAAACGCAAGTGCCAAAGATATGCTTCACTAGTAGAAGGAAACTTTCTCTTTAATGATTTTACATGTGAATTATTATCTAATTTCGAATTGTATAATTCATGCTATCAGGAGTTAAAATATAAAGACTATCTACAATATTTCCAGAACAAATAAATATTTTATCCTTTTTTATTACAACATTGTCTTTCAGGATAATATAATACCCATGTTTACCTAAATAAGTTGCAGAAATTAAATTCCTACAAATATTAGGTACAAATAGACAGTCTTCCAATATTAAAACCCTAGACTCAAAGTATAAGTTAACAACACCAACAGCTACAATTGGAACTCTACTCCCATCCGCTAAGGTAAGAAACAATTCTCCTTTATTCACCTTTCTGGTCTCCTAGAACTCCTGCAAAAAATTACAGATATGATTAGTATAACCTAAATCCACACACCAGGAACCCGTGGGATTCTGTACCAAACATATTTCAAGAAGAAAAGAACTTTTCATACCCTTATTATTGGCAGCTTTAAAACTTACAATTCCTCTTTCAATGTCCTTTCTCACCATAATGGAAATATTTTCCTTTGGGCTTCTTTCTCTTATTGGCAACTCCTAAGGCAATTTGTTTACTCTCCTGCTTAGTAAAGTCCTTCTTCTTCTTCTTCTTCTTCTTCTTACTCTTGCCTTTTGACTTAGGTTGAGAAATAGAAACTTCACCAACATTGGCTTCAACACCAGAAGTACCAAGGATGCCTTCCACTGCTACCAATTCATTCATCAATTCAGAAAAAGAATAAACCTTTTTGTTCATATTATAATTCAGTCTGAATTCCTTGAATGATTCCGGTAATGACTGGAGTATCATATTTACTTGGGATTCTCCATCAATATCGGCACCTAAAACCTCCAATGTATTCAAATTAGAGATCATTGTAAGACAATGTTTCCTCACTAAAGTACCTTCAGCTATTTTGGTATTATAAATTTGCCTCATGGTTTCTTGCCTTGTAGAACAGCCTTGCTCACCAAACATCTCCTTCAGACTATGCATAATATCCAAAACTAGTTCTACATCCTGCATTTGATACTGTAGAACATTTGAGATGGATGCTAGGATATAGCACTTGACCATTTCATTAGATTTCTGCCAACGATCATATCATTGTTTTTCCTCAGAATGAGCATCTAATGAAGGAAAGTTAGGACATGGTTGAGAAGGCACAAATTTGTGCTCTTTAGCAGTTAAAACAATATCCAAATTTCTTTTCCAGTCAACATAGTTGGATCTAGTCAATTTGTTTTGATTAAGAATAGAAACAAGTGGACTAAATGATACCATATTCAAATCTGAAAATAATAAAACATGAATATAATAAGAAAACTAGACATTATCAATTTAGCATATAAACATAGAGTATGAAACCTTAATAAAACAATAACATAATATATGCAACGACAACCCAATTCCATATTCAATATCCCTCAGCATAGAGTGAACATTAAATACTACGATTGATTTAGAACTATTTTCATTATTAATACTATCATGATAACTCTTATCAAACACTAATAATATGCCGTTTTACATTTAGCCTCTAAGTAATAATAGTAAGAACTCAGCATAGAGGATACTATAATACTTAGTCTAGTGTATACCATTATCTAGAATCATGTGTAGCCACATTTTATCTCTTTTAACAGACTTATTTTGTAGTACCATGATACAAACACCCTTCACATGGAATGCAAAGCTCAAAGCAAAGAAAAGGTGTTTGATCAAACCACTATAAACCAAGAAATCCAATCTTGTAGGACCATGAAATAAATACTTTTCGCATGGAATGCTAAGCTCGAAGTAAAGACAAAGTATATATTTCACACTACTATGAACCAACAATGGGGGCCATGAGATGCAACCCTTGTATCTCTCTCCCACTAAATGTTTTAAGATAAAGGTTTTTAAAATTTAAAACATGCATAAATTAATTACACATTGCCTTGCTCTTTATACATGTTAAAAACACTTAGAAAAAATTCTGAATCTACAGTCCTCAATCGATCGAGGACGTACCTCGATCGATCGAGAAAAGTTCTGGTTGCTCGATCTATCCTCGACAGATTCTCAATCGATCGAGAAAAAGTTCTACGAAGCTCGATTGATTTTTGATAGATTCTCGATCGATCAAGAAAACTTCTGCTAACTTGATCAATGCTCGACAAATGCTCAATCAATCGTGCATCGCGAATTCTAAATTTTCCAGAATTTTTATAAGACAGTTTTTAAACGTTTTCATGTACAAAACAACCAACATATGATCATAATAAACATAAATTGATATCAAAACTGAAATTCATTGATGCTATAGCCTTAAAGTTCAGTTTAACATACTTAAACTAAAAATTAAACAACATCATAATATTAATATCAATTTTTATCAAAAACAATAATTTCAACAACCATGCAAAAAACTATTTTCTAACAACATGAAATCATTGTTACCAATTCCAAAACTCAAAACATGTTAAACAGATATGAAATGAAGACCGCTTTGATACCATTTGAAGGAAATATAACATGTTTATATCGCATACAAAACATATGCAGTGGAAAAATAACGGATTTACTTCATTCGTAAAAGTTAACATGTACTATATAAGTTTCAGAATTTGAGAACAAGAGAGTGTACCTTAGAGCGGTGAATTTCAAAACCGAAGATCAAAAGCACTTGGGAACATTTTTAATCTTCACTCCAATTCCACTAACGCCCAAGATGTGTGGTCTGTCAATCAGTTCCAAAAGGAGAATGTCAAAGTGTCTAACACTTCTCACACCACTTCGCAATAATGTTCTTACAATTCTCTATAGAAAATTCTGTATGTTTCTCCCTTTGTATCTAACTAATTATCTAATTGGGTTAGCCTTTTGGGCCTTTCCAATTGGGCTTAAGTGTGTGGCTAGGAGTGTGACCAAAAGGGATCAATAAGACACTAGCTTCAATGAGCCTTGGGCTTTTTTGTCAACTCTTGACAAATTCAAAGTTAGCATTAACTATATTTAATATCACTATATAAATATAGTTGCACTCTAGGCCTTATTTATAAATTATATCCCAAGACTTTATTGTACATGCAACCTCTTCATAAAATATTCGTAGTAACACAAAGTCATGAATGTAGACTACTACTTTGTAAATTACTACATCTTATCCTTGAGTACTCGATTTAATCCTTTAAATTATTCATCATATATTTATGAAATCCAATTTCATAAATATATACTCTAGTAACTATTTACTAAAGTAATTAGACCTAACATTCTGAATAACAAACTCATTAAACTTATCTCAAGGGAATATTTTGTATCTCCGTTAAGAGACTATGAATTCTATCTTGAGAATATATATTCCATCAACACTAAATGTGGTTGCCCAACATACTGAGATTTTGATCGTTTCTTTAGACCTCACTCCTGATATATCAAAGCAACCTACACCTCATGATTAGTTCCATTATTCTCTTAGGATTAAGAGTTCATGTAAATATAAGTCGTGAATTTATTATTCATTTAACAGTCGTTAGGAGAATAATAAATCTCATACCGATCCAGTTTAATATGTTTTAATTTTTAAAACATATCAACATATCAACTAGAAATCTCCATTTTCATGATCAAGACAAATCATCTTAGTTAATATGTTATAGTCTTCACAGATGAAATGCCCAATTTCATTATTGACTACGTACTACAATTCTGAGTTTACAAAGAACTTGTAATTTATATCTTTTGTGACTTTTCACATAAATCACATACTATGCATCTCATAGACTATATGATAATGTCCCAATATTCATGTTAACATTATTTTTAGATAATAGCAAAAATACTTTATTAATTACAACATTAAGTCTACATAATATCATACATAATAATATACATAATATCATACAATAGGATTTAAGGGCACTAATCCTAACACAAATTGTAAAAAATTTTACACTACTGCTACAGTACCGTCCTATTTCTAGGATGGTACTGTAATAAGATTGTATAATTAAAAGATAATATTATATTATTTCTGATTCTACTCTCTCTTCCATTTCTCTCTTTCTTTCTGCTCTCTCTTCTTCTTGCTCTCTCTTCCTTTTCTCTCATTATTTCATTACCTTCACTCTACGCTAAACTCTCATCAACCCAATTGAAACGCAACACAAGCAGTCATCATCCTCTTCGTCTCTCTGATTGGCATGGTGGTGCGGTTGAGTTAGAGATTGGCGTGGTGGGTTTCTAGATTGGTGAGATCAGCAGTGGTGGGTTGGAGATTGGGAAGCAGTCATCAATTTTCTTAGCTTCATCACGGTTATCCCTCCCTCTGAACCCAAACCCAACTCTCCCCTCTCTCTTCTAATCTTGCCTAACTCATTGAGTCAAAGCTCCATGGCCAGAGCTTTGAGCTCCACGGCCTACATGGCCAGATCTTTAAACCTAAAATCCATTTTCTTCAAACCCAAAACCCATGCACATGAACACCATCACCAGAGCCACCTATGGCCAGACCCACTAAGCAGTGTTTATGTTTGGATTGACGGAAGTGACAGTGATTATTTTCGGGTGATTTGGTGGATTTGTTGCTTTGTTCTTGGTCGGGTTTTTTTTTTTTTCTCTCTCTTTTCTTTTCTTTTGAGAAAAATCTTGGCTGGGTTGTTGGTGGTTAAATAATGGGTTTTGGTGTGGTGGTGTCTGTTGTTGGTGGCGGTGTGGCTGAGAGGGAGAGAGAGGCAATGAGGAAAAGTGACCAAAATTAGGGGTAAAGGAAAGAGGGAGATAATTTTATATATTTTTTTATTGTATACTTTATATTATTTTAATGTGTTGTATTGTAAAATAAAAGTTGGGATATTGGAGTATTGTAAAATGGTATTATATAAATTGATAAAGTAGATTTTTGGATTGTAAAATAGAATAAGATGAGATTTTGGGTTGTGGATGCTCTTACAAAAGACTAACTTACAAGTGGTAAACTAAAAGCTACTGCATCAGACCCTTCCTCTTAAAAGGCACCTGTCTTAAGTGTAAATCATAAGGAGTCTTCATGACGTGGGAGATGCAAGAAAAGTTTTATTTATTATCATTTATGTTTGCAAGTCAATTGTATATTTATGTTTTAGGTCCTAGTAGTTTATTAGGTTATTTTTATTTTAATTTGGAAGTAATGTTATTTTGTAATATGGCAATTAGGGTTTCCTAGCTAATTAGAACTACGGTTTAGCAATCCCTTATAAATAACCTATTGTACTCTTTGAGGGGATAGTTGATATTTTGATGAATGAAAAAAATGGTCGTTTGGTCTCTCTTTGGTCTGGTGCTAACTCTAGGTTTACCCTAGGTGCTGACCCTTAATGGTTTCTGTTAGGTTAAGATAATTTGACCCTAGTTAATTAATTCAATTACCCAAATTGATTAATTAGGTCAAATTACATGCAGATCGTGAAGACACTAACAAATCACCAATTAAACTAAGTGCAGCGTCAATTAAATTGACACAATAATTTGTTGACAAATAAGGAAAACCTCTTGCAAGGGAAAAGTCTCATAAGATGATTTTAAGGTCACCACTCCCAAGAATCCACTAATCAACAATCAAGCAGTTACAAATATAAGAAATCTTATCACTACCCTGGCCTATCCTGAAATACCAACTTACAGTTGAACCTTTGCTCCAATACCCAATTGAACTTGATCTTGTAGTAGCCT
Source organism: Castanea crenata (assembly GCA_020976635.1). Classification (NCBI taxonomy): domain Eukaryota; kingdom Viridiplantae; phylum Streptophyta; class Magnoliopsida; order Fagales; family Fagaceae; genus Castanea; species Castanea crenata. The sequence goes on along the minus strand of JAGHPS010000031.1, from coordinate 2,431,150 downwards.
TTTTTTGCTTTAATGCACAAATCTCCAATCTATGACTAGCCTTTTGCACTTATCCTAGTATGTGACTAACTTCAGCAACTTAAATGAATGTTGTTGGCTGCAAAGTTTTTCACTTCAGCAACAATGAAGATCAAAAAGCACTTGGTTACCAAACTCTATAGTGTACAAACGTAGTAACGTCTCACAGAGATAAATAAACTCTTGGTCTTTGTATCCATGTGTGACAGCTCTTAAAATAAGTCTTATATATGTCTAGGATTGTGAGAGAAAAAAACTCTAAACAAATACATAAGCTTGACCCAAATTTCAGATCTGGAAAACTGAAAAATGTAATTCTTGATAGATCGAGCCATCTATCAAGCTTTTCATTTAGTCTCGATAGAAGTATTTGTTGAGCTATCTGTCGAGACTTAATGAAGCAGCTTTTCTTCACTTGTTTCTTGAATCAATCTTCATGTCTTTAATACGAACACTTAATATGCTTGAACAACATATTTCTTGATGTATTAAACCCAACTTAGATCTACTTAATTACAAGTAAATTGCACTTTGTCAAAGGATTAGCCAATTACATAAAATTATGACCCTAACAATTTCTCCCTTTGACAATCCATGACAAAACCACAAGCATAATTATGAGAGCATGAGAGACTTGCAACCTGTCTTATTTGAAACACTTAAACAAGAACCATCAAGTGTAAAAATTAGACAAATTATATAAAAGAAGAAACATATGTATAAAGAGAGAAAATAAACAACACATATGAGATAAAGGTTGTAAAGTTGTAATTTACAACTATTTTGTGTTGGCTTTAATTTCGTGCCAAATTTTATTATAATTCTGTTCAATCTTTTGTACCCTATATTTTACGTGGGTTTTATTTGTAAGGGTTGTATGTAAGAGAGAGAGAGTGTGAAGACTCAAGGCAATATTAAAGACAAAAGAAGTTTTCGTGGGTATCTCGCAAGTAGCCTTCCCGCAAAGTAAAGCAAGTGCTCAACACATGACTAGAATGCGAAGAGTCATGACAGATGGTGACAGTTGATTTTCACGAGTGTCACGTGGGTAAGGCCTTCCCACGGGTAAAGCCTAACCGCGAGATACCCGCGAAACAGTCTGTTTGGCTATTTTGTCATATCTGCCCCACTACACCCTTATACACACTATATATACCATCATTACCCACATATTGAGTAGAGAGGTTTTTAGAGAGAAAACTTTAGCCACAAACCCTTGAGAGTTAAAGATTGTCATACCCGCATTCCTTTACACCATCCATTGTGGTTTTCTCAACTCCTACCTCTCCATATCCAGATCCTTGAGAGGTTGATAGCCCAAACACTTACCACACTCATACTGAGTGTCTAGTGAGGTTTTGGTGCTGCTAGGATGCATTGAAAGAAGCCAAACTTTGGCAGATGGAATCGGGCACATTGTGGGATCTAGAAAGCTAGACAAGACATGGTTTCGAGAAGCCTTGTTGGAGTAGGAGCTTGGAGGGCTTAGGTGCACTAGGTAGATTAGGCTTAGAAGGTCTCTTGCTATTCGTGTATCCCAAGTTATTGTCTAGTGGATCGATTTACCACTTGGAGGGCGGCGGAAAGATTTTTCACCGAGTTCTTCGATTTCCTCTTCAATAACACATTGACGTGTTATCTTGTATTTGCATTTCTCTTCCCTACTCTTCTAGCTTTCATTTTACTGCTGTGTTGTGATGAATATGGCTTAGAGTAGTTGTATTATTTATTCACTCGCATTTACTCTATTCTGCACTTAGTTTAAGTTAGAGTAAAATCAATCGAGCTGTAACTTATTAATTTGGGGTCTAAACAGCTCTTGTGTTTTTAACACAAATCCGAGCTTTCAAAGGTGAAGAAACATACATCATATATATATATATATATATCAGGAAGAACAACAATGTATGTATAAGTGGTCACAAGACCATAGTACATGAAGTGAGAAAGATACATCAAAACCTCACTACATCACTCAATAAACACTCCCCCTAACTAGGCTATCCATATGCATTGTAGCGAACTTGTAAAAATTTTTAGGTTTACAAGTCCAGATAATGCATCATTTTAATGGTTAGATGCTATATGTTAGCAACATATGGCATTTACAAGACCTAATGTGAATGCTTTTAGTTTCTTTATGTGCATACCAAAAATAAATAATATATATATTAAAAAAAAAAACAAGTCTCTTCTAGGCCTTCAGTCCAGTCCATGTGGATGCATTGGTTTTTCTATTGGTGTTCAAACAGTGAAGCTTTATTTGGTTAATCCATGACAATCCCTTCTTAGTGGGCTAGTGGGCCATACTTAGCAAGTCAAGCAAAATCTTTTTGCCCAGTGAGTTATGGCAATATCAAAAACACCTTATTTTGATGGTTGTAAAAATAATCCATGGGATTTTTTTGACTGGATGAATGGGATGATGGAGCAATTCTTTGAGCAAGAAAATTTTGCAGATAACATGAATGTCAGGTATGCAAAGTTGAAGTTAAGAGGTGGAGCACAAAAGTTTTGGGAGGATATAGAATATTTTCATTATATAAAGTATAAAACTGCCATTAGTGCGTGGGAAGATATAAAAAAAAAAAGCTTTGTGATGAGTATTTGTTACCGTACTTTTGAGCTAAATATCTACCCCAATCTCAGTGCAATAACTTTCAGGTTGCAGCAAATACAATGAATCCTCATCCCATTTTATGTCCTCAATGCACTCTTGAACAATCTACTTTTAGTCACAACTTCAAAGAAATAAAGGAATTATCTAAAAAGCTAATGAAAGGTGTTCAACACTTGGCTACTCAGGTGAAGAAAATGAAGGTTCAAACTGATTTGATTGGAAAACCAAGGATGATATATCACAATGATATTATTGTTGCCCCCATAGAAGACAACATAGATGATGAGTTCTTGGTAGTGGAGAAACATCAAGTGAGTATTATGTTAGAGGGTGTACATGATGAGAAAGTTGAATTTGTTGAATATGCTATTAATCAACTCTCCATAGTGTTGGAAGATTTGCAACTTGCTGAAGTTGAAGAGGTTGAAACTACAGTGATTCCTATGGTTCATAAGATTCAAGATGAGATTATGCTTATTCCACACCTTGATTTTGTGATTCCTGAAGAGTTTGATGTGGTGGAATTCAAGGTTTTTCTTTTCTCTGTGCTCCATAAAGTGATTCCAAACTTGGAGCAAGTGTTACTTGTCAGCATCCTAATCCTTCAAAGTTATAAAACTCGAGGTTGAGATTTTCCAACCAGAGGAGAATGATACGGGAGATACAAGAAGATTTTTATTTAGCATTATTTATGTTTGAAAGTAAATTGTATTTTTATGTTTTAGGTCCTAGTAGTTTATTAAGCTATTAGTATTTTAATTTGGAAGCAAGGTTATTTTTGTAATAAGGCAATTAGAGTTTCCTAGCAAATCAGAACTAGAATTTAGCAAGCCTTTATAAAATAATCTATTGTACTCCTTGAGGGGATAGTAAATTGGTCTCTCTTTGGTGCTGACTCTAGTTCCACCCTAAGTGCTGACTCTTAGTGGTTTTACCACTTGGTGCTGACTCCAAGTCAGGCCTAGGTGTTGATTCCTAGGTCATATCCCTTTATTTTCCTGTTGTTTCATTTTGTTCTAGTTGTCCTGCGTCACTTCATCTTGATAGTAAGGGAAAAGGTGCTGCACATGGAATGAGTTTCAAATTTGCAAGTGGGATGGAAGTTCCACACTATAGGAATTCTCATTGATCTAGTGCAATACTTAATATGGACCTACCTTTCTATCATGCAGCTTCATGTAGGGACTAGATGGCTGCCTTTTTCTAGTTAGGATCACCCATACGTCTCCCTCTTGAAATGTAACTCTTCTTCTTCTATGTATGTCTGCTTTAGCTTTATGTCTTGCACTGGCAGCTTCAATGAGTTCAATCCTGTTCTTGACTTCCTGTGGACTTGCTGCATATGCTCTACCATGTCTAAGGCTTTAGGATGAGCCTTGGCTGGCAGTGGTAAGGGAATCGCATCAATAACACTGGACAGCTTGGATCCATACACTACGTCAAAAATGGAGATGTCTAAATTGATATGTTGAGTGATGAATTCTAGGTAAACTCTGCTAATGCCTAATGGTAGGATAACTACCCATTCTCTAGGATTTTCTCCTATCAAGCACCTCAACAAGTTTCCCTGAGCTCCCATTTGTCACCTCAGTCTGTCCATCAATTTGAGGATGGAAAGTAGTGCAGAAATTAAATTCAATCCCTATCTTCTTCCATAGGGTCCTCCAGAAATGTGCCAAGAACTTGGCATCTCTGTCAGATGTATTAGAAGAAGGCACACCATGCAATCTATATACATTTCTAAAGAGCTACATAGGAAGCATCATTAGTTTTTCTACATGGAATAAAGTGATACATCTTAGAGAATCTGTCAACCACTATATATACAGAACCAGATCTCCTTGTAGTGCTCTACCAAAACAAAATCCATGCTAATGCTCTCCTAAGGACCACTCAGCTTCTAACTAAAATAGGCTAAAGGTCTGCCTTCTTGGCTCAACGCCCCCAATGCCAACCCCACTCGCAACACAATCCCATTCAAAGATCTACTCAAAGTCTAGTAAAACAGGCATAGGTGCCGTGGTTAAGGCCTGCTTAAGGGCATTGAAATTATTCCTGGCTGTTTCCCCCTATTCCAAAGTGTTCATCTTCAAGCAATCAGTCAAGGGTGCTGCAATTGTGCTAATGAACCTTCTGTAAAATGTTGCTAACCCATGAAAACTTCTACACTTCTGCACATTTTTTGGTTCTGGCCATTCAAATAGGGCTTGGACTTTACGGTAATCCATATGAATACCCTGATCACTAAATGCATATCCCAAGAATCAGTCAAGGGTGCTGCAATTGTGCTAAACCCCTTGATGAACCTTCTGTAAAATGTTGCTAACTCATGAAAACTTCTACACTTCTGCACATTTTTGTGGTTCTGGCCATTCAAGTATGGCTTGGACTTTATGGTAATCCATGTGAATACCCTGATCATTAACTACATATCCCAAGAATTCTACTTTGTTCACCCTAAGGATTATTGCCATGGCTTCCATGTTGTCATCTCTAGCAATAGTCCTGTATGCCTCTGCTCTCTGGTTTGTAGGTTCGCTTCTCAAGCACATCAAATTATTACCACGAGGATGAAGACGATTTGGTTATTATAGGGTATGTTTTAGATACAGGAATATCAATATTGCGACTGCAATGCATTCCTATCGCCTCATAAACCACATTAGAATCCTAAATGCTTTCAATAGTGGCATTTCTACTTGTCTATAAAGAATTTTGCTTAATTACTTAAAGCTATGATTTGTGCCTTCTTTTGTTTTGTAGGAGAGTTTTCTTTTCTTTCAGTTTCATTTGTCAAGTGCATGAAACACTCTAAATATTTTAATGATTTTTAACAAACTGATTAGGGGCAGATTTTCAGCTGTAACTACAAATTCCAGAGAAATTGTGTAGTTTATTTCACAAATTTGGTGCTTTTAAGCACCAAAATCGGAGTAAAAATAAAAAATAATTAAAAAAAGGCACTATCAAAAACAGAAAATAGCAGAATAAAATTACTCAATCTGAGAGCTGTGGCTTTGATGCAACACATATTACCGCCTTCTTCTATGGTATTGCTTTGGCTTGAAGACTCTTATAGTGAAATTACTACAGCAAATTGAAGTTGGTGAACACTTGATGAATTGGATTGGCAAATGAGACTTTTTTGATACACTGCCAATTGGTACCTCTGTAGAAGGAACACAGGAAGTGTTATAGGCTGCTCAGCTCAGCTGGACTTAACTCATTTACAATCCTATCAGTATCTACTGCAAGCCTACCTCCAAAATCACTAACATACACACCTGAGAGGAGAATACAGCCTGAATATACTAAAAACTAATAAATTTTCACCAACTTCCCTTCCCCTCTAACCTCACCCTCCACCAAATCTTGTGATATGAGAAAGTGCCAGTGAGAAAGCCCATTTGTTATACTGAACTGAGGCTTTTAAGACAACATTGACATAGCAGCAATTAAGTTAATTATTTGAAGCCTTGGAAGCCTCAAATATATGTGTATAAATGCCATATGAAAATTTGGTTCAGACAAATACTTTTTTTTTTTTTCAAAAAAGAAAAAGAAAAGAAGTTTCAGACACATACATTATGCATGATCCAACAAGCACTATGCAATTGAAAAGGTAGAAAATTGGAAACAAAGAAACATTATTAAGTGTTTAAATCAAGCACTCTGACTCATTGCAACATGTTGAGTCCTGGGGCTTCTCCACCACAATGACCACTAGGTTTCTTGATCTCCTGCACCTGCCCTTTCTGACGATTAAATTTTTTCTTGTGTTGTTCCTACACATTTGGAGAGAGAGAGAGAGAGAGAGAGAGAGAGAGAGAGATTAGTTACTAAATACAAGAATACAGTGATTTGTTACATTTTTTTTTTTTTTGAGAATAAAGTGATTTGTTACATTGAAGCAAACATTCTCTGCCGTAATACCTTGTAGTTCTAACTAAAAATTTTGGTTTGCTTCTTGCACTTTTGAGTCAGCCTCTGTGCTTCTCCATCTGCAGCAAGTTTGGCAGGAAATATACGATGTGAGTCAGTCTGGAGACAGTGATTATAGTGAAGATCTAACAAGCTGGTGAAAATGGGTATGGTAAGTGGTATCACAGTTTCCCTCAAGGAGTTCTGGAGAAGATGGGACTGTTTAGGCCCTGCAGAAGCAGAAATGTTCTCAAAATACAAGATACCAGAACCAGGGAAAATCTAAATGCGTAGAAATGACCATAAACGGCAGAATTGAAAATCAGCACCAGACATTAAAGGAAAAGCATATACACATATATGACCATGCATGTATAACCACTGAGTGTCCCCTATATATATGCATATAGGAAACAGTAATATCTGCATTGATAAGCTATGGTCCCTATGCTGTAAATAGAAACCTGCAACTTCTACACAAGTATTAATTCCTTAAGCCGCATGTCGTCCTTAATCCTGAGCTCAGTTCAAAAGAAATGAAATGCAGATATTAGTCATTTAATCTGACATGGCCACCTCCTAGAGCCTCCGGCTTGGAAATTCTTCCTTCAATGAATTTAAATTTCAAAACCATTACAGCCATCCCCACTGCTTCACCACTGACCAATTGCATAGCCAAGCTTTCTTGCACATTTTATTCCTTCTGCTGAAAACTTTCTTGCACCATCCTACTCCTAGCACTATCTCGTTTATTCTCGCTTTGCTCATATTTATCAATACCTTTCGTTTTCCTTTTGATTAAAAAAATAACTACATGCTAGAGTGCCAAAACAATAAGAAAATTCAGAAATAGGAGCTCTCCTAACAAAAGAGAAGATTAGCACATGGACAAAAAGATCTCAACTAAACAAGCTTTTTGTTACAACTAAGAAATTCATCTCAAATTTTTTTTTTATTGGGTAACTGTAATTCGTCTTTGATGTCTCAACCTATTGATAGCAACCTCATCTGAGGCCCAAAACAAATACCTCTCAGCAATCTACATTGGCCAATATTCTCTGAGGACACCTTAGACCACTTCAGCCCAAAGAATCATTTAAGGACAACCATCTATTGTAACCAAGTTGTAAAATTTCTGGATTTGCCCTTTTGAAGGCTATGAAAATCCATTATTCTAAAAGAATCGTCAACCCACTTGTCTCTACACCTTCAGTTTCACTATGTTTAGTGAATAATGGTAGCCCACTTGACATCAAGCAATAATTGCTATAATCTGTTTGTATTTCAAATCAACTTTAAAAACTCATTGTAAGTACAAGGCCCACTTATAAGTCCCCTAGACAGACACCCTTTGTTCCATTCTTAGAAAATCCTTCCCCTTCCCCACCCCTCAAATTGAAAAGCATACTTAATTGCTTCATATGCTTGGTCAAGATTTTTTCTATAGATAATACAATTCCAAGCATATATTTTCCACACAATTTGGAGCTAGGAAAGCATAAAAAAAGCGGAACCTCCCTTGTTGAAGGGATCAAAATAATACTGCAAAACCATCAGAAAATATTCTTGTGGACAAGTCAAATGTTGTTTGAAGTAAGAAGAATGGAGTGGCCAATCTGGCTACTCCATCATGTTGAAAGACACAATGAATCTTTTATGCATCTTGTATAGTTGTATAATCAGATTTCTAAAAACTCTTACTCAAACTTTGATTTTCTCTAAGAGAGCTAGACTAGCTCAACAAGATAGTTCTAAGAAATAGTACAACACACTAGTGCCTAAAAACAGCTTATTTAGCTGAAACTGAAAACTTTTTGCCAAAAGGTAGCTGAAATAGTATAATGTGACTCATGAATAATACCAAAAAGTGTAATGAGACCCGTAAATAGTAGCAAAAATAAGCTAAATAGTAAAAAATGCTGGCTTTTTAAGTCAATGTCAAACGCACACTAAATACCACATTTTTCAGCTTTGGAATGGCAATTACTTCCAATGCTACAAAAACTTTCTCCTTATAATTCTTTTCTGATCTATGAATCTCAGTCTTTTTTAGATAGGTAGATTTTTATGTTATAGTCTTGATCACAAAGAGGTATAGCAAAAAAAAAAAAAATTATATCACATGTCTGATAGCATAGACATAAAAAGACAAAGTTTAAATAAATAAATAAAATAACTGCATAAATATAAGAACCATACAAATAGAAATTGAAGACCTCACCTATACAAAACAGTGAATAGATGCAAGTTCTACCTGAAGTGAAAGGTGGCTCTAGGTGGTGGACCTGGTGGTACCGTGGTGGCCCAAGTGACGTGTATGTGTATAAACAATAGCAAAATAATGCCATGCACTTCCTTTTTCTTTTGTTTTGTGCCATGTGAGGTAGCTGCACATGGACCAATGGTTTAAACATGCATTTTAAGGTCCTCTTAATAGGTGTCTTTAAATATTTGTAAATAGATCATTAGGAAATTTTGATATCACTTTAATAGAAAATATCAAAAAATATAATTAAAAAATCAATTACTTTTTTCTTTTTCATAAAAAATTTATAAAGGTATGACTATTTTTAAAAGAAATGCCCTAAATTTACAAAATCCTACAGAATGGTGGGTTGTTTCGTACATAAATAATGTAATCCAATAACAAATTGATTTATGTGTAAGTTGGTGCATAAACAATGTATGAAAAAATTCAATTTCCACACGGAATTTTTTTTTTAACATGAATTTCTAGAATTATTCAAGAATCTTACAACATGTGTAGTTACTTTCTCATGAAAAATTCTTAGATACTTCCTTTCAAGTCCAAATCTTCTGTCTCACTTTTCCTGTATCACTCTATGCTTCACAAATAAAAACTGGTCACATGTCAAATTGTTTAATTAAATTAGTAATTTTACATATCTTTATTTTATTTGCTCAAAATAAATATTAAAAAGAAAAAAAAAACACCCAAGACCCAACACATTCCCACTACCACTAGGATTGTAAATGAACCAAGCAAATGAACCAAGCCAATCATGAACAACTTGGGCTCGGTTTGATAAAAAACTTGTTCATATTTGTTTGTTTATAAATAAGCTAAGCTTGAGCCTTAGTTTTAGGCTCGTTTAAAGCTGAGCCCAAGCAAGAAAAATTGTTCATGAACAAGCTCGTGAGCTATTAGGCTTGATACACAACAATTCAAGCATAGACTCATTTGTAAGTTTATATGTGTTAGCTAAATATACTCATTACACATATCTTAATAATGACATTGCCAACATAAGACCATTACCTATATTACCTAATTTTTTCCTTCCTTTAAACTGATCAAAAACCACTTTAGACTATGGTTACATTTAAAAATAAATAAATAATTAAGTAAGCCACATATGATCCTTCTTTATCAATCATCTAAAGTAAAGTTATGAAACATATTAGTATTTTCTCATTCATAATAGTTACAAACATGAATTTTTCTAGTCCTTCACCATCTAAAGTGAATGTAAAAATTGTATTTTAAACAATTGCTGAAACTGTAGAAAAGGAATGATGAATGAATAAATTTAATTATATAAATTATTAATTTGAATAATGGCTAATCATAAGTAGGACTAGATGCATGATAAAATGAGTATACTATTTTTTTTCTGTTAATTTTAGAGATTTAAGCATTTAATAAAGTAATTTTTTTAGATCTCAAGCTCAAAAACTTGACCTGAGCTCGAGTTTGAGCTTGATATATATATATATATATATATATATATATATATATATATATATTTTTTTTTTTTTTTTTTTTTTTTGAGTAAATAATCAAGCCAAGCCAAGCCAAGCTCAAGCTCAAGCTTTAGCTTTTTGGCTTTCCCACGAGTTTAAGCTCCAACACTATTTTTAGGCTTGTCACAAGTTCAATCCAAGTTCAAGCTTTTGATTTTTCCTGACGAGCCAAGTTTGAACATGCACTACTCGACAAAGCTCCGCTCGTTTACAGCCGTACTACCACCAGTTCACAACCACCAATCCTCGCTAGCGGAACTAACAAGAGATCTTTGGCGTCATCAAGTCTGTTATCCTTTGCCAGCAGGTCCACACAACCACCTCCTTATCTTCTTCAAATCTCTGAACGATATCCACTGCCTCCTTGTCTTCTTCAAATCTCATACAAGGCTTAGCAAGTCAAAAGACCAAACAATCACTAATGTTTACATAAGATATCCACCAGAAAAGTGACCAACCAACATTTTAGCCCACCCAACAAACCATAAAGAGCCAAACTTCCAGAGAGACCCATTTCACTTTATGGCTTGAATATTTTGCAAATTCAAATCATAAAATAGGAGCTAAGAGCTTAAGAGACTTGGAGATCAGACAAGAGAATAGGAATCTAGATGAATATTGGTGGTGGCGGTGGATGGCCGGCGTTGATGTCACTGGGGATCTTTTTTTAGTGCTGCTGGCAAACTTAGGTGTGGTGGAGGATCGGCAGTGGGATGTGTTGGGTGTTTTGTTTTTCTAATATTTAGGGGCTAGTAATGTTGTTCTAATAACGTTGTTTGTATTTTTTGAAAATACGTGTGGGTGAAAAAGTGGGTGGAAATAATGTCGTTTAAACACTGAAAACTGTTACTCAAAACACCCTACCAAACACGGCTAAAATTGACATATAGCACCATTTTTCAAAAATATTCGTTAGTTAGCATCGTTTCTAAACTATTTAGGAAACTAATATCTCGAGTATGTTAGAATCGAGTTCACTGTAGCAACTTGAGTCTAAAAGACTCGTTTTCTGTGTTCTACGAAGCATGGAACTTGAGCCTATGAAGCTCGAGTTCCTTAAAGTGAACTCAAGCCTTACAGGCTCGATATAGTTCTTCGTCACCCACCCAAACCCACACAGCGAAGAGGATAAGTTCGAGCTTCTTCTTTGTCACTAAAACCTCAACCCACCCAAACCCACACTTCGAGCTCCAGCAAAGAGGACAAGGAAGCACCATGCCGGCATAGATGAACCACCACTCCATTCCGAACACAATACTGCCAAGACCTGCCAAGTCTAACTCTGAGTTCCGAGTCAACATCTGAGCCGCAATCACGACATTGATTAGGTGGGTTTGTTGATTTTGTTGTGGGTCTCTAGGTTTGCTTGGATTTGTTGACTGTGTTATTTCTCTCTGGTTGTTGTGTTTGATTGTTGAAGAAGCAGAGTTGTACTTGCTGAGTGAGTACTGAAAACGAGTTTGTAAGGCTCGATATCAATTTAAAGGAAATTTATTTCTATGGACTCGATTTCAATGACGGAAAATGAGTCTAACAGATTCGATTTAGCGTTCCAAAATCGAGTTTATTGCACTCAAGATGTTAGTTTCCTAAATAGTTTTGAAAACGTGCTAACTAAAGAAATTGTTTGAAAATCAATGTTAAGAAAAAAAACCCTACCAAACAGCCCCTTATTTTGAGCATCTGAAATAAGAAATGTAAAAGAGTAAAATTTAATTAAATAAATGGTCATGTGTCAAGTTTTTATTTATGGAGCATAAATAGAAAAAATAGTACAAAAGATTTGAACTCCCTTCCCAGAGCATTGAAAAATAGTACTCACTCTCATTGCATTTACGATTGATCATGAATTCAATAAGTGTACTCCATTTCAACCGTGAGAGGAGTGAGTACCTATAATTACTTATCCACCAAATGCACAGGGAAAGAAAGCACAAGGAAAGAAAGGATAAATCTTGTGCCACAAAAAAAGCCACAACTTGCCGTGGCTTTTTCTGTGCCATTTTTTGAGGCACTAGAAGGACTCGGAAAGAAAATCTATCATCACTTGTTCCATAAGAATTCTGTTCTTGAGAGAATCATTGAGAACTTTAATCAATTTTAAAGATCAAATGACGAAGAATAATTCCACTGTGTGGTCAATATGAAAGCACAAACACAAAGAGAGAGAGAGAGAGAGAGAAAGTAAAAAACTGAAAAAAAAAAAAAAAAAAAAAAAAAAAAAAAAAAAAAAAAAAAGGAAAAGAAAAAAAAAAAGAAAGAGATTGATGGACTTTTTGTTTGGTGTTGGAATTCCGGACACTTTGACTGAGGAAAGAGGTAGGATTCGTAGGAAGCTTCTAACCTAGTGGATGAGTGAGTGAATCTGTGGGCTGCTATGATGCATCTGGTTTCTTCTTAAGGTAAAGCCGCAATACTCCATTTACATCTCCCTAAACTTCATTTCCACCAAAAAAAAATTCCTTGCTCTGATCTTTTTCACTTCTGTGTTTTCAGTATGAGGAAGCAACTCTCAATGATACTATGGTTTATTGTATTCCAACTTCTTTTTTCAACTGGGTGTGGTGACTATGGTCGTACGCGCATCAGGATTGGAAGTTCTTCTGGTGGATTCAATTCAGAGGAGGCTAGTCGAGATGCTTATGCGGCCCTAAAAAGTAATTGTTTCCCTGATTCATCAGAAGATCTGATAGAGCGGATGTGGATGTGGATGTGGATGTGGATGTGGATTCAGATTCAATCCCGGAGTTCAATGAGCCTGTTGGTCTACAAGCGGAAGCCCAAGGTGGTGGGGTGATGCTGCTGCCAAACTTTAATGGTGATTGAGCAGCTTCACACAGAAGTGGAGAGAATGGTGAAAGGGGTGATGAATATAGTGAGGAATATGTTGAATTTCGGAACACCCTTTCCAAATACATTACTGTGCTAAGGATTTCGTTAGTTGGCTGGTTTTGAGAGTATGTGGGAAACTAACATCTCGAGTTTCTAAAACTCGAGATTAAACTAAAAATCGAGTTTTTAATACTTGATTTTGTGGTTTTTCATTTACTGACGTGGATATACTTTTCACGTGGATATCTTACAAAATCGAGTTTCTAAAACTCGATTTCTAATCATCGTTTTTATACCCACCTTCGGAAACTCGAGATCCAGTAAAAACTTAAGCTTTTAAAACTCGATTTGCAGTGTTTGTCAATACCATTACGTGGACAAATTTTCCACGTGTAGCCACGTAGAAATCGAGTTTATAAGACTCAAAATCTACACTATATCACCCACTTTCAAACGCCTCACTCAAACAATCACATTCTCTCAACCTCACTCAAACACTCACACTCTCTCAATCTCTCAAATGCTCTCTCTCAAACACTCTCACTCAAAATTCAAACACTCTCACTCAAACACCCAAACTAGTCACCCTCAACCCCTCGGCGTGCAACGAAAATCACCCTCACCCTCAAACGGTCTCCTCTTTCCTCACAATCGACTTTAGGCGATCCTTCAGGTGATCCTTCAAAAGCCCTTTTGTCCCTACCAACGGAAGTTTGAAGGTATGTTTTTCTTATAAAAATTTGAGTTTTTTAAATAATTATTCCATCTGGGTTTAGCCAAGTGTTTGTGTTTGAAAATTTCTGTTGTTAGTGCTTTAGTTTTTCTTGTTAGTGTAAGATTTAAGTTAGACGAATTTGGTTTGTTACTTGTTGTATGATTTGAGTTGCTAGCATATTCTGTTTTTGTCTCTGTTTTTGTTGGTTTCTGGGTAATAATGCTTGATATGTGTTTAGTTGTTGGGATTACTGTTAGTAAAATCTTTGTTATGGGGTGGTTGCAAATGTTGCAGAACTCTTCCAAAGTGTAATACTTATAAAATGCGTAGGAATGATGCAAATTTCTTCATTGAGCTCAAAATTAGAGAAATTTGTGCTTTTATTTTTGTTCTTGGGTTATAATTATGAATTTTTTTAAAAAAAAAAAAAATTGGGGCTTTTGAGTTTTGATACCTTATTTTGTTCTATGGAAAATTTAAAGAAATTTTTTTTTTTTTTTTTTTACACTTGAAGTTGTTTGCAACAATTTCTTGGGTTCAAAGTGACATTACTTTCATGGGTTTATGACGATACGTTGTTAGGTGTTCCATTTTTTTTTTTTTGAATATATCAGGGTGATCACTTGTAGTGTCTGCTGACCTTTCAGTCAAAAGCTAAATAATGGTGGCTGGTAAAATGAGTGAAAAGAACATTTGAATTCATGCCCTTTATTATTTTTACTGCTAAGAAAATGTATAACATTTAACAGATTAAAAGCTGCAGCTTGGGTGATTATTAGATATTTAAATTTTTATCATGGAAAAATTATAGATTTATGCTTAGGTGAATGATAGAAATCCTCAAAGATATGTCTGAATATATTGCAGTGTGTCACTAATAGGGCTTTTGTAATTTTTAGATGCTGAGCTTCCTCCTCTTTATCATCCTCTGGTTTCTCTAAGTAAGGAGAAACTTCAGCATCCCCTATAAGGACATCGCTTTGTTTTGCATCAATATCAGAGTGACTACCCTGTAAGCAAATAAGAGATGCTATAAGCCATATAGAACATGTTTTAGGAAGCACCAATTTATATGAAACTTATTGGGAAAAAATCATAGAAAATGCACATATGGCAGCTTGATTTTCAAGTCTAGCACTTTGCTCTAAAAACATTTCATTTCATTAATGTGACTGTGATGATCTTAGGCTAATTACATCTTGGGCATCTAGAAACAAATGGTAAGACGACCATTCTTGGTCAACCTATTTCCAAGATATGATAGTGATACTATAAGCATTGTCTATAATTTTATAACACATTTAGCATCTAAAAAGGCCAAAATTAATCATAATAGGCCATCTGAAATGGCATCAGGAATATCGCCAAAAACAGAATTATGACTTGGCCACTTCTAAGGAAACCCAAAATTACAGAATTCCATGATATAGCATTTGGTGGCACGCCCTCTAGCTGCATCTAATAAAACAATTTCAAGGCCTCACCACATTGACCCAACTCTGCATAAGCGGCCAACATAGTGTTCCACAATATAATATCTCTCTTAACTGTGGAGTTAAAAACTTGTCTTGCATAATCAATTCTATCACATTTGACATACATATCTACAATGTTACTCACAACAACCACATCAGATTCTAGGTTGTTTCAAATACAATAACAATGCCCCTCCTTACCAAGTTTCATATTGCTTATATCTGCCGAAGCAGACAACAAGGATGCAAGAGTCACAGCGTCAAACCTCAAGTTTTCTGATCTCATCAGTTGGCATATATTAAGTGCCTTGTCAACCTGCCCAAATTGACATTAAAAATATTAAATTGACATTAAAACTCAACTTCCCCCTATCCACAAAATCAAATTGGTGTATTTGTATCAATTATATGAAAATTTCTTAGTATACTAGGCAAGATAATTCTAACTACTCTTTAAGTTTAACGGACAACATCTGTTAGACTGTCACACTGCTGTCTTCAGAAGATTAAACAAATCTCTTTGGATTTAAACTTTACCTTAACAGTTTGACAATCACCTTAATCTATTCAGTCCATCATGTTGAGCTTGGTTTTCCGGTATACAGATGGGTGCATTGGTGTCATAAAATAGAGTTTGAGTTTCAAGGGCATCATAACATCAAAACACATTTCAATTATAAGTATCCAAAAACTCTTGTTTTAGCATTCCCATTTAAACTTGCTGCTAAGAATAGTTTCTCACTATGCCAATGCTTATAGATTGCCCATTATTAAATCATTCCTCTTTTTAAAGGTTGAACCAATTAAAAAAATAACCTACAGAACCACTGCCATTAACTTCTTATGTTTTGATTTAAGAATTGTGTTCCTTAGTAGTGACACAATTCCTACTGCAGTAGGAAGTTGTTGTTGAAGAGTGTGAAATGAATATAGAAGACATAATAATTGCAGCCACATCTTAAGATTGGTAAAGTTAAGCACTTCTCTACAAACTCATTCTCAATCTAGCATGTGACTAACTAAATAGCTTCATACAAATTGTTTCAAATTTATGATGCACCGTTCCTTGTCTTTAACTAACATACTAAACTTGTCCCCATGATATTCTTACAAAATATACTGTACATACACGCTACCATGTGCAATATGATTATTTTCATATAATTGCAAATTTAAAGCTTCTGATCCCACAAAAGGTTACTTGGCGACTCCCGAAATTTGTCTTAATTTTCTTCTAATCTTTCCTTTATTAAAACAAGTCTGTAACTTGTATTGCGGGTACATTCTTGGGGATATATATTTTTTAAAAAGTCTTTTAGTGGTTTGGTTTTTCTTAGAGTTAAACTCATCCAACAAACTGATAAGGGAGTAGTGGTAGCACTTGGACCTCTCTTTTTTTTAAATAGTTGAGAAGTAAATCTTTTAAGAAGTCTTTTACACACCCTTTCCAAATAACGTTACTGTGCCAAGAATTTTGTTAGTTGGCCGGTTTTGAGAGTATGTGGGAAACTAACATCTTGAGTTTCTTAAACTCGAGATTAAACTAAAAATCAAGTTTTAATACTCGATTTTGTGGTTTTTCATTTACTAATGTAGACAAAATTTTCCACGTGGATATCTTACAAAATCGAGTTTCTAAAACTCGATTTCCAATCATCGTTTTTAAACCCACCTTTCAGAAACACGTTTTTGATCCCTTAAAGCCTAAAATCTCACCTGACTACAGCTCTCCTCACTGTCGCTCAGTTACTCTCACTCTAACGGTGCACTTCAACACACTCACTCCATCCTTTTTCACGTCTCTCCCTTCAAGATTCAATCTTTCTCTTCGATTAGGTTTATTCCACAGTATTTGTCTCAAGGTTTAATCCCTCTTTCTCTTCAAATATTCCCTCTTGAATGCTAAGAAAGTTTGATCCTTAAAAGTTGAAACTATGTTTGTTTGTGTTTCAAGCAGAGACGCATGCTCTTTGGCAGCATTTATTTCCCAGTGGAACTCAAGTCTCTAAAACTCGAGTTTTATTGAGAAATTTTACTTCAATAAAACTCGAGTCTCTAATACTTGAGTTTCACTGGGAATTTTTTTTATTTCCCAGTGGAACTCGAGTCTCTAAAACTCGATTTTTACTAGGCAAATTTTTTTTCCCCCCAACAGAAGCATACTCTGTTTCAAGCAAAGAGGCATGCTCTATTGTAGCGTTTATTGCCCAGTGGAACTCGAGTCTCTAAAACTCGATTTTCACTGGGAAATTTTTTTCTCCCCAACAGAAGCATGCTCTGTTTCAGGCAGAGAGCCATGCGCTATTGCAGTGTTTATTTCCCGGTGGAACTCGAGTGTCTAAAACTTGAGTTTCACTGGGAATTTTTTTCCCCCAATAGAAGCATGCTCTGTTTCAGGCAGAGAGCAATGCTCTGTTCCCCCCCCCCCCCCCCCCCCCCCCCCGCCAAGCATGCAGCAAACCAAAAACTGAAATATGTGCACACACCTGCTGGGAAACATAGATAGAGAAGCTAAGAATGTAATCCACAAATACTCATTGAGAGGTAGACAAGTTGAGAATGTAAATGCACTTAAATTACATCAAAAGACGTTCTCATTAGGCACCAAACTATAGAAATTGTTCCGCTCTTTGCATAACCATAGTTTTACAATGTAAATGCACTCAAATCACAACAAAAGTCATTCTCAATATATCAACATTCTAAACATGTCAAACCACGCTTAATTTGCAGTTCTAACCATACTAGTCAAATCACAATCTTCATAGAGGTATATTGGATAGAGAATTACAAGTACATTCAACAAAAACCAAAAAGTTCACATAGAGCCAATACAACGTAGTCACTTTTCTTGAGATCAGCGGTCCGTAGGACAAAAACGTCGTCCATGGAAGCATGCCTGAAAAACGTAGAGTAATTACGTTAGGAGACAAGATAGTAAACATTAGGTAAACATCGAATGAACAACAATTATTTAACCGATGCATAACTTTTTGCCATCTACCTACCTAGTGTGGAACATGGCCACTTGTGGAAGCGCCACGAGACTGCGGACATTTTCTGCGGTTATGCCCGGAAGCATGACATAGTCCACATGTCTGCTTCGATTGACTCTCTATCAAATCTGCGTCCTCCCTCCGCCATCCTGGTTCTCGATCCTTATTCCTCACTCCATCCATCCCATTCCTTATTCTTGACTTCACCGGTCGACCTTTGGCTCGCAATAATGCCGAATTAGGCAACCCCTCCTCCTGCGCTACACGTGTTGAGTTGGGTAACTACTTGAAATATCAGTTCTTCATTGCTAAATGGCTTGAGATAGTGTTTCTTAGATTTACGCTTATTTCCATCCCACGTGGATAAGGCATATTCACTCCATTTCTTACCCTCTGACAACTCATAATGGTATTCTTTGTGCCAGTCGTGAAAATATTGAACAAGTTTGTTCCAAGTGAACTCAACCAACGCAACAATAGGAAGGCCCCTGTGCACCTTTCAGTACACCATTGAAACACTCTGATATATTGGTTGTCATTGCCCCAAAACTTCTTCCACCATCGTGTGACTGGGTCCACATATCCACAGACTCGCTCATTAGGTATGTGCATGGAAGATAATCTTGATTCTTTTCCTTACCATCCCTCCCCATCACATTCTTCTTCTTCCTAATGGCCTCAATTTCCACCTTCTTAATGGATTCCATTATGGTAGCAAATTTAACTACCTGACTAGCATATCCCGCTTTCAACGTCGCTGACTTTAGAGTCGAGTTCTGAAAATGGGTGTTGAAGTTGCTAGCAACATGTCGAAGGCAATATCTATGAAATACCCATGTTTTTCCATCATCCCTTCTAGGCCAGTTTGCAATGGCGTTTTTGATACCGAGATGTCGGTCAGAAATTATGCAAATGTCTTCGTCAAGTATCAGGTGGCCAATCGTTTCTCTGAGGCATCGTAAAAACCACCTCTAACTGGACCCTGACTCACAATCCACAACAGCAAAGGCGAAAGGGAATACCTTGTTGTTAGCATCGGTTGCCATTGCGACCAACAACTTTTCCTGATATTTACCATACAGATGGGTCCCATCAATATTGATAACCGCCTTGCAGTATTTGAATCCTGATATGCATGGACTGAAAGACCAAAACACATAATGCAACAATACGATGTGATCTTCATTGGTGGGTGTGACACGATAGCAAAACTGGGTAGTCGGGTCCTGATCAATATATGTCATTAGCAACTTTTGCAGCCTTTGGTAAGACTCTTCCCAATCTCCAAACATAAACGCAATTGCCTTTTGTTTCGCATCCCATACCTTGTAGTAAGAAGGCTTATGGCCATTATATTTCGACTTTATCAGAGATCTGAGATGCTTAATTTAAGTAGTGTGATCCTCACGTAACTTGTTATGGATTTCTGCTGCAATAAAATTACAACTCATTATTCTACCATCATTTCGCACCCCAGTCGGTATACACGTGTGAGGACCCACATACACGATGACCATCCATAGTCCGTGGAGCTCGGGCTTCATAACTGCGTAGACATACCACTTGCATGACTCATGCACGCATTTCACACAAAGATTTTTCGTCGTCTACCTAGTGATCTTAAAATGTTTGTTTTCCTTGAGGGCACAAACTGTTAATGCGCGCTTCACCTCCACTTTATTGGCAAAAGTCAACCCTTTGCACAAATTCATCCCCTTTCTCCAAGTAGACACAAATGGCATCTCAATATGTGAAGGATCAACCATATTTTCCCAAGTATTTGCAGAGAATGACAACGCAGGAGGTGCGTAGGCAGGGATTGTGTTTGTAATGTTTTGGACACTAATAACATTGTCTGCATCAGGTTCACTACCGTCCAATGTCTCATCGTCATCAATGTCCCTCTCAAAGTCCTCAAAGTCCCGAAAGTCCCCTTTGTCAATCATGTCTTCATACTCATCTTTATCGGCAAAATCTTCACCGTTAATGGCAAGATTCTCATCAACATAGTCGTCATCATCATCATCATCATCATTGTTAACGGCAGTAGTCTCATCAACATAGTCGTCGTCGTCGTCGTCATCATCATCACCATCGGCATGAACATCATCATCCTCTACAAGTGTAGAATACTCATATTGAGCATCTAGAATCATAACCTAGAAGCTTGTGGTTGTTTGTTGGATATCCTATTGCCGTACGGCACGCGGCTCCAACTGTATGTACAACTCAATGTTACTTACTTCAACTATACTCTCCAACTTGTCAAACATGATCTTTACATGTTTGTCTGTTTCTATCACCATATACTTGTAATTAATCCGGTGCTTCAAGATTTCATTTGGCATACGATAAGTAATTTGTATGTTGTGCACATCAGGATTCTCACACAACTCTTCCATGACAAACATCTTCAATTCGTCAAGGGTTTTCAACCTACGATCAATTTGGGTATAATAGGTCTTCATACCCGGCCCCTCAAATGGCAATCCGTTGTTCGCATTGGCATTCTTAAGCGGACCACTGTGGTATATGATTATAACAATATCAGACATTGTGAACCTGTTCAAGTCAAGTACTATGTTAGTTAAATCACATAGTCATAAAGTGGGGGAAAAAAGTAATGCAGTCTTAAGGCTGAACATA
The DNA here is from genome assembly GCA_020976635.1 of Castanea crenata. Taxonomy (NCBI): domain Eukaryota; kingdom Viridiplantae; phylum Streptophyta; class Magnoliopsida; order Fagales; family Fagaceae; genus Castanea; species Castanea crenata. The sequence continues at coordinate 2,410,162 of JAGHPS010000031.1, read as the reverse complement.
TTCAAGCCAGATTATAGAGTGCCCCATTGCCCATTAATATCTAAAGGCCAATACGTAAACCTTCTAATCCTAGTGGATGGAAAGACGGAATTATCTATTACTCCATTGTGTGGTGACCTATAATGCCTAAAAGGGTTTTGAAAGAACTAGGTAGGTAGAGGAGCATGATTACATACCCATTCATTACATTCATTCACTATCCATTTCATACCCAAACCAATGATAAATAAAGTCAAAAAAAACTTATAAGATCATGATAAACATAAAAGCCTAGAAATGATGAATAAAATTTTGATAACAAAAACTATGCAAATAAATACTCAAAAAATTAACACTAACAAAACAAAGTTCTATAATTCACAATATTGATAAATTAACTAAGTTATGTTAACTATCTACAAAATAAATGGTCAAACTCTTTAACCCACATCCATAGACAACATACCCAACTACAATGACAATCAAATTATGCAAACCCTTACCTGAGATATGAATTTGCTGAGAGGGAAGAGCAGTGAGAGTGGACAATGTGGTTTTGTGAGAGTGAGAGGCAATGTGGTGTGAGAGTTATGGGTGAGTGAGAATTAGTGAGGTTGAGAGGAGGATGCTCTGTTTTTTGGTTTTCTCTGTGAGAGTTAATATGAGTGTGAGAGTTAATACGGACTGAGTGTTGTGTTGTTAATATATTGTCCAGTAGAACTCGAGTCTATAAGACTCGAGTTCTATGAGTTTTTGTTTTGTCCAGTGAAAGTCGAGTCTATAAGACTCGAGATCCAAGTGGCATTTTTTGTCCACCTCAGCGAGCGCAAAGCAAGCACAAAGTGAATTTTTGAGACTCGAGTTTTAATGTGAATCTCGAGTTTAAAAAACTCGAGATGTTAGTTTCCTTTATTCTTTCAAACGTTGCCTACCTTGCTATATTGATGCCTTCCACACCGCTAATCTGCACATTCTCCCTGAATTTTGAAGGCGAAGGTTAACAAGTGGTGCCCAAGATGGAGTTACTTATGAAATATTGTCAAGTCTGTTGGCTATTTCACGGGGATATTTGCAGCTTAGCACAGTAAGGGGAAACGATATAATTAGTTGACAAACGTTTGAAACAATTATGTAAACTAGCAACTCGATAGTTAGAAACTTGATTTGAATCTCGAGTTTTAGAAACTCGATTTAAATCTCGAGTTTTGTAAACTCGATTTATGTTGGTACTGACCAACGAATCTGAAAGCACATCAGAGGCAAGAAGAATCTGGAAACAGATGAAGAATCTGGTTTGAGATCCACCGAAGAACATCAGGAGCAAAACAGAGGAATATTAGATGGTTTGAGATCCACTGAAAGAACAGGGGAAGAAGAAGAAATCCACCGAAGAACATCAGATGGTTTGAGATCCATTGAAAGAACAAGGAAAGAAGAAGACAACGAGGAAGACGAAGAGTCAATCTGAAAAGAAAATGGTGGAACTCGAGTTTCAAGGACTCAAGTTGTACGTGTATTGAATTAGATGTTGCATCTCAAGTTTTAAAAACACGAGTTCTAACATGGATCTCGAGTTTTAAAAACTCGAGATGCTTGTTTTCCAGTTTGTTTTCAAACCTGGCAACTAACGATATCTTTAGAAACTGAACACTAAATGGAAAGGAAGTTCGCTGTTTCACACTCTGAAGTTCCTGGCTTGGAAAGCGGAAGCCGAAGGTTATCATTATCAAGTGGTGCCCTTTATGTAGTTGCTTGCGGAATATGGTCAAGTCTGTGGGATCTTACAGACTCTGAAGTTCCTGACTTGGAAAGCGGAAGGCGAAGGTGGTACCAACCCCAGCAGCTGGTACATCCTCTCAAGTTATTGGCTTAGAGAGCGAAAGGGAGAGAGCGAGGAGCTCAAATCAGAGGCTTATTGAATTGGGTTTTGAAATTCTTCTCGGATCAACTACTGCTGTTGTTTCCATCGGTGTTGGTGAGCTATCATCTCGAAACAGATTTATATTAAATTGTGTATTGGTTATAAGCATAGTGGGTTTTGTTTCTCTCGCGGCAGCCTTCATGACTCTCTCATCAACTCCTTCTACTGATACTCATACAAACCAAACTGCTAACACAATTTTGGCCAGGCTAGGATTCGCTGCTAGTGCTTTTGGGTTCATATTTGTGAAAGCTATGGGCCTCCCAGACTATCTGCTTTGGGTCATCGTCCTGGCTTTAATTGCTCTAGTGTTCATATTTGTCAAAACTTCTTTGGATCTTTGTCCTCGTATTTAATTAGGTATATATGTATTGTGTTGACACGAGTAAATGTTTATTTTTGTTTTTTGAAATGTTAAGGGACACTTATAGGTTATATAATGTGTATATGCTTTTCCTTTCATGTATGGTTTTAAAGAATGTGCTATCATCTAGTGGAGGTATTTGTGGTTGTTGATTAAGTGCTCCTCCATACACTTGCCGCTTCTATTAAGCTCTGCATGATATGTATCTATGGATGCACTTTTGCTTTAATGCCTGGCGCAGATTCTGGACAGCCAACTAGAGGCAGAAATTAAATTTAAGAGAATGTTATATAATATTCAATTTGGTTGGTGCAGCATTATCTAAAGATATTCAGTATTTGTGGTTGTTGATAAAGAGCTCCTCCATCCACATCAAGTTTCTGTTTCTATTGAGCTCCTCTCCGTGCCCTCAACTCAATGCTGTTTGCAATTTTTGAGCCATGTTAAGTGTTGATAGGAGGTGTTTACCTATGTGGTTGTTTTGTTATGAAGGCATTGAATCTCTTATATAGGTTGGTTGGATATAAGTGTTATTTTGATCCTAATCTACTTATTACTGCCTTATATATGCTCATAAGCTATTTTGCTGGGTTTCATTTTTTTTTTTTGGGGGGGGGGGGGGGGGCCTCTAATCACTGCTTCTTGCTAAAAAAAGTCTGCTTCTGTTTTTCTTTTTCATCACTAGCATGAATTACTTTTGGTTCTGCATGCTTGGTTAATAATGTTTTTATCCCACACTTCTGTTCAAGAATTAGTTGCCTTGCTTTCAGAGCTGAATGGTGCAATTGAATATGTTGAAAGAAAAGTGATTCCACTTCTAAGCATGGAATTATCTGTTCTTTTTTTTACCGTATAATGTACATTGCTCCATCAAGGATGATTTAGATGGTTTGTGCCAGGATATGGATTGATTTAGCTATGAATTATTCCTTTTAGAGAGACTTATATTTTGTTTTGTTCTATGTTGGTTATATGTTGTATCTACAGGGGTTTGATAATAGGTTTCTCTTTGAAGCTGTTCCTTTTACATGCTTTGTATGACAGAATGAGTGGATGGCTGTGTTACTTAACCATTGCTCTTCTACTTTGTTTGCTTGCATTCATAGCTGTGCTCATACAGCTCCCAGCCAGCAAGCAGTTAGACTTCCCCTACAAGGAATGGAAGTGTGGATGAATCGACATCAAATAGAGGAATTTGAAAGACTATATGGAATTTCAATCTTTCATCCCTTCATCCCAGTTTTGAAATAGGCTGTGTCGAGACTGCAATCATTGCTTTCGGGTTCTTTCCCCAGCCAGTCACCCCTGTGTGGGAGTGGTCAAGCTTGGAGACTTCTCTTAGTATATTTTAGTGTACTGATGGTCTCTTTATTAATAATACAATTTTTATTACACATAAGAAAAAAGATATGAGGTGCTTAATATATGTCCCGGAATTTTTGGCTTGCAAAAGATTAAAATGTTTGAATGTTAAAATCCTTGTTGGTCTTGACTCATTATATTTTTTCTACCATTTAATTACCATCTAATACAAAGTTCTCGGTCTATATAATTGTGGTTCTTGCTCTTCTCCTTGTGCATCCTGCTAGAGTACTCCACCAATTTTCAGAAAATGTATAACTGCATTTGACTGGTTACTTAACATTTAGCATTGTAAATGCTTTCGTGTTGTAAGAAGGTTAAGGATGAATTTATGATGGAAGTAGTGCGTTATTTGGAGGTGAAGCAGGTCTTCTGAAGTCTGATGGGCAGCCCATTCGTAATCATCATCTGCTAGCTTGCCTTATAGAGATCAAGAGCATATTGCATATTGCGTTAAGGTTTTTTCTTCTCGATAAAAAAGCTGATTATTTTCTATAACAAGGAAGTGCTTTGATCCTAAAACAATAATTTGTTTGTATTAATATGGAAAAAGGTGGTACATGCATGATGTGTGCGAAAGGTGGCATAGGTTTCACTATTGATGATACATTATTATTTATACATGCTTTGTATTTCTGCCTCTCTTTTGGGAATCAGGTTCCCCTCACCTTGGTGATACTCAGTGTATCAAATTGGTTAATTTTGTGCACAATGACTATTAATCTCTATCTTACTATATTTATAATGGTGGTCAATCCCTCAGAAATTACACTCATTACTTAGCTGTTGATTGCACTTTGTAATTTTGACTACCTGGAGTATAGGGGTTGAATCATCTCCTTTGTGCTCGAGCTAATGTTTGTTGAGCTGAAGAATTTCCCAAGAACCCAGCAGCCAAGTCTAGATTGTTTAGTGAAAGGAAGGACAACTTCTCTTTCTCCAGGGGTCGATGCAAACTGTTTAAGGCTAGGCTAGGTTCTAGAAAGATATTAGGTTGATAGCTCTAAGTTGTGTTGAAGGGAATGAAAAAAATATCAATTCTTCAAGAATACTTTCTTGGAAACAAAGCTATTGAGCTTATTTAAAGGGGTATTATTATTCAAAAACTGCTGTACTTTACAATAGTGAGGTTATTTGTAGGTGCATAGCCTTGGTTTAGTCTCTAGGAGCTTTAACTAACTCAGGCAATAAGCCGTACATCAGATTACAGCAACCCCTGTAACTAACTTGGCTCCTATCCTATCCAATACAGCTTGTTACAAAAGACTAATCGTTACAATTACAAGTGGTAATCTAAAAGCTACTGCATCAGACCCTTCCTCTTAAAAGGCACTTGTCACAAGTGTAAATCACGAGAGTCTTCATATTGATGGTAAGACAAAAGGTGCTGCACATGGAATGAGTTTGAAATTTGCAAGTGGGATGGAAGTTCCACATTGTAGGCATTCTCATTGATCTGCTGCAATACTTGGCCTGGACCTACCTTTCTATCATGCAGCTTCATGTAGAGACTAGATGGCTGCCTTTTTTTAGTTAGGATCACCCATACTAAGTCTCCCTCTTGAAATCTAACTCTTCTTCCTCTTTGTATGCCTGCTTTAGCTTTATGTCTTGCACTGGCAGCTTCAATCCTCTTCTTGACTTCCTTGTGGACTTGCTGCATGTGCTCTACCGTGTTTAAGGCTTTAGGATGAGCTTTGGCTGACAGAGGTAAGGGAATCACATCAATAATTTTCTATCTCCTTCTCAAGTCTGAAGGGCAGCCCATTCGTGATCATCCTGTGCTAGCTCGCCTTGTAGAGATCAAGAGCTTATTGGATAAGGTCTTCTCTTCTCCATCTAAATGCTAAATTAACATTATTGTTTTTTGATAAGTAGGTAGTTATTTTCTAAAACAATAAGTGTTGTGATCCTAAAACAATCATTTGTTTGTATTAATCTGTTAAAAAAGTTGGTACTTACATAATGTGTACGCAATGTGGCTTATGTTTCTCTATTGATGGTACATTGATACATTTATACATGTTTTGTATTTCTGCCTCTCTTTCAGGAATCAGGTTCCCCTCTCAAATTAGTTAAATTGGTGCACTGTGACTATTATTGGGAGAGCTAATACTTGTTGGGCTGGATCACCTTCATAACTTAGTCCTTGAGTGATCTATGTAATTTCTGCAACCTGGAGTGTAAGAGCTGGATCACCTCCTTTGCTGGGAGAGCTAATGCTTGTTGGGCTGGAGAATGCCTTAAGAACCCAGCAGCCCACTTAAAATGGTTTAGTAAAAGGAGGGGCAACATGTCTTTGTCCTGGGGTTCACTTCATTCATTATAACTAAAAAGTGTAAGTTTCTGATGGTCTGGCACTCCGATAGGTCAACTGCTATCAGTGCTGCTAGAAAGATCCAAATTGGAATGCACTATCTAAAACTAAATCATCTTTGAAAAAAATTGAAATAAGTGTCCAGGTATAATGGAATATTTAAAATATTTTGCTAATCTGTCATTGTTAGGATATATTGCAATGCTATATAGATGGGCGTTGCTTCTTAAACTTACATATAGATATGTATCTAAAATTTTTATGCTTTAATTGCTACGTTACACGCGCGCGCGCGCACACACATATGTATATGTATTTTTTTTTTTCAGATAAGGACAATTGTTGAATGGTGGCCTTTGTCTCTAAGTATGCCTATCTATTGCTTTTGATGAAAACTGCATATAGTTTAAAATAAAAATAAAAATAAAAAAGCGATGCCAACATAGCTGCAATAGATGGTTGTGCAAGTTAAAACCAAGTACTTTCATATCTGATATGGTATGCACCATATATTTTTGGTAAATTTTAAACTCTAAATTCTGTTACAAATCTCTCTCTCTGTCTTGTTGCACTCTGTTCTTGTATTTCATTGCTCTCTATGTTCTTTCATGGTATTAGAGCTTTGATCCACATCAATGGGCTTCCACCGAATAGATGTACATGACAACAGTAACAAACAAATACTGAATATATATATATATATATATATATATATATATATATATATAAAAAGAGAAATATACAATTAATTAAAAACTCACAGACCAAATGCGGGAAGGATGAATAATCAGATCAAGTTTTGTGTTTGACACAATCTCTTTAAAACAGATTTCGCTCCTCACACAATCACTGTGGTGCTTTGAGACTCACGAACATTCGCCTCTCAGGATAAAATGATCTACAGCACGAAAACGAAGCACACAAGATCGTGTTTTGCGAATTACTCAATGTCTCTTGCTCTCTCTTTGACACGGAATGAATGCACAAAAATTCTCACTTGGAGAGTTTTCTCTAAAAAGTATTTTTTATAAATGAGGAACTATCTATAAATTATACATTACTAAATTCAGTAATAACTACTGTGCACAGACTAATTAACTCAAAAAATTAAAATAATAAAATATTATTATTTGAACAAGTAGACCCAGGCTACATATGTTAAAAGTCCAACTCAATGTCCAACTTATGAGTATATAAACTCATATATTATCTCTTTTCTTTTTTATATAGAACTCAGAATTTTTACTACTTTTAATAAGTGAACATAAAAATATTAATTTTTTATTCACTCCATGCTATTTTTTCAACAAATTTGCCAAAATAGGTCATCAAAGATTCACAAACTTTAATGTGCTGTAATAATTTCACAAAGACTCAAAGCCATGTGCTCTCAGATTGAGTTATTTTTTTCATTATATTCTGTGTGTTAATGGTTTTTGAAAGTCGAAACCTTTCAAAAAGAAAAAAGAAGAAGAATATAAAGACAAGTGAAATAGTTTTTCAAGAATTTCAATTCCCCTGCTGTAAACTTCACAAATAGCAAATCTTGAATTCGTTAAATATTTACATTCACATGAAACGCAGTTTAAGAAACTAAAAGAAAAGAAAACCCAAACAACAAAAGCTTAGAAAATCCGTATCAATCTAAAAGCAAATTAAAATACCAAATCACAAAGATTCTTCATTCTCATCGGAATTTTTTTTTTTTTTTTTTTTTTGTGTTACATTGAGGAGGGGAGGGGGATGACTAAAAACCAGAGAGCTGTGGCGTAGAGGACAATGACTAGTGCTGATAACATAAAAGCCACGCCAATAACCCTGCAAAAATATTCAACCCTTGGCTTGTGTTGGATCAACATAGAACCCATGGAGCCCAAAAATGCGCAGAGGGCACAGATTAGAAATATGCAATAGAGCGTCGGACGGTCTTTGAACAAGACTGGAACTGGTCTTCCATCGACGCTTTCCTGTGGAAGAACCATAAACGTTACAACTGTAGTGGACGAGATGCAAGCGATTAAACGTCCAACATCCTTTGAACGGAGAGGACTTTCTTGAAGAAGTCGTTCCCAATCATATAAATTTGCCTTCATCTCTTTCTTCTTCTTACGAGCACTAGGGCGCTAAACTCTGTCCAACAAATTTGTGAGAAGATTATGATTTACAGACCGGAAAACCCTACCACAGCTTAAAGAAAAGGACCCCTAGATTTGATCCACCGGCTCGAACTCCATCAAACAATATGATAATAATATCGATTCAGCAGGGCCAAGCCCTAGACAATTTTAGGTCTGAGGGAAGAATTAAAATTGGGCTTTTGTATGTTTATGTATTAATTAAATTAATATTTATTTAATATTTTTATTATAATATATTTTATTTAAAATCTTCCTTTTTTTTGAGGTGTAAATTGATTAATTAAATTTTTGTATTCAAGTTTTTGTAACATCTTCCTTTTCATTTTCTTCCAACTCTTTTTGGTGAATTTATTGTTCATTTGTGATATTTTCATCTAAATTTTGTGTTGTATTTTATTTATTATTAATAATAAATTTATTTATTGATCTTTTTTTAGACTCATTAATGTTTCTTCTCTTCTTCTTTTTTTTAAGTTTTTCATATCTAAATGCATATTTTTTAGTAGAAATTTCAAATAAAACAATATTTAAAAAGTATACTTTAGTCTATACATATAATAAATTTTGTTCATAAAATTCATGGTTGTCCCAAATGTTTATTTTTTCTTTACAACAAGTGTCAACACTCTTCTTATGCTAAGTGGCATACTATAAATACAATAAAAAGTAAAACTTCATTTTTTTTAAAAAAAAGTCTATAAATTTAGAATACCACTCCAACTAGAACAAAGTACCAATATTTTAAAGAAATTTAAGTTAATACAAAATTGGTCTTATGTTATGTTCTTTTTTTTACAATCTTGAAATATTTATTTCATTATTATCTACTAGCTTGTAACCCTATGCATATACATGGATATACTTAAAAGATACACATTAAAATACATAGTATAATTCTCACATATATAATTTAAATATTATTGATAGTCATTCTTATATTTTTTTAACTCTTTAAAAAGTCTTGTAAGAATATTATTAGGTAAAAAATGTAAATTGTCCATTTTTTAAATATTTTTATTTTCATTAGTTCTAGGCTCTTTAGTTTTTATACATAATAACTCACTTGCATGGATATTTATAATATGGTCCCATATTTGATTTCAAAATTAATAAATAAAACTCTCTATAAAAATAAATAATTCAGGGTACATGGCGCAAAATTGGACTTCACTTGTAGAATCTAATTGAATTTTCTTTAAACTTTACCTATTAATATGTGTGTGTGTGTGAGAGAGAGAGAGAGAGAGAGAGACTTATAAATTTGAATTGATTTTAGTTATACAAAAAAAAAAAAAACTCATAAATATAAAATCATTTAAATTATCTCTTCCTTTAATTTTATATATAGTGTTAGATACATGATTATGTTTTGTATGATTTATTTATATAGGACTTCTCGTTTTATACACTAAATTAACTATATATAGTGTTAGATATATGATTATATTTTTTATGATTTATTTATATTAGACTCCTTATTTTATACACTAAATTAATAAATTTGGCACAAAAATTAAAATTTTTTGCTTAGATGGGACATATGTGTGTGTGTGTGTGTGTGTGAGACTTATAAACTTGAACTTTTTGCAATGCTAAGCTTTTTGCAATGGTGGCTTGGACAATCTGGTTTAGACATAACAAAGTTCGCTCAACACCACCAGGTTTCCCTGTCGACCAAATGCAATAGTGTGCATTTGATTCCTTACTGGAATTTTGGACTGCCAAGGAAGCAACCAACACTAGCCCAACCATTGTCAAAATGGTCTTCGCCTGCAGGGGATTCTTATAAGGTAAACTTCGATGGTGCTGTTTTTAAGGCGGATGACAGAGTAGGTATTGGAGTGAGAATACAAAATGTCAAGGTATGGTTATGGCCTCATTATCTCAAAACATTCCTCTCCTTAGAACTAGAAGCAATTGCAGCAAGAAGAGCACTTGATTTCTCCCTTGAGCTTGGTTTCACAAAAGCTATCCTCAAGGGAGAGTCCCAGACAATGATGATAGCACTCCAAGATGATTCTCCCTCTCATGCTTCCTTTGTCTCCTTATTCGAGATGCTCATTAAGATGTCGATTTGTTTA